>OZ001655.1:42500-1242500 GCA_963924145.1 Pyrausta purpuralis
TCCAAAAACATGATTAGAGTCGACTTCGAAAGAAAAGAGCAATGTGAAGAGACAATCAAACGGGTAAATGCCGTCCCTGGCATACAAGCCGAGGAGGCTCGGAAACGGAAGCCCTTGATCATCCTAAAAGGGGTCAACAAACAGATACCCAAGGAAGAACTCATACCGATTATCGCCCAGCAAAACTCCGTACCCGCAGAAAACATGCGCTTCTGCTTCGCCCTTAACAACAGAAACGAGCAATTGTACAATGCCGTCCTGGAGGTACACCCGACGACTCGGGGGAGGCTCGTTGAAGCCGAACGCGTCAACATCGAACACCAACGCGTTCGAGTTATGGACTTCTCTCGTTTCGTCCAATGCTATAAATGCCTGCAGTTCGGCCACACAAACAAAAAGTGTCAAGCAGAATACTATCCCTGCTCGCACTGTGCGTCGACTGCACACTCTTTTGCCAACTGCCCAGTCAAAACAAATCCGGATGCACTCAAATGCATAAACTGTACTAGACACAATGAGAAGACTAGCAGCAGCGTTGGAACCAAACACTCAGCAACAAATAGTAAACTTTGCACCCGCATTAACATTGCACGTAAACTCCTAGAAGAAACAATAGATTATGGTTTCTAGAACTCACATCAAAATTATCCAAGCAAACCTTCAACGCTGCTACGTCTCTCAAACTGAGTTTATCCGTTTCTTCATAGCTAATGACTACGATGTGGCCCTGGTAACGGAACCTTACATAGGTCGCGCGGCATCCGTGCAGAACTATCCAAACCTTGATGTGTTCCAATTCAGCACCACCGGAGTTACCAAGGCGTGTGTCATTGTCAAAAGCAAGACGGGCCTTGCCCTCGGCGTCACACAACTGTCCACTTCCAACTTGGCAGTTATACAAATGTCACTTGGTCAGAGGACGCTCTATGTCGCATCTGTGTACATCGAACCAGACGCAGACCCTAACAACACAATGATTGCCCTGGACAGGCTCCTTACTAGAACGCGTGGTTGCTATCAAATCATCGGCGGTGACCTAAATGGTAAACATCCTGAGTGGGGTGAAAGGACATCTAACGCCCGCGGCGATGACATTGTCGACCTTACATCCGCCCACGACTTGTATATATGCAACACGGACATCATTCCAACATTCGAGGCCATTCGCTCCGGAAGGCTGAGCTCGTCTATTCTCGACATCACTCTGGCTTCTAACAACCTCCAAAACCTCGTAAAAAACTGGAAAGTCAACCTGACAGCTTGCCCCAGCTCAGATCACAATGGTATCGAATTCTCCATAATTGTGCCAGGAAAACCAGCAAAACACAAGTCAACCACAACATTTAGGTACAATACCAAACGAGCAAATTGGGACGAGTTCCGTGCCGCGCTGCACACTGCAATCCATGACAGCAATCTACTCACTCGCTCTATAGAGGACTTGGATCAAGCTGGCATCGACTGCTTTGTCGAACTTTTAACTACAGTCGTACAGTCGGCTTGCCGTGCGGTCTTCCGCAAGAGACCTCCGGCCGCTGATTTCAACCCTTGGTGGAGTGACGAGCTGGAGACCCTAAAAAAGAAATTAATTAAAGCGCACCATAAATTACACGACCTGAAAATAGCCAACAGACCCATGGAGGAAGCGATCAAAACACATAAAGACTTAAAAGACGAATATGCAAAAGCTCTATCAAAGGCCTCCACAGACCACTTCAGGGAGTTTTGCTCGATACAGGATAAAGAGAACGTGTGGAGCCTCACCAATCGTCTCATAAAAGAAGGCGCTAAGCGGCGCCCACCACAGACGCTCAAAGCTGGGGCTCATTATACAGACAGCTTCTCGAACACCGCTCAAGCCTTACTCGACCATTTTTACCCCGATGACGATCTCGTTGACACATCACGCAGACAAAGTGATCTCCGGAGTGACCTCAATGTGCCGGTTGATACGGATGACGATTTCCCATTCCAAAGGGACGAGATTCGGGATTGCTTAAAGAACATGAACCCCAACAAAGCACCTGGAATGGACAATCTCACATCCGACATCTGTCTCAACACATTTGACGTCATTCCAGAAATCATTACCGACCTTATGAACAGGTGTTTAACCTTAAACCATTTCCCTACACCTTGGAAAAAGGCCTACGTCAAAATCCTGCCAAAACCAAATAAACCGGATGCCAACGACCTGTCGTCCTTCAGGCCAATCGGGCTTCTTCCCGTCTTCGGCAAGCTGCTGGAGAAGTTGTTGTCGAGGAGAATGTCCTACCACCTAGAGCACACCCAGCAATATAACAAGAAACAGTACGGTTTTAAAGAGCAGACCTCGACCACCGACGCCCTACAGAGTGCAATAAACGAAATTACTGATGCCAAAGCCGCAGGCCTACAAGTCATCGCTGTGTCTCTGGACATTAGGGCAGCGTTTGACAATGCCTGGTGGCCATTGCTACTCCATCGCCTACGCAAGCTGGACTGTCCAAACAACCTTTACCAATTAACCAAAAGCTACTTGAAGGACAGGACTGCTGTGCTGGACTTTGGCGACGCAACCTCCGCAAAGACCCTGACAAAAGGATGCATCCAGGGCTCTGTATGCGGGCCCATGTTCTGGAATATAATTCTCGACGACCTCCTGGAAACGGAATTACCACATGGTGTCCACATGCAGGCCTTTGCTGACGATGTGCTTCTCATTGTAACGGCAAAAACAGTTGGCCAATTGCAGAACATCACCAACGAGGCTCTCAGCACCATTTACGACTGGGGCAAGGAGGCCAAGTTAAACTTTGGTCCAGCCAAGACACAGGTGATCGCGTTTACGGCACCATCTAAATCCGTGAAAATACAGATGAACCAACAGCCTATCACGCTCAACTCTGAAATCAAACTTCTGGGTGTCATATTAGACACCAGATTTACCTTCATTCCACACTCGAAATACATATTAAGTAAAGCAACAAAAATTTTCAAAAAACTCACAATGTTTGTACGGCCGACTTGGGGAGCACATCCTGAAAATATTTCTATCATATATCGTCAAGTAATACAGCCCATGATTACATACGCAGCTGGCATCTGGGGAGGAGCGACCAAGTATTACTGTGTTCGAAAATCCCTCCGAACTTTTCAAAGACAATTCGCAATTAAAGCTACTAGAGCATTCCGCACAGTGTCAGCAGCCGCAGCAATAGCCCTAGCACAATTTATGCCGCTTCATCTGGCCATCGATGAAGCGAGAGAAATCCACGAGGTCAAAGAAACTGGAACTCTTAAGGACATCCCAGCAGACATCACCCTCCGCCACAAGGTGCCGGTAAAAGACCAACTCCACCCCGCTGACAGGATTTCCATAGATTATGACGAAGCAAATACGCAAGAAGAAATCGATCGCATCACATCCGAAACACCTATCAAAATGTACACGGATGGCAGTAAATTGGAGAGCGGAGAGGTCGGCTCAGCTGTAGTCATATACCTCCCAAATGGGTCCAAACCAAAAGTAAAGAAGAAACTCGGGAGAACCACCTCTGTCTTCGTGGCTGAGCTGACAGCCATCGAAGCTGGACTCAAGTGGCTTCTGAACTCTGGCTGGAAATCAAACGCAATCATCATTACGGACAGCCTATCGGCATTAAAAGCTCTGCAGGATCGAAATAATTCAGACCCCACTATCGTTTCAATCCATGGCATGCTCCTTGAAATAAGGAAGAACCACGGCTTCCGCGTGAGCTTCACCTGGGTCAAGGCGCATGTCGGGATTGAAGGAAATGAACTGGCAGACCAAGCCGCCAAGGAAGCCGCAGTCCAACGAACCGCGACATGCGTGAACGAGTTCCCGATTTCCTTCGCTAAATACACCCTAAGACAGCGATCACTGGATAAATGGCAGGAGGAATACGCAGCCGAGACCCAAAACTCAGAGATTGCCAGGTGGTTCGGCTCTGTAAAGGAGATAAGGGAGTTTCAAAAACAGGTCCCAATTTCATTCGAGCTAACACAGGTCTTCACTGGGCACGGGTACCACAAGAGTTACCTCTGTCGATTTAAGATCACAAACGACGACCTGTGCCCATGTGATGACACCAGCGCTCAAACCATTGAACACACCATACAGAATTGCCCAATCTTTAACTCGCATAGATATGAGCACGAACAAACTTGCAGGAACCTTAGAATCGAGCCGTATAAAATTAATCAATTATTAAGCAAAGAAGAACCCACTAAATCATTCAAAAATCTTGTAAATAAAATAATTCATAGTCTTAAGAGTATAAACAACACATAAAATATTTCTAATTTTATTGTGTAATACTGTACATTACTCGTGTCTTCTTGTACATAATTTTGTTGTCTTTATCTTCTTGTACATAATTTTGTGACATAGGCCTTAAGCTACAAGTAAAAGTTAATTTTCATGAAAAACGCAAAAAAAAAAAAAAAAAAAAAAAAAAAAAAAAAAAAAAAAAAAAAAAAAAAAAAAAAAAAAAACACGCTCACTCTGTAATATACCCCATTACTCATTAAAACTTCATCGTACACCCTAACCCTATAAAAGTGCTCACCATTTAGCCTACATGCCATTAATATTAAATATAATCTACCATGTTTGTGTAACAAACTAAATATACGCGCAATATTATAAACTTTCTCGTCCGGAACCTGTATCCATTAGCAGGACCGAACCTGAAAACAACAAAGAAACATAATATTCTAATAATGCACCCATAAGTAAATAAAATAATAATGTACATTATTATGATAACAACTTCAAAATATCGATAAAAGCTATACCATATACTAAAAAAAAAAAACCTAACCTAACCTAACCTAACCTTTTTTTTTTTTTTTTTTTCTCCCGGTGGTAAAAAAATGCATTGAGCTGCATACCCGCCGCCGTGGTCAAGCGACGGGTTATGTGGGGCTCTCCCCGCCAGAAGGGCGAGGCCTACCCACTAAAAAATCCACCATGAGCCACCTCAGACACGTTCCGGAAAAGTTGACGGTGTAGCCAGGCCTTACCCGTCTTTCCCGGTTCGCGCGCTGTCCGCTTGAGCAGACCCACCATGCGACCACTCCGGCTCAGTAAGAAGGCTGCCAAAAGAGCGAGCCTCCCTACGTGGGAAATTCATTCACGATTTGTATAAATATAAGTCATAAAGAATATAAAATATAAATATACAAAAGCCTGTACACAATAGATGCACAGGTGTAAATGAAATAATCTCAGCGTATAAATAATAAATAAACAAAACTATCTATACACAGAACGCCAGGTGAGGGGGGTGTAAAGAGCCCACCTCCTGGCGTCTTAACCTAACCTATGACTAGAATCAACTAGTTACGGAGTTGATGGGCAAAAACCCGTCTCCTCCGTCCGGCTCTTCTTCGGCGTTGGGGATCAGCGAGAGGATCGTCTTCGCGTTCACGTTCCGCCTCTTCCTTTTTGTTCAGCACCTCTTCACAGAAGGTGCTGAATGCCTCCCAGTGGGTGTCCTTCGCTAAAATAGCTCTGACGACTGCAGGCAGCGAAAGATCCGAACCTATTTTAGCGACTAGCGCCGCTCGTTCCCTAGCCCATTCCGGGCACTCTTGCACTGTGTGCTCGGCCGTATCTACGGCATGCCCGCACTGATGGCAGACAGAGGTTCTCTCCCTACCTATCCTGTGCAGATACTTCCCAAAGCAGCCATGCCCGGTCAGTACCTGCACCATCCTGTAGGAGAGAGAACCTGTGCGCCTCTCTACCCATTCTCTCAGTACTGGCTGGATAGCAGCTATCGTTCGGTGGCCCGCTTCCGGCTCCAATAAGCGGTTCGACCACAAGTCGATAGCCGTATTGCGAGACTCCTCCCGCCAGCGCTCAACCTCCTCTTTCGTAGGTGGCGTGCCTTCAAATTTGGCTGCCGCAGTTTTAGAGTATACTTCCGCCAGTACCCTTGCCTCCAACTCCCATGGTAGCGTTCCAGATAATGCGCAAGCCGCTTCCCCTGACACCGTGCAGTAAGCTCGCACTATGCGGTTGGCTACTGCACGCTGGGGTCGTTGGAGCACGGTGAGGTTCTCCCTTTTTAGGGCATCAACCCATATTGGGGCACCGTATAATGCCATTGATTTGATCACGGTGGCGAATAAACGTCTACATCCCGTATAGGGGCCACCTAAATTTGGCATAAGGCGACTGAGAGCGCCGGCCGTCCTTATGAGCTTTGGAGCCAAGTATCTGAAGTGGGCCTTAAAGTTCCAACGGCTATCGAGGACCAATCCTAAGTACTTCATGGTACTCCCGACGCCGATGGAGACGCCACCCACAACGATTTCGGCTCCCGCCGGTGGTGCATTCCGAGGCCCGTGAAAGCACAGGGCCTCAGATTTATGCAACGCAACCGTGAGCCCCAGACGCCTTATCCTATCCACCACTTGTGCCACACTGGCCGTCGCCAGAATAGCGGCTTGTCTGTACGTCTCACCCTTCGCGGTGACCAGCGTATCGTCCGCATAACATATTACACTGGCTCCCCTTAGTGTGGCACCTCGAACAGCCCAGTCGTAACCGATGTTCCACAGGAGTGGCCCTAAGACCGAACCCTGTGGAACACCGCACGATACCCTTCTGCTTGCCCAGCCCTCACTTGTTGGGAACGTTATTTCCCTGTCAGCTAGATAGTTTGCTACTATCCGCTGCAGGTAATTCGGAACATTGTGGTGCTTCAGCGCCTCTTTGATGCAGCCGTGGGGGAGGGAATTAAAGGCATTAGCGATGTCTAACGACACCGCCACGACAACTCCGCCTTTGTCGACTTCATCTTTGGCAATCTTCTTTACCCGGGCGATTGCATCTATCGTGGACCTTCCCCGCCGAAATCCAAACTGGTTGTCGGCTAGGTCAGGTCCTATCGTCTCCAGGTGGCGCACCAGGCGGTTGGCTAACACCCTCTCATACAGCTTCGATGCTTCGTCCAGCAAGACAATGGGCCTGTAAGCTGATGGTGAGTCAGCAGGCCGGCCATCTTTTTTTAGGAGGACTAGTTTTCCCCTCTTCCAAGCTAGCGGAAAATGACCTTCCCGCAAGCAGGTCGAGAGGAGGGCGCGAAATCTAGGCTCGAGGCCGTCCTTCATTGCCATGACCCATGCTTTCCCGGGAACACCGTCCAGACCGGGGGCGGTGTTCTTGGCCTGGAGGCGTTGGACCGCGGCTCCCAGCTCTCCCTCAGTTATTTCAGGGACCTCCTCATTGTCGTCTTCCACAGACGGATATTGGATTGGCGGCGTAAATTCGGATCCTTCTGGGAAGAGGGCTTCCACTACATTTTGCAGCAGGCCAGTATCCAAGGTGGTGGTAAGTGGGGGGGCCCACGGACGCAGTTTGCTCATCACGAGCCGGTACGGTCTCCCCCACGGATCTTGATTCAGGGTGGAGAGGAGCTCCTCCCAAGCGGCGTTTTTAGCCGCTCCAATCGCACCCCGAAGAGCCTTTTTGGCCTGCTGGTAGTCGCCGTATAGCGAGGAGTCTAGAGCCTCATCTCTAACTCGCCTACGTCGATGCCGGGAGTAGCGCCTTCTGGCCTCTACGCACACCTCCCTCAGCCGAGCAAGTTCCGGAGACCACCAGTACACGGCCGTGCGTGGCGGCAACGCTCTCACACGGGGCATCGCCGCGTCGCACACGTGCGACATGGCCTCACGAAACCACTCGACTTCCCTGCTCGGATCTACGTGCTCAGGCCAGGGCGACCAACTCTCGACCAGGACTGCCACCTCAAAGGTGTCCCGGTCCAATCGCTTTAAGGCCCATCTTGGGCCGAGGTCCGTCGTGGGACGGTTAGAACTGCTCGGGGAAAGCTGGAGGGGGGAGATGTCCCAACGCACATACCTGTGGTCTGACAGCGTCTCGACCCCCACCAGCACCTCCCAGTTCTGGACACGGGGCGCCAGGGCAGGGCTCGCGAATGTGATATCCACGACCGATCCGCCCTGCATCCGCACGCACGTGTCGACCGTCCCTTGGTTGACTATGACGAGACCGTGGTTTGTGAGCCAGTCCTCGACAAGTTCACCCCTGTCATCTGTGTGACGAGAGCCCCAGTTCACCGACTTGGCGTTGAGGTCACCGGCTACAACTACCTGATCCGGTCGACCCCATCCCGTCAACAACACATCGAGTTCCGCCAAAAACCGCTCAAACTCTGCGATTGACCGGTTGGGGGAGAAATACACTCCGATAACCAACAAATCGTCTAACTGTGCCACCACACACCCATTTCCCTTGCGTACCCTTAAGAAGGGAGGCGAGTTAGCACTTATGTTAGTGGCTATCGCCACGGTCTCATTTGTATCTGCCACCCAATTGTCACGGTCTGTGACATAATATGGCTCCGTGACGATACATATGTGTGTCGACCACTGCGCCATGCTCTGATGTAGAAGGCCTTGAGCCCTGGCACAGTGGTTGACATTCGCCATAAGAAATTTTAGGGCCATTTTGCTACTCACCTGTCATTTCCACCTCCTCTGGCCCTTGCGTCGGACGGGAAGGTTCCGGCTGGCTCCGAGCACTTGCCGTTCCCTTCTTGGCCTTCTTGCTGGTAGGAGCTTTACAGGCGCCACTTCCCAAGCGGTGCCCTGCATCCTTACCCGCCTGCGAGCACAGTGGGCAGTGCGGGTCATTTTTACACAGACTGGATATATGTCCCAGCTGACCGCACCTGTAGCATTGGCGGCTCCTGTCAACTTCCGCATTGCATTGGGCACGCACGTGGCCAGGCTCTAGGCACCGGAAGCACCGGAGGCTTCTGCGGGGTAGAACCTTGACCTTGGCGACAACCCAGCCAATGAGCAAGCGGCCCTCTACAACCTTCTTTGCGGCCAGAATAGGGCACCGCACCCAGGCGGCGTACAAGCCCGTGTGGTCGCGTGAGGGAGAGCCCACCTTAATCTGGTCTGCAGGGCAACCTCCAATTTTGGAGACTCCCTGCTGGATTTCTTCCGTTGTGACGGAGTCGTCCAGACCAGAGACCCTGATTTCTACGGTTCTGGTTGGTCTGGAAACGCGTATGTCCTGCTCACTGTAAATCTCCCTGAGCTTTTCTGCCAGGGAGTCCGCCTTTTCTCCACTAGTGGCGCCAGGCACCTCTATTATAGTCGCCCCCGTCATCGCTCTGCGGAAGCGCACGCCGTCTATGCCAAGTTCTGCTATATCTATTCGCTGCTTGGCGTCTGCCACCGCTTTAGCATACGTAATGCCTCGTTCTGCTGCGCCCTCTTGGACGGTGATGACCACCGCCGTTGACTTAGGAGGGCGTGCCTTGATCTTGGCTGCCTGTGCCGCTTTTGTCTGCGGTTTGGCGGCCATCTTTTTGCTGATACCACCGTTTGTTTTGCCCCTTTTGACAACAGTCGTCCACCCCTCGTCAGTGGAGACCGGTGCAGGGGGAAGTGCTCGCTGGGGCTGTGATGCCGCAGGTGCAGGACCATTTTCCCCATTGCCTTTTTTCGGTCTCTTCCTGCTTTTCCTGGTAGATCCGCTTTTTGGCTCTACTTGGGGTCCTCGAGCGCTAGTCGCTTTTATTACTCTGGGGACACTAGGAGTCACCTGCTTTTTGGTGTTTACCGGCGAGGGCTTCGCCACTGCAGGTACCGTGTCTTCCTCTGGAGGTACGTGGACCCGCCTCTCGAATGCCAATGGCGGACGGAGCCTCGGCTCCGGATTTAGTCGTGGCTCTAGGCCCTCCACAGTGGCATTGATGCGAGCCGTTGTCAGGCTCATAATTTTCGCCGCCCATTCCTCCATGGAAATCGAGGACGGATTTCCGCCTGCGGAGGCCGACGCCTCTTTGTTTTTAAGACTGGCCTTGAGCTCGGCCAGTTCCTTTTTCAACTCCCCAAGTTCCGCAACTAAGCGGCCGTTCTGCGCCCTCAAGGCTTGCACTTCCTCAGAGACGGTCCTTATGGCGAGCGCATCGGATGCTTCCCTAATCATTTCGCTCGCCATGTTCAAGGCCGCCTGCATGGTCCCCTTCAGTTTGCCTGACTTGCTTTTAACCTCTTTGATCATATTCAGGCCTGTCGCTATTTGTTTTTTCAGCGACATCGTCGTTGTTTCCTCGTCCAAGGGGCCACCGCTGCACAACAATCTCCTCGTTTGTTCGCGCATTTTTCGGGCCTCGACGGTCACGTCTACTATTTCTTGTTCAGCTTGCAGCTCCAGTTCTTGTTGCTGCAGCTTCAGGAACTCTCTCTTTTTTTCGGCTAGGCCGACGTACTCCCCTGTAGTGGGAGGCCGGCCACGTCCTCTCCGCGACGCTGTCTTATTCGTAGCCGGTACTTTGGGGGATCGAGAACGGTCGGTTTCAGTATCCGATCCGCTGTCCTGCTGCACAAGAGGCCGCTTATGTCCTCTCCAAAACTTGTCCCTCGATCCAGCAGACACTATGGTGCTTGCCGAAGAGTCCGACCTGTTGTCTCTGTCCGAGTCAATCCGGGTAAGAGACACCCGCAACTCGCGGGGTCCCAGCCCGGGTAGCGCTTTCGCACTGTCCACCTTTCTGTTAGGGCGGGGCGATGGGAATCCACCGCGCCGTACACTTCCTTCTGCTCCACCAATCTCCGCCTCATCACTCTCCATATCCACCACCTCTACCACACTCGGCTCGCACCGAGGAACAATTGTTGCCCCCCCCGTATACGTGGGGCAGCCCGCCCTGAAAAGGGCGGGGAGGGATTCCCCAGCTGAGCTGGGACCCTCTCGGGGAATATTAGCCTTTTTACAATTGTCCATTTTTTAATAACTGCTTACGGGCGCAGCTGCCCCTCCTCACCTCGTGACGGGGTAGGGACCGACGTATCCCCGCCGGCCATTCAGTGCATCGGCCCCCGCCAAACCTTGCACTTAGGGGATTTTAAAGACTTGTCTGTCTCGGTTCTGACTTCAGTAGCCAGGACCCCCGTCCCCCTCAATGGGGATTACGGGTGCGCCCGGGAGGGCCGCCACTCGATCGCCGAGTATAGGCGACCACATCCCGCGCGCCTGTCACGTTAGCCGGCTGGTGGATGGAACACCAGCCGTTGCCCAGGGTACACCACGAGGAGGTCTGACAGATGGTACCCCAACCTAACCTAACCTAACCTAACCTAACCTAACCTTTTTTTTTTTTTTTTTTTTTTTTTTTTTTTTTTTTTTTTTTTTTTTTTTTTTTTCCCGGTGGTAAAAAATGCATTGAGCTGCATACCCGCCGCCGTGGTCAAGCGACGGGTTATGTGGGGCTCTCCCCGCCATAAGGGCGAGGCCTACCCACTAAAAAATCCACCATGAGCCACCTCAGACACGTTCCGGAAAAGTTGACGGTGTAGCCAGGCCTTACCCGTCTTTCCCGGTTCGCGCGCTGTCTGCTTGAGCAGACCCACCATGCGACCACTCCGGCTCAGTAAGAAGACTGCCAAAAGGGCGAGCCTACCTACGTGGGAAATTCATTCACAATTTGTATAAATATAAGTCATAAAGAATATAAAATATAAATATACAAAAGCCTGTACACAAAAGATGCACAGGTGTAAATGAAATAATCGCAGTGTATAAATAATAATGATTTAACTAAAACTATCTATACACAAAACGCCAGGTGGGGGGGTGTAAAGAGCCCAACTCCTGGCGCCTTAACCTAACCTATGACTAGATTCGACTAGCTACGGAGTTGACGGGCAAAAACCCGACGCCTCCGTCCGACTCTCCTTCGGCGTTGGGGATCAGCGAGAGGGTCATCTTCGCGCTCCCTTTCCGCCTCTTCCTTTTTGTTCAGCACCTCTTCGCAGAAGGTGCTGAATGCCTCCCAATGAGTGTCCTTCGCTATGATAGCTCTCACGACTGCAGGCAGCGAAAGATTCGGACCAATTTCAGCGACCAGCGCCGCTCGTTCCCTAGCCCATTCCGGGCACTCTTGCACTGTGTGCTCGGCCGTGTCCACGGCATGCCCGCACTGATGGCAGACAGAGGTTCTCTCCCTACCGATTCTGTGCAGATACTTCCCATAGCAGCCATGCCCGGTCAGTACCTGTACCATCCTGTAAGAGAGAGAACCTGTGCGCCTCTCAATCCAGTCTCTGAGCACTGGTTGGATAGCCGCTATCGTACGGTGGCCCGCTTCCGGCTCCTCCAAGCGGTTCGACCACAAATCGATAGCAGCATTGCGAGACTCTTCCCGCCAGCGCTCAACCTCTTCTTTCGAAGGCGGTGTGCCTTCAAGCTTTGCTGCCGAGGACTTATTGTATACCTCTGCCAGCACCAGTGCCTCTATTTCCCATGGTAGGGTCCCAGCGATCGCGCAAGCCGCTTCCCCAGAAACCGTGCAATAAGCCCGCACTACGCGGTTGGTGACTGCGCGCTGTGCTCGCCGAAGCACGGCGACATTCTCCCTCTTGAGGGCATCAACCCATATGTGGGCGCCGTAGAGTGCCATGGATTTTATCACCGTTGCGAATAAGCGCCGACATCCCGTATGGGGGCCACCTAAGTTCGGCATAAGGCGACTGAGAGCGCCGGCCGTCCTAACGAGCTTTGGAGCCAAGTAACCGAAGTGAGCCTTAAAGTTCCACCGACTGTCGAGTACCAATCCTAGGTACTTCATGGTACTCCCGACGCCGATGGAGACGCCACTCACAACGATTTCGGCTCCCGCCGGTGGAGCGTTCCGAGGCCCGTGAAAGCACACGGCCTCAGATTTGTGCAGCGCTACCGTGAGCCCCAGTCGCCTTATTCTGTCGACCACTTGTGCTACGCTAGCCGTCGCCAGGATAGCGGCTTGCCTGTAATTCTCACCCTTCGCGGTGACCAGCGTATCGTCCGCGTAACATATTACGCTGGCTCCTCTTAGTGTGGCACCTCGAATCGCCCAGTCGTATCCGATATTCCACAGGAGTGGCCCTAAGACCGACCCCTGTGGAACACCGCACGATACCCTTCTGCTGGCCCAACCCTCATTCGTCGGGAACGTTATTTCTCTGTCAGCGAGATAGTTGGCCACTATTCGCTGCAGGTACTTCGGTACCCCGTGGTGTTTTAGCGCCTCCGTAATGCAGCTATGGGGGAGAGAGTTAAAGGCATTGGCGATGTCTAAAGACACCGCCACCACGACTCCGCCTTTATCAATCTCATCTTTGGCGATCTTCCTTACCCGAGCGATAGCGTCAATCGTTGACCTTCCCCGCCGAAACCCAAACTGGTTGTCAGCTAAGTCAGGACCAGTCGTCTCCATGTGACGCACCAGGCGGTTGGCCAACACTCTCTCGAATAGCTTTGCCGCTTCATCCAATAGGACTATGGGTCTGTAAGCTGATGGTGAGTCAGCAGGCCGTCCGTCCTTTTTTAAGAGAACTAGTTTTCCTCTCTTCCACGCGAGCGGAAAATGACATTCCCGCAAGCATGTCGAGAGTAGCGCTCGAAATCTCGGCTCGAGACCGTCTTTCAATGCCATGACCCATGCCTTTCCAGGAATGCCATCCGGACCAGGGGCGGTGTTCTTGTTCTGGAGGCGTTGGATCGCGGCTCCAAGCTCCCCCTCAGTAATTTCTGGGGCCTCGTCGTTGTCATCGTCCACCGATTGGAATCTGATCGGTGGCGTGAATTCGGAGCTTTCAGGGAAAAGGGCCTCCACAACATTCCGCAGCAGGCTAGTATCCATGGTGGTGGTGAGTGGGGGGGCCCATGGACGCAGTTTGCTCATTACGAGCCGATAGGGTCTCCCCCAAGGATCTTGGTTCAGAGTATAGAGGAGCTCCTCCCAAGCGTCGTTTTTTGCCGCTCCTATCGCAACCCTTAGAGCCTTTTTGGCCTGCTGGTACTCGGCATATAGCGAGGAGTCTAGAGCCTCCTCTCTGTTTCGCCTACGCCGGTGACGTGAGTAACGCCTCCTAGCCTCTACACAAACCTCCCTCAGCCGAGCGAGTTCCGGAGACCACCAGTACACGGCCGTGCGTGGCGGCAACGCTCTCACACGGGGCATCGCCGCGTCGCACACATGCGACATGGCCTCACGGAACCACTCGACTTCCATGCTCGGATCTACCTGTTCAGGCCAGGGCGACCAACTCTCAACCAGGGCTGCCACCTCAAAAGTGTCCCGGTCCAGTCGCTTTAGGGCCCATCTTGGGCCGAGGTCTGTCGTGGGACGGTTTGAACTTCTCGGGGAAAGCTGGAGAGGGGAGATGTCCCAACGCACATACCTGTGGTCTGACAGCGTCTCGACCCCCACCAGCACCTCCCAATTTTGGACACGGTGCGCCAGAGCAGGGCTCGCAAACGTAACGTCCACGACAGATCCGCCCTGCATCCGCACACACGTGTCGACTGACCCTCGGTTGACTACTACGAGACCATGGTTCGTGAGCCAGTCCTCTACAAGCTCACCCCGGGAATCGGTGTGACGGGAGCCCCAGGTCACTGACTTGGCGTTGAGGTCACCGGCCACAAGGACCTGACCCGGTCGACCCCAACCCGACAACAGCACATCGAGTTCCGCAAGAAACCGCTCAAACTCGGCGATCGAGCGATTGGGGGAGAAATATACCCCGACCACCAACAAATCTTCGACCTGTGCCACCACACACCCATTTCCCTTGCGTGCACGTGAAAATGGAGGCGATTTGGACCCTATGTTTGTGGTAATCGCCACTGTCTTATTAGTGTCTGCCACCCAATTGTCACGGTCTGATACATAGTATGGTTCCGTGACGATACATATGTGTGTCGTCCACTGTGCCATGCTCTGATGTAAAAGGTCTTGAGCCCTGGCACAGTGGTTGATATTCGCCATGAGGAATTTCAGGTCCATACTTTTTAGTCCCCTGCCATTTCCTGCTCCTCTAGCCCGTGCATCGGACGAGAAGGTTCCGGCTGGCTTCGAGCACTTGCTGTTACCTTCTTGGCCTTCTTGTTGGTAGGAGCTTTGCAGGCACCACTTCCCAAACGATGCCCTGCCTCCTTACCCGCCTGCGAGCATAGTGGGCAGTGCGGGTCATTGCTACACAAGCTGGATATGTGCCCCAGCTGGCCGCACCTGTAGCATTGGCGGCTCCTATCAACCTCCGCATTGCACTGGGCACGCACGTGGCCAGGCTCTAGGCACCGGAAGCACCGAAGGCTTCTGCGGGGTAGAACCTTGACCTTGGCGACAACCCAGCCAATGAGCAAGCGGCCCTCTACCACCTTTTTCGCGGCCATAATGGGGCACCGCACCCAGGCTGCATATAAGCCCGTGTGGTCACGCGATGGAGAGCCCACCTTAATTTGGTCCACAGGGCACCCTCCAAGTTTGGAGACACCCTGCTGTATTTCCTCGGTGGTAACAGAGTCGTCCAGCCCTGAGACCCTGATCTCAACGGTTCTAGTTGGTCTGGACACCCGTATATCCTGCTCGTTATAAATCTCCCTTAGTTTCTGTGCCAGGGAGTCCGCCTTTTCCCCACTAGTGGCGCCAGGCACCTCTATAATGGTTGCCCCCGTCATCGCTCTGCGGAAGCGCACACCGTCTATGCCAAGCTCAGCTATATCGATTCGCTGCTTGGCATCTGCTACCGCTGCGGCATACGTAACGCCTCGTTCTAATGCACCCTCTTGTACAGTTATGACTACCGCCGCAGACTTTGGAGGGCGAGCCTTGATCTTGGCCGCCTGTGCCGCTTTCACCTGCGGTTTGGCGGCGACCTTTTTGTTAGTGCCATTTGTTTTGCCCCTCTTGGCCACCGTCGTCCACCCTTCGTCGGTAGAGAGCGGTGCAGGGGGCAGTGGTCGTTGTGGCTGTGATGCCGCAGGTGCAGTAGCATTAACTCCCTTGCCTTTTGGTGGCATCTTTCTTCTTCTCTTGGTAGATGCGCTTGTTGGCTCTACCAGGGGCCCTCGAGCGCTAGTTGCCTTAATAACTCGGGGGGCACTAGCAGGCGCCTTCTTTTCGGTATTTACAGGCAAGGGCTTCGCCGCTGCATGTGCCGTGACCTCCACTGGTGGTACTGTGTTCCGTCCTTCAAATGCCAACGGTGGACGAAGCCGGGGCTCTGGATTCAGCCGCGGTTCTAGGCTCTCCACGGTGGCGTTAATGCGAGCCGTTGTTTGGCTCATGATTCTAGCCGCCCATTCCTCCATGTTGACGGAGGACGGATGCCCGCCTGTGGAGGCTAACCCCCCTTTGGTTTGGAGACTTTCCTTAAGTTCGGTCAGTTCTCTCTTAAGTGACTCTAGTTCGGCAGCCAAACGGCCGTTCTGGGCCCTCAGGGCCTCCACTTCCTCAGAGACAGTCCTAATGGCAAGCGCTTCGGATGCTTCTCTGATCATTTCACTCGCTGTGTTAAGAGCCGCCTGCATTGTCCCCTTTAGCTTTCCTGACTTGTTTTTGACCTCATTGATCATTTTCAGGCCTGTCGTTATCTGTTGTTTCAACGACATCGTTGTCGTTTCCTCGTCCGAGTGCCCGCTTGTGGACAGCATGTTCCTCGTCCTTTGTCTCATTTTGCGGGCCTCGACAGTGACGTCGAGAATCTCCTTCTCTGCCTGAAGCTCCAGCTCTTGTTGCTGTAACTTTAGAAACTCTCTTTTCTTGTCTGCAAGTCCGACGTACTCCCCTGTAGTGGGAGGCCGGCCGCGTCCTCTCCGCGAGGCTGTCTTGTTTGTTGCAGCTATTTTTGGGGATCGGGAGCGATCTTCTTCTGTATCCGATCCGCTGTCCAGATGGACCAGTGGCCGCTTGTGTCCCCTCCAAAATTTGTTTCTCGATTCAGCAGGCACCATGGTGCTCACCGAAGAGTCCGACCTGCTGTCCGTGTCGATCCGGGTAAGGGAAACCCGCAGTTCACGGGATCCCGACCCAGCTAGCGCTTTGGCGCTGTCCACTTTCCTATTTGGGCGGGGTGATCGAAAACCACCGGCCCGCACGCTTCCTCTTACTCCATCACTTTCTCTATTCTCATCTTCGCCTACATCTACTGCTTGATAACTCTGCATAGGCAGAGAGACAGTTGGTGCCCCCCCCGCATACAAGGGGCAGCCTGCCCTGAAAAGGGCAGGGAGGGATTCCCCAGCTGAGCTGGGACCCTCTCGGGGATTTATTTCGTTTTCCAATCTGTCCATATTTTACTCCGCTGCTTCCGGGCGCAGCTGCCCCCCCTTTCACCTCGTGACGGGGTAGGGACCGACGTATCCCCGCCGGCCATACAGTGCCTCGGCCCCCGCCAAACCTTGCACTTTGGGGATTTTAGAGACTTGTCTGTCGCGGTCCTGACTTCAGTAGCCAGGACCCCCGCCCCCCTCAATGGGGATAACGGGTGCGCCCGGGAGGGCCGCCACTCGATCGCCGAGTATAGGCGACCACATCCTGCGCGCCTGTCACGTTAGCCGGCTGGTGGATGGAACACCAGCCGTTGCCCAGGGTACACCACGAGGAGGTCTGACAGATGGTACCCCAACCTAACCTAACCTAACCTAACCTAACCTAACCTTTTTTTTTTTTTTTTTTTTTTTAACGTCAGGAAATGCAATTACGCACCGTACCTCCTCCGTCGGGGAACGGAGGGGCGTGTGTGGGACTCCCCCGGATACACCCCCGGGTATACCCACTAAAACCTGACGACGCCCGCCGCGTTTGGTGGCTTTGACAGCAGGGGCCGCGGTGTCTCAACAGTCCCGCGACCCTTGCCAGCGCAACCTCCACCCTCCGAGAAGGGCGGATCTCCACGGAGTGGGGCGATCCCACTCCCGACGGCACACTGGCGCCTCAGGAGGGTCCCTTGTGATTGGACAGAGGTGTCCCCACACCGTCTGTCCGAGACCCTCCCGACGAGGCGATCCACGCCCGGCGGCAAACGCACGCCGAGCTCGCCCAGAGGACCGAAGTCCTGGGACATCCCCTGCCTCCTCTGCTTAACCAGAGGGGTGCCGGGAGTCCAACGACTGTTAGTGAGCCGCCGCTCGATGCGAGACAGACGCGACTCATTATGGCCACTGCCGCCCGATACGGGAACAGACGCAGCGGCACTCTCCACGGAGCATCTTGGCTTCACCTGCCGCTGGATTGCGACAGGCTACTGAGCCCCCTCGCCACGACAAGGCGTGCTCCATTCGAGGGGGAACCTAACCTAACCTAACCTAACCTAACCTAACCTAACCTAACCTAACCTAACCTAACCTAACCTTTTTTTTTTTTTTTTTTTTTTTTTTTAACGTCAGGAAATGCCAATTACGCACCGTACCTCTCCGTCGGGGAACGGAGAGGCGTGTGTGGGACTCCCCCGGATACGCCCCCGGGTATACCCACTAAAACCTGACGACGCCCGCCGCGTTTGGTGGCTTTGACAGCAGGGGCCGCGGTGTCTCAACAGTCCCGCGACCCTTGCCAGCGCAACCTCCACCCTCCATGAGGAGGGCGGATCTCCACGGAGTGGGGCGATCCCACTCCCGACGGCACACTGGCGCCTCAGGAGGGTCCCTGGTGATTGGACAGAGGTGTCCCCACACCGTCTGTCCGAGACCCTCCCGACGAGGCGAGCCACGCCCGACGGCAAATGCACGCCGAGCTCGCCCAGAGGACCACAGTCCTCAGGACATCCCCTGCCTCCTCTGCTAAACCAGAGGGGTGCCGGGAGTCCAACGACTTATAGTGAGCCGCCGCTCGATGCGAGACAGACGCGACTCACTATGGCCACTGCCGCCCGATACGGGAACAGACGCAGCGGCACTCTCCACGGAGCATCTTGGCTTCACCCGCCGCTGGATTGCGACAGGCTACTGAGCCCCCTCGCCACGACAAGGCGTGCTCCATTCGAGGGGGAACCTAACCTAACCTAACCTAACCTAACCTTTTTTTTTTTTTTTTTTTTTTTTTTTTTTTTTTTAACGTCAGGAAATGCAATTACGCACCGTACCTCCTCCGTCGGGGAACGGAGGGGCGTGTGTGGGACTCCCCCGGATTCGCCCCCGGGTATACCCACTAAAACCTGACGACGCCCGCCGCGTTTGGTGGCTTTGACAGCAGGGGCCGCGGTGTCTCAACAGTCCCGCGACCCTTGCCAGCGCAACCTCCACCCTCCATGAGAAGGGCGGATCTCCACGGAGTGGGGCGATCCCACTCCCGACGGCACACTGGCGCCTCAGGAGGGTCCCTTGTGATTGGACAGAGGTGTCCCCACACCGTCTGTCCGAGACCCTCCCGACGAGGCGATCCACGCCCGGCGGCAAACGCACGCCGAGCTCGCCCAGAGGACCGAAGTCCTGGGACATCCCCTGCCTCCTCTGCTTAACCAGAGGGGTGCCGGGAGTCCAACGACTGTTAGTGAGCCGCCGCTCGATGCGAGACAGACGCGACTCACTATGGCCACTGCCGCCCGATACGGGAACAGACGCAGCGGCACTCTCCACGGAGCATCTTGGCTTCACCTGCCGCTGGATTGCGACAGGCTACTGAGCCCCCTCGCCACGACAAGGCGTGCTCCATTCGAGGGGGAACCTAACCTAACCTAACCTAACCTAACCTAACCTAACCTAACCTAACCTAACCAGTCGCAAGCTACGCGCCGCCCCGAGCGTCACGATTTTGGACCGCTCCGCGCCTTAAAAATCGCAAAAGTGGGTTTTTTCGACAAAAATACATAGTGTGATACCTTTTCGGACGCGCCGTGACGAGACGCATCTTTTGGTGAAATTGCCAAAACTCTAAGTGCCACGGACGCGAAGTTATAGTGAAAAAAGTGCTTTTTCAAAACTTCAAAGCGAAACGCCGCTGAATCTAAAGCGGTAACACATACATTTTTAAGTGCAGCTGTGAGCGCCTCATTGAGATCTACAAAGTGACACCAAATTTGGATTTTTTCGGACACTGGAAACAGGAAAAAACAGCAAAAAAACAAGTTACCACGTGGCACGTGGTACCACTTCTGGAGGAGAGCGGCCATCTTTGGACAAAGAACCTGAAAGCTATTCAGACGAGGAGCCGGGGGACACCTCGAAACTGAAGATCGGACAATCAGAGGTGCCAAAAATTTAGAATTTAATTTTAGGATAAGTTTGGACAGCCCTAGTTTTTAATATAGATCGGTAACCCTAGTTTTTTAAGTTTTCAAAAAATAGTTTTTATTGTGTTCTTTTAGTATTTTAAATTTCAACTAAATCGGTTAAAAAACAAGGGAGTTATTCGCTTTTAAAGTTTTCAAAAATTAAGGGTTGCAACCCCCAACCCCTAATAAAGTTCAAAATAATTTATTTTATTAGCATTCAATAATATCTTTAGAATACTCTAGGGTTAATAAATATTAATTACTGTATTCATATATTTTAAGGGCTTTATTGTGTTTAAATTAAGATAGAAATAAGACCATATTCCCAAACTTTATAAAATTTTACCCCTTAAGGGTTGTGTTAAAAAGATAAAACTTATACTGTTAGAAAGGGCTCTTTACACCCTATTTAGTGTATTAGTTTAAATCCACGCGAACTTATAAATACATATGTTATAAATCAGCAAAACCGCTAAAACTTGCGAAACTTGAGTAATATTCATAAAAAACAAAATTTTAGCCCCCATTCCACCCTCAAATAAAATCATAAAAAACTGTATTTTCGTAAATTAGTATATAGGCTTTCTTAGTAACACCTATTTGGATTTTTATAGTTATACTATATTATATAAAAATAATATTTAACACTTTTGGGTAAAAATCACTCAAATTTTCAACCCCCCATTTACACCCCTTCTTATTAATCCTTATCCCTATTAAATTTATATCTTTTACCTTTTAGTATAGGCTACACAAAAATATAAAAATTATTATTTAACTAAGATAGGTCAATTATTTAATTAGAAAAAACTTCAGAAATTACATAAAATTCTACCACCCCGCGGACTAAACCCCCTTTTTTATAGCTAAAAGTATATCGTAAATTTAAAATTCTTTTTGCACCAGAAAGCCCATTTCACTGGCTATCTAAATATATAAATCAAATCCACGCGAAATAATTGGAAAATCCTGGGGAGCCTTGCAAAAGTGCCGCCGAAGTCGCACGAAATCTTTCATCTTTTCACTTATCTCTTTCAGCTTTTTATTAAGCTTTTTGTTGTTTTGCTTCTTAAATTAGCTGAAAGAGTGAATAATACGGAATTTGAAATAGTAAATAAACACGAAAAATTTTAAACTTTATACCATTAGATAGATAATTTAACGTAGATTAAGAATATATATAGCAACCCCACGCGCACCCCATAGGTGACGAGAATAAAGGGGATAACTAAGCTGAGGGAGGCAAAATAAAAGGTAAACAAAGGGATTTTAACATAAAAATAGGATTAATAAATTAAATAAGTATTTTCAAATTATATCGCGAGTAATAAATAATAGATTTTAATTAGTTACACTAAAATAGAAAAACAGAATAAATATTAAATTAAAATTAGGTAATTAAATAAGATCATTTGTGAAACTAGACGAAATTTTTCTAAGTCCTGTTTCCAATACAACAAAAACTCAGAAAACTAAAGAAAATCTGTAACTCCGAAATTATCCAAGCGATTTCATCGGGGTTTGGACTGATATTACTTAAATTAGGATTACTTCAAAATATAAAAGTACCGACGCTCTAGGTAGAGCCCAAGAGATTTTGGCTTGGTAGAGCAAAAACTATCTCAAAAAGTGGGAAGATCGCAAAATAAATAAAGTACCCCACCAAATTCCAACTTCAAATTAAGCATACTTTCACTTAAAATATATATTTTTAAACTTTTTGGAAAAATAATATTTCTCATTTTGAGCAAAATTTTCTAAGTCCTAGTCCCCACTAAAAATTTGAAAAATTAATTAAAATCAATAACATAGGAACGAAACAACGTAGCGGGACCGGACTAAGACCTATATACTTGGAATAGGTGTAGGTATTAAGCAGCAAATTTGGAGAGCTCTATCTAGAGTTTTAGAGACTTTGGCTCTACGGACCAAAAAGTACCCTAAAAAGCGGTAAAAACCGATCGAAATTTTATTTCTTCAAAAAATAGTGACATTTCCCCCCTTCGCATCATCATATTTATCGCAATAATACAAAATTTTCCAAAATAAATTTTTATAACTTTTCAAAATTTTTCTAAGTCCATCTTATAGTAAAAAACTAGAAAAACCGTTTTAAATCGATAACTCAGGCACAAATTGTCGGATTTGGGCCTGACTGGGACCAAAAAGCGTAGCATAAAAACTAGCACCTGACTGGATAGAGTCGAGAGCTCTACGTAGAGTATTAAGGTTTTTCACTCTACAAAAGTAGAGTCTCGACACTAGCGTTGCGGGGAGTAAAAGTAGAGCTGCAGGGGACTTTGCTTTGATAGAGCCCCACTCTACGTGGACGTAGCAAGCTTTTATATTATTTTAATTAGTTTTAACTTGTGTTTTGACCCGATTACCGTGTTTATTGACCGGTAATCTTAGGATAGGTAACTGCTAGGTTCTCTTGAACCCTATTTTTATCATTTTACTGACAGGACAAAGCAGTATCTGTCCCACTCAAAATGGCGACGACGCGCACCCCAGCCAAAAAAGCTGCGACGGACGTAAACCCCCCTATCTCCCCCATCATCGTGGTTGACGAGAGGGCAGGCCCCTCGCAAATGACACAGCCGGAACCCTCGAGGGTTAGGCGCAGTATTGGGGAGTGGGAGAGCGTAACAGTAGAGCCAAGGCCCTGCACCTCCTTAGCACACGCCCACTCACCGACGACAAAGACCGCACCGGTACCGGCGGCGCCGTTGAGACCTAGGACAAAGGCGGCACAAAGTGTAGAGCCGAAGACGGCGGCACGTAGAGCCTCGACCGAGGCAACAGCTGTGTCGCCGGGACCGAGGCCGGAAATAGCCAAGCCCACCGACCGGGTGACCCAGGCCAGAAGGCTGCTGGCGAAGGCGAAGACCCACATTAGTGAGTCTCGCAATCTGCGATCAGACCTAAAGGTCGGGATCACCCAGTCGCTGGACGGGCTTTTTGCGTTGGTAAAGGAGATGGCCGCGGCTTCCGCACTTGAAAATGACAAGATAGCTACGGAGAAAGTAGACGCCAACAGTGGGGTAAACATAAAGTTAGGTGCTCAGATGAGCACGGGATTGGGAGACAGTGAACTTCTCAAAATGATGAAGGAGCAGGGAGACAGGTTAGACAAAACAAATGCAGAGTTAGGCAAGCTTAGGGAGGTCATCCTTTCCCACCAAGAGGAAACCAGGAAGGCGTCTTACGCTAACGTCGCTGCAATGCCGACCGTCAGACCAGCAGAGCGGAGGACCGCGCTTCACTCTATAGTTATAGAGTCGAAGGACGAGGCCGCCACTGGTGACGAAGTGCTGAAGCGGGTTAGCGACGCGGTAAACGCAAAGGATGGCTGGGTGACAGTAGAGAAGGTCCGCAAAGTGAAGGATAAGAAGGTCATAATTGGTTGCAGAACAACAGAGGAACGCGACAAAGTCAGAGAGAGACTCCAAGGCGCTGCGAACCATCTCCGCTTTGAGGACATGAAGAACCAGGACCCGATGGTCATACTCAGTAACGTTATTTCTAGCCACAGCGACCAAGATCTGCTGACGGCACTGAGAAACCAGAACGGGCTGGTCTTTCGTGGTCTCGAAGAACGAGATAACCGCGTAGAAATAAAATTTAAGCGCAAGGCGAGGAACCCACTACTAAACCATGTAGTATTGAGAGTGTCCCCACAAATATATAATCGGCTCTTAGAGAGAGGTACAGTGCACATAGACATGCAACGAGTGCGTGTGGCAGACCAATCGCCACTAGTACAATGTTCAATTTGTTTGGCGTATGGGCACGGGAGGCGCTTTTGCAAAGATACAACACCCAAGTGCACCCATTGTGGAGGACCTCACATGAGGAACGAATGTGCTGATTGGCTAGCGGCAGAGGCACCAAAGTGCTGTAACTGCATAGCAGCCAAAATGGAAAGAGTAGAGCACAATGCTTTTAGCTCAGAATGCCCAGTGCGTAGGAAGTGGGAGGCACTGGCGCGAGCCAAAGTACAATACTGCTAAAGTGGTTCCAACGCGTTCAGGGGCAGGCGCCCCAACCAGATGTTATGCAGTGGCCCAGGCGAACCTCCAGCGAAAACAACTTGCATTGACCGAGCTCATGGCGGAGGCCAGCAAACGCAAATTGGCGTTTGCGCTAGTCCAGGAGCCTTATGTGGGTAGGGAGAGAAGGATGAAGGACTACCGTGGGGCGAGAGTCTTCCAGAGCACTGCAGTAGGAGATGGGACTGTAAAGGCAGCTATAGTCGTCTTTGATGACGACCTTGATGTCATACAGTGCCCGAAACTCACTAGCGACAACATAGTCGCAGTGAGGATCCGAACCAGTGCCTGGGAAATCGCGGCGGTATCCTTCTATTTTGAACCGGACCCGGAACCCATAGGGCCATACTTGGACCGGCTGAAGGAGGTCATCGAGGAGCTGGGCCCACGATTACTGCTAATTGGCGGAGACAGTAACGCCAAGAGCACCTGGTGGGGCAGCACAGTAGAAGACCACAGGGGCGAAGCAATGTCCGGGACCCTGGAAGAGTCGGGTTTGCAGGTACTTAATCGTGGTGATACGCCTACATTTCAAACCGTGAGAGGAAATAGGGCGATCTCCAGCTACATCGACATAACAGCCTGCACCGAAGATCTGTTAGATCTGGTCGATAACTGGAGGGTAGACCAGGAGATGGTGAGCTCCGACCACAACGCCTTAACCTTTGATATCAGTCTCCGTAAAGGGAAGGGACTTAAAGTCCAGAGAACCACAAGACTCTATAACACAAAAAAGGCAAATTGGGATCTATTCAATTCAACTCTAGCAGAGGCCAAATCACACAAAAACCTTGATGTACAATCAATTCACGATATCTCTTGCAAACAACATCTAGAGCAAACAGTTAAACAGTATGAAGAGGCCATTACATTAGCGTGCAAGGCAAGTATGCCTGCAAAAAAGAGTACAGAAGTACTCAAGATCCCATGGTGGAATGAAGAACTCACCAGGCTGAAAAAGGCTGCCACTACCTTCAGGCGAAAAATCAAAAACGCAGCACCTCACCGCAGAGATATAGTGGTAGCCCAGTACCTGCAAAAGAAAGAAGTCTACGAGTGCCAAGCCAAAAAAGCCCAGATTGATAGTTGGAAAGAGTTCTGCACCAAACAAGATCGAGAGGGCCTATGGGAGGGGATCTACAGAGTGATAGGCCGGACCACTAGGAGAACGGAGGACACGACCCTTACCAAAGACGGAGCACACCTCAACCCAATAGAATCGGCGAACCTACTTGCGGAGACGTTCTACCCAAAAGACCTGGAGGATTCTGACAACGAACACCATCGCTGGACCAGAGAGGCAGCGAAGAGAGTAAACGAGCGGAACCATGATGAACACCATGACCCGCCGTTTACTCAACTAGAGCTACAGACCGCGATAGGGAGTTTTAATCCAAAGAAGGCCCCAGGGGCGGATGGCTTCACATCAGACATCTGCAGCCGAGCTATCAACCAGGACCCGGACGCTTTCCTTGCCCTGTTCAACAAGTGCTTACAGATAGGGCACTTCCCGGACATCTGGAAGGAGGCCACAGTAGTGGTATTAAGAAAACCGGGCAAGGAAGATTATACGAACCCCAAGGCTTACCGGCCGATTGGTCTTTTGCCGGTCTTGGGGAAGGTCCTGGAGAAGATGTCAGTAGCACGGATCAAATGGCACCTAGTACCGCGGATTAGTACTCGCCAGTACGGATTCATGCCCCAGAGGAGCACCGAGGACGCCCTCTATAATCTAATACACCACATTAAGGGTAAGATTGAGCTGAAGAAGCTGGTAACCCTAGTGTCATTGGATATAGAGGGGGCCTTCGATAGCGCGTGGTGGCCAGCAATTAGAATCCGTCTGGCTGAGGAAAAGTGCCCGGTAAACATCAGGAGGCTACTGGATAGCTATCTGGAGCGCAGATGTGTCAGAGTGAGGTTCGCCGGGGAAGAAGTGCGAAGAGACACGAACAAGGGATGTGTGCAAGGGTCCATCGGTGGTCCGATCTTGTGGAACCTTCTTCTTGACCCTCTACTGCGGGGTTTGGGATGTAGGGGACATTACGTCCAAGCATTTGCTGATGATGTTGTCCTCGTCTTTGACGGAGACACGGCAGATGAGGTAGCGAAGTTGGGTAATGCGGCATTAGACTTTGTCCAACGGTGGGGGACACAAAACAAACTTAAATTCGCGCCACACAAGACCTGTGCGATGGTCCTCACACGAAAATTAAAATTCGACAATCCGCGTCTAACCATGGGTGGAATACCAATCGGCATCTCTCGCGAAATAAAAATACTAGGGCTCACCATTGATAATAAGTTAACCTTTAATTCGCACGTGGCGACTCAAACAAAGAAAGCCCTAGATTTGTACAAACAACTTTCGCGCGCCGCTAAAGTAAACTGGGGGCTTCACACAGAAGTGATTAGGTTGATTTACACGGCATGTATAGAACCGGTCATCATGTACGCTGCGGCAGCGTGGGCTCCTTCGGCTGAGAAAATCGGTACGCAGAAATTGCTCAATGCGGTCCAAAGGGGTTTCGCCCAGAAGCTCTGTAAATCATATCGTACAGTCTCTCTACACTCGGCGCTAACTCTGGCAGGGATACTACCTCTTGACCTCAGAATACAGGAAGCAGCCGCTCTGTTTGAGACGAAAAGAGGGTCGCCCCTGCCGGAGTTGGGAGACAGAGAGACCGAGAGTATGGTTAGGTTTGCAGAGACTCCTCACCCAGCTACGTGTATGGCTATAAGATTCGAACGCCTAGAGGACCAAAGTCTAGTCGATAGACACAACGTGCAGGCGGTGCGCATCTTCACCGACGGCAGCAAAATTGAGGGGAAGGTCGGAGCCGCCCTTTCCTTATGGAAAGGCGAAGCCGAGATCCGGAACCAAAAGTTTTGTCTGTCCGCGTACTGCACAGTCTATCAGGCGGAATTATTGGCCATATGCAAAGCAACGGGCGTAATCCTTAAGGGGAGGGAAAGGAGCTATGGTCTATACAGTGATTCGATGGCCGCTTTGGAGACGATCACTAACCATAGCTCCCTCCATCCTCTCGCAGTGGAGACGCGGGAGAACCTGCGGGAGGCTTTTATCCAGGGCAAAGATGTATCTTTATTTTGGATCAAAGCACACGCGGGGTTACTCGGCAATGAACGCGCTGATGATCTGGCAAAGGAGGCCGCGCTTGCGTCCAAACGGAAGCCCGATTACGATCGGTGTCCGATCTCGTACGCGAAAAAGACTATTCGTGCTCGATCCATTGTGAAATGGAACGAGCGGTATAAGAACGGTAGTACGGCATCCACAACCAAATTGTTCTTCCCGGACGCCAGCATCGCGTATAAACTGGTCCGAAAAATTAAACCAGCTGGCCTAATCACTCAAGTACTGACAGGGCATGGTGGATTTTCCTTCTACTTGCATCGTTTCAAGTGCAAGGACAGTCCATCATGCTCCTGCGATCCCGAAGTCGACCAAACCATAGCCCACCTTCTCACCTCCTGTCCTGTATACAGTAACCTTCGTTTTGAGTTCGAACAAAGAACGGGGGCTAAAATATGTCCCAACAACTTGCACGAATTGTTACTTGATAAAAGTTGTCGAGACCAATTTATCTCTTTTTGCGAGCAAATCTGTTTGAAAGTAAATAATTTAAACAAAAGTTAAAATAAGTTTTGCTATTATCATTAAATTGTTAATGAAAACATAGCAAATAATTAAATTAGATTAAGAAATTCATAAAATGTATAATTAGAGATAAGAAAATTAGTATGTTAAATAAACTGTAATAGGACTAAGATGTAATAGTAATAAGATAAACTGTAATAGGACTAAGATGTAATAGTAATAAGATAAACTGTAATAGGACTAAGATGTAATAGTAATAAGATAAACAAATGTTAGTATAAGTAATCTGATAAAAAAACTGTTTAAAAGTACACTGTAAGTTAGATATAAGATACTAAAGGCATAAATATATAGAAGCATATTATAAGCTAAAAATAAGAAAAATGTAAATAATTTAAATAAAGAAAGCAGCATAGTTTTATAAATAAAGAAAACCAAACCCCTCCCTGTTGTTATGACCCTTGAAAGCGATCCAATCCTGGACGAATATTCGGGGAACAGAGCTGCTGCAAAAAAAAAAAAAAAAAAAAAAAAAAAAAAAAAACCTAACCTAACCTAACCTAACCTAACCTAACCTAACCTAACCTAACCTAACCTAACCTAACCTAACCTAACCTAACCTAACCTAACCTAACCTAACCTAACCTAACCTAACCTAACCTAACCTAACCTAACCTAACCTAACCTAACCTAACCTAACCTAACCTAACCTAACCTAACCTAACCTAACCTAACCTTTTTTTTTTTTTTTTTTTTTTTTTTTTTGTCCCGGTGGGAAAAAATGCATGAAATTGCATACCCGCCGCCGTGGTCAAGCGACGGGTTATGTGGGGCTCTCCCCGCCAGAAGGGCGAGGCCTACCCACTAAAAAACCACCATTGAGCCACCTCGATCACGATTTGGGAAATAAGCGGTGTAGCAGAGCCTTCCCCGCTGTTCCCAGAACGCGATTCGCCCGCTTGCGCAGGCCCACCATGCGACCACTTCGGCTCAGTAGGGCGACCGCCAAAAGAGCAAGCCACCCTACAGAACTATTTACAAAATGTATAAATATAAATCATAAAAAATATAAAATATAAATATACAAAAACCTGTGCACAATAGATGCACAGGTGTAAACAGAACAATCTTAGTGTATAAATAATAATAAATTAATAGATAACTTAAAACTATATATACACATGCTCGCCAGACGGGGGTGTAAAAAGCCCACCGTCTGGCGCCTTAACCTACCAAGACTAGAATAAAATGACTAGTTACGGAGTTGACGGGCAAAAACCCGTCTCCTCCGCCCGACTCTCCTTCGGCGTTGGGGATCAGCGAGAGGATCGTCTTCGCGCTCCCTTTCAGCCTCTTCTTTTTTATTCAGCACCTCTTCGCAGAAGGTGCTGAAGGCCTCCCAGCATGTGTCCTTCGCTAAAATAGCTTTGACGACTGCAGGCAGCGATAGGTCTGAACCGATTTCAGCCACTAGTGCCGCCCGTTCCCTTGCCCATTCCGGGCACTCTTGCACTGTGTGCTCGGCCGTATCCACGGCATGCCCGCACTGATGGCAGACAGAGGTTCTCTCCCTACCGATCCTGTGCAGATACTGCCCAAAGCAGCCATGCCCGGTCAATACCTGCACCATCCTGTAGGAGAGAGAACCTGTGCGCCTCTCTACCCAGTCCCTGAGCACTGGCTGGATAGCAGCTATCGTTCGGTGGCCCGCTCCCGGCTCCTCCAAGCGGTTCGACCACATATCGATAGCCGTATTGCGAGACTCCTCCCGCCAGCGCTCGACCTCTTCATTCGATGGCATTGTGCCTTCCAATTTGGCTGCCGCGGACTTTGAGTACACTTCCGTGAGCACCCTTGCCTCCAACTCCCACGGTAGGGTTCCAGCTAACGCGCAAGCCGCTTCTCCTGATACCGTGCAGAAAGCCCGCACTATGCGGTTGGTGATTGCGCGCTGTGGTCGCCGAAGCACGGCGAGGTTTTCCCTCTTGAGAGCATCAACCCATATGGGGGCGCCGTAGAGTGCCATTGATTTTATAACGTTGGCAAATAAACGTCGACATCCCGTATAGGGGCCACCTAGATTCGGCATAATACGGCTGAGAGCGCCGGCCGTCCTTACTAGCTTCGGAGCCAAGTAACCGAAGTGGGCCTTAAAGTTCCAACGGCTATCGAGGACCAATCCTAGATACTTCATGGTACTCCCGACGCCGATGGAGACGCCACCCACTACGATTTCTGCTCCCGCTGGTGGTGCATTCCGAGGCCCGTGAAAACACAGGGCCTCTGATTTGTGCAACGCTACTGTGAGCCCCAGCCGCCTTATTCTGTCCACTACTTGTGCAACGCTAGCGGTCGCCAGGATTGCAGCTTGTCGGTACGTTCCTCCCTTCGCGGTAACCAGCGTGTCATCCGCGTAACAGATCACGCTGGCTCCCCTCAATGTGGCACCTCGTATTGCCCAGTCGTAACCGATGTTCCACAGGAGCGGCCCTAAGACTGACCCCTGTGGAACGCCGCACGACACCCTTCGGCTGGCCCAACCCTCATTTGTCGGGAACGTTATTACTCTGTCAGCGAGATAGTTGGCCACTATTCGCTGCAGGTATGTTGGCACACTGTGGTATTTCAGCGCCTCCGTGATGCAGCCATGTGGGAGGGAGTTAAAGGCATTGGCGATGTCTAACGACACCGCCACCACGACTCCGCCTTTATCGACTTCATCTTTGGCGATGTTCCTAACCCGAGCGATTGCGTCTATCGTGGACCTTCCCCGCCGAAATCCAAACTGGTTGTCGGCTAGATCAGGTCCTGTCGTCTCCAGGTGACGCACCAGTCGGTTGGCCAACACTCTCTCAAAAAGCTTCGCTGCTTCATCCAACAGGACAATGGGCCTGTATGCTGATGGCGAGTTGGCAGGCCGGCCATCTTTTTTCAGCAGCACTAGTTTTCCCCTCTTCCACGCGAGCGGAAAATGACCTTCCCGCAAGCATGTCGAGAGGAGTGCTCGAAATCTCGGCTCGAGACCGTCTTTCATGGCCATTACCCATGCTTTCCCGGGAACGCCATCAAGACCGGGGGCGGTGTTCTTGGCCTGGAGACGTTGGACCGCGGCTCCCAGCTCTCCCTCGGTTATTTCTGGAACCTCCTCATTTTCATCTCCCACCGACTGGTATCTGATTGGCGGCGTAAATTCGGATCCTTCCGGGAAAAGGGCTTCTACTACATTTTGCAGTAGGCCAGCATCCAAGGTGGTGGTGAGTGGGGGGGCCCATGGCCGCAGTTTGCTCATCACCAGCCGATATGGTCTCCCCCACGGATCTTGGTTCAGGGTGGAGAGGAGCTCCTCCCAAGCAGCGTTTTTAGCCGCTCCAATCGCACCCCGAAGAGTCTTCTTTGCCTGCTGGTATTCCCCATATAGCGAGGAGTCAAGGGCCTCATCCCTGTTTCTCCTACGTCGGTGCCGGGAGTAGCGCCTCCTGGCGTCTACACAAACTTCCCTCAGCCGAGCGAGTTCCGGAGACCACCAGTACACGGCCGTGCGTGGCGGCAACGCTCTCACACGGGGCATCGCCGCATCGCACACGTGCGACATGGCCTCGCGGAACCATTCGACTTCCCTGCTGATATCTACGCGCTCCGGCCAGGGCGACCAACTCTCAACCAGTGCTGCCACTTCAAAGGTGTCCCGATCCAAGCGTTTCAGAGCCCATCTTGGGCCGAGGTCCGTCGTGGGACGGTTTGAACTGCTCGGGGAAAGCTGGAGAGGGGAGATGTCCCAACGCACATACCTGTGGTCTGACAGCGTCTCGACCCCCACCAGCACCTCCCAGTTTTGGACACGGTGCGCCAGAGCAGGGCTCGCAAACGTAACGTCCACGACAGATCCGCCCTGCATCCGCACACACGTGTCGACCGTCCCTTGGTTGACTATGACGAGACCGTGGTTCGTGAGCCAGTCTTCCACAAGCTCACCCCTGTCATCTGTGTTGCGGGAGCCCCAAGTTACCGATTTGGCATTTAGGTCACCGGCCACAAGAACCTGATCCGGTCGACCCCAACCCGACAACAGCACATCGAGTTCTGCAAGAAACCGCTCGAACTCTGCGATGGAGCGATTGGGGGAGAAATATACCCCGATCACCAACAAATCCTCGACCTGTGCCACCACACACCCATTTCCCTTGCGAGCACGTGAAAACTGAGGCGATTTAGCCCCTATGTTTGTGGTTATCGCCACTGTCTTATTAGTGTCTGCCACCCAATTGTCACGGTCTGTTACATAGTATGGTTCCGTGACGATACCTATGTGTGTCGACCACTGTGCCATGCTCTGATGTAAAAGGTCTTGAGCCCTGGCACAGTGGTTGATATTCGCCATTAGAAATTTCAGGTCCATACTTTTTAGTCCCCTGCCATTTCCTCCACCTCTAGCCCTTGCATCGGACGGGAAGGTTCCGGCTGGCTACGAGCACTTGCCGTTACCTTCTTGGCCTTCTTGCTGGTATTGCTGGCTTTGCAGGCACCACTTCCCAGACGGTGCCCTGCCTCCTTACCCGCCTGCGAGCATAGTGGGCAGTGCGGGTCATTGCTACACAAGCTGGATATGTGCCCCAGCTGGCCGCACCTGTAGCATTGGCGGCTCCTATCAACCTCCGCATTGCACTGGGCACGCACGTGGCCAGGCTCTAGGCACCGGAAGCACCGAAGGCTTCTGCGGGGTAGAACCTTGACCTTGGCGACAACCCAGCCAATGAGCAAGCGGCCCTCAACCACTTTTTTCGCGGCCACAATGGGGCACCGCACCCAGGCTGCATATAAGCCCGTGTGGTCGCGCGATGGAGAGCCCACCTTAATTTGGTCCGCAGGGCACCCTCCAAGTTTGGAGACACCCTGCTGAATTTCCTCGGTGGTAACAGAGTCGTCCAGCCCTGAGACCCTGATCTCAACGGTTCTAGTTGGTCTGGACACCCGTATATCCTGCTCGTTAAAAATCTCCCTGAGCTTCTGTGCCAAGGAGTCCGCCTTTTCTCCACTAGTGGCGCCAGGCACCTCTATTATGGTTGCCCCCGTCATCGCTCTGCGGAAGCGCACGCCGTCTATGCCAAGCTCAGCTATATCGATTCGCTGCTTGGCATCTGCTACCGCTGCGGCATACGTAACGCCTCGTTCTGCTGCGCCTTCTTGAACGGTGATGACTACCGCCGCAGACTTAGGAGGGCGAGCCTTGATTTTGGTCACCTGTGCCGCTTTCACCTGCGGCTTGCCAGACACCTTCTTGTTGTAAGCGCTGTTTGTTTTCCCTCTCTTGACCACTGTCGCCCACCCTTCGTCGGTGGAGACTGGTGCAGGTGGAAGTGATCGCTGGGGCTGTGACTCCGCAGGAGCAGGAGCATTCGCCCCTTTGCCTCTTTGCGACCTTTTCCTCTTTTTCTTGGTAGATGCACTTGTTGGCTCTACCAGAGGTCCTCGAGCGCTAGTTGCCTTAATAACTCGGGGGGCAATAGCAGGCGCCTTCTTTTCGGTATTTACAGGCAAGGGCTTCGCCGCTGCAAGTGCCGTGACCTCCACTGGTGGAACGCTGTTCCGTCTCTCAAATGCCAACGGCGGACGGAGCCTCGGCTCCGGGTTCAGACGCGACTCAAGGCCTTCCACTGTGGCGTTAATGCGCGCTGTTGTAAGGCTCATTATTTTTGCCGCCCATTCCTCCATGTTGATTGAGGACGTATTCCCGCCTGTGGAGGCCGACGCCTCTTTGGTTTGAAGATTGGCCTTTAGCTCGGCCAATTCTTTTTTAACCCCCTCCAGTTCCACAGCCAAGCGGCCGTTCTGCGCCCTCAGGGCCTGCACTTCCTCGGAGACGGTCCTAATGGCGAGCGCTTCGGATGCTTCCTTTATCATTTCACTCGCCGTGTTGAGGGCCGCCTGCATTGTCCCCTTTAGTTTTCCCGACTTGTTTTTGACCTCATTAATCATATTGAGGCCCGTCGCTATTTGTTTTTTCAGCGACATCGTGGTCGTTTCTTCGTCCGTATGCCCACTGGTGGACAACATCTTTCTTGTGTTTTCTTTCATTTTGCGGGCCTCGACGGTAACGTTGAGCATCTCCTTCTCAACCTCAAGCTCCATCTCTTGTTGCTGAAGCTTCAAAAACTCTCTTTTTTTCTCGGCGAGTCCAACGTACTCCCCTGTAGTGGGAGGCCGGCCGCGCCCTCTCCGCGACGCCGTCTTGTTCGTTGCTGGTATTTTAGGGGATCGGGAGCGGTCCTCTTCTGTATCCGATCCGCTGTCCTGTTGGGCAAGTGGCCGCTTGTGTCCCCTCCAAAATTTGTTTCTCGATTCGGCAGGCACCATGGTTTTCGCCGAAGAGTCCGACCTGCTGTCCGTGTCGATCCGGGTAAGGGATACCCGCAGTTCACGGGATCTTGATCCAGTTAGCGCTTTGGCGCTGTCTATTTTCCTATTAGGGCGGGGTGATCGAAAACCACCAGCCCGCACCCTTCCTTCTACACCATCACTTTCTCCACTCTCTTCTTCTCCTAAAACTTCCACTTGATAACTCTGCACAGGCAGAGAGACAGATGGTGCCCCCCCCGCATACAAGGGGCAGCCTGCCCTGAAAAGGGCAGGGAGGGATTCCCCAGCTGAGCTGGGACCCTCTCGGGGATTTGTTTCGTTTTCCAGTCTGTCCATATTTTACTCCGCTGCTTCCGGGCGCAGCTGCCCCACCTTCCACCTCATAACGGGGTAGGGACCAACGTATCCCCGCCGGCCATACAGTGCCTCAGCCCCCGCTAAACCTTGCACTTTGGGGATTTTAGAGACTTGTCTGTCGTGGCCCCGACTTCAATAGCCGGGGCCCCCGGCCCCCTCCGTTGGGGGTTACGGGTGCACCCGAGAGGGCCGCCACTCGATTGCCGAGTAAAGGCGACCACATCCCGCGCGCCTGTCACGTTAGCCGGCTGGTGGATGGAACACCAGCCGTTGCCCAGGGTACACCACGAGGAGGTCTGACAGATGGTACCCCAACCTAACCTAACCTAACCTAACCTAACCTAACCTAACCTAACCTAACCTAACCTAACCTAACCTAACCTAACCTAACCTAACCTAACCTTTTTTTTTTTTTTTTTTTTTTTTATCGCAGGAAAACCCATTTATGAGCCGTAGCCGAGACCGGGGGGCCTCAGCCGTGTGTGGGACTCCCACCGCTCAATGAAGAGCGGAGACTACCCACCAAAAACCTGCGGCTTCCCTTCCCTGTCTACAGGGCGACATGGGAGTCTAGCAAAAGCCTTGACATCCATGCACACCCTGGACAGCTGCCCGCCTACACGGCGGGCCCAGCGCGCCCCCCTTGCGGGGGGACAGAGGGAATAGCCGGGGACGCGGCACTATTCCCTCTCGACGGTGGTGGCGCGTGCAATGCAGGAGGAGGCACCCCCGTGCCTCCAGCCTGCATGCCACCTTGGGGGACAAGAGAGCGATCGTACAACCGCCGTCTCCTGCCCACCCTCCGTCTACGGAGCGGGGGCGCTGAGGGATCGTCCTCCCTCTCCCGCTCCGCCGCCTCCTTCTGCGAAATAACAGTCTCGCAGAAAGTGGCTACCGCCTTCCAAGACCTCTCATCGACTAGCATGGCGTTCACCATACTAGGCAATGACAGGTCCTGGCCGACTGCCGCCACTAGAACCCGGCGCTGCTCCTCCCAGCCTGGACAGACTGCGAGGGTATGCTGCGCCGAGTCCTCCGTCGCACCACACTCATGGCACGACGGGGATTCCTCTCTCCCGATCCGATGCAGGTAGTCACCGAAGCAACCATGCCCGGTAAGCACCTGCACCAGACGGTAAGTGAGGAACCCGTGGGGCCTCTCCAGCCACCGGTCCAGATTCGGACCGATGGCATCCAACGTGCGACGCCCGAACGGCGCACTCGCTAGGTCCTCCTTCCACAGACGGACCATGGCCTCGTGCGCCTCGCGCCGCACCGCTCCTCGCTCTTCGGGAGCCGGTCGCAGTTCGCGGGCCCTCTGCTCCGCCGTCCATTTGTAGACGGTGGTGAGGACCCGGGCTTCCAGCTCCCACGGTGGCGTGCCCGCAAGAGCACAGGCCGCAGCACCCCCAACCGTGCGGTATGCCCTCCCCACCCGCTGTGCAATGGCCCGTTGGGGCCTGCGGAGGAGGGCGGCATTCTCCCTTTTGTTGAGGGAGTCTACCCACACGGGGGCGCCATAGAGCGCCATACTCCTTAAGACACCGGCATACAATCGCCGGCATCTCGTTCTCGGTCCCCCCAGATTAGGGAGGAGCCAACTGAAGGCGTTGGCGGCCCTCAGCAGGCGTTCCGATAAGCCTGCGAAATGAGGGCCGAAGTGCCAACGGCCATCTAAGATTAGGCCCAGATATTTCATCTGAGCCTTCACATTGACCCTCACGCCGCCTACAATGATGTGAGCGTCGTGAGGTGCTTGCTGCCGAGGCCCCGGAAAGAAGATAGCCTCGGTCTTGTGCAGCGCCACCTCGAGTCCCAGCCGGCGGATCCTCTCAGCGACAAGGGTGCCGCCAGCCGAGGCCAGACACGCAGCCGCTCCGTAAGTCCGACCCCGAGCCGTGACAAGAGTGTCATCCGCGTAGCATATGACACTCATGCCACGGAGCAGGGCACCTCGGAGCAGCCAATTGTATCCGAGGTTCCACAATAAGGGGCCGAGCACCGACCCCTGAGGAACCCCTGCTTCGACTTTCCGCCGCTGAAGACGGCCGTCCCTGTTGACGTAAAGCACCTCTCTGTCCGAGAGGTAGTCCGCCAACAGGGCCCGCAAATAAAGAGGCACTCCATGATAGCGGAGTGCCTCCAGAATTGTTGAGTGGGGGATGGTGTTAAATGCGTTGGCTATATCAAATGATATAGCCAGCACGCCCTCCCCCCTCTCTGCGGCCTCGCTTGTCGTCGCCCTGAGCTTTGTCAGGGCGTCGATTGTAGACCGGCCCGCCCAAAACCCATACTGGGCGTCGGATAGGTTTGGGCCGGTCCCTGCCAGGTGCTCGTTGAGGCGGGCAGCTATCAGCTTCTCAAACAGCTTGCCCGCCTCGTCCAGGAGGACTATGGGGCGGTAACCGGACGGGGAATCCGCCGGCCGGCCCTCCTTCCTAAGGAGGACCAGAAGGCCCTCCTTCCACGCTTTCGGGAACCTCCCTACCTCAAAACATCGGTTGAAGAGGTCCCGAAAGCGACCAGCCATCTCGCTGACGGCGATGGCCACGACCCTGGCCGGGACGCCGTCTGGACCCGGCGCCGTCTTCTTGCTGCGGAGGTAGTCAGTCGCTGTGTCGAACTCCTCCGCGGCAATGGGGTCAAAACCCGCGGCCGGGGGGCCGCTCCCAAAGGGAGGATCCATCTTCGGAGGGGTAAACGAAGTATTGTCCGGGAACAGGACCCGGACGACCCCCTCCAAAAGATCTGGCTGGAGAGTCTCAGTCAGTGGGGGACCTAAGGGGCGCAGTTTGTTGCGCACCGCCTTATATGGTCTCCCCCACGGATCGTCATTCAGACTCTCCAGCATCTCCTCCCGTGCCAAGTCCTTAGCGGCGCCTATGGCCGCCTTGAATGTGCGCCTCGCTTCCTTATAGAGGGCGTACAGGCGGCCCTCCTCTTCCTCATCCCGGTGGCTGCGGCGGCGCCTCCGGGTGTAAGCCCTTCGGGCCGCGACACAGGTGGCCCGCAGGTCGGCAAGTTCCGGCGACCACCAGTAAACCGCCCGCCTTGGAGGGGGCCGACAAGACCGAGGCATGCTTGCATTGCACACCTCGGTCAGCGCGCTCCGCAGGTGCCCAGCGGCAACATCCACGTCCGGATCGGTTGGTGCCCCGAACCAATCCTGGACGAAGGCCGCCTCCTTCGCCATGTCACGGTCCAGCTTGGTGAGCGCCCATCTAGGGAACTTCACTGGACCACGGCTCGACACCGCTCGGGGGTTGTGGACTGAGAACTCTATCCGAATATGGCGATGATCGGATAGAGTCTCCGTCAAATCGACTTCCCACCTTTGCACGCGTGCGGCAAGTGCAGGGGTGGCGAACGATATGTCCACCACCGACCCTCCCTGCTGCCGCACGCATGTATGGGTTGTCCCTCTATTCAAGAGGGACAGGCCGACCGACGTTGCCCACAACTCTACCAACCTCCCACGAGGATTAGTGGCTGGGTTCCCCCAAGACACCGATTTGGCGTTTAAGTCGCCGAGCACAGCAATCTGCCTCGGCGACATTCGAGCGACCGCTGCCGCCAGGTTGGTGAGCAGCTGGTCCAACTCAGCTAGGGGGCGGTTGGGGGAGAAGTAAACGCCAATTACGGTTATTTCCCCCCACGCGGCGGCCACGTATCCGGACCCCCTCTCTATGAGTGAGAGGGGAGGGGAATCCGTGGAGGGCCGCGGTGCGATCGCCACCAAACCATCCCTATCCGCTACCCAATTGAGAGGCACGGAGTACGGTTCGGCGACCACCGCCAATCCCGCCGTCCAATCGGCCATGGCCTGAGTCATCAGGTCCTGAGCCGCCCGGCAATGATTAAGATTGCCCTGGAGGATGGTGCGATGTCTTGCTTCTTGCATCACTCGGACATCGCACCATTCCCTTCTGCCGGCTCAGGACTGACCTCAGCCGCCGCGGCCGCGGGCGGGACCGACGCCTGCAGCTTGCCCTTCTTTGGTGGGGGGTTGCACTTAGGACCCCCCATCACGTGACCAGCGGACACTTTACTGGCCGTGCAGACCGCGCATTTTGGCTGTGCCTTGCAGGAGCCGATCTTATGATCGGCTGACCCGCAGCGTAGGCACAGTTGTGTGCGGTCTGCAGACGGACAGGCGGCCTTTACGTGGCCTGTCCCGTAGCACCTAAAACAGCGCATTGGCAACTGCTTCAGGGCCCGGACCAGCGCTGAGCTTAGGCCCAACGGGATTCGCTTCCGGTCCAAGAGGATTTTAGCGGCGGCCACCGGGACCTGCAAGTAGATGGCCCTGTATCCACCGCGACCATCACGGATTTCCCCGCCTTTGATGGCGGCTTCCTCGCAACCACCGATCTTGGCGGCCACGGCGATCACTTCGGCCCTGGAAACGGAGTCGTCCATCTCCAGGACCATGATAGGTGCCAACTTCTGTGGGCGCTCCACCTTTGCTGCATCGGCCACAGCCTCACGCAGCTTGGCGGCGAACAGGTCTGCATTCCCTTCTCGTCCTGCGCCCGGGAACTCAAATATTCGAGCCCCGGTCTGCGTCTTCCGGCATTTGACGGCGTCGGCGAACCCCTGAACGAGCGGGTTCACCGCTTCGCGCGCCTTCTCCAGTATGGAGCCGTATGTCTCCCCCCGTTTTGCTGCCTCCGGCGTGATAGTGATCACCACAGCCGCGGTCTTGGGGGGAGTCAAGCTCTTAGAACGTTTCTTCTTCTTCCCGCCTTTGCCGGAGGACTTCGCAGTTTCCGGCTTTGGGGCGGAAGCAGAAGTGGAAGGCGTCGCCGTTTTAGCCCTCGTCTTGTTTTTCTTTTTCTTCTTCTCAACCTTTTTCCACTCGTTGGCGGGAGTGGTGGAGGGAAGAAGAAGATTTCCGTCCTCAGTCGTCAGTACTACCGCTGCTGAGGACGGGCCGGGTTTCGGGGAGGCGGAGGGTGCAGGTGGTGCAGCCTCCTTGGCCACTGGGGCAGTAAGAGCTGCCACCTCAGCCACCTGCTTGGTCCTTTTCCCCTTGCCCTTCCCTTTGGAGGGCTTTGAGGCCACAGACGGGGGCGACTCAGCACCAGCCGCAGATGTTGCCGCCTTTTTGCGGTCCACCGCCAGGGGCGGACGTACGGTCTTGGCTGGCAAGAGGCGATCCTCAATACCAGCCAGGCAGGACCTTACGAAGGCCCTCTCTTCCCTCACGACCCTTCGGATGGCATCCTCGAGGTCACTGGAAAGGGAGGGCGGAACGACCTCCATAACTGAGGGAGGGGCCGGCTCCGTGGCAGGCGCCGCAGGCAATACAGGCGTGGCTCGCCCGGCCTGTTCCCGGAGACGGGCAACCTCGGCCGACAGGCGGTCAATAGTGGCCTGCATGCGCTGCAGCTCTTCGGAGGCAGTCCTCTTCAGGACCTCCTCCATTATGCCGCGCACGCTGGCCGCCCGACATTTCAGGGCCTTCTGCAAAGTGCCCTTCAGGTTGGAGGACTTCGCGGCGATTTCGGTAATCTCCGCGACGTCCTCCAATACCAGCTTTTCAAGCTCGGGTAACGTCTTGCCCTCATAGTCAAAGAGGGCAGAGCCGTACCCGAACTTCGCCCGGGCAGTGCGGGTTTGCCGCTCCTTGGCGGCTACCCTCTCTTCGAGCTCCGATTGGAGCTCTTCCCTTCTAAGGGCATGGAGCTTGCGCTGAGCCTCTGCCAGACCGGCATAATGGCTCGTTGACGGATTGCGCCCGCCCTTGCCCGACGTCCCCTTCTTAAATTGTTTAACAGACGGGGTGTCAGAGCTTGACCCCCCGTCTGCTTTGTTGGCTGACTTGCGCAGCCGCTTGCGCTCCCGCGTGGTCTGTGCGGGACGATCTACTGACATGACCGAAGCGTCTGTCAGGGTAGACCCGTCCTCAGACCCGGAGAAGTCCCCAGGCCTAAAGAAAAGGCTCCCCGACCGACCGGACGCTGGCGTGTCACACCGCTCCAGCACTATCACGGGCGTCTTAAAACAGACGTTTCCGTCTCCTAACTTTTCGGTAGCCTCGCAGCTCTGCGAAGAGCATGGCGAGCCGCCAGAATCTATCACTACGCCCTTCTCGGGCTCTATTGACGTCATTTCCAGACCAGTCTGGACCCTCTCAGATCCAGACCCGATGAGCGCTCTAGCGCAATCCACAATTTCTTTGCGGGGCGACTCACGTTCGTCGCTCCGTACACCACTTCGCACATCTTCCTCATCCTCGACTTTCTGCTCGCGCAGAGAATCACCCCCCATATTCCCATATTTATTTAAATTTGAATTTTTATGCATAATTGTTCCCACGAGTGTGGGGGAAATAAAGGTCCACCCGGGCAGTGCCCCCTGTGCCCGGGTAAGCGTACATACTCTAGGGAGTCCGCCGGTTCCCTAGAGGTGTGCCGTTCGCGACTGACCACCCGTCAGCCACGCATCCCCTCGCCACGGCACCAAACTTGGGATTGGGTAACATTTTATAGAGGTTTTCTCCCTCTCGGCCCGGCCAATTAAGGCAAGACCGGCCCAGCAGCGAGCCGCGAGACGTGATCCACGACACTCACCGCCAGGTCTTTCCCCCCAGGCGCCAGTTTCCCGGCGCCACTCGTTCCTTGCGGAGCACCAACGCCGCCCAGACCCGGGCAATATGCCCCGACGGCCAGGTTTGGTGTTATAGACTTTTCCTTGTCTTGGCCCCGGCTGCAGTAGCCAAGAACCCCGGCCCCCCTCCGTTGGGGGTTTACGGGTTGCCCGACAGGCCTGCCGAGTTAACAAGACCTGCCGCGCTCTGGTTTTGGTTCGCGCCGGCCGAAGCCGGTACCCCCCATATCTGGGAGGCGTTCCCCTATCCACCACCTGGGGACGCGCCCGATGCGGGACCAGTTACCCGACACGGGAACCTAACCTAACCTAACCTAACCTTTTTTTTTTTTTTTTTTTTTTTTTTCCGCTGGGAAAAATGCATTACGCATCCCCACCCGTCGGGGGACGGATGGGGTATGTGGGACTCCCGGGGACTCCCGGTATACCCACTAAACGACCCAGCGGCACTCCCGCATCGCCTTTGGTGGCGGGGTTCTGGGAATCGGCATAGCCTTTGCGTCCAGTTCCCCGCCGGCGTTTGCCCGCCTTACAGCGGCGGGCCCGTCACGCCCCTCCCGCTAATGGGAAGGGGCTCGAGGATGACTGTCAGTGCTCGGTCATCCTCGTTCGGCTGGGTGATAAGCGGTGCAATGCGGACGAGGACGCCCCCGCGCCTGTCGCCCGCTGCTTATCACCGGGGGAGAAGAGGGTGGTTGACCACCCGCCTTCTCCTGCCTCTCCTTCGGCGGAGAAGTGGCGCGAGAGGATCGTCCTCCCGCGCGCGCTCCGCCTCCTCCTTCTGTGACATGACGTCTTCACAGAAGGAGGCTACCGCTACCCAAGCCTCCTCGCTCCCCAACATGGCAATTACCACGGCGGGAAGCGAGAGGTCCAGCCCAACCACCGCAACAAGACTGCGGCGCTGCTCCGCCCACGACGGGCACACCTCGAGGGTGTGCTGTGCCGTGTCCTCCGCCGCGCCACAGTCATGGCACGACGGGCTCTCCTCCCTCCCGATTCGGTGAAGGTACGACCCGAAGCAGCCGTGCCCGGACAGCACCTGCACCAATCGGAAGGTGAGGAATCCGTGCGGTCTGTCAAGCCAGTCCTTCAGGACCGGCCCAAGCGCGTCTAGGGTGCGACGGCCGAAAACTGCGGAGGCAAGGTCCGCCATCCAGTGATGGACGACGGCATCCCTCGCCTCCTGCCGGACAGCCTCGCGTTCTTCAGGGGCAGGGCGCTCACCGATTGCCCTTCGCCCCGCCGTCCATTCGTAGACTCTGGCTAGCACCCACGCCTCGAGCTCCCAAGGAGGGGTGCCAGCCAGAGCACACGCTGCTGCGAAGCTTACCGAGCGGTAAGCCCGCGCCACCCGTTGCGCAATGGCCCTCTGGGGCACCCGCAAGGCTGTGGCATTCTCCCTTCTTTGAAGGGAGTCTGCCCAGATAGGTGCCCCGTACAGGGCTATGCTCTTCAGGATGCCGGCGTAAAGCCGCCGGCATCGCCCGCCTGGCCCTCCCAAGTTAGGCATCAGCCATGAGAGGGCCCCCGCTGCCTTCAGCAGGCGCGACGACAGTCCGCTGAAATGCGGGCTGAAGCGCCACCTGCTGTCGAGCGTTAGACCCAAATATTTCATCTGGGTCTTAACCTCGATTCTGACACCCTCCACAAAGATGTGGGCGCCAGGTGGGCGGCGCTGCCGAGGCCCGTGGAAGAAAACGGCCTCGGTCTTATGCAACGCCACCCTCAGTCCAAGGCGGCGGATCCTATGAGCGACTAGCGATCCGCCCGCCGAGGCCAGACTGGCCGCCTCACCAAAATTCCCCCCTCGGGCAGTGAGGAGAGTGTCATCCGCATAACAGATGACACTCGTGCCCCGGAGAAGGGTTCCGCGCAGAAGCCAGTCGAACCCGATGTCCCACAGGAGTGGTCCTAGGACTGACCCCTGCGGAACACCGGACTCAACCGGGTAACGCCGGACCTGGCCAGCTTTGTCGACTACGAGGACCGCTCTGTCCTCCAAGTAACTGGCCAGGAGCTCCCTCATATATTGAGGCACTCCGTGAAACCGGAGTGCCTCGAGGACGGTCGCATGGGGAAGGGTGTTGAAGGCGTTGGCTATGTCGAACGACACAGCCAACACTCCGTCCCCAGCATCCGTCGCCTCCTTTACCACACCCTTTAATAGGGCGAGGGCATCTATTGTCGAACGCTCAGGTCGAAAACCAAACTGAGCGTCCGACAGATCCGGCCCAACCATCCTCAGGTGGTCTTTGAGGCGAGCGGCGATGATCCCCTCGAACATCTTACCGACCTCATCGAGGAGAACGATGGGTCGGTATGCCGAGGGAGAGTCCGCCGGGCGTCCTTCTTTTCGGAGAAGGCATAAACGCCCCTCCTTCCAAGGTTTCGGAAACCTTCTCGACGCGAAGCACGCGTCAAAGAGGTCCCGAAACCTTTCTTCCATTTCGGTGGCGGCTATTGCCACCACCCTTGCTGGGACGCCGTCTGGCCCTGGGGCCGTCTTTTTCGCACGAAGGCGAAGAACCGCCGTACGAACTTCGACCCCAGTAAGAGGAGCCACCTGGTCCTCCTCTTCCTCCTGAACCACACCCTGCGGAGGGTCCATTGCTGGTGGGGTAAAAGCGTCGGCCCTGCCTGGAAACAGGGACCGTACGACCCCATCCAGCACTGCCGGCTCAAGGGTCTCCGATACTGGGGGGCCGAAGGGACGCAGTTTGTTCCGCGCCGCCTTATATGGCCTCCCAAAAGGGTCTCCGTCAAGGCCTTCCAGTAGCTCAGCCTGCGCCGAGTCTTGGGCGGCGAGCATTTCCTTTTTGAGGACCCGCTTCGCCTCCACGTACAGGTCGTGAAGGCGGTCCTCGTTCTCCCGGTCGCGTATTTGCCGCCGCCGGCTTCGAGCGTACTCTCTTCGAGCCGCCACGCAGGCAGTTCGAAGCGCTGCCAACTCCTCCGACCACCAATAGATGGCGCGTCGGGGAGGTGGTCGACGAGACCGAGGCATACTAGAGTTGCATACCTCGGTCAACGACTCCCTCAGCTCTGCCGCGGCAGCGTCTACGTCCACGACATTTACGTCAGGCGAAAGCCAGTCCTGGACGAACGCCGCCTCCCTCGCTGCCTCCCTGTCCAGGTGAACTAAGGCCCACCGAGGGAAAGGAGATTGGCCCGGAGGAGTCGTTCTCTGGGGACTTTGGGTGGAGATCTCGAACCGCACGTAGCGGTGGTCCGAGAAAGTCTCCATCGTGTCCACCCGCCAGTTTTTCACACGCGCGGCTAGCGTTGGTGAGGCAAAAGTGACGTCCACAATTGACCCACCCCACCGCCGCACGCACGTTTGGACCTCCCCTCTATTGAGAAGGGAGAGCCCGGAAGAGGCCGCCCACAGCTCGAGGGCCCGCCCGCGTGCATCGGTAGCTGGGTTACCCCAAACCACCGACTTAGCGTTCAGATCTCCCAGAACGGAGACCTGACGTAGCGCCACCCTTGAAATCACTGCGGTGAGGACTCCAAGGAAGTCCTCAAAGTCTGACAGTGGTCGGTTTGGGGAGAAATATACCCCAACAAAGACTATGTCTCCCCACGCGGCGGCCACGTATCCCGGTCCCTTCTCTAAGAGCGAGAGGGGGGGGGAGTCCGTGGAAGACCGCGCCACAAGTGCCACTAAGCCGTCTCTATCCCCTAGCCAGCGGCCAGGGACAGAGTATGGCTCAGCGACAACCGCAACGTCCACCAACCACTCAGCCATGGTTTGCACCAGCAGGTCCTGGGCCACTCTGCAGTGGTTGGTGTTAGCCTGTAAAATGCGATGGACCACTGTCATTATTGGTCCATCGCATTGCCCTCTTCAGCCTGTTGTGAGGCCTCGACAGCCTCAACAGCTGCAGCAGGTCGAGTTGGCGCCTGCGCTTGTCCCTTCTTTGGGGGAGGATTGCATTGCCTTCCTCCCATTACGTGGCCAGCTGGACGGCCACTGGCAGAGCACACCGCGCAGTGCGGTGTGGCAACACCGCACTCTGACGCCTTGTGCCCCGCTTCCCCGCAGCGGTAGCAGAGCTCCGACCTGTCCACTCGGGATGGGCACAGAGCTCTGGTGTGTCCTACTCCGAAGCACCTGAAACAACGGAAAGGCCGGTCCTCAAGTGCCCGGACCACAGCCACACAAAACCCTACGGGGAGTCGTCTTTTGGCCAGTACAGCCTTTGCCGCGACGACCGGGCACTCCAGGCGAATAGCGCCCAGACCACCGCGACCAGGCTTGATAGCCCCGCCCCGTATAGCTGCCGCATCGCAGCCTCCTGTAGCGGCAACTGCCGCCACCACCTCATCTTTTGTGACCGAGTCTTCAAGATCGGTCACTTCCAATGTCGCGGTCTTTGTTGGCCTGGCAACTTTGGCCGCATCCGCTATGACCTCTTGCAGCTTAGTTGCGAAGAGGTCCGCATTGGCGCCACCCTGGGCCCCCGGAAACTCGAAGAGTCGAGCTCCGGTTTGGGTCCGGCGGCATGTCACCAGGCCAATACCCAAAGTGGCTGGGTTGGCGTTGGTACGAGCCCGTTTCAGGACGGATTCATACGTCTCGCCCTTCTCCATGGCCTCCGTAGTGAGCGTCACTACGACGGCGGCGGTTTTGGGAGGAACCAGTTTCCTCCCACTCGGCTTGGGGGCTGCTTTCCGCTTGCTATTTTCCCCTCCTTTGCTCGTCCCTTTGGACGAACCGGAGGGTACATTGGCGGGAGCAGCAGATTGCACTGCCTTTTTGGCGCCTCTCTTCTTCCTCCTAACCACCTCAGTCCACTCGTTGGACGGAGTGCTGGAGGGAAGAAAGGCGTCTTCCCTCTGGGATGAGGCTGCCGCCACCTCAGTCGTAGCCGGCGGAGCCACCGTCTTTTTCCCCTTCCCTTTGCCCTTTGCAGGCTTAGGGGTCGGGGGAGGAGCCATCGCGGCCGGGGCGGGGGCAGAGGCAGAAGCAGCCCTGTCTGCTGCTAACGGTGGCCTGACGCGCCTTTCGGGCAAGAGCCTGTCCTCAATGCCCGCGATGCAGGCCCGTGTGAAGGCTCTCTCCTCCATCACAACCTTGCGGATGGTTTCCTCAAGGTTGGAGGAGGAGAGGTCCACTGTCACTGCAGCAGGCGGGGCCTGGACGGGCTGCCCAATAGCTTCAGCGAGCTTCGTGTGAAGCTCGCTGACCTCCTTTGTAAGGCAGTCCACCCTCTTTTGGAGCTGCCTTACCTCGTCGGTGGTTGTGCGCTGCACCAACTCACCGATGATGCCACGAAGACTGGCAGCCCGGCACTTGAGGGCCTTTTGGAAGGTCCCCTTCAAATTTGAGGACTTTGAGGCGACCCTGACGATCTCCTCTTGGTCCTCTTCAGCCATCTTTTCTAGTTCCGCTAAGGAGTGATCCGCGTACATGACGCTTGACGCACCATAGTCCGCCTTGGCTCTGCGTACGCGTGCCTGTGCCTCCTTAGCGGCAACCTCCTCTTCCAACTCCTGTTGGACTCGTAACCTGTTCGCCACGTTCAGCTGACGTTGGGCGTCCAGCAGACCTACGTCGTGGTTAGTGCAAGCCAGCGTAGAGTTAGCAGGCTTAACAGCCTTGCTCTTCTTTTTCGGGCCACTTTTGGCTGAATCCGAAGAGCCCTCCGAACTCTGCCTCAAGTAGGCCCGCTTTTTCGCCTGACGGTCAGGCAGCTCCGCTACAAAGGCGTCACTGTCGGACTCCGACAGATCGTCCTCTCTGCAGACCACGCTCGCCGCAGATGGTGTGCGGCTAGCCTTCGTCGTCGAAGCGTCGTCAGGGGTGGCCCTGAAAAGGGCCGTTTGGGGTTGGCCCTGAGAAGGGCCTTTTTTAATGAAACGCCCGGAGGCGTCCCTCAAAGGTTTCGACATTTCGTCGAACGACAATGATCGCACTTAAACGCCTTGAAAGTATACGATCGCACAGTGTTCGTTAGCCGCCTGTCTGCCACTCCGTTACGGTGGTCAGACGAGACGTTGCCCGGGGATCGCTGCGAGGAAGCCAACACTGCTGGGAACCCCAACCTAACCTAACCTAACCTAACCTAACCTAACCATTCGCACGCCCTCCGCCGCCGAGAGCGTCACGAAATAAGGTCGCTCCGCGCTCGAAAAATCGTGAAAGTGGGTTTTTTCGCGTCAATAGTGAAGTGTTATACACCAAAAGAAGCGCGCTGACGAGACGCACCCAACAGTGAAAGAACCAAGTCTCTAGTGTCAGCGGTTCTCAAACAGTGTCAAAAAAACCTGATTTTAGGTTATTTTTGTGAACTCGACGCGCGACGCCGCTCGATTTAAAGCGGTGACCCACCGTTTTTCAACTGCAGCCGGGAGCGCCTTTGGAAGACCTACAAGTGGACACCTCACTTGGATTTTTTGGATCGCGGGTTTGGCCACAAAAGCCAAAAAAACAAGTTACCACGTGTCACGTGGTACCTGTTCCAGACAAGTGCGGCCAAATCAGAAGATTGGAAGAGAAGGTGGTTCAGACGAGGAGCCGGGAGCCATTTTCGGAAACTAAATCGGACATAGATAAGTGGACTTTTCTTAGTTTTTAAATTCTGTAAATTTGTGACAGCCCTGGCGGCGTAAATAGATCGACAACCCTACTTTTTTATTGTCTCAAAAAATCTTTTTCTGTGTATTTTGTGTATATTTTAAATTTAAAGAAAATCGGCTCAGAAAATAAAAAGTTATAGTTATTTAAAATTTGTAAAAATTAAAGGGTTGAAATCTACAACCCTTAGAAATCATAAGATCATAGAAATAGTTAAAATTCACCTAGATTAATTGTAAGAAATAGATTTAAAATTTTTTAGATTAATAACCAGTTTCAAAATTACATATAAGTGTCTAAATTATATAAGAAGTTACTTTTAAAAATACTTTCCACCCCCTTAGGGCAGCGCTAAAATTATTTTGAATATACCACTAGATAGAGCCTTTTACACCCTGTCGAGTGGTATCATCAAAACCCGCGCGCCATTAGGGTTGTAAAAGTTACATAGGTTAATATAAAGTAGGTCGTCGAGTTGGCACTTATCGTATAGGAGCCCCAGTATAGGAGCCCCATACATAGACATAAGTTTTATTTTATAGTGACAGCCCTGCGAGATATAGTGTGGCAACCCTAATTTTAAGCCCCCAAATAGTATTTAGGTTAATTAACAAACCCCCATTTATAGAATTTTTATTTATTTATTTTTCCCAAAAATACAGCTTTTTAAAATTTTTCAAAAATAAGGGTAGTAAAAACCACCCCTAAATTAAATCAACCCCCAGAATATTAAGGGTCTTTCCCACGTCTAACTTTCTTTCTTTAGATTAAAATTTATTAAAAAATTAGAAAAGCCAAAACAAGGCTATTTGCGGTCAAGGTACATAGCCAAAAAAGTTTGAGATTTTTTCAGGGGTTGGGGGTGAGCCCTAAAATTTTCGAAAAATATTAAAAACAAGGGGAATTTACTTTTGGTGCCTAGACTATTTTTTGCTTTTCATTTTATTAGATTTTTAAATTTTTAGCAATTTTTTAGTAAAACTCGGGAAAAATCGCCATTACGTACTAAGTTGGTTTCACCCCTATCTCCGTAAGGGTGCGAGATATCGCGAAAATAATCGAAAATCTATTCAGTAGGAACCTGAAGCAGTTGTAGGGGCTACCGACCTAGGGACGTCATAAAAAACCACCCCCCGTGAAATTTGTTCAAAAACCACAAAAAATTTAGGGGTTGCAACCCCCAATTTCAAAATTTTCCGCCCCTGACAATAAATTTGGGTCGCGCTTTACACCACCCAATTTTTTCCTGTAGCAATAGGACAGTCCTAACCCCGAAACCAACCTCTTGAAGCTGGTCAACAAACTACCCCTAACTTTAAAAATCTATATTAAATTCATCCCCAAATTAACCCCCACTAAATTGACAGGAACTTACAGACAGACAAACAGACATCCCTCCTCTTTTCATCCCAAAAAATTTGGACCACTACTTTAGGAATTACAATCTTATTACCAAATTCTAAAACTCACCCCCCAGCGATAAAATATAAGATTGTAAAGATAAGGGAAAATCAAAAAACACCCCGTATCTCCGAAACTAAGGGTCGTAGGTCAAAAATAACAACATTTCTCCCCCCCCCTCCCTTAAACCCACCCCCCATTCGCTAACCGCTCACCAAACCGACCCTTTCCGGACCTACCCCCAAAATTTCAACCCCCTACGACCAACTTCAGCTATCGACCAGTATAAGCTGAGCCCTGACCCCTGGCCAACCCTTAGGCCTACAAAACTTTAAATCTCCATAACTCGGGAACTACTGGTCCGATTTGCACCGGGTTTTCGGGGTTGGGATTGGCTTAGGGAGTACTATCTCTCCCCCCCTCGATAGGACTCTAGGTAGAGCAAAGTTTTTAAATTTTTTATTTTATACAGCTTTAAATCTACGATCGTGCTCTTGCTGACCGAGTTGGCGTGTAGAGATTAAAGCAAGCAGTAACGACTCTACATAGAGAAAAAATTTTGAAAGACCGCAATTTTCCTGCGGTTTAATTGCGACACGGGAGCATCTCTGCTGGCTGTAAATCTTGCGTTACCGCACTAATTACGTGCATTTATTTTATTTTATTTTTATTTTTATTTTTCGTGTTTTGACTGACTACCGTGTCTATTGACCGGTAATCCTAGGATAGGGTGTACAAGGTTCCTTGGAACCAGTACTGTATTAGTATTATTTTTATTTTTGATTTGTATATTTTATTACGAGACAAAGCTCTGCCCCTGTAAAAATGGCAACGACGCGCACCCCAGCCAAAAAGGCTATAGGGACAAACTCTCCCATCTCCCCGACAGTCATCGTTGACGAGAGGGCCGGCCCCTCGAAAACCACGCCGCCTCAGCCCTCCAGGGTGAGGCGAAGCATAGGAGAGTGGGAGAGCGTGATGACAGAACCCACGCCCTGCACCGTAGCAGCGCACGGGCACGCTCGCTCACCGACAAAGCCAGCCCCGGTACCGGCGGCGCCGCCGAAACCGAAGACGAAGGCAGTGCACCAGCCAGAGCTGAAAACCGCGACACGTAGAGCCTCGATCGAGGCAGCCGCGGTGTCGCCGGGGCCGGCGCCGGAAGCGGCCAAACCCACCGACCGGGTGACCCAGGCCAGGAGGCTCCTAGCGAAGGCAAAGACCCATATTAGCGAGTCGCGTAACCTCCGCTCGGACCTTAAGGCCGGAATCACCCAGGCGCTGGACGGCCTATACACCATAGTTAAGGAGATGGCAGCGACATCAGCACCTGTAAAAGATACAGAAACTAGAAAAGGGGTGCAAATTGACGAAGTTCAGGAGAGTACGGAAAAAAAGGAGAGGGACATCATGACTGAGATAATAAAAGAGCAGACCATAAAAATAGACAGGAACTATGAAGAGCTCAAGAAACTCAGGGACTCGGTCATGGAGCACCAGGAAGCAGCACGGCAGCAGCTCACCTATGCCTCAGCAGTGGCGACATCCCCTCGTAGAATACCTCTGGAAAGAAAGAGCGCTTTACACTCTATCTTGATAGAATCAAAAGATGAAAGGACTACCGGAGACGAGGTTATGAAGCAAGTTAGAGAAGCGGTGAACGCCAAGGATGGGTGGGTCACTGTCGAAAAGGTGCGGAAGACTAAGGACAGGAAGGTCATTTTGGGATGCAGGACAGTACAGGAGAGAGACAAGGTCAAGGAGCGGCTCCAGAACGCGTCGAGCAACCTCAAATTCGAGGAAATGAAAAATCATGACCCGATGGTTACACTCAGAGACGTCATGTCCAGCCACTCCGATAAGGAGATACTATCGGCACTGAGAAACCAAAACGGGGTGATTTTTCATGGCCTCGAAGGAAAGGATGTTCGAATGGAGGTTAAGTTTAGGAGAAAAGCCCGGAACTCTCTTATGTCCCACGTAGTCCTGCGAGTGTCTCCTCATATTTACAACCGCATGATCGAAAAAAGTACAGTGAACATTGACATGCAGAGGGTACGAGTAGCGGATCAGTCACCATTAGTACAATGTTCCATGTGTCTGGCATACGGCCATGGTAGGAGACTCTGCACGGAGACAGAACCAAAATGTACACACTGCGGTGGACCTCACACGAGGAATAAATGTGCGGACTGGCTAGCAGCGGAACCACCCAAGTGCATAAATTGCACGGCTGCTAAGCTGGACAGCGTGGAACACAACGCGTACAGCCCGGAATGCACAGTGAGACGGAAGTGGGAGGCCTTAGCGAGAGCAAAGGTTCAGTACAGCTGCTAAGGGCGACACCGAGAACACCAGAGCAGGCACCCCCGCCAAACACTACGCAGTAGCCCAGATAAATCTCCAACGCAAAGACTTAGCAACGACAGAACTCATGGTGGAGGCCAGCAGACGCAAATTGGCGTTTGCGCTGGTCCAGGAGCCGTATGTGGGAGGCAGAAGGAGGATGAAGGACTACCGTGGAGCGAGAATCTACCAGAACGCTGCAATAGGAGATGGGACTGTTAAGGCGGCGATAGTCGTCTTCGACGACGACCTCGACGTCATACAGTGCCCGAAACTCACTTGCGACAACATAGTCGCAGTGAGGATCCGAACCAGCGACTGGGAAATCGCCGCGGTTTCCTTCTACTTCGAGCCGGATAAACCCATAGGGCCATACTTGGACCGGCTGAGGGAAGTCGTCGAGAATCTGGGCCCTAGAAAACTGCTGATTGGAGGGGACAGTAATGCCAAGAGTGCCTGGTGGGGTAGTCCCGTAGAAGACCACAGGGGGGCAGATATGTCCGGAACCCTGGAGGAGTCTGGACTGCACCTACTGAACAGAGGCACTGCGCCCACCTTCGACACAATAAGAGGAGACAGAAGGTTCACCAGTCACGTCGATTTAACAGCATGCACCGAAGACCTACTGAGCTTTGTGGGAGAATGGAGGGTGGATAAGTCCATGATCATCTCGGACCATAGCGCTATCACCTTCAACATAAACCTGAAGAGAGGGAAAGGACTAAGAGTGATACGCACCACCCGGAAATATAACACCAAAAAGGCTGACTGGGAACTTTTCTGCAACACACTCGCTGAAGAAAAAGCCGCCAAGAATCTCCACTTCGAAGCAATAAACCGCATTGAGAATGCGCAGCAGATTGACCAGACGGTGGAAAGCTTCACTGAAGCGGTCACAAACGCGTGCAGACTCAGCATACCTTCGAAGAAGAGCACGGAGATCCTGAAAGTCCCGTGGTGGACCGAAGAACTTGCGCAATTAAAAAAGACCACTGTAACATACAGAAGGAAGATACGTAATGCGGCACCACACAGAAGGGATAATGCGGTTGACGAGTACCTCAAGAAGAAGGATGAATACGAGCGGCAGGCCAAAATACAGCAGATTAGCAGCTGGAAGGAGTTCTGCAGTAAGCAAGACCGTGAGGGTCTCTGGGAAGGCATTTACAGGGTGATTAGTAGGACCGCCAATAGAGAGGAAGACCTGCCACTGACTAAAGACGGAAGAGCGCTCAACAACAAAGAATCGGCCACATACTTAGCGGAGACGTTTTACCCGGAGGATACACAGGATCAAGAGCAGGAGCACCATCGACAGATAAGAATATTGGCAGGAAAAGTGAACGAGTACCAACATGATGAGCATCTTGATCCACCGTTCACTCACACCGAACTGAAGACGGCGATGGAAAGCTTCAATCCGAAAAAAGCTCCCGGCGAAGACGGCTTCACAGCCGATATATGCTCCAGGGCTATACTCCAGGACCTGGACGCTTTCCTTGCCCTCCTCAATAAGTGCTTGATCATCGGGCACTTTCCATCCATATGGAAACAAGCCACAGTCGTGGTATTGAGGAAACCGGGCAAGGACGATTACACGAACCCCAAGGCTTACAGGCCAATAGGCCTACTGCCGGTCTTGGGGAAGGTCCTGGAGAAGATTCTAGTAGCACGGATGAAATGGCATTTGATACCGAGGTTTAGTACTCGCCAGTACGGGTTCATGCCCCAGCGCAGCACCGAGGACGCCCTCTATACACTAGTACACCGAATAAAGGGTAAGATGGAGCTGAAGAAGCTGGTAACCCTAGTGTCACTGGATATAGAGGGGGCCTTCGATAGCGCGTGGTGGCCAGCTATCAGAATCCGACTGGCTGAGGAAAGGTGCCCGGTAAATCTCAGGAGGCTGCTAGACAGCTATCTGGAGCATAGGAGCATCAAACTCCGGTACGCGGGTGAAGAAGTTGGAAGAGGCACCAACAAGGGGTGCGTTCAAGGGTCTATTGGCGGTCCCATCCTGTGGAATCTTCTACTGGATCCACTGTTGCACGAATTAGAAAAACGGGGACACTATGTCCAAGCCTTCGCCGACGACATTGTAATGCTGTTTGACGGGGAGACGGCGCTCGAAATTGAGACAGAGGCAAATAGGGCTTTGCGGTTCGTAAACCAGTGGGGGGTTAAAAATAAACTTAGATTCGCGCCACATAAAACATGTGCTATGACGCTTACGCGAAAACTAAAATATGATACTCCACGCATAACGATGGGAGATGTCGATGTAGGTATGTCGGAACATATAAAGATCTTAGGCTTAACAATCGACCAAAAACTCACCTTCAACCTCCACATTGGAAACCAAACAAGGAAGGCTTTGAATATATATAAGCAAATTGCTAGAGCCGCAAAAGTTACCTGGGGGCTTCACCCTGACATAATTCGGCTTATTTACAACGCCACTATCGAGCCGATCATATTGTACGCGGCAGCAGCATGGGCCCCAGCGGCCACGAAGATCGGAGTGCGCAAATTGCTAGACTCGGTGCAGCGAGGTTTCGCCCAAAAGCTCTGCAAATCATATCGTACAGTCTCTCTACACTCGGCGCTAACACTGGCGGGGATACTACCTCTCGACCTCAGGATACAGGAGGCAGCCGCCCTGTATGAGACGAAGAGAGGGTCGCCCCTTCCAGAGTTAGGAGACAGAGAGACCGAGAGTAGGGTAGGATTTGCAGAGACTCCCCACCCGGCAATGCATATGGCCATAAAATTCGAACGTCTGGAGGACCAAAGCCTAGTCGATAGACACAACGTGCAGGAGGTGCGAATCTTCACCGACGGCAGCAAGATTGAGGGGAAGGTCGGTGCAGCCCTTTCTGTATGGAAGGGTGAATCCGAAGTCCTGAACCAAAAGTTTTGTCTGTCCGCGTACTGCACGGTCTATCAGGCGGAATTGCTGGCCATATGCAAGGCTACGGGCGGAATACTCAAGAGGAAGGAGAAGAGCTATGGTCTGTACAGCGACTCGAGAGCCGCACTGGAGACGGTCGTTAACCATAGCTCCCTTCATCCCCTTGCTGTGGAGTCCCGAGAGAACTTGCAGAAGGCCTTTGTCCAGGGCAAAGATGTTTCTTTGTTCTGGATAAAGGCACATGCAGGTCTCCTAGGCAATGAGCGTGCTGATGATCTGGCCAAAGAGGCTGCTTTGGCGCTGAGGAGGAAACCGGACTACGATCGGTGTCCGGTGTCGTACGCGAAGAAAACAATACGTCATCGTTCCATTATGGAATGGCGCGATCGGTATGACAAAGGCGAAACCGCGGCGATAACGAAACTTTTCTTCCCAGATGCGTTAGACGCGTATAAACTAGTAAAAAAGATAAAGCCAGCAGGGTTGCTCACGCAGATTCTCACGGGGCATGGGGGATTCTCCCAATACTTGCATCGGTTCAAGTGCGGGGAGAGTCCGGCATGCGACTGTGACCCAGCGGTAGAGCAAACGGTGCCCCACCTCCTAGCTCATTGCCCAATATATGGGAAACTTCGCTATGAATTTGAACAGAATACGGGTGAAACAGTACAAATTCACAAATTTAAAGAATTCATTGTAGACAAAAAGATAAGAGAAAACTTCATCTTATATTGTGAACAAATTTGTAAACTAGTAATTAGTAAGAATAAAACCTTAGTATAAATAATTGTGTCTAAAACTATTATTGTGTAATAATAGGTAATTAGCACATATAAATAACCTAGATATATAAGTATATAGTAGAACAATTAAGATGGAATAAATAATAAGTTGTATTATAAAATAAGATATTATTAAGAATTAGTCCTAAGCAAAAGAAGTTCTTGTTAAAACATTGTTTTAGAAAAATAAGTTATGTAATAGATTAAGTACAAATAGTTTTAAGTTCTCCCTGTCAAGAGCCAGTAAACCATGTAATTAATATTAACATAAATAAACCGTATAAAAATGTAATAGAATATAATTAGAATAAGAAATTGTAAGAAATAAACTAGACTCTGCTACTTATTGAAATAAAGAACCCAATAAAGATAAGATAATATGAGCCCTTTGATGATCAATCCTGAACGGATATTCGGGGGACAGAAAGCAGAAAAAAAAAAAAAAAAAAAAAAAAAAAAAAAAAAAAAAACCTAACCTAACCTAACCTAACCTAACCTAACCTAACCTAACCTAACCACCCGGAAGATACAAAGGAGGACGACAACGCGGACCATAAGGCGGTGAGAGAGTTAGCCAATAAAGTGAACAAGAGGGAACATGATGAGTTATGTGACCCTCCCTTCACGGCGGAGGAGCTAAAATGGTCCGCGTCGAGTTTCAACCCGAAGAAGGCCCCAGGCCTAGACGGCTTTACAGCCGATATTTGTTGTGCGGCAATAACCCTGAACCCCGATCTCGTCCTGTCTATCATGAATAGGTGCTTGGCGCTCTCCCACTTCCCCACCAAGTGGAAGGAGGCCGTGGTGGTGATCCTGCGAAAGCCGGGGAAGGCAGACTACACTCTTCCCAAGTCATACAGGCCGATTGGTCTTTTGCCTGTACTTGGGAAGATTCTCGAAAAAATGCTCATCAGGCGAATTAGATGGCACATCCTGCCCAACATGTCTGCCAGGCAATATGGCTTTACGCCCCAGCGCAGCACCGAGGACTCCCTCTATGCCTTGATACAATATATTAGAAACAAACTGGACGACAAAAAATTGATGGTGGTGGTATCATTAGACATAGAGGGAGCCTTCGATAGCGCGTGGTGGCCCGCCATAAAATGCCGGCTCGCCGAATCAGGTTGCCCATCAAACCTGCGGCGAATGGTAGACAGCTACCTCGAGGGCAGGTGTGTTCGCCTGAGGTATGCCGGAGCGGAGTGTTGCAGGGACACCACAAAAGGGTGTGTGCAGGGGTCGATCGGAGGTCCAACTTTCTGGAACCTCCTGCTGGACCCACTGCTCAAAGAAATCGAAGGAGAGGACGTGTTGTGTCAGGCGTTCGCGGATGACGTGGTGCTGGTTATCTCAGGCGACAATGGACAGAAGGTGCAGGAGCGGGCCAATGCTATCCTCGATCATGTCCAGCGTTGGGGCATCAAAAATAAGCTAAAGTTTGCACCTCACAAAACAAGCGCGATGGTGGTAACTAGAAAGCTGAAGTTTGATGCACCAAGGTTGGCCATGGGCGGGGTACGCATTGATCTGTCGAAGGAGATGAAGGTGTTGGGCTTGACAATTGACGATGGACTGACCTTCAACACGCATGTTGCCAATGTGTGCAGAAAGGCTCTTGGCCTCTATCGTCAATTGTCAAGGGCAGCGAAGGTGCAGTGGGGGTTGTCGCCTGAGGTGATCAGGACTATTTATGTCGCGGTGGTCGAGCCAGTTATAATGTACGCAGCGAGTGCATGGGCACCGGCGGCTAAAAAACTCGGCGTGCGGAAGCAGTTCGACACTGTTCAGCGGGGTTTTGTGCAGAAACTGGTCAAGGCGTACCGGACAGTTTCCCTAAACTCGGCCCTACTACTCGCTGGATTGCTACCCCTGGATCTGAGGATCCAAGAGGCTGCCGCTCTTTACGAAGTAAAGAGAGGCCATTCCCAGCGCGTAGTAGGGGACCGGGAGGTTGAGGTTCCGGTACCAGTTGTCAGCACGCCACATCCCGCTGAACAGTGTGAATATGTTTTTGGCAGCGTGGTGGACGGTGCAGAAGTGGCTCATGGGGACGATTCCGTCTGTAATATTTTTACAGACGGAAGTAAAATTGACGGTAAGGTCGGGGCCGCGCTGTCCCTGTGGAGGAACAACGTAGAAGTCGCCTGTAAAAAATTTAAGCTGGAGTCCTTCTGCACCGTATTCCAGGCGGAGTTACTGGCCCTAAAAATGGCATCAGATCTGGTCCTCAAGCACAAAGCCAAGGTGTTTAATGTGTACTGCGACTCTAGGTCGGCTCTTGAGTCTGTCGCCAGTGGCACTTCCCTTCACCCCATTGCGTTCAAAATTCGTAAAAATTTAAATAATATCAAAAATTTTGGCAAAATATTGAATTTATTTTGGATTAAAGCTCACGCGGGGTTGGAGGGGAACGAAAGGGCTGACGTCCTGGCCAAAGAGGCCGCAGTGGGCATTAAGCGCCGGCCCGACTACGATGTGTGTCCTATTTCATTCGTCAAGCGCCAGATCCGTCTGGATACGATTGACGAATGGAATAGGAGATACCAAAGTGCGAACACAGGCACCGTGACCCGCATGTTCTTTCCCGATGCCAAAGAGGCGTTTGGTATAGTGAGAAAGTTAGAGATATGCCCTCTTTTGACGCAGGTGTTCACGGGGCATGGCGGACTCTCTGAGTACTTGAATCGTTTCAAGTGCAAAGAGAGTCCGGCGTGCGTCTGTGACCCGCAGCATATAGAAAACGTGGAGCACATCTTATTTGACTGCCCACGTTTCTCACTAGATAGGTTAGGTTTAGAGTTTAAATTAGACGAGAAATTTACAAAAGTACTATTACCAAAATTAATAACAGACAAAATAACTAGAAATTTACTGACTACCTTTGCAACTAAAATTATGAAAGTAGTGGTTAGTCATAACAAAATTTAGGCCGACGAAGATCCGGACACCAGCGAGTATGGTTAAGCATACTCGTCTGGTGAGGATACAAAATTTTTAAATTATTGTATTAAAATTCGTAAGCTTCAAAATTAGAACATGTTAAAAAGTCTCCGCTTTAACCACGGCGGAGGATGGGAGGAGGGAGGATAAAAAAAAAAAAAAAAAAAAAAACCTAACCTAACCTAACCTAACCTAACCTAACCTAACCTAACCTAACCTAACCTAACCTAACCTAACCTAACCTAACCTAACCTAACCTAACCTAACCTAACCTAACCTAACCTTTTTTTTTTTTTTTTTTTTTTTAACGTCAGGAAATGCAATTACGCACCGTACCTCTCCGTCGGGGAACGGAGGGGCGTGTGTGGGACTCCCCCGGATACGCCCCCGGGTATACCCACTAAAACCTGACGACGCCCGCCGCGTTCGGTGGCTTTGACAGCAGGGGCCGCGGTGTCTCAACAGTCCCGCGACCCTTGCCAGCGCAACCTCCACCCTCTACCAGGAGGGCGGATCTCCATGGAGTGGGGCGATCCCACTCCCGACGGCACACTGGCGCCTCAGGAGGGTCCCTGGTGATTGGACAGAGGTGTCCCCACACCGTCTGTCCGAGACCCTCCCGACGAGGCGAGCCACGCCCGACGGCAAATGCACGCCGAGCTCGCCCAGGGGACCAAAGTCCTCAGGACATCCCCTGCCTCCTCTGCTAAACCAGAGGGGTGCCGGGAGTCCAACGACTTATAGTGAGCCGCCGCTCGATGCGAGACAGACGCGACTCACTATGGCCACTGCCGCCCGATACGGGAACAGACGCAGCGGCACTCTCCACGGAGCATCTTGGCTTCACCCGCCGCTGGATTGCGACAGGCTACTGAGCCCCCTCGCCACGACAAGGCGTGCTCCATTCGAGGGGGAACAACCTAACCTAACCTAACCTAACCTAACCTAACCTAACCTAACCTAACCTAACCTAACCTAACCTAACCTAACCAAAAGAGCAATGTGAAGAGACAATCAAACGGGTAAACGCCGTCCCTGGCATACAAGCCGAGGAGGCTCGGAAACGGAAGCCCTTGATCATCCTAAAAGGGGTCAACAAACAGATACCCAAGGAAGAACTCATACCGATTATCGCCCAGCAAAACTCCGTACCCGCAGAAAACATGCGCTTCTGCTTCGCCCTTAACAACAGAAACGAGCAATTGTACAATGCCGTCCTGGAGGTACACCCGACGACTCGGGGGAGGCTCGTTGAAGCCGAACGCGTCAACATCGAACACCAACGCGTTCGAGTTATGGACTTCTCTCGTTTCGTCCAATGCTATAAATGCCTGCAGTTCGGCCACACAAACAAAAAGTGTCAAGCAGAATACTATCCCTGCTCGCACTGTGCGTCGACTGCACACTCTTTTGCCAACTGCCCAGTCAAAACAAATCCGGATGCACTCAAATGCATAAACTGCACTAGACACAATGAAAAAACCAGCAGCAGCGTTGGAACCAAACACTCAGCAACAAATAGTAAACTTTGCACCCGCATTAACACTGCCCGTAAACTCCTAGAAGAAACAATAGATTATGGTTTCTAGAACTCACATCAAAATTATCCAAGCAAACCTTCAACGCTGCTACGTCTCTCAAACTGAGTTTATCCGTTTCTTCATAGCTAATGACTACGATGTGGCCCTGGTAACGGAACCTTACATAGGTCGCGCGGCATCCGTGCAGAACTATCCAAACCTTGATGTGTTCCAATTCAGCACCACCGGAGTTACCAAGGCGTGTGTCATTGTCAAAAGCAAGACGGGCCTTGCCCTCGGCGTCACACAACTGTCCACTTCCAACTTGGCAGTTGTACAAATGTCACTTGGTCAGAGGACGCTTTATGTCGCATCTGTATACATCGAACCAGACGCAGACCCTAACAACACAATGATTGCCCTGGACAGGCTCCTTACTAGAACGCGTGGTTGCTATCAAATCATCGGCGGCGACCTAAATGGTAAACATCCTGAGTGGGGCGAAAGGACATCTAACGCCCGCGGCGATGACATTGTCGACCTTACATCCGCCCACGACTTGTATATATGCAACACGGACATCATTCCAACATTCGAGGCCATTCGCTCCGGAAGGCTGAGCTCGTCTATTCTCGACATCACTCTGGCTTCTAACAACCTCCAAAACCTCGTAAAAAACTGGAAAGTCAACCTGACAGCTTGCCCCAGCTCAGATCACAATGGTATCGAATTCTCCATAATTGTGCCAGGGAAACCAGCAAAACACAAGTCAACCACAACATTTAGGTACAATACCAAACGAGCCAATTGGGACGAGTTCCGTGCCGCGCTGCACGCTGCAATCCAAGACAGCAATCTACTCACTCGCTCTATAGAGGACTTGGATCAAGCTGGCATCGACTGCTTTGTCGAACTTTTAACTACAGTCGTACAGTCGGCTTGCCGTGCGGTCTTCCGCAAGAGACCTCCGGCCGCTGACTTCAACCCTTGGTGGAGTGACGAGCTTGAGACCCTAAAAAAGAAATTAATTAAAGCGCACCATAAACTACACGACCTAAAAATAGCCAACAGACCCATGGAGGAAGCAATCAAAACACATAAAGACTTAAAAGACGAATATGCAAAAGCTCTATCAAAGGCCTCCACAGACCACTTCAGGGAGTTTTGCTCGATACAAGATAAAGAGAACGTGTGGAGCCTCACCAATCGTCTCATAAAAGAAGGCGCTAAGCGGCGCCCACCACAGACGCTCAAAGCTGGGGCTCATTACACAGACAGCTTCTCGAACACCGCTCAAGCCTTACTCGACCATTTTTACCCCGATGACGACCTCGTTGACACATCACGCAGACAAAGTGATCTCCGGAGTGACCTCAATGTGCCGGTTGATACGGATGACGATTTCCCATTCCAAAGGGACGAGATTCGGGATTGCTTAAAGAACATGAACCCCAACAAAGCACCTGGAATGGACAATCTCACATCCGACATCTGTCTCAACACATTTGACGTCATTCCAGAAATCATTACCGACCTCATGAACAGGTGTTTAACCTTAAATCATTTCCCCACACCTTGGAAAAGGGCCTACGTCAAAATCCTGCCAAAACCAAATAAACCGGATGCTAACGACTTGTCGTCCTTCAGGCCAATCGGGCTTCTTCCCGTCTTCGGCAAGCTGCTGGAGAAGTTGTTGTCGAGGAGAATGTCCTACCACCTAGAGCACACCCAGCAATATAACAAGAAACAGTACGGTTTTAAAGAGCAGACCTCGACCACCGACGCCCTACAGAATGCAATAAACGAAATTACTGATGCCAAAGCCGCAGGCCTACAAGTCATCGCTGTGTCTCTGGACATTAGGGCAGCGTTTGACAATGCCTGGTGGCCATTGCTTCTCCATCGCCTACGCAAGCTGGACTGCCCAAACAACCTTTACCAATTAACAAAAAGCTACTTGAAGGACAGGACTGCTGTGCTGGACTTTGGCGACGCAACCTCCGCAAAGACCCTGACAAAAGGATGCATCCAGGGCTCTGTATGCGGGCCCATGTTCTGGAATATAATTCTCGACGACCTTTTGGAAACGGAATTACCACATGGTGTCCACATGCAGGCTTTTGCTGACGATGTGCTTCTCATTGTAACGGCAAAAACAGTTGGCCAATTGCAAAACACCACCAACGAGGCTCTCAGCACCATTTACGACTGGGGCAAGGAGGCCAAGTTAAACTTTGGTCCAGCCAAGACACAGGTGATCGCGTTTACGGCACCATCTAAATCCGTTAAAATACAGATGAACCAACAGCCCATCATGCTCAGCTCTGAAATCAAACTTCTGGGTGTCATATTAGACACCAGACTTACCTTCATTCCACACTCGAAATACATATTAAGTAAAGCATCGAAAATTTTCAAAAAACTCACTATGTTTGTACGGCCGACTTGGGGAGCACATCCTGAAAATATTTCTATTATATATCGTCAAGTAATACAGCCCATGATTACATACGCAGCTGGCATCTGGGGAGGAGCGACCAAGTATTACTGTGTTCGAAAATCCCTCCGAACTTTTCAAAGACAATTCGCAATTAAAGCTACTAGAGCATTCCGCACAGTGTCAGCAGCCGCAGCAATAGCCCTAGCACAATTTATGCCGCTTCATCTGGCCATCGATGAAGCGAGAGAAATCCACGAGGTCAAAGAAACTGGAACTCTTATGGACATCCCAGCAGACATCACCCTCCGCCACAAGGTGCCGGTAAAAGACCAACTCCACCCCGCTGACAGGATTTCCATAGATTATGACGAGGCAAATACGCAAGAAGAAATCGATCGCATCACATCCGAAACACCTATCAAAATGTACACAGATGGCAGTAAATTGGAGAGCGGAGAGGTCGGCTCAGCTGTAGTCATATACCTCCCAAATGGGTCCAAGCCAAAAGTAAAGAAGAAACTCGGGAGAACCACCTCTGTCTTCGTGGCTGAGCTGACAGCCATCGAAGCTGGACTCAAGTGGCTTCTGAACTCTGGCTGGAAATCAAACGCAATCATCATTACGGACAGCCTATCGGCATTAAAAGCTCTGCAGGATCGAAATAATCCAGACCCCACTATCGTTTCAATCCATGGCATGCTCCTTGAAATAAGGAAGAACCACGGCTTTCGCGTGAGCTTCACCTGGGTCAAGGCGCATGTCGGGATTGAAGGAAATGAGCTGGCAGACCAAGCCGCCAAGGAAGCCGCAGTCCAACGAACCGCGACATGTGTTAACGAGTTCCCGATTTCCTTCGCTAAATACACCCTAAGACAGCGATCACTGGATAAATGGCAGGAGGAATACGCAGCCGAGACCCAAAACTCGGAGATTTCCAGGTGGTTTGGATCTGTAAAGGAGATAAGGGAGTTTCAAAAACAGGTCCCAATTTCATTCGAGCTAACACAGGTCTTCACTGGGCACGGGTACCACAAGAGTTACCTCTGTCGATTTAAGATCACAAACGACGACCTGTGCCCATGTGATGATACCAGCGCTCAAACCATTGAACATATCATACAGAATTGCCCAATCTTTAATTCGCATAGATATGAGCACGAACAAACTTGCAGGAACCTTAGAATCGAGCCGTATAAAACTAATCAATTATCAAGTAAAGAAGAACCCACCAAAACGTTCAAAAACCTTGTAAATAAAATAATTCATAGTCTTAAGATTATAAACAACACGTAAAATATTTATAATTTTATTTTGGGATACTGTACATAATTAATATTACAATTAAGCATTTGTTTTCATAGAAAAACGCACAAAAAAAAAAAAAAAAAAGAAAAAAAAAAAAAAAAAAAAAAAGAAAAAAACAACACGCTCACCCTGTAATATACCCCATCACTCATTAAAACATCATTGATCACCCTAACCCTATAAAAGTGCTCACCATTTAGCCTACATGCTATTAATATTTAATATACTCTACCATGTTAACAGACTAGTTATACGCGCAATATTATTAACTTTCTCGTCCGGAACCTGTATCCATTAGCAGGACCGAACCTGAAAACAATAAAGAAACATAATATTCCAATAATGCACCCGTAAGTAAATAAAATAATAATGTACATTATTATTATAACAACTTCAAAATATCGATAAAAGCTCTACCATATAAAAAAACCTTTTTTTTTTTTTTTTTTTTTTTTTTTTTTTTAACGTCAGGAAATGCCAATTACGCACCGTACCTCTCCGTCGGGGAACGGAGAGGCGTGTGTGGGACTCCCCCGGATACGCCCCCGGGTATACCCACTAAAACCTGACGACGCCCGCCGCCTTTGGTGGCTTTGACAGCAGGGGCCGCGGTGTCTCAACAGTCCCGCGACCCTTGCCAGCGCAACCTCCACCCTCCATGAGGAGGGCGGATCTCCACGGAGTGGGGCGATCCCACTCCCGACGGCACACTGGCGCCTCAGGAGGGTCCCTGGTGATTGGACAGAGGTGTCCCCACACCGTCTGTCCGAGACCCTCCCGACGAGGCGAGCCACGCCCGACGGCAAATGCACGCCGAGCTCGCCCAGAGGACCAAAGTCCTCAGGACATCCCCTGCCTCCTCTGATACACCAGAGGGGTGCTGGGAGTCCAACGACTTTTAGTGAGTCGCCGCTCGATGCGAGACAGACGCGACTCACTATGGCCACTGCCGCCCGATACGGGAACAGACGCAGCGGCACTCTCCACGGAGCATCTTGGCTTCACCCGCCGCTGGATTGCGACAGGCTACTGAGCCCCCTCGCCACGACAAGGCGTGCTCCATTCGAGGGGGAACCTAACCTAACCTTTTTTTTTTTTTTTTGGTTTCGCTGGAAAATGCTTTACGCATACCTGCCGCCCTCGGGGGAAGGCAGCAGGTTATGTGGGACTCTCCCCGATCGGGGCATACCCACTAAAAACCAGCGGCGTTCTCGGGAGCCATGAGTTCGGGGCCACGAGTCAGCGCCATAAGCACACATCCGCGGCCCCTCACTGACTAGACCGACACACGGTCTCACCCGATCTGAAGAGGGCAAGTGCCCCTGCCTCCAGCGCCGAAGGAGGTTATCCTCCGGCTTGATGTCCCGACGATGCGTAGAACGCATTACACACCATCGCGCCTCTTAGTGGGAAGCGGACGCCCCCGCGTCCACGACCCGAGGCACAGGGAGGGGCATGTGCAGGTGGTGGAGGTTCCTCCTGCGCCCAGTACGCCTTCGGCGCATAAGGAGTGCGTCAGCCGCAGCCTCTCGCTCTCGCTCCGCGCTCTCCTTTTCGGCGATCACCCGCTCGCAAAATGCGGCCATGGCTCGCCATGCCTCCCTGTCGTCGACCATACGCCGGACTATAGAGCCCAGGCTGAGGTCGGTCCCCACGTGTGCTCGGAGGGCACGGCGGTCAGCGACCCACGCCGGGCACACCTCGAGGGTGTGCTGTGCCGTATCCTCCGGAGCATCGCAGTGCCAGCATCGGGTTGTGGGTTCCCTGCCAATGCGGCAGAGGTATGACCCAAAGCACCCGTGGCCTGTAAACACCTGCGACATCCGGTATGTCACTTGGCCGTGTGGTCGCTCGACCCATTCTTTGAGAACGGGGAGTACGGCTTCAATGACCCGGACGCCAAAGTGGCTACTGGCCAATCTACGGCGCCACTGCTCGTGGGCTAGCTCTGTGAGCTGTGTCCTTTCCGATTCCACCTCCGTCGGTGCGGGCCTATTGCCCTGAGATCTTTGGTCTCCCCGCCACTGGTATAACGCGGCGAGGACCAGGGAGTCGAGATCCCAGGGGAGGCTGCCGGCCAGGACCAGCGCAGCATCGGTGGAGGTGGTGCGGTAGGCTCGCGCTAAACGCAGGGCTAACACCCTTTGAGCCTTCCGCAAGACTGTCACGTTCTCGGACGAGAGGGCGTCATGCCACACCGGGGCACCGTAAAGTGCCATCGAGCGGACCACCCCTAGGTACAGACGTCGAGGAGCCGTCGACGGACCACCCAGGTTTGGCAGTAACCGGCTCAAAGCACCCGCGGTCGCATTGAGCTTGGTAGCGAGCTGACGGAAATGGGCCTTGAACCGCCACCTTCCGTCAAGCACAAGCCCAAGGTACCGGATGGTGGATGAAACCGGGATCAGAACCCCATCCACCATCAACCCAGTGCCCGCAGGCGGCGCACGTCGTCGGCCGTGAAAACACAGCGCCTCAGACTTCTCCAGCGCCACCCGCAGCCCCAAAAGGCGGATTCGGTGTACCATCACAGCGACCCCAGCAGTCGCACGACGTGCAGCATCGGCAAATGAGTCCCCGCGAGCTGTCAGCAGGGTATCGTCGGCGTAACAAGTCACGCCAACCCCCGCGACGAACTGGCCGCGGAGAGCCCAATCGAACCCGATGTTCCACAAGAGTGGCCCTAAGACCGACCCCTGTGGAACGCCGCATCCGGCCAAGTGCCGCAAACGACCGTCCACCGAATCACACGCAACCTCTCGTCCTTCTAGGTACGATGCGATGGTATCCTGCAGGTAAACAGGCACTCCGTGGAATCGGAGCGCCTGCTTTATCGTGGTCCACGGCAGCGTGTTGAACGCGTTGGCAATGTCGATAGACACGGCCAACAGCACACCGCCGCTCTCCACCGCTTCGCTGGCGAGCGATTTTACCCGCAGGATAGCATCGATCGTAGAGCGCTCTCTCCTGAAGCCATACTGTACATCCGACAAATTCGGCCCATCCGTATCCAGGTGCCGAACGAGGCGGTTTGCAACGACTCTTTCAAAGAGCTTGCCCACCTCATCTAGCAACACGATCGGACGGTATGCCGAAGGGGAGTCGGTCGGACGTCCGTCTTTCTTCAGAAGCACGAGCCTCCCTTCCTTCCATAGCGCCGGGAAGCGCCCCTGTTCTAGGCAAGCGGTAAGGAGCCTACGAAGGCGGTCACCCAGTATATCCGATACGAGGACCCAGATTTTACCTGGGATCCCGTCAGGACCCGGGGCCACGTTCTTGGCCTTCAACCGCTCTAATGCCGCGCCGAACTCGCCCTCGGACACGGGGTCAGGGGACTCTCTGGAGGCCACGGGGTGTGGCAACATCGAAGGCGGGGTGTGTTCCACCTGAGCTGGGAACAAGGTGGACACGACTCTTCGGAGGAACTCGGGCTCTAGCCTTTCCGTGACCGGGGGCGCCCATGGGCGGAGTTTCCCCCGCACCGTGCGGTACGGGCGTCCCCACGGATCGGCATCGAGCGACGCAAGGAGCTCCTCCCTCGCCTTGAGTTTCGCCTCCAGGATGGCGATCTTGAGCGCCTGCTTCGCCTCTCTGTAGGCCTGGTAAAGCGGCTCGTCCAGCGCCGGATCACGGCGTCTGCGTCTTCGATGTCTGGCTGAGGCGCGACGCGCCGCGATACACACGCGGCGCAGCTCCGCAACCTCATCCGTCCACCAATAGACGTTCCGCCGGGGAAGGGAAGGTCCGGACCGAGGCATGGACGCGTCACACACGTCCGTAACGGCCTCCCGGAACCATTCCGCTTCCGCATCCACTTGGACGGGCTCGGGACCTACAGGTAGCCAGGCCTTAACGACCGCAGCTTCCCGCGCTGTTTCCTTGTCCAGGCAACTGAGCCTCCATCGGGGGTATGTCACGTGGGGTGTGCCGCTCGGAGGGATCACGGGATCGGAGGCGGAGATGTCAAACCGGATGTACCGGTGATCCGACAATTCTTCCGCCTCTGTGACCACTCTCCAGCCACTGATTCGAGCTGCAACCGCGGGGGTCGCGAACGTTATGTCCACGACGGACTCCCCCTGCGGTCGCACGCAAGTGGGTTCGGTCCCCACATTGACAATAACCAGTCCGTTGGACACCGCCCAGTCCAGCAGACTCTCCCCTTTGGGGTCAGTATGACGTGAGCCCCAGGCTATATTCTTGGCGTTGAAGTCGCCGCCAACGATCACCGGCAAGGTGGACTGACGGAGAACCGACCCGAAACGGTCCAGGTCGGCCTCGAACTCGCTCCTGGTTCGGCTGGGGGGGCAATAGACCCCCACCAGCAGAAACTCCCTGCACTTGGCGGCGACAAAACCGCTCTGCCGGGCTACAACGTCGATGGGATGCGCCCCGGACACCATAATGGCCGACAGGCCGCTCACATCCCCGACCCAGTTCTCCCGGTCAGCCGGTATGAAGTAGGGTTCGGAGACGAGGACGGCGTCTATGGACCACTCCGCCGCGTGCTGCAAGAGGATATCCTGCGCAGCGGCAGAGTGGTTCACATTCGCCTGCAGAACACTGAAGGCCATCTTATCCCGCTGTTATTTCTGCCTCCATGGAAGTGGGCCTTTCGGCCGCGGACGGTGCGGCTGGAGTCCTGGCCACTGTCCTTCCCGCTCGATTGCCACGCTTGGGCGGTTTGCAGCTCTTGCTGCCCACCCGGTGGTTCGCTGGCAATCCTGCGTCCGCGCACAGAGGGCAGTGCGGCGAGGCAGTGCATCCCCTGGCTGCATGTCCCGGAACACCACAGCGGTAACAAAGGGTACTGCGATCGGTGGTCGAAGGGCAGCTCTCGCGGGCGTGTCCCACCTCCAGGCACCGGAAGCACTTAAGTGGCTTCGGGTCCATAAGCCTGGTCTGGGCGGAGACCCAGCCCACCAAAACTCGCCCTTTTATCACCTTCTGGGCTGCAGCAATCGGCACTTTCACAATACAGGCCCCTGTGCCCTGAAATGATCGACCAATCGACCCCACCTGGATCGATTTGGGATCACAGCCCCCTGCCTTGGCGATAGCTTCGGCGACTTCGACCTTGGTCACAGAGTCGTCGAGTCCCGAGATCCGGACATCGACGCTCTTGGTCGGCCTGGTCACCTTCGCTATCGTCTCAGGGATGACCTCCCGCATCTTGGCTGCCAGGGTGTCAGCCTTCGCGTCACTATCGGCACCGGTGATCTCCAGGACCTTGCCGCCAGTTTTGGCGACCCTGAAGCGGATCCCGGAGATCCCCAACGCACCGATATCTATTGCCTGCTTGGCACGGCCCATCACTGACTCGTATGAGTGCTCCTTGGCCTCCAGCACTCCCGGTTGCATCGCCACCAGGATGGCGGCGGTCCTCGGCGGGCGGAGGTTCGGAGTCTTCTTCACGGGGGCAGTTGGCCTCTTGGGTTGGACCGAAGGCTGCTGCTGCGGGGTGGAAGCCAATGACGGCTTTTTCTTACGCCTAACTACCTCTGTCCACGAATCGGCTCCAGGGCCAGCTGCGGACTGGGTTGTTGGGCGGGAACTCCCAGCTTGGGAGACGTAAGCGGGCGTGGACTCGGGGGCTTGACGGGCCTTCTTCCGCTTGTTCCGCTTTCGCCTCTTCTTCTCCCCAGCGGGGACTGCACCGGCAGTCGAGGTTGTGGCCACAGGGGCGGACACCTCGGACGGCGCTTTTCCCGTCTGGGGAGAGTCGGCTTTCTTGGGCGGTGCTGCGGTTGGCGGCTGCTTCTTCGCCTTGGCTGCGACGGCAGAAGGGCGCTCAACCTGAGCCTTGCGGGCGTCCGCGGCAAGTGGCGGGCGCAGGCGAGGCTCAGGGAGCAGCCGATCTTGGATGGACGCCAATTTGGCATCCATCATGCCTCCGAACTGGCGCATGAGGCGCTGCTCGAACTCCTCCCCAAAGGGGGTGGAGGTTGCAGGACGCATGTCCGCGAGCCTTTCAGCCCGGAGCTCCTGGACGACGCGCTTCAGGTCCGCGACGTCCTGCTCCAGGCGCTTGTTTGCGGCTTGCAGCCGCCGCGTCTCCTCGTCAGTAGTCCTCGCACTGAGGATGTCGACCACACGCGTGATGGAGGTGGCAGCCTCCTTCAGGGCACGCTGGAAGCTGCCCTTCAGGTTTCCGGACTTGGCCACGCAGAACAAAATTGTGTCCGTGGCAGCCCGGATCTGGCCAGTCAACTCCTCTGCGGTGGGATCCCCCACTGCGAAGTCACTTTTATTGCGCCGGTGCGCAAGCCCGTCTGCTAGGCGAGAAGCCTCCTCCTCCGCTTCCATCATCGCTGCACGACGTTTCTCGTCCCGGAGTTGTTCGCGGGCTCTGCCAACACCTACGTACTCCCCATGCGTAGGTGGGCGGCCTCGTCCCCTGCGGGCAGCAGTTATTTTGTCAGCCGGAACTTTGGCAGGAGAGAGGTCTGAGGAGGCCTCATCCGCCCGCCGTTTGCCGGCTCTTGCTGTCTTGCCGCTGGTGCGAGTTCCAGACGGCGACCGAGATGTAATGCCCGAAGATGCGGACTCGTAGGAGTCCACTATCTCCAGGCTGTCGTTCCGGTTGTGGTAGTCAAATCCAGGTGAGGGGGAAACACAAAGTGACGTCCCCTCTTTGTCATGTCCAGTAGGGGTGACTTCGTCCTCTGACTCGGAGAAATCCCCGGGCCTGAAGAAACGGCCACCCGACGGTCCAGCCAATGGTGTATCACACCTTTCCAAGCGGACAACGGGCGTCCTGAAAAGGACGTCGCCGTCACCCACTGCTCTTTTCTCAGTTTGAGCGCCTCGCGCTCGGGGATTGGTCGCAATTTTTATTTCGATGTCCTTATTTGAGCAAGCCATTGTCCGTTGTTGTATCAATTCAGTCGGTGGTGACCCCACCCACCACGGAGCCCCATCCGGGGAGGTGCCACTGACACCCCAGGGTTTCCCACCGACCATAGCGAGGACGCCACTTCCCTTTCGGGCAGACTAGTACGGGATCTTTGACGAGACGGTTGGGGCAAGGTGAGCACGCGTCGACCAGAACGCGCAACATCACCGAGCCCGCCGCCTGCCCTGCCCCCCGTACCCCCCGCGTCACCGTTGGACGAGGGTTAAGCCGCTCGCCCGCAGCCGAATAACCCGTGGACCGGCTACTCCACGGGCCCCCCGTGTGCCCGGAATCCGAGGCCAAAGACAGCGTGTTGCCTGGGTGGTCTGCCTCAGGCTCAACGTCCAGGACCCTCTTCTCCCAGGATTACGGGACCCAGCGCACGGCACAAATGCGCTGCCCGGGTTGTCGTGATGACTGGCCACAACCCGGGAAAAACCCACGGATCCGGGCAAATGCCCCGACGACCCAATGCCCTTCGACCCAGACAAACGCCCCGCCGGTCTAGGCACCCCTATCTACGCCTCAGGTACTCAAGCCGCTCTGGTCCATTCCTTCGAGGAGGAGCAGGCAGAGCGGCGAATACAAGAGGACTTGAGCCATAAGGCCTTCCCTTCTGGCCCGACAGGTCCGCCGAGTTGACAAAACCTGCCGCGCTCTGGTTTTGGTTCGCGCCGGCCGAAGCCGGTACCCCCCATATCTGGGAGGCGTTCCCCTATCCACCACCTGGGGACGCGCCCGATGCGGGACCAGTAACCCGACACGGGGGGCAAACCTTTTTTTTTTTTTTTTTTTTAACGTCAGGAAATGCAATTACGCACCGTACCTCTCCGTTGGGGAACGGAGGGGCGTGTGTGGGACTCCCCCGGATACGCCCCCGGGTATACCCACTAAAACCTGACGACGCCCGCCGCGTTTGGTGGCTTTGACAGCAGGGGCCGCGGTGTCTCAACAGTCCCGCGACCCTTGCCAGCGCAACCTCCACCCTCCATTAGGAGGGCGGATCTCCACGGAGTGGGGCGATCCCACTCCCGACGGCACCCTGGCGCCTCAGAAGGGTCCCTGGTAATTGGACAGAGGTGTCCCCACACCGTCTGTCCGAGACCCTCCCGACGAGGCGAGCCACGCCCGACGGCAAATGCACGCCGAGCTCGCCCACAGGACCAAAGTCCTCAGGACATCCCCTGCCTCCTCTGCTAAATCAGAGGGGTGCCGGGAGTCCAACGACTTTTAGTGAGCCGCCGCTCGATGCGAGACAGACGCGACTCACTATGGCCACTGCCGCCCGATACGGGAACAGACGCAGCGGCACTCTCCACGGAGCATCTTGGCTTCACCTGCCGCTGGATTGCGACAGGCTACTGAGCCCCCTCGCCACGACAAGGCATGCTCCATTCGAGGGGGACGGGGGGCAAACCTAACCTAACCTAACCTAACCTAACCTAACCTAACCTAACCTAACCTAACCTAACCTTTTTTTTTTTTTTTTGGTTTCGCTGGAAAATGCTTTACGCATACCTGTCGCCCTCGGGGGAAGGCAACAGGTTATGTGGGACTCTCCCCGATCGGGGCATACCCACTAAAAACCAGCGGCGTTCTCGGGAGCCATGAGTTCGGGGCCACGAGTCAGCGCCATAAGCACACATCCGCGGCCCCTCACTGACTAGACCGACACACGGTCTCACCCGATCTGAAGAGGGCAAGTGCCCCTGCCTTCAGCGCCAGAGGGGGTTATCCTCCGGCTTGATGTCCCGACGATGCGTAGAACGCATTACACACCATCGCGCCTCTTAGTGGGAAGCGGACGCCCCCGCGTCCGCGACCCGAGGCACAGGGAGGGGCATGTGCAGGTGGTGGAGGTTCCTCCTGCGCCCAGTACGCCTTCGGCGCATAAGGAGTGCGTCAGCCGCAGCCTCTCGCTCTCGCTCCGCGCACTCCTTTTCGGCGATCACACGCTCGCAAAATGCGGCCATGGCTCGCCATGCCTCCCTGTCTTCGACCATACGCCGGACTATAGAGCCCAGGCTGAGGTCGGTCCCCACGTGTGCTCGGAGGGCACGGCGGTCAGCGACCCACGCCGGGCACACCTCGAGAGTGTGCTGTGCCGTATCCTCCGGTGCATCGCAGTGCCAGCATCGGGTTGTGGGTTCCCTGCCTATGCGGCAGAGGTATGACCCAAAGCACCCGTGGCCTGTAAACACCTGCGACATCCGGTATGTCACTTGGCCGTGTGGTCGCTCAACCCATTCCTTGAGAACGGGGAGTACGGTTCAATGACCCGGACGCCAAAGTGGCTACTGGCCAATCTACGGCGCCACTGCTCGTGGGCTAGCTCTGTGAGCTGTGTCCTTTCCGATTCCACCTCCGTCGGTGCGGGCCTATTGCCCTGAGATCTTTGGTCTCCCTGCCACTGGTATAACGCGGCGAGGACCAGGGAGTCGAGATCCCAGGGGAGGCTGCCGGCCAGGACCAGCGCAGCATCGGTGGAGGTGGTGCGGTAGGCTCGCGCTAAACGCAGGGCTAACACCCTTTGAGCCTTCCGCAAGACTGTCACGTTCTCGGACGAGAGGGCGTCATGCCACACCGGGGCACCGTAAAGTGCCATCGAGCGGACCACCCCTAGGTACAGTCGTCGAGGAGCCGTCGACGGACCACCCAGGTTTGGCAGTAACCGGCTCAAAGCACCCGCGGTCGCATTGAGCTTGGTAGCGAGCTGACGGAAATGGGCCTTGAACCGCCACCTTCCGTCAAGCACAAGCCCAAGGTACCGGATGGTGGATGAAACCGGGATCAGAACCCCATCCACCATCAACCCAGTGCCCGCAGGCGGCGCACGTCGTCGGCCGTGAAAACACAGCGCCTCAGACTTCTCCAGCGCCACCCGCAGCCCCAAAAGGCGGATTCGGTGTACCATCACAGCGACCCCAGCAGTCGCACGACGTGCAGCATCGGCAAAAGAGTCACCGCGAGCTGTCAGCAGGGTATCGTCGGCGTAACAAGTCACGCCAACCCCCGCGACGAACTGGCCGCGGAGAGCCCAATCGAATCCGACGCTCCACAAGAGTGGCCCTAAGACCGACCCCTGTGGAACGCCGCATCCGGCCAAGTGCCGCAAACGACCGTCCACCGAATCACACGCAACCTCTCGTCCTTCCAGGTACGATGCGATGGTGTCCTGCAGGTAAACAGGCACTCCGTGGAATCGGAGCGCCTGCTTTATCGTGGTCCACGGCAGCGTGTTGAACGCGTTGGCAATGTCGATAGACACGGCCAACATCACACCGCCGCTCTCCACCGCTTCGCTGGCGAGCGATTTTACCCGCAGGATAGCATCGATCGTAGAGCGCTCTCTCCTGAAGCCATACTGAACATCCGACAAATTCGGCCCATCCGTATCCAGGTGCCGAACGAGGCGGTTTGCAACGACTCTTTCAAAGAGCTTGCCCACCTCATCCAGCAACACGATCGGACGGTATGCCGAAGGGGAGTCAGTCGGACGTCCGTCTTTCTTCAGAAGCACGAGCCTCCCTTCCTTCCATAGCGCCGGGAAGCGCCCCTGTTCTAGGCAAGCGGTAAGGAGCCTACGAAGGCGGTCACCCAGTATATCCGATACGAGGACCCAGATTTTACCTGGGATCCCGTCAGGACCTGGGGCCACGTTCTTGGCCTTCAACCGCTCTAATGCCGCGCCGAACTCGCCCTCGGACACGGGGTCAGGGGGCTCTCTGGAGGCCACGGGGTGTGGCAACATCGAAGGCGGGGTGTGTTCCACCTGAGCTGGGAACAAGGTGGACACGACTCTTCGGAGGAACTCGGGCTCTAGCCTTTCCGTGACCGGGGGTGCCCATGGGCGGAGTTTCCCCCGCACCGTGCGGTACGGGCGTCCCCACGGATCGGCATCGAGCGATGCAAGGAGCTCCTCCCTCGCCTTGAGTTTCGCCTCCAGGATGGCGATCTTGAGCGCCTGCTTCGCTTCTCTGTAGGCCTGATAAAGCGGCTCGTCCAGCGCCGGATCACGGCGTCTGCGTCTTCGGTGTCTGGCTGAGGCGCGACGCGCCGCGATACACACGCGGCGCAGCTCCGCAACCTCATCCGTCCACCAATAGACGTTCCGCCGGGGAAGGGAAGGTCCGGACCGAGGCATGGACGCGTCACACACGTCCGTAACGGCCTCCCGGAACCATTCCGCTTCCGCATCCACTTGGACGGGCTCGGGACCTACAGGCAGCCAGGCCTTGACGACCGCAGCTTCCCGCGCTGTGTCTCTGTCCAGGCAACTGAGCCTCCATCGGGGGTATGTCGGGTGGGGTGTACCGCTCGGAGGGATCACGGGACCGGAGGCGGAGATGTCAAACCGGATGTACCGGTGATCCGACAATTCTTCCGCCTCTGTGACCACTCTCCAGCCACTTATTCGAGCTGCAACCGCGGGGGTCGCGAACGTTATGTCCACGACGGACTCCCCCTGCACTCGCACGCAAGTGGGTTCGGTCCCCACGTTGACGATAACAAGTCCGTTGGACACCGCCCAGTCCAGCAGACTCTCCCCTTTGGGGTCAGTGTGACGTGAGCCCCAGGCTATATTCTTGGCGTTGAAGTCGCCGCCAACGATCACCGGCAAGGTGGACTGACGGAGAACCGACCCAAAACGGTCCAGGTCGGCCTCGAACTCGCTCCTGGTTCGGCTGGGGGGGCAATAGACCCCCACCAGCAGAAACTCCCTGCACTTGGCGGCGACGAAGCCGCTCTGCCGGGCTACAACGTCAATGGGATGCGCCCCTGATACCATGATGGCCGACAGGCCGCTCACGTCCCCGACCCAATTCTCCCGGTCAGCCGGTATGAAGTAGGGTTCGGAGACGAGGACGGCGTCTATGGACCACTCCGCCGCGTGCTGCAAGAGGATATCCTGCGCAGCGGCAGAGTGGTTCACATTCGCCTGCAGAACACTGAAGGCCATCTTAGCCCGCTGTTACTTCTGCCTCCATGGATGTGGGCCTTTCGGCCGTGGACGGTGCGGCTGGAGTCCTGGCCACTGTCCTTCCCGCTCGATTGCCACGCTTGGGCGGTTTGCAGCTCTTGCTGCCCACCCGGTGCTTAGCTGGCAACCCTGCGTCCGCGCACAGAGGGCAGTGCGGAGGGGCAGTGCATCCCCTGGCTGCGTGTCCCGGCTTACCACAGCGGTAACACAGGTCGCTGCGATCGGCTGTCGAGGGGCAGTTCTCGCGGGCGTGTCCCACCTCCAGGCATCGGAAGCACTGAAGCGGCTTCCGGTCCATCAGCCTGGTCTGGGCGGAGACCCATCCCACTAAAACTCTCCCTTTGACGACTTTCTGGGCTACAGCGATCGGCACCTTAACGATGCAGGCCCCTGTGCCCTGAAAAGATCGCCCGATCGACCCCACTTGGATCGACTTCGGATCGCAGCCTCCCGCCTTGGCGACAGCTTCGGCGACTTCTACCTTCGTGACCGAGTCGTCAAGTCCCGATATCCGGACATCGACGCTCTTGGTCGGCCGAGTCACTTTTGCGATCGCCTCGGGGATGACCTCCCGCATTTTGGCTGCCAGGGTGTCAGCCTTTGTCTCGCTATCGACGCCGGTGATCTCCAGGACCTTGCCACCAGTTTTGGCGACCCTGAAGCGGATCCCGGAGATCCCCAGCGCACCGATGTCAATTGCCTGTTTGGCCCGGCCCATCACAGATTCATAGGAATGCTCCTTAGCCTCCAGCACTCCCGGTTGCATCGCCACCAAGATGGCGGCGGTCCTCGGCGGGCGGAGGTTCGGAGTCTTCCTCGGGGCAGTCGGCTTCCTGGACTGGGCCGTAGGCGCCTGCTGTTGAGCGGACCTTGGGCTCGCCTTTTTCCCACGCCGGACTACCTGTGTCCACGACTCGGCCCTAGGGCCAGCTGTGGGCTCAGTTGTCGGGTGGGAATTCCCAGCTCGAGAGGCGGATGCAGGTGCGGACTCCTGGCCCTGGTCATGGGCCTTCTTCTTCTTGCTCCGCTTTCTCTTCTTCTTCGCCCCTACGGGAACTGCGCCGGCAGTCGAGGTCGTGGCCACAGGGGCGGACACCTCGGACGGCGCTTTGCCCGTCTGGGAAGAAGCGGCAATCTTTGGCGACTTTGGCGGCGCTGCGGTCGGCGGCTGCTTTTTAGTCCTGTTGGCGGCGGCAGAAGGGCGCTCAACCTGAGCCTTGCGAGCGTCCGCAGCAAGTGGCGGGCGCAGGCGAGGCTCAGGGAGCAGCCGATCTTGGATGGACGCCAATTTGGCATCCATCATGCCTCCAAATTGGCGCATGAGGCGCTGTTCAAACTCCTCCCCAAAAGGGTTGGAGTTGGGCTGTGATCCGGTTGCGGCTGCAGGACGGATTTCCGCGAGCCGCTCAGCCCGTAGCTCTTGAACAACACGCTTTAGGTCCGCAACTTCCTCCTCCAAGCGCTTGTTTGCGGCTTGCAGCCGCCGCGTCTCTTCATTAGTGGTCCTCGAAGTGAGGATCTCAACCGCCCGCGTAATCGAGGTGGCAGCCTCCTTCAGGGCACGCTGGAAGCTGCCCTTCAGGTTTCCGGACTTGGCCACGCAGAACATTACTGTGTCCGTTGCAGCCCGGATCTGGCCGCTCAGCTCTTCCGCGGTGGGATCCTTCACTGAGAAATCACTCCTGTTCCTTCCGTGCACAAGCCTTTCAGCAAGACGTGAAGCCTCCTCCTCGGCCTCCACGATCGCCGCACGGCGCTTCTCGTCACGCAGCTGCTCACGGGCTCTGCCTACACCTACGTACTCCCCATGGGTAGGTGGGCGACCCCGGCCTCTGCGGGCAGCAGTTATTTTATCCGCCGGAACTTTGGCAGGGGCCAAGTCTGAAGAGGCCTCATCCGCCCGCCGTTTGCCAGCTCGAGTCATCCTGCCGCTGGTGCGTGAGCCAGACGGCGATCTTGACGTCATTCCTGAAGACGCAGAATCGTAAGAGTCTGCGATCTCTAGGCTGTCGTCTAAGATGTTGTCTTTTCCGGTTGAGAGGGAAGCACCAAGTGACGTCCCCTCTTTGTCGTGTCCAGTAAGGGTGACCTCGTCCTCGGACTCGGGGAAATCTCCGGGCCTGAAGAAACGGCCGCCCGACGGTCTAGCCAATGGTGTTAAACACCTTTCGAGTCGGACGATGGGCGTCCTGAAAAGGACGTTACCGTCATCCTCTCGCTTTCCATCTGTAGGAGCGCCTTGCGCTCGGGGGTTGGTCGCAATATTTGATTTTTGGGTATTGTTGCAAGCCATTTCCTTTATCCTTCTATGTTCAGTCGGTGGTGACCCCACCCACCACGGAGCCCCATCTGGGGAGGTGCCACTGACACCCCAGGGTTTCCCACCGACCATAGCAGGGACGCCACTTCCCTTTCGGGCAGACTAGTACGGGATCTTTGACGAGACGGTTGGGGCAAGGTGAGCACGCGTCGACCAGAACGCGCAACATCACCGAGCCCGCCGCCTGCCCTGCCCCCCGTACCCCCCGCGTAACCGTTGGACGAGGGTTAAGCCGCTCGCCCGCAGCCGGATAACCCGTGGACCGGCTACTCCACGGGCCCCCCGTGTGCCCGGAATCCGAGGCCAAAGACAATGTGTTGCCTGGGTGGTCTGCCTCAGGCTCAATGTCCAGGACCCTCTTCTCCCAGGATTACGGGACCCAGCGCACGGCACAAATGCGCTGCCCGGGTTGTAATGATGACAGGCTACAACCCGGGAAAAACCCACGGATCCGGGCAATATGCCCCGACGACCCAATGCCCTTCGACCCGGACAAACGCCCCGCCGGTCTAGGCACCCCTATCTACGCCTCAGGTACTCAAGCCGCTCTGGTCCATTCCTTCGAGGAGGAGCAGGCAGAGCAGCGAGTACAAGAGGACTTAAGCCATAAGGCCTTCCCTCCTGGCCCGACAGGTCCGCCGAGTTGACAAAACCTGCCGCGCTCTGGTTTTGGTTCGCGCCGGCCAAAGCCGGTACCCCCCATATCTGGGAGGCGTTCCCCTATCCACCACCTGGGGACGCGCCCGATGCGGGACCAGTAACCCGACACGGGAACCTTTTTTTTTTTTTTGTTTTTTTGGTTTCGCTGGAAAATGCCTTACGCATACCGGCCGCCCTCGGGGGAAGGCAGCAGGTTATGTGGGACTCTCCCCGATCGGGGCATACCCACTAAAAACCAGCGGCGTTCTCGGGAGCCATGAGTTCGGGGCCACGAGTCAGCGCCATAAGCACACATCCGCGGCCCCTCACTGACTAGACCGACACACGGTCTCACCCGATCTGAAGAGGGCAAGTGCCCCTGCCTTCAGCGCCGAAGGAGGTTATCCTCCGGCTTGATGTCCCGACGATGCGTAGAACGCATTACACACCATCGCGCCTCTTAGTGGGAAGCGGACGCCCCCGCGTCCGCGACCCGAGGCACAGGGAGGGGCATGTGCAGGTGGTGGAGGTGCCTCCTGCGCCCAGTACGCCTTCGGCGCATAAGGAGTGCGTCAGCCGCAGCCTCTCGCTCTCGCTCCGCGCTCTCCTTTTCGGCGATCACCCGCTCGCAAAATGCGGCCATGGCTCGCCATGCCTCCCTGTCTTCGACCATACGCCGGACTATAGAGCCCAGGCTGAGGTCGGTCCCCACGTGTGCTCGGAGGGCACGGCGGTCAGCGACCCACGCCGGGCACACCTCGAGGGTGTGCTGTGCCGTATCCTCCGGAGCATCGCAGTGCCAGCATCGGGTTGTGGGTTCCCTGCCAATGCGGCAGAGGTATGACCCAAAGCACCCGTGGCCTGTAAACACCTGCGACATCCGGTATGTCACTTGGCCGTGTGGTCGCTCGACCCATTCTTTAAGAACGGGGAGTACGGCTTCAATGACCCGGACGCCAAAGTGGCTACTGGCCAATCTACGGCGCCACTGCTCGTGGGCTAGCTCTGTGAGCTGTGTCCTTTCCGATTCCACCTCCGTCAGTGCGGGCCTATTGCCCTGAGATCTTTGGTCTCCCCGCCACTGGTATAACGCGGCGAGGACCAGGGAGTCGAGATCCCAGGGGAGGCTGCCGGCCAGGACCAGCGCAGCATCGGTGGAGGTGGTGCGGTAGGCTCGCGCTAAACGCAGGGCTAACACCCTTTGAGCCTTCCGCAAGACAGTCACGTTCTCGGACGAGAGGGCGTCATGCCACACCGGGGCACCGTAAAGTGCCATAGAGCGGACCACCCCTAGGTACAGTCGTCGAGGAGCCGTCGACGGACCACCCAGGTTTGGCAGTAACCGGCTCAAAGCACCCGCGGTCGCATTGAGCTTGGTAGCGAGCTGACGGAAATGGGCCTTGAACCGCCACCTTCCGTCAAGCACAAGCCCAAGGTACCGGATGGTGGATGAAACCGGGATCAGAACCCCATCCACCATCAACCCAGTGCCCGCAGGCGGCGCACGTCGTCGGCCGTGAAAACACAGCGCCTCAGACTTCTCCAGCGCCACCCGCAGCCCCAAAAGGCGGATTCGGTGTACCATCACAGCGACCCCAGCAGTCGCACGACGTGCAGCATCGGCAAAAGAGTCACCGCGAGCTGTCAGCAGGGTATCGTCGGCGTAACAAGTCACGCCAACCCCCGCGACGAACTGGCCGCGGAGAGCCCAATCGAATCCGATGTTCCACAAGAGTGGCCCTAAGACCGACCCCTGCGGAACGCCGCATCCGGCCAAGTGCCGCAAACGACCGTCCACCGAATCACACGCAACCTCTCGTCCTTCTAGGTACGATGCGATGGTATCCTGCAGGTAAACAGGCACTCCGTGGAATCGGAGCGCCTGCTTTATCGTGGTCCACGGCAGCGTGTTGAACGCGTTGGCAATGTCGATAGACACGGCCAACATCACACCGCCGCTCTCCACCGCTTCGCTGGCGAGCGATTTTACCCGCAGGATAGCATCGATCGTAGAGCGCTCTCTCCTGAAGCCATACTGAACATCCGACAAATTCGGCCCATCCGTATCCAGGTGCCGAACGAGGCGGTTTGCAACGACTCTTTCAAAGAGCTTGCCCACCTCATCCAGCAACACGATCGGACGGTATGCCGAAGGGGAGTCAGTCGGACGTCCGTCTTTCTTCAGAAGCACGAGCCTCCCTTCCTTCCATAGCGCCGGGAAGCGCCCCTGTTCTAGGCAAGCGGTAAGGAGCCTACGAAGGCGGTCACCCAGTATATCCGATACGAGGACCCAGATTTTACCTGGGATCCCGTCAGGACCTGGGGCCACGTTCTTGGCCTTCAACCGCTCTAATGCCGCGCCGAACTCGCCCTCGGACACGGGGTCAGGGGGCTCTCTGGAGGCCACGGGGTGTGGCAACATCGAAGGCGGGGTGTGTTCCACCTGAGCTGGGAACAAGGTGGACACGACTCTTCGGAGGAACTCGGGCTCTAGCCTTTCCGTGACCGGGGGTGCCCATGGGCGGAGTTTCCCCCGCACCGTGCGGTACGGGCGTCCCCACGGATCGGCATCGAGCGATGCAAGGAGCTCCTCCCTCGCCTTGAGTTTCGCCTCCAGGATGGCGATCTTGAGCGCCTGCTTCGCTTCTCTGTAGGCCTGATAAAGCGGCTCGTCCAGCGCCGGATCACGGCGTCTGCGTCTTCGGTGTCTGGCTGAGGCGCGACGCGCCGCGATACACACGCGGCGCAGCTCCGCAACCTCATCCGTCCACCAATAGACGTTCCGCCGGGGAAGGGACGGTCCGGACCGAGGCATGGACGCGTCACACACGTCCGTAACGGCCTCCCGGAACCATTCCGCTTCCGCATCCACTTGGACGGGCTCGGGACCTACAGGCAGCCAGGCCTTGACGACCGCAGCTTCCCGCGCTGTGTCTCGAACCAGACGGCCTCCGACTTCTCCAGAGCGACCCTGAGGCCCAACAGGCGAATCCGTTGGACCACAAGGTCGCACGCTGTCGTAGCCAACTGGAGGACCCGCGATACATCCCAGGCCCGGACAAGCACGAGAGTGTCGTCCGCGTAGCAGACGACCCTCACGCCCAGGGGGAGTGCGCCCCTCAACAGCCAGTCGAATCCGATATTCCACAGGCATGGTCCGAGGACTGATCCCTGTGGAACACCGGACTCGACGCGGTGGCTCCTCAGCGAGCCTCCCTGGTCCACATACGTTATCATCCTGTCCCGGAGGTAATCGGACAGGAGGTGGACCAAATAGGGCGGCATGTCGTGGGCGCGCAGGGCCTCGATGATCGTGGAGTGGGGAATGCTGTTAAAAGCGTTGGCGATATCTAGAGATATTGCCATCAGCCTTTCCCCACTCTCAGCAGCACCCTTCACCATGTCCCCCAAAAAGCTCAGCGCGTCTATGGTCGAGCGGCCGGCTCGGAAGCCAAACTGGGCCTCCGCCAGGTCAGGGCCGGTAGTCGCCAAGTGCCGGACGATGCGGGTTACGAGAATCCTCTCGAAGAGTTTTCCCGCCTCGACCAGCAACACAATTGGCCGATAGGCCGAAGGAGAGTCCATCGGCCGGCCCGGCTTGGCGAGGAGGCAGAGGGCGCCTTCCTTCCACACCTTCGGGAACCTTCCGACAGCAAGACAGCTGTCGAAAAGTTCCCGAAGTTTCTCCTCCAGGTAGCCCGCCGCGATGAACAGGACACGAGCGGGCACACCGTCCGGTCCTGGTGCCGTCTTTTTACCCCGGAGGCGGAGCGCGGCGGCTTGCACCTCCGCCCCCGAGACTGGCGGAAAGGAGTCAACCGGGTCCTCAACAGGATCCGGCCGAGTCATCGGTGGCGGTGCGAAGTTCGGGTCAGAACCGGGGAACAACGCACCGACCACCGCTTCCACCATCGCCGGCTCGAGAGTCTGGGTGAGTGGAGGACCATGGGCGCGCAGCTTGTTGCGCGCAGCCCGATACGGTCTCCCCCACGGGTCCCTGTCCAGACTCTCCAGCATCGTCGCCCGGGCTTCATCCTTCGCGGCGGCGATCGCTACCTTGAGGCGCTTCTTCGCCTCCAGGTACACGGCGTACAGGACGTCTTCCCTCTCCTCATCGCGGATTCGGCGCCTCCGGCTCCTGGTATACGCCCGCCGTGCAGCAGTGCAGGCGGACCGCAGGTCGGCAACTTCTGCCGACCACCAAAAGACGGAGTTGCGACGAGGAGGGGGAAGAGATCTCGGCATTGACGCGTTGCACACCTCCGTCAAAACTTGGCGGAGCTGGGAGGCGGAGCCGTCTACGTCCGCGCTGGTCAAGGGAGGGCAAAACCAGTCCTGGACCAGCGCGGATTCGTGAGCCATGTCTCGGTCAAGCCGGGCTAGCGCCCAGCGCGGTCTCGACCGCGACACGGAAGCCGACGTGGGGCGTTGGGTGGAGACTGAGTCCAACTCGAACCGGATGTAACGGTGGTCGGACCCAGTCTCCACCAACAGGACGCGCCAGTTGTTCGCGCGAGCTGCGACGACAGGAGAGGTGAACGTGAGGTCCACCACTGACCCGCCCCGCCGTCGCACGCACGTGTGCGTCCTGCCCCTATTCAGTAGGGTCAGGCCTGTCGCCATAGCCATGGCCTCCATGGCTCGGCCGCGGCAGTCCGTCACACGGCCACCCCATGTGACGGACTTGGCGTTGAAGTCCCCCATCAGGATGATTTGACGGGGAGCAACACGCTGTAACGCGGCCGACAACGCCTGTAGAAAGGCCTCGAACTCGTGGAGTGGGCGATTAGGGGAGAAATAAACTCCAAAAATCGCTAGTCCACCCCACGAGGCCCCTACGAACTCGGTACCCCTCTCGAGAAGTGAGAGGGGCAGGCCACCGGAGGAGGTTATCGCCGCGAGGCCGTCCCGACTCCCCAACCAGTTTGGTCGGTCTGGTATCAGGTACGGCTCCGAGACGACGGCCACGTCGATATGATACTCCGCGAGAGCCTGGGAGAAAAGATCCTGGGCTCTGGCAGACCTCATGAGGTTCGCCTGGAGCAATGACGTGGGACCCAAATCCATCACTCCGACATAACCTGTTCCGGCGTACCAGTTCCCTGACCGGTTTTGGGCGCTCCAGGCGTTGGCTTCGGTGCCGCCTTGCCCTTCGTCGGGGGAGGGTTACACTTCTTCCCTCCCATCACATGGCTGGCGGGTCTACCAGCCGATGTGCAGACGGCGCATCTCGGTTCCGCTGTGCAGGAGGATCGGTCATGGCCTTTCCTCCCGCAGCGGAAGCATAGGTCCTCGCGGCTCACCTGAGAGGGGCAAAGCGGCTTGGTGTGGCCGATTCCGAGACACCGGAAGCACCTCATCGGGCGGGGCTCGAGCACGCGAACGTGGCAAGAGCTCCACCCGACAGTGATGCGCCCGGCATTCGCCAAAGCCTTCGCCGCAGCGACGGGGCAGTGCACTACGATGCACCCCGTACCACCAGGGCCGGGGCGAATGGCACCAGCGCGAACCTGTTCGGCGCTGCACCCCCCCTTCGCGGCAACGGCAGTGGCGACTTCCTGCGGCGTGATGGAGTCATCCAGCCCTGTTATCCGAAGTTCGGATTTTTTGACAGGGCGGACGACTGTCGCCTCTTCCGCCACCACCTCCTTCAGTTTGGCCGCAAAGAGGTCGGCCTTTTCGCTGTTTTGGGGGCCCTCAAATTCAAACATGCGAGCCCCCGCTGCCGTCTGCCGTGAGCGCACCGACGGGATCCCGAGCTCGGCGGGGTTGATGACACCACGGGCCTTTTCTATGATTGACCCGTAGGTGACACCCTTTTTCACGGACTCCGTGGAGAGTGTAAGGACCACCGCCGATGTTTTCGGGGCCACAAGCTTACGTGGCTTCTTCACCACGACGTTGCGCGGTGGCGCTTTTGGTTTCGAGGGAGGGGCGGCCGTTGGAACGGCCGTTTGCTTTTTCCCTCGTTTCGTCACCGTCACCCACGTTTCCTTGGCCGGCGCTGTTGACAGGGGCTCTCTGTCCCGGCTTGGTTGTGGCGGCGTTGGTGCCGAAGACGGCCCAGCTATGGGCGCTGCCGCGGCGGCGGCAGAAGGAGGGGCAGATTTCTTCCCCTTACCTTTTCCCTTGCTGGGTTTGGCCACCGCGACGGGCGCCGGTGTGGTCAGCTTCTTGTCGGCGGCCAGAGGTGGCCGCAGAGACTTGGCCGGCAGGAGGCGGTCTTCGAGACCCTCGAGGCGGGCGTTCAAAATGGCACCCACCTCCAACACAATAGAACGTCGGAACTCCGCCAGGGCTGGGTCTTCCCCATTTTGGCCCCTCTGTTGTGAGGGGGCCACCCTGGTGGATGAAAACGGAGTCGCGTCCATAGGTGCCGGACCACGTTTCTCCGCCTCCATCTCCCGACGTAATTCAGCCATCTGCTGTCGCATTTGCGCCAGCTCACGCCGGATGGCTGAGTTCTCCTGCTGGAGCAACCTCGTCTCATTAGAGACGGAGTGGCTCACGGCAAGAGCCGTCAAATTTTGCAGGGCACTGGCCGCGTCTTTCAGTGCCTTTTGGAAGGTGCCTTTGAGGTGTTTTGACCTCTTGGCCACCTCCAGGATTACCTCCAGGTGCTTACTTGCCGCTTCTTGGAGGCCCTCCGCCGTCATTTCCGGGCCATCCGGCACCGGAGCAGCGCCAACAGCCGTACTGGCAGCGCACGCCTCTTTTGAAAGCGCCGCTATCCGCTCCTCCTCCTCGGGTTGCAGCGCTTCTGTGGCTAGGGATAGGGCCAGGTCATCGAGACCAGCCCCTGCCGAGGCAGATTGTAAGGCCTTCCCCTTTCCTTTCTTCCTCTTTTTTTCCTTTTTTCTGGGCTCGACCACCGGGCGAGGCGTCCGCAAAAACTGCAGGCGCGTCGACCGGCGAGATCCCGCCGACAAAGTGGAGGCGTCGGAGTACTCCTCCAGGCTACTGCGGGAGCGCTCCTCGTCAAGGCCAATGGCCTCCAGAGAGGTGCAACTCCCCGACACACTAACGGCGCGTTTTTTCCTCGGAGGCGCTAACTCCAGTGCTCCGTCCTCGGGCAGCCTCGTGACTGCAACTCGGACCTCCTTCAAATTTCGTGACAAGCGCACGACAGGCGACCAAGTACGGTCACAGCTCATGGTGGCTGTTTCTTCCTTCTGCTCCGTTTTTGAGCCAGTTTCACGACTAGGCTCGACGTTTTCGGCCCGCCTTGCAGCGGCGGGCCCGTCACGCCCCTCCCGCACATGGGAAGGGGCTCGAGGATGACTGTCAGTGCTCGGTCATCCTCGTTCGGCTGGGTGATAAGCGGTGCAATGCGGACGAGGGCGCCCCCGCGCCTGTCGCCCGCTGCTTATCACCGGGGGAGGAGAGGGTGGTTGACCACCCGCCTTCTCCTGCCTCTCCTTCGGCGGAGTATTGGCGCGAGAGGATCGTCCTCCCGCGCGCGCTCCGCCTCCTCCTTCTGTGACATGACGTCTTCACAGAAGGAGGCTACCGCCACCCACGCCTCCTCACTCCCCAACATGGCAATTACCACGACAGGGAGCGAGAGGTCCGGCCCGACCACCGCAACAAGACTGCGGCGCAGCTCGGTCCACGACGGGCACACCTCAAGGGTGTGCTGTGCCGTGTCCTCCGCCGCGCCACAGTCATGGCACGACGGGCTCTCTTCCCTCCCGATTCGGTGAAGGTACGATCCGAAACAGCCGTGCCCGGACAGCACCTGCACCAATCGGAAGGTGAGGAATCCGTGCGGTCTGTCAAGCCAGTCCTTTAGGACCGGCCCAAGCGCGTCGAGGGTGCGACGGCCGAAAACTGCGGAGGCAAGGTCCGCCATCCAGTGATGGACGACGGCATCCCTCGCCTCCTGCCGAACAGCCTCGCGTTCTTCAGGGGCAGGGCGCTCACCGAGTGCCCTTCGCCCCGCCGTCCATTCGTAGACTCTGGCTAGCACCCACGCCTCGAGCTCCCAAGGAGGAGTGCCAGCCAGAGCACACGCTGCTGCGAAGCTTACCGAGCGGTAAGCCCGCGCCACCCGTTGCGCAATGGCCCTCTGGGGCACCCGCAAGGCTGTGGCATTCTCCCTTCTTTGAAGGGAGTCTGCCCAGATAGGTGCCCCGTACAGGGCTATGCTCTTCAGGATGCCGGCGTACAGCCGCCGGCATCGCCCGCCTGGCCCTCCCAAGTTAGGCATCAGCCATGAGAGGGCCCCCGCTGCCTTCAGCAGGCGCGACGACAGTCCGCTGAAATGCGGGCTGAAGCGCCACCTGCTGTCGAGCGTTAGACCCAGATATTTCATCTGGGTCTTTACCTCGATTCTGACGCCCTCCACAAAGATGTGGGCGCCAGGTGGGCGGCGCTGCCGAGGCCCGTGGAAGAAAACGGCCTCGGTCTTATGCAACGCCACCCTCAGTCCAAGCCGGCGGATTCTATGAGCGACTAGCGATCCGCCCGCCGAGGCCAGACTGGCCGCCTCACCAAAACTCCCCCCTCGGGCAGTGAGGAGAGTGTCATCCGCATAACAGATGACACTCGTGCCCCGGAGGAGGGTCCCGCGCAGAAGCCAGTCGAACCCGATGTCCCACAGGAGTGGTCCTAGGACTGACCCCTGCGGAACACCGGACTCCACCGGGTATCGCCGGACCTGGCCAGCTTTGTCGACTACAAGGACCGCTCTGTCCTCCAAGTAACTGGCCAGGAGCTCTCTCATATATTGTGGCACTCCGTGAAACCGGAGTGCCTCGAGGACGGTCGCATGGGGAAGGGTGTTGAAGGCGTTGGCTATGTCGAACGACACAGCCAACACTCCGTCCCCAGCATCCATCGCCTCCTTCACCACACCCTTTAAAAGGGCGAGGGCGTCTATTGTCGAACGCTCAGATCGAAAACCGAACTGAGCATCCGACAGGTCCGGCCCAACCACCCTCAGGTGGTCTTTCAGGCGGGCGGCGATGATCCCCTCGAACATCTTACCGACCTCATCGAGCAGAACGATGGGTCGGTATGCCGAGGGAGAGTCCGCCGGGCGTCCTTCTTTTCGGAGGAGGCATAAACGCCCCTCCTTCCAAGGTTTCGGAAACCTTCTCGACGCGAAGCACGCGTCGAAGAGGTCCCGAAACCTTTCTTCCATTTCGGTGGTGGCTATTGCCACCACCCTTGCTGGGACAGGGGGAACCTAACCTAACCTAACCTTTTTTTTTTTTTTTTTTTTTTTTTTCGCTGGGAAAATGCATTACGCATCCCCACCCGTCGGGGGACGGATGGGGTATGTGGGACTCCCGGGGACTCCCGGTATACCCACTAAACGACCCAGCGGCACTCCCGCATCGCCTTTGGTGGCGGGGTTCCGGGAATCGGCATAGCCTTTGCGTCCAGTTCCCCGCCGGCGTTTGCCCGCCTTGCAGCGGCGGGCCCGTCACGCCCCTCCCGCTAATGGGAAGGGGCTCGAGGATGACTGTCAGTGCTCGGTCATCCTCGTTCGGCTGGGTGATAAGCGGTGCAATGCGGACGAGGACGCCCCCGCGCCTGTCGCCCGCTGCTTATCACCGGGGGAGAAGAGGGTAGTTGACCACCCGCCTTCTCCTGCCTCTCCTTCGGCGGAGAAGTGGCGCGAGAGGATCGTCCTCCCGCGCGCGCTCCGCCTCCTCCTTCTGTGACATGACGTCTTCACAGAAGGAGGCTACCGCTACCCAAGCCTCCTCGCTCCCCAACATGGCAATTACCACGGCGGGAAGCGAGAGGTCCAGCCCAACCACCGCAACAAGACTGCGGCGCTGCTCCGCCCACGACGGGCACACCTCGAGGGTGTGCTGTGCCGTGTCCTCCGCCGCGCCACAGTCATGGCACGACGGGCTCTCCTCCCTCCCGATTCGGTGAAGGTACGACCCGAAGCAGCCGTGCCCGGACAGCACCTGCACCAATCGGAAGGTGAGGAATCCGTGCGGTCTGTCAAGCCAGTCCTTCAGGACCGGCCCAAGCGCGTCTAGGGTGCGACGGCCGAAAACTGCGGAGGCAAGGTCCGCCATCCAGTGATGGACGACGGCATCCCTCGCCTCCTGCCGGACAGCCTCGCGTTCTTCAGGGGCAGGGCGCTCACCGAGTGCCCTTCGCCCCGCCGTCCATTCATAGACTCTGGCTAGCACCCACGCCTCGAGCTCCCAAGGAGGGGTGCCAGCCAGAGCACACGCTGCTGCGAAGCTTACCGAGCGGTAAGCCCGCGCCACCCGTTGCGCAATGGCCCTCTGGGGCACCCGCAAGGCTGTGGCATTCTCCCTTCTTTGAAGGGAGTCTGCCCAGATAGGTGCCCCGTACAGGGCTATGCTCTTCAGGATGCCGGCGTAAAGCCGCCGGCATCGCCCGCCTGGCCCTCCCAAGTTAGGCATCAGCCATGAGAGGGCCCCCGCTGCCTTCAGCAGGCGCGACGACAGTCCGCTGAAATGCGGGCTGAAGCGCCACCTGCTGTCGAGCGTTAGACCCAAATATTTCATCTGGGTCTTAACCTCGATTCTGACACCCTCCACAAAGATGTGGGCGCCAGGTGGGCGGCGCTGCCGAGGCCCGTGGAAGAAAACGGCCTCGGTCTAAAAACGGCCTCGGTCTAACCTAACCTTTTTTTTTTTTTTTTTTTAACGTCAGGAAATGCCAATTACGCACCGTACCTCTCCGTCGGGGAACGGAGAGGCGTGTGTGGGACTCCCCCGGATACGCCCCCGGGTATACCCACTAAAACCTGACGACGCCCGCCGCGTTTGGTGGCTTTGACAGCAGGGGCCGCGGTGTCTCAACAGTCCCGCGACCCTTGCCAGCGCAACCTCCACCCTCTACCAGGAGGGCGGATCTCCACGGAGTGGGGCGATCCCACTCCCGACGGCACACTGGCGCCTCAGGAGGGTCCCTGGTGATTGGACAGAGGTGTCCCCACACCGTCTGTCCGAGACCCTCCCGACGAGGTGAGCCACGCCCGACGGCAAATGCACGCCGAGCTCGCCCAGAGGACCAAAGTCCTCAGGACATCCCCTGCCTCCTCTGCTAAACCAGAGGGGTGCCGGGAGTCCAACGACTTATAGTGAGCCGCCGCTCGATGCGAGACAGACGCGACTCACTATGGCCACTGCCGCCCGATACGGGAACAGACGCAGCGGCACTCTCCACGGAGCATCTTGGCTTCACCCGCCGCTGGATTGCGACAGGTTACTGAGCCCCCTCGCCACGACAAGGCGTGCTCCATTCGAGGGGGGTCTTTTTTTTTTTTTTTTTTTTTTTTTTTTTTTTTGGTTTCGCTGGAAAATGCTTTACGCATACCTGCCGCCCTCGGGGGAAGGCAGCAGGTTATGTGGGACTCTCCCCGATCGGGGCATACCCACTAAAAACCAGCGGCGTTCTCGGGAGCCATGAGTTCGGGGCCACGAGTCAGCGCCATAAGCACACATCCGCGGCCCCTCACTGACTAGACCGACACACGGTCTCACCCGATCTGAAGAGGGCAATTGCCCCTGCCTCCAGCGCCGAAGGAGGTTATCCTCCGGCTTGATGTCCCGACGATGCGTAGAACGCATTACACACCATCGCGCCTCTTAGTGGGAAGCGGACGCCCCCGCGTCCACGACCCGAGGCACAGGGAGGGGCATGTGCAGGTGGTGGAGGTTCCTCCTGCGCCCAGTACGCCTTCGGCGCATAAGGAGTGCGTCAGCCGCAGCCTCTCGCTCTCGCTCCGCGCTCTCCTTTTCGGCGATCACCCGCTCGCAAAATGCGGCCATGGCTCGCCATGCCTCCCTGTCGTCGACCATACGCCGGACTATAGAGCCCAGGCTGAGGTCGGTCCCCACGTGTGCTCGGAGGGCACGGCGGTCAGCGACCCACGCCGGGCACACCTCGAGGGTGTGCTGTGCCGTATCCTCCGGAGCATCGCAGTGCCAGCATCGGGTTGTGGGTTCCCTGCCAATGCGGCAGAGGTATGACCCAAAGCACCCGTGGCCTGTAAACACCTGTGACATCCGGTATGTCACTTGGCCGTGTGGTCGCTCGACCCATTCTTTGAGAACGGGGAGTACGGCTTCAATGACCCGGACGCCAAAGTGGCTACTGGCCAATCTACGGCGCCACTGCTCGTGGGCTAGCTCTGTGAGCTGTGTCCTTTCCGATTCCACCTCCGTCGGTGCGGGCCTATTGCCCTGAGATCTTTGGTCTCCCCGCCACTGGTATAACGCGGCGAGGACCAGGGAGTCGAGATCCCAGGGGAGGCTGCCGGCCAGGACCAGCGCAGCATCGGTGGAGGTGGTGCGGTAGGCTCGCGCTAAACGCAGGGCTAACACCCTTTGAGCCTTCCGCAAGACTGTCACGTTCTCGGACGAGAGGGCGTCATGCCACACCGGGGCACCGTAAAGTGCCATCGAGCGGACCACCCCTAGGTACAGTCGTCGAGGAGCCGTCGACGGACCACCCAGGTTTGGCAGTAACCGGCTCAAAGCACCCGCGGTCGCATTGAGTTTGGTAGCGAGCTGACGGAAATGGGCCTTAAACCGCCACCTTCCGTCAAGCACAAGCCCAAGGTACCGGATGGTGGATGAAACCGGGATCAGAACCCCATCCACCATCAACCCAGTGCCCGCAGGCGGCGCACGTCGTCGGCCGTGAAAACACAGCGCCTCAGACTTCTCCAGCGCCACCCGCAGCCCCAAAAGGCGGATTCGGTGTACCATCACAGCGACCCCAGCAGTCGCACGACGTGCAGCATCGGCAAAAGAGTCACCGCGAGCTGTCAGCAGGGTATCGTCGGCGTAACAAGTCACGCCAACCCCCGCGACGAACTGGCCGCGGAGAGCCCAATCGAACCCGACGTTCCACAAGAGTGGCCCTAACACCGACCCCTGTGGAACGCCGCATCCGGCCAAGTGCCGCAAACGACCGTCCACCGAATCACACGCAACCTCTCGTCCTTCCAGGTACGATGCGATGGTGTCCTGCAGGTAAACAGGCACTCCGTGGAATCGGAGCGCCTGCTTTATCGTGGTCCACGGCAGCGTGTTGAACGCGTTGGCAATGTCGATAGACACGGCCAACAGCACACCGCCGCTCTCCACCGCTTCGCTGGCGAGCGATTTTACCCGCAGGATAGCATCGATCGTAGAGCGCTCTCTCCTGAAGCCATACTGAACATCCGACAAATTCGGCCCATCCGTATCCAGGTGCCGAACGAGGCGGTTTGCAACGACTCTTTCAAAGAGCTTGCCCACCTCATCCAGCAACACGATCGGACGGTATGCCGAAGGGGAGTCGGTCGGACGTCCGTCTTTCTTCAGAAGCACGAGCCTCCCTTCCTTCCATAGCGCCGGGAAGCGCCCCTGTTCTAGGCAAGCGGTTAGGAGCCTACGAAGGCGGTCACCCAGTATATCCGATACGAGAACCCAGATTTTACCTGGGATCCCGTCAGGACCCGGGGCCACGTTCTTGGCCTTCAACCGCTCTATTGCCGCGCCGAACTCGCCCTCGGACACGGGGTCAGGGGGCTCTCTGGAGGCCACGGGGTGTGGCAACATCGAAGGCGGGGTGTGTTCCACCTGAGCTGGGAACAAGGTGGACACGACTCTTCGGAGGAACTCGGGCTCTAGCCTTTCCGTGACCGGGGGTGCCCATGGGCGGAGTTTCCCCCGCACCGTGCGGTACGGGCGTCCCCACGGATCGGCATCGAGCGATGCAAGGAGCTCCTCCCTCGCCTTGAGTTTCGCTTTCAGGATGGCGATCTTGAGCGCCTGCTTCGCTTCTCTGTAAGCCTGATAAAGCGGCTCGTCCAGCGCCGGATCACGGCGTCTGCGTCTTCGGTGTCTGGCTGAGGCGCGACGCGCCGCGATACACACGCGGCGCAGCTCCGCAACCTCATCCGTCCACCAATAGACGTTCCGCCGGGGAAGGGAAGGTCCGGACCGAGGCATGGACGCGTCACACACGTCCGTAACGGCCTCCCGGAACCATTCCGCTTCCGCATCCACTTGGACGGGCTCGGGACCTACAGGTAGCCAGGCCTTGACGACCGCAGCTTCCCGCGCTGTGTCTCTGACCAGGCAACTGAGCCTCCATCGGGGGTATGTCTGGTGGGGTGTACCGCTCGGAGGGATCACGGGACCGGAGGCGGAGATGTCAAACCGGATGTACCGGTGATCCGACAATTCTTCCGCCTCTGTGACCACTCTCCAGCCACTGATTCGAGCTGCAACCGCGGGGGTCGCGAACGTTATGTCCACGACGGACTCCCCCTGCGGTCGCACGCAAGTGGGTTCGGTCCCCACATTGACAATAACCAGTCCGTTGGACACCGCCCAGTCCAGCAGACTCTCCCCTTTGGGGTCAGTATGTCGTGAGCCCCAGGCTATATTCTTGGCGTTAAAGTCGCCGCCAACTATAACCGGCAAGGTGGACTGACGGAGAACCGACCCGAAACGGTCCAGGTCGGCCTCGAACTCGCTCCTGGTTCGGCTGGGGGGGCAATAAACCCCCACCAGCAGAAACTCCCTGCACTTGGCGGCGACAAAACCGCTCTGCCTGGCAACGACATCTATGGAATGCGCCCCTGACACCATGATGGCCGACAGTCCGCTCACGTCCCCGACCCAGTTCTCCCGGTCAGCCGGTATGAAATAGGGTTCGGAGACGAGGACCGCGTCTATGGACCACTCCGCCGCGTGCTGCAAGAGGATATCCTGCGCAGCGGCAGAGTGGTTCACATTCGCCTGCAGAATGCTAAAGGCCATCCTACGCTGGTGTATTTTCTGCCTCCATGGAAGTGGGCCTTACGGCCCCGGACGGTGCGGCTGGAGTCCTGGCCACTGTCCTTCCCGCTCGATTGCCACGCTTGGGCGGTTTGCAGCTCTTGCTGCCCACCCGGTGGTTAGCTGGCAAACCTGCGTCCGCGCACAGAGGGCAGTGCGGAGGGGCAGTGCATCCCCTGGCTGCATGTCCCGGCTTACCACAGCGGTAACAAAGGCCACTGCGGTCGGCTGTCGAAGGGCAGCCTTCGCGGGCGTGTCCCACCTCCAGGCACCGGAAGCACTGAAGCGGCTTCTGGTCTAAAAGCCTGGTCTGGGCGGAGACCCATCCCACCAAAACTCGCCCTTTGATGACCTTTTGGGCCACAGCGATCGGCACCTTTACGATGCAAGCCCCTGTGCCCCGAAAAGATCGCCCAATCGACCCCACCTGGATCGACTTGGGATCACAGCCTCCTGCCTTAGCGACAGCTTCGGCGACTTCGACCTTGGTCACAGAGTCGTCGAGTCCCGAGATCCGGACATCGACGCTCTTTGTCGGCCTGGTCACCTTCGCTATCGTCTCGGGGATGACCTCCCGCATCTTGGCTGCCAGGGTGTCAGCCTTCGTCGCACTATCAGCGCCGGTGATCTCAAGGACCTTGCCGCCAGTCTTGGCGACCCTGAAGCGAATCCCGGAGATCCCCAACGCACCGATATCTATTGCCTGCTTGGCACGGCCCATCACCGATTCGTAAGAGTGCTCCTTGGCCTCCAGCACTCCCGGTTGCATCGCCACCAGAATGGCGGCGGTCCTCGGCGGGCGGAGGTTTGGAGCTTTCTTCGCGGCAGTCGGCTTCTTCGACTGGGCCGTAGACGGCTGCTGTGGGGCGGAACGCGATTTAGTCCTTTTACCACGCCTTACCACCTCTGTCCACGATTCGGCTCCAGAGCCAACTGCGGACTGAGCTGTCGGGCGGGCATTCTCGGCTTGAGAAACAGAAGCGGGCGCAGACTCCTGGACCTGGTTACCGGCCAGCTTCCGCTTGCTTCGTTTTCTTTTCTTTTTCTCCCCGATAGGGACCGCACCGGCAGTCGAGGTCGTGGCCACAGGGGCGGACACCTCGGACGGCGCTTTACCCGACTGGGGAGAGGCGGCTTTCTTAGGCGACGGTGCTGCGGTTGGCGGCTGCTTCTTCGCCTTCTCTCCGGCGGCAGAAGGGCGCTCGACCTGAGCCTTGCGGGCGTCCGCAGCAAGTGGCGGGCGCAGGCGAGGCTCAGGGAGCAGCCGATCTTGGATGGACGCCAATTTGGCATCCATCATGCCTCCGAACTGGCGCATGAGGCGCTGCTCGAACTCCTCCCCAAAGGGGGCGGAGGTTGCAGGACGTGTGTCCGCGAGCCTTTCAGCCCGGAGCTCCTGGACGACGCGCTTCAGGTCCGCGACGTCCTGCTCCAGGCGCTTGTTTGCGGCTTGCAGCCGCCGCGTCTCCTCATCGATGGTCCTTGAGCTGAGGACCTCAACCGCCCGCGTTATCGAGGTGGCAGCCTCCTTCAGGGCACGCTGGAAGCTACCCTTCAGGTTTCCGGACTTCGCCACGCAGAACATAATAGTGTCCGTGGCAGCCCGGATCTGGCCACTCAGCTCTTCCGCGGTGGCATCCCTCACCGAGAACTCGCTCTTTTTGCGAGTGTGCTCAAGCCGCACTGCAAGACGCGAAGCCTCCTCCTCGGCTTCCACGATTGCCAGACGGCGCTTCTCGTCGGTAAGCTGCTCGCGTGCTCTGCCTACACCTGCATGTTCTCCATGGGCAGGTAGGCGGCCCCGGCCTCTGCGGGCAGCAGTGATTTTGTCTGCCGGTACTTTGGCAGGGGATAGGTCTGTGGAGGCCTCATCCGCTCGCCGTTTGCCGGCTCTTGTCATTCTGCCGCTGGTGCGAGACCCAGACGGCGATCGTGATGTCATGCCCGAAGACGCAGACTCGTAAGAGTCCACGATCTCCAGGCTGCTGTTATTGTCATATCCGGTGGAGGGGGGAACACAAAGTGACATCCCCTCTTTGTCACATCGAGTCAGGGTGACCTCGTCCTCAGACTCGGAGAAATCCCCGGGCCTAAAGAATCGGCTACCCGATGGTCCAGCCAAAGGTGTAACACACCTTTCTAAGCGGACAACGGGCGTCCTGAAAAGGACGTCACCGTTACCCTCTGCTCTTTTCTCTCCTTGAGCGCCTTGCGCTCGGGGTTTGGTCGCAAAATTTAAACTATCATTGTTTGAGCAAGCCATATCCATTGTCATCCTGAATTCAGTCGGTGGTGACCCCACCCACCACGGAGCCCCATCTGGGGAGGTGCCACTGACACCCCAGGGTTTCCCACCGACCATAGCAGGGACGCCACTTCCCTTTCGGGCAGACTAGCACGGGATCTTTGACGAGACGGTTGGGGCAAGGTGAGCACGCGTCGACCAGAACGCGCAACATCACCGAGCCCGCCGCCTGCCCTGCCCCCCGTACCCCCCGCGTCACCGTTGGACGAGGGTTAAGCCGCTCGCCCGCAGCCGAATAACCCGTGGACCGGCTACTCCACGGGCCCCCCGTGTGCCCGGAATCCGAGGCCAAAGACAGCGTGTTGCCTGGGTGGTCTGCCTCAGGCTCAACGTCCAGGACCCTCTTCTCCCAGGATTACGGGACCCAGCGCACGGCACAAATGCGCTGCCCGGGTTGTCGTGATGACAGGCCACAACCCGGGAAAAACCCACGGATCCGGGCAAATGCCCCGACGACCCCAAAGCCCTACGACCCGGGCAAACGCCCCGCCGGTCTAGGCACCCCTATCTACGCCTCAGGTACTCAAGCCGCTCCGGTCCATTCCTTCGAGGAGGAGCAGGCGGAACAGCGAATACGAGAGGTCTTGAGCCATAAGGCCTTCCCCTCTGGCCCGACAGGCCCGTCGAGTTGACAAGACCTGCCGCGCTCTGGTTTTGGTTCGCGCCGGCCGAAGCCGGTACCTCCCATATCTGGGAGGCGTTCCCCTATCCACCACCTGGGGACGCGCCCGATGCGGGACCAGTAACCCGACACGGGAACCTAACCTAACCTAACCTAACCTAACCTTTTTTTTTTTTTTTTTTTTTGGTTCCGTCGGGGGACGGATGGGGTATGTGGGACTCCCGGGGACTCCCGGTATACCCACTAAACGACCCAGCGGCACTCCCGCATCGCCTTTGGTGGCGGGGTTCTGGGAATCGGCATAGCCTTTGCGTCCAGTTCCCCGCCGGCGTTTGCCCGCCTTACAGCGGCGGGCCCGTCACGCCCCTCCCGCTAATGGGAAGGGGCTCGAGGATGACTGTCAGTGCTCGGTCATCCTCGTTCGGCTGGGTGATAAGCGGTGCAATGCGGACGAGGACGCCCCCGCGCCTGTCGCCCGCTGCTTATCACCGGGGTAGAAGAGGGTGGTTGACCACCCGCCTTCTCCTGCCTCTCCTTCGGCGGAGAAGTAGCGCGAGAGGATCGTCCTCCCGCGCGCGCTCCGCCTCCTCCTTCTGTGACATGACGTCTTCACAGAAGGAGGCTACCGCTACCCAAGCTTCCTCGCTCCCCAACATGGCAATTACCACGGTGGGAAGCGAGAGGTCCAGCCCAACCACCGCAACAAGACTGCGGCGCTGCTCCGCCCATGACGGGCCAACCTCGAGGGTGTGCTGTGCCGTGTCCTCCGCCGCGCCACAGTCATGGCACGACGGGCTCTCCTCCCTCCCGATTCGGTGAAGGAACGACCCGAAACAGCCGTGCCCGGACAGCACCTGCACCAATCGGAAGGTGAGGAATCCGTGCGGTCTGTCAAGCCAGTCCTTTAGGACTGGCCCAAGCGCGTCGAGGGTGCGACGGCCGAAAACTGCGGAGGCAAGGTCCGCCATCCAATGATGGACGACGGCATCCCTCGCCTCCCGTCGAACCGCCTCGCGTTCTTCAGGGGCAGGGCGCTCACCGAGTGCCCTTCGCCCCGCCGTCCATTCGTAGACTCTGGCTAGCACCCACGCCTCGAGCTCCCAAGGAGGAGTTCCAGCCAGAGCACACGCTGCTGCGAAGCTTACCGAGCGGTAAGCCCGCGCCACCCGTTGCGCAATGGCCCTCTGGGGCACCCGCAAGGCTGTGGCATTCTCCCTTCTTTGAAGGGAGTCTGCCCAGATAGGTGCCCCGTACAGGGCTATGCTCTTCAGGATGCCGGCGTACAGCCGCCGGCATCGCCCGCCTGGCCCTCCTAAATTAGGCATCAGCCATGAGAGGGCCCCCGCTGCCTTCAGCAGGCGCGACGACAGTCCGCTGAAATGCGGGCTGAAGCGCCACCTGCTGTCGAGCGTTAGACCCAGATATTTCATCTGGGTCTTTACCTCGATTCTGACGCCCTCCACAAAGATGTGGGCGTCAGTTGGACGGCGCTGCCGAGGCCCGTGGAAGAAAACGGCCTCGGTTTTATGCAACGCCACCCTCAGTCCAAGGCGGCGGATCCTATGAGCGACTAGCGATCCGCCTGCCGAGGCCAGACTGGCCGCCTCACCGAAATTCCCTCCTCGGGCAGTGAGGAGAGTGTCATCCGCGTAGCAGATGACACTCGTGCCACGGAGGAGAGTCCCACGCAGAAGCCAGTCGAACCCGATGTCCCACAGGAGTGGTCCTAAGACTGACCCCTGCGGAACACCGGACTCAACCGGGTATCGCCGGACCTGGCCAGCTTTGTTGACTACGAGGACCGCTCTGTCCTCCAAGTAACTGGCCAGGAGCTCCCTCGTGAAACCGGAGTGCTTCGAGGACAGTCGCATGGGGAAGGGTGTTGAAAGCGTTGGCTATATCGAACGACACAGCCAACACTCCGTCCCCAGCATCCATCGCCTCCTTTACCTTACTCTTTAATAGAGCAAGGGCGTCTATCGTCGAACGCTCAGGACGAAAACCAAACTGAGCGTCCGACAGATCCGGCCCAACCACCCTCAGGTGGTTGAGGCGAGCGGCGATGATCCCCTCGAACATCTTACCGACCTCATCGAGCAGAACGATGGGTCGGTATGCCGAGGGAGAGTCCGCCGGGCGTCCTTCTTTTCGGAGGAGGCATAAACGCCCCTCCTTCCAAGGTTTCGGAAACCTTCTCGACGCGAAGCACGCGTCGAAGATGTCCCGAAACCTTTCTTCCATTTCGGTGGCGGCAATTGCCACCACCCTTGCTGGGACGCCGTCTGGCCCTGGGGCCGTCTTTTTCGCACGAAGGCGAAGAACCGCCGTGCGAACTTCGGTCCCAGTGAGAGGAGGAGCCTCCTGGTTCTCCTCTTCCACCTGAACCGCACCCTGCGGAGGGTCCATTGCTGGTGGGATGAAAGCGTTGGCCCTGCCTGGAAACAGGGACCGTACGACCCCATCCAGCACTCCCGGCTCAAGGGTCTCCGATACGGGGGGGCCGAAGGGACGCAGTTTGTTCCGCGCCGCCTTATATGGCCACCCAAAAGGATCACCGTCGAGGCCCTCCAGCAGCTCAGCCTGCGCCGAGTCCTGGGCGGCGAGCATCTCCTTTTTGAGGACCCGCTTTGCCTCCACGTACAGGTCGTGGAGGCGGTCCTCATTCTCCAGATCGCGTATTTGCCGCCGCCGGCTTCGAGCGTACTCCCTTCGGGCCGCCACGCAGGCAGTTCGAAGCGCCGTCAACTCCTCTGACCACCAATAGACGGCGCGTCGGGGAGGTGGTCGACGAGACCGAAGCATACTACAATTGCATACCTTGGTCAACGACTCCCTTATCTGTGCCGCGGCGGCGTCGACGTCCAAGACATTTATATCAGGCGAAAGCCAGTCCTGGACGAACGACGCCTCTTTCGCTGCCTCCCTATCAAGATGAACAAGGGCCCACCGTGGGAACGGAGATTGGCCCGGAGAAGCCGTTCCCTGGGGACCTTGGGTGGAGATCTCGAACCGCACGTATCGGTGGTCCGAGAAAGTCTCCATCATGTCCACCCGCCAGTTTGTTACACGTGCGGCTAGCGCGGGTGAGGCAAAAGTGACGTCCACAATTGACCCACCCCACCGCCGCACGCACGTACGGACCTCCCCTCTATTTAGAAGGGAGAGCCCGGAGGAGGCCGCCCACAGCTCGAGCGCCCGCCCGCGTGCATCGGTGGCTGGGTTTCCCCAAACCACCGACTTGGCGTTCAGATCTCCCAGAACGGAGACCTGACGTTGCGCTAACCTTGAAACCACTGCGGTGAGGACTCCAAGGAAGTCCTCAAAGTCAGAAAGTGGTCGGTTCGGGGAGAAATAGACCCCGACAAAGGCTATGTCTCCCCACGCGGCGGCCACGTATCCCGGTCCCCTCTCTAAGAGCGAGAGGGGGGGGGACTCCATGGAAGACCGCGCCACAAGCGCCACCAATCCGTCCCGATCCCCTAGCCAGCGACCAGGGACCGAGTAGGGCTCGGCGACGACCGCAACATCCACTAACCACTCAGCCATGGTCTGCAACCAGTAGGTCCTGAGCCGCTCTGCAGTGGTTAGTGTTTGCCTGTAAAATGCGATGGACCACAGTCATTATTGGTCCATCGCGTTGCCCTCTTCGGCCTGTTGTGAGGCCTCGACAGCCTCAACAGTGGCGGCGGCAGCAGCAGGTTGAATTGACGCCTGCGCATGTCCCTTCTTTTGAGGAGGATTGCACTGCCTCCCCCCCATCACGTGACCCGCTGGACGGCCACTAGCAGTGCACACTGCGCAGCGCGGTGTGGCAACACCGCACTCTGACGCCTTGTGCCCCGCTTCCCCGCAGCGGTAGCAGAGCTCCGACCTGTCCACTCGGGATGGGCACAGAGCTCTGGTGTGTCCTACACCGAAGCACCTGAAACACCGGAAAGGCCGGTCCTCAAGTGCCCGGACCACGGCCACACAAAACCCTACGGGGAGCCGTCTCTTGGCCAGTACGGCCTTTGCCGCGACGACCGGGCACTCCAGGCGAATAGCACCCAGACCACCGCGACCAGGCTTGATAGCCCCGCCCCGTATAGCTGCCGCGTCGCAGCCTCCTGTAGCGGCAACTGCCGCCACCAACTCAACTTCTAGTGTCGCGGTCTTTGTTGGCCTGGCAACTTTGGCCGCGTCCGCTATGACCTCTTGCAACTTACTTGCGAAGAGGTCCGCATTAGCGCCGCCCTGGGCCCCCGGAAACTCGAAAAGTCGAGCTCCAGTTTGGGTCTTGCAGCATGTCACCAGGCCAATACCCAGTGTGGCTGGGTTGGCGTTAGTACGAGCCCGTTTCAGGACGGATTCGTACGTCTCGCCCTTCTCCACGGCCTCCGGAGTGAGCGTCACAACGACGGCCGCGGTTTTGGGAGGAACCAGTTTCCTCCCACTCGGCTTGGGGGCTGTTTTCCCCTTGCTCTTCTCCTCTCCTTTGCTTGTCCCTTTGGACGAGCCGGAGGGGACATTGGTAGGGACAGCAGGCAGCACTGTCTTCTTGGCGCCTCTTTTCTTTCTTCCAACCACCTCGGTCCACTCGTTGGACGGAGTGCTGGAGAGAAGAAAGGCGTCTTTCCTCTGGGATGAGGCTGCCGCCACCTCAGTCGTAGCCGGCGGAGCCACCGTCTTTTTCCCCTTTCCTTTGCCCTTTGCGGGCTTCGGATTCGGGGGAGGAGCCATCACGGCCGGGGCAGGGGCAGAGGCAGGAGCAGCCCTGTCCGCAGCCAACGGCGGCCTGACGCGCCTTTCAGGCAGGAGCCTGTCCTCAATGCCCGCGATGCAGGCCCGCGTGAAGGCTCTCTCCTCCATCACAACCTTGCGGATGGTTTCCTCAAGGTTGGAGGAGGAGAAATCCACCGTCACTGCAGCAGGCGGGGCCTGGACAGGCCGCCCACTAGCTTCAGCGAGCTTCGTGTGTAGCTCGCTGACCTCCTTTGTAAGGCAGTCCACCCTCTTTTGGAGCTGCCGTACCTCGTCGGTGGTTGTGCGCTGCACCAACTCACCGATGATACCACGAAGACTGGCAGCCCGGCACTTGAGGGCCTTTTGGAAGGTCCCCTTTAAATTCGAGGACTTTGAGGCGACTCTGACAATCTCCTCCTGGTCCTCCTCGGCCATCTTTTCGAGTTCCGCTAAGGAGTGATCCGCGTACGTGACGCTTGACGCACCATAGTCCGCCTTGGCTCTACGTGCGCGTGCCTGTGCCTCCTTAGCGGCAACCTCCTCTTCTAACTCCTGTTGGACTCGTGCCCTGTTCGCCACGTTAAGCTGACGTTGGGTGTCCAGCAGCCCTACGTCGTGGCTAATGCAAGCCAGGGTAGGGTTAGCAGGCTTTATAGCCTTGCTCTTCTTTTTCGGGCCACTTTTGGCTGAATCCGAAGAGCCCTCCGAACTCTGCCTCAAGTAGGCCCGCTTTTTTGCCTGACGGTCAGGAAGCTCTGCCACAAAGGCGTCACTGTCGGACTCCGACAGATCGTCCTCCCTGCACACCACGCTCGCCGCAGATGGTGTACGGCTAGCTTTCGACGTCGAAGCGTCGTCGGGGGTGGCCCTGAGAAGGGCCGTTTGGGATTGGCCCTGAGAAGGGCCTTTTTTAATGAAACGCCCGCAGGCGTCCCGCAAAGGTTTCGACATGTTGTCGAACCACAAAGATCGCACTTATCCGCTCTGAAAGTATACGATCGCACAGTGTTCGTTAGCCGCCTGTCTGCCACTCCGTTACGGTGGTCAGACGAGACGTTGCCCGGGGATCGCTGCGAGGAAGCCAACACTGCTGGGAACCCCAACCTTTTTTTTTTTTTGTTTTTTTTTTTTTGGTTTCGCTGGAAAATGCTTTATGCATACCTGTCGCCCTCGGGGGAAGGCAACAGGTTATGTGGGACTCTCCCCGATTGGGGCATACCCACTAAAAACCAGCGGCGTTCTCGGGAGCCATGAGTTCGGGGCCACGAGTCAGCGCCATAAGCACACATCCGCGGCCCCTCACTGACTAGACCGACACACGGTCTCACCCGATCTGAAGAGGGCAAGTGCCCCTGCCTTCAGCGCCAGAGGTGGTTATCCTCTGGCTTGATGTCCCGATGATGCGCAGAACGCATTACACACCATCGCGCCTCTTAGTGGGAAGCGGACGCCCCCGCGTCCGCTCCGCGCTCTCCTTTTCGGCGATCACCCGCTCGCAAAATGCGGCCCTGGCTCGCCAAGCCTCCCTGTCTTCGACCATACGCCGGACTATAGATCCCAGGCTGAGGTCGGTCCCCACGTGTGCTCGGAGGGCACGGCGGTCAGCGACCCACGCCGGGCACACCTCGAGGGTGTGCTGTGCCGTATCCTCCGGAGCATCGCAGTGCCAGCATCGGGTTGTGGGTTCCCTGCCAATGCGGCAGAGGTATGACCCAAAGCACCCGTGGCCTGTAAACACCTGCGACATCCGGTATGTCACTTGGCCGTGTGGTCGCTCGACCCATTCTTTAAGAACGGGGAGTACGGCTTCAATGACCCGGACGCCAAAGTGGCTACTGGCCAATCTACGGCGCCACTGCTCGTGGGCTAGCTCTGTGAGCTGTGTCCTTTCCGATTCCACCTCCGTCGGTGCGGGCCTATTGCCCTGAGATCTTTGGTCTCCCCGCCACTGGTATAACGCGGCGAGGACCAGGGAGTCGAGATCCCAGGGGAGGCTGCCGGCCAGGACCAGCGCAGCATCGGTGGAGGTGGTGCGGTAGGCTCGCGCTAAACGCAGGGCTAACACCCTTTGAGCCTTCCGCAAGACTGTCACGTTCTCGGACGAGAGGGCGTCATGCCACACCGGGGCACCGTAAAGTGCCATCGAGCGGACCACCCCTAGGTACAGTCGTCGAGGAGCCGTCGACGGACCACCCAGGTTTGGCAGTAACCGGCTCAAAGCACCCGCGGTCGCATTGAGCTTGGTAGCGAGCTGACGGAAATGGGCCTTGAACCGCCACCTTCCGTCAAGCACAAGCCCAAGGTACCGGATGGTGGTTGAAACCGGGATCAGAACCCCATCCACCATCAACCCAGTGCCCGCAGGCGGCGCACGTCGTCGGCCGTGAAAACACAGCGCCTCAGACTTCTCCAGCGCCACCCGCAGCCCCAAAAGGCGGATTCGGTGTACCATTACAGCGACCCCAGCAGTCGCACGACGTGCAGCATCGGCAAAAGAGTCCCCGCGAGCTGTCAGAAGGGTATCGTCGGCGTAACAAGTCACGCCAACCCCCGCGACGAACTGGCCGCGGAGAGCCCAATCGAACCCGATGTTCCACAAGAGTGGCCCTAAGACTGACCCCTGTGGAACGCCGCATCCGGCCAAGTGCCGCAAACGACCGTCCACCGAATCACACGCAACCTCTCGTCCTTCTAGGTACGATGCGATGGTGTCCTGCAGGTAAACAGGCACTCCGTGGAATCGGAGCGCCTGCTTTATCGTGGTCCACGGCAGCGTGTTGAACGCGTTGGCAATGTCGATAGACACGGCCAACAGCACACCGCCGCTCTCCACCGCTTCGCTGGCGAGCGATTTTACTCGCAGGATAGCATCGATCGTAGAGCGCTCTCTCCTGAAGCCATACTGCACATCCGACAAATTCGGCCCATCCGTATCCAGGTGCCGAACGAGGCGGTTTGCAACGACTCTTTCAAAGAGCTTGCCCACCTCATCCAGCAACACGATCGGACGGTATGCCGAGGGGGAGTCAGTCGGACGTCCGTCTTTCTTCAGAAGCACGAGCCTACGAAGGCGGTCACCCAGTATATCCGATACGAGAACCCAGATTTTACCTGGAATCCCGTCAGGACCCGGGGCCACATTCTTGGCCTTCAACCGCTCTATTGCCGCGCCGAACTCGCCCTCGGACACGGGGTCAGGGGGCTCTCTGGAGGCCACGGGGTGTGGCAACATCGAAGGCGGGGTGTGTTCCACCTGAGCTGGGAACAAGGTGGACACGACTCTTCGGAGGAACTCGGGCTCTAGCCTTTCCGTGACCGGGGGTGCCCATGGGCGGAGTTTCCCCCGCACCGAGCGGTACGGGCGTCCCCACGGATCGGCATCGAGCGATGCAAGGAGCTCCTCCCTCGCCTTGAGTTTCGCCTCCAGGATGGCGATCTTGAGCGCCTGCTTCGCTTCTCTGTAGGCCTGATAAAGCGGCTCGTCCAGCGCCGGATCACGGCGTCTGCGTCTTCGGTGTCTGGCTGAGGCGCGACGCGCCGCGATACACACGCGGCGCAGCTCCGCAACCTCATCCGTCCACCAATAGACGTTCCGCCGGGGAAGGGAAGGTCCGGACCGAGGCATGGACGCGTCACACACGTCCGTAACGGCCTCCCGGAACCATTCCGCTTCCGCATCCACTTGGACGGGCTCGGGACCTACAGGCAGCCAGGCCTTGACGACCGCAGCTTCCCGCGCTGTGTCTCTGTCCAGGCAACTGAGCCTCCATCGGGGGTATGTCGGGTGGGGTGTACCGCTCGGAGGGATCACGGGACCGGAGGCGGAGATGTCAAACCGGATGTACCGGTGATCCGACAATTCTTCCGCCTCTGTGACCACTCTCCAGCCACTGATTCGGGCTGCAACCGCGGGGGTCGCGAACGTTATGTCCACGACGGACTCCCCCTGCGGTCGCACGCAAGTGGGTTCGGTCCCCACGTTGACAATAACAAGTCCGTTGGACACCGCCCAGTCCAGCAGACTCTCCCCTTTTGGGTCAGTGTGACGTGATCCCCAGGCTATATTCTTGGCGTTGAAGTCGCCGCCAACAATCACCGGCAAGGTGGACTGACGGAGAACCGACCCGAAACGGTCCAGGTCGGCCTCGAACTCGCTCCTGGTTCGGCTGGGGGGGCAATAGACCCCTACCAGCAGAAACTCCCTGCACTTGGCGGCGACGAATCCGCTCTGCCTGGCTACCACGTCGATTGGATGCACTCCTGATACCATGATGGCCGACAGGCCGCTCACGTCCCCGACCCAGTTCTCCCGGTCAGCCGGTATGAAGTAGGGTTCGGAGACGAGGACGGCGTCTATGGACCACTCCGCCGCGTGCTGCAAGAGGATATCCTGCGCAGCGGCAGAGTGGTTCACATTCGCCTGCAGAACACTGAAGGCCATCTTATCCCGCTGTTATTTCTGCCTCCATGGATGTGGGCCTTTCGGCCGCGGACGGTGCGGCTGGAGTCCTGGCCACTGTCTTCCCCGCTCGATTGCCACGCTTGGGCGGTTTGCAGCTCTTGCTGCCCACCCGGTGCTTAGCTGGCAACCCTGCGTCCGCGCACAGAGGGCAGTGCGGAGGGGCAGTGCATCCCCTGGCTGCGTGTCCCGGCTTACCACAGCGGTAGCACAGGCTACTACGGTCGATTGTTGAAGGACAGTTCTCGCGGGCGTGTCCCACCTCCAGGCACCGGAAGCACTTAAGTGGCAACCGGTCCATCAGCCTGGTCTGGGCGGAGACCCATCCCACTAAAACCCTCCCCTTGACAACCTTTTGGGCTGCAGCTATCGGCACCTTAACAATGCAGGCGCCTGTGCCCTGGAAAGAGCGACCAATAGACCCCACCTGGACAGATTTGGGATCACAGCCCCCCACCTTGGCGACAGCTTCCGCGACTTCTACCTTAGTGGCAGAGTCGTCGAGTCCCGAAATCCGGACATCGACGCACTTCGTCGGCCGAGTCACTTTCGCGATCGCCTCGGGGATGACTTCTCGCATCTTGGCTGCCAGTGTGTCAGCTTTCCTCTCGCTGTCGGGGCCGGTGATTTCCAGGACCTTACCGCCAGTCTTGGCGACCCTGAAACGGATCCCGGAGATCCCCAACGCCCCGATATCAATGGCCTGCTTGGCCCGGCCCATAACTGATTCGTAGGAATGCTCCTTTGCCTCCAGCACTCCCGGTTGCATCGCCACCAGAATGGCGGCGGTCCTCGGCGGGCGGAGGTTCGGAGTCTTCCTCGGGGCAGTTGTATTCTTCAACTGGGCCGGAGGTGGCTGCCTCGGGGCGGAACTAGTGGCCGCTTTTTTCCCCCGCCGAACTACCACTGTCCACGACTCGGCTCCAGGGCCTGCTGCGGACTGAGTTGTCGGGGGGGTACTACCAGCTTGGGAGGCAGAAGCGGGCGCGGACTGCTGGCCCTGGTTACGGGCCTTCTTCCGCTTGCTTCGCTTTCGCCTTTTATTCTCCCCTACGGGGACTGCGCCGGCAGTCGAGGTCGTGGCCACAGGGGCGGACACCTCGGACGGCGCTTTGCCCGTCTGGGGAGAAGCGGCTCTCCTGGGCGGTGCTGTGGTCGGCGGCTGCTTCTTCAACTTGTCGGCGGCAGCAGAACGGCGCTCAACCTGAGCCTTGCGGGCGTCCGCAGCAAGTGGCGGGCGCAGGCGAGGCTCAGGGAGCAGCCGATCTTGTATGGACGCCAATTTGGCATCCATCATGCCTCCGAACTGGCGCATGAGGCGCTGTTCAAACTCCTCCCCAAAGGGGGCGGAGTGAGGTTGGGTTCCGCTTGGAGCTGCAGGGCGGATATCCGCAAGCCTCTCAAGCCGGAGCTCCTGGACGACGCGTTTAAGGTCCGCGACCTCCTCCTCCAGGCGTTTGTTCGCGGCTTGCAGCCGCCGCGTCTCCTCATCGGTTGTCCTCGAGCTGAGGATTTCGACCGCTCGTGTTATAGAGGTGGCGGCCTCCTTCAGGGCACGCTGGAAGCTGCCCTTCAGGTTTCCGGACTTCGCCACGCAGAACAATACTGTGTCCGTGGCAGCCCGGATCTGGCCACTCAGCTCTTCGGCGGTTGCATCTCTCACCGAGAACTCGCTCCTATTCCGTCCGTGCAAAAGCCTTTCTGCGAGGCGCGAAGCCTCCTCTTCAGCCTCCACGATTGCCGCGCGACGCTTCTCGTCGAGCAGCTGCTCGCGGGCTCTGCCTACACCTACGCACTCCCCATGGGTAGGAGGGCGGCCCCGGCCTCTGCGGGCCGCAGTGCTTTTGTCTGCCGGGACTTTGGCAGGCGAGAGATCTGAAGAGACCTCATCTGCGCGCCGTTTGCCGGCTCTCGTGGTCCTGCCGCTGGTGCGTGAAACCGACGGCGATCTCGACAAAATGCCCGAAGATGCAGACTCATAAGAATCCGCAATCTCCAGGCTGTTGTCCAATCCCTGTTTTTTACATCCGGTAAGGGTGACCTCGTCCTCAGACTCGGAGAAATCCCCGAGCCTAAAAAACTGGCTACCCGACTGTCCCGCCTGTGGTGTAATACATCGTTCGAGCCGAACGACTGGCATCCTGAAAAGGACGTTACCATCACCCTCTCTTTTTCCTTCTTTGTGAGCGCCTTGCGCTCGGGGGTTGGTCGCTAAATTACAAGATTTATTGTTTGAGCAAGCCATCTTCAATTTCCTTCTATATTCAGTCGGTGGTGACCCCACCCACCACGGAGCCCCATCTGGGGAGGTGCCACTGACACCCCAGGGTTTCCCACCGACCATAGCAGGGACGCCACTTCCCTTTCGGGCAGACTAGCACGGGATCTTTGACGAGACGGTTGGGGCAAGGTGAGCACGCGTCGACCAGAACGCGCAACATCACCGAGCCCGCCGCCTGCCCTGCCCCCCGTACCCCCCGCGTCACCGTTGGACGAGGGTTAAGCCGCTCGCCCGCAGCCGAATAACCCGTGGACCGGCTACTCCACGAGCCCCCCGTGTGCCCGGAATCCGAGGCCAAAGACAGCGTGTTGCCTGGGTGGTCTGCCTCAGGCTCAACGTCCAGGACCCTCTTCTCCCAGGATTACGGGACCCAGCGCACGGCACAAATGCGCTGCCCAGGTTGTCGTGATGACAGGCCACAACCCGGGAAAAACCCACGGATCCGGGCAAATGCCCCGACGACCCCAAAGCCCTACGACCCGGGCAAACGCCCCGCCGGTCTAGGCACCCCTATCTACGCCTCAGGTACTCAAGCCGCTCCGGTCCATTCCTTCGAGGAGGAGCAGGCGGAGCGGCGAATACGAGAGGGCTTTAGCCATAAGGCCTTCCCATCTGGCCCGACAGGTCCGCCGAGTTGACAAAACCTGCCGCGCTCTGGTTTTGGTTCGGGCCGGCCGAAGCCGGTACCCCCCATATCTGGGAGGCGTTCCCCTATCCACCACCTGGGGACGCGCCCGATGCGGGACCAGTAACCCGACACGGGGGGAACCCCAACCTAACCTAACCTTTTTTTTTTTTTTTTTTTTTTCGCTGGGAAAAATGCATTACGCATCCCCACCCGTCGGGGGACGGATGGGGTATGTGGGACTCCCGGGAAGGTGTCTCCCGGTATACCCACTAAACGACCCAGCGGCACTCCCGCATCGCCTTTGGTGGCGGGGTATTGGGAATCGGCATAGCCTTTGCTTCCATTTCCCCGCCGGCGTTTGCCCGCCTTACAGCGGCGGGCCCTTCACGCCCCTCCCGCATATGGGAAGGGGCTCGAGGATGACTGTCAGTGCTCGGTCATCCTCGTTCGGCTGGGTGATAAGCAGTGCAATGCGGACGAAGGCGCCCCCGCGCCTGTCGCCCGCTGCTTATCACCTAGGGGGAAGCGGGTGGTCAACCACCCGCCTTCTCCTGCCTCTCCTTCGGCGGAGAAGTGGCGCCAGAGGATCATCCTCCCGCGCGCGCTCCGCCTCCTCCTTCTGTGACATGACGTCTTCACAGAAGGAGGCTGCCGCCACCCATGCCTCCTCGCTCCCCAACATGGCAATTACCACGGCGGGAAGCGAGAGGTCCGGCCCGATTGCCGCAACAAGACTGCGGCGCTGCTCGGTCCACGACGGGCACACCTCGAGGGTGTGCTGTGCCGTGTCCTCCGCCGCGCCACAGTCATGGCACGACGGGCTCTCCTCCCTCCCGATTCGGTGAAGGTACGACCCGAAACAGCCGTGCCCGGACAGCACCTGCACCAACCGGAAGGTGAGGAAGCCGTGCGGTCTTTCAAGCCAGTCTTTCAGGACTGGCCCAAGTGCGTCGAGGGTGCGACGGCCAAAAACTGCGGAGGTAAGGTCCGCCATCCAGTGATGGACGACGGCATCCCTCGCCTCCTGCCGAACAGCCTCTCGTTCTTCAGGGGCAGGGCGCTCACCGAGTGCCCTACGCCCTGCCGTCCATTCGTAAACTCTGGCTAGCACCCATGCCTCGAGTTCCCAAGGAGGGGTGCCAGCCAGAGCACACGCCGCTGCGAAGCTTACCGAGCGGTAAGCCCGCGCTACCCGTTGCGCAATGGCCCTCTGGGGCACCCGCAAGGCTGTAGCATTCTCCCTTCTTTGAAGGGAGTCAGCCCAGATTGGCGCCCCGTACAGGGCTATGCTTTTCAGGATGCCGGCGTACAGCCGCCGGCATCGCCCGCCTGGCCCTCCCAAGTTAGGCATCAGCCATGAGAGGGCCCCCGCTGCCTTCAGCAGGCGCGACGACAGTCCGCTGAAATGCGGGCTGAAGCGCCACCTGCTGTCGAGCGTTAGACCCAGATATTTCATCTGGGTCTTAACCTCAATTCTAACGCCCTCCACAAAGATGTGGGCGTCAGGTGGACGGCGCTGCCGAGGCCCGTGGAAGAAAACGGCCTCGGTCTTGTGCAACGCTACCTTCAGTCCAAGCCGGCGGATCCTATGAGCGACTAGCGATCCGCCCGCCGAGGCCAGACTGGCCGCTTCACCAAAATTCCCCCCTCGGGCAGTGAGGAGAGTGTCATCCGCATAACAGATGACACTCGTGCCCCGGAGGAGGGTCCCGCGCAGAAGCCAGTCGAACTCGATGTCCCATAGGAGTGGTCCTAGGACTGACCCCTGAGGAACACCGGACTCCACCGGATATCTCCGGACCTGGCCAGCTTTATCTACTACGAGGACTGCTCTGTCCTCCAAATAACTGGCCAGGAGGACCCTCATATATTGAGGCACTCCGTGAAACCGGAGTGCCTCAAGGACGGTTGCATGGGGAAGGGTGTTGAAGGCGTTGGCTATATCGAACGACACAGCCAACACTCCGTCCCCAGCATCTATCGCCTCCTTCACCATACCTTTTAATAGGGCGAGGGCGTCTATTGTCGAACGCTCTGGTCGAAAACCAAACTGAGCGTCCGACAGGTCCGGCCCAACCACCTTCAGATGGTCTTTTAGGCGGGCGGCAATGATCCCCTCGAACATCTTACCGACCTCATCGAGCAGAACGATGGGTCGGTACGCCGAGGGAGAGTCTGCCGGGCGTCCTTCTTTTCGGAGGAGGCATAAACGCCCCTCCTTCCAAGGTTTCGGAAACCTTCTCGACGCGAAGCACGCGTCGAAGAGGTCCCGAAACCTATCTTCCATTTCGGTGGCGGCTATTGCCACCACCCTTGCTGGGACGCCGTCTGGCCCTGGGGCCGTCTTTTTCGCACGAAGGCGAAGAACCGCCGTGCGAACCTCGACCCCAGTGATAGTAGGAGCCACCTGGTTCTCCTCTTCCTCCTGAACAGCACCCTGCGGAGGGTTCATTGCTGGTGGGGTGAAAGCGTCGGCCCTGCCTGGAAACAGGGACCGTACGACCCCATCCAGCACTGCCGGCTCAAGGGTTTCCGATACTGGGGGGCCGAAGGGACGCAGTTTGTTCCGCGCCGCCTTATATGGCCTCCCGAAAGGGTCACCGTCAAGTCCCTCCAGTAGTTCAGCCTGCGCTGAGTCTTGGGCGGCGAGCATCTCCTTTCTGAGGACCCGCTTTGCCTCCACGTACAGGTCGTGAAGGCGGTCCTCATTCTCCCGGTCGCGTATTCGCCGCCGCCGGCTTCGAGCGTACGCTCTTCGAGCCGCCACGCAGGCAGTTCGAAGCGCCGCCAACTCCTCCGACCACCAATAGACGGCGCGTCGTGGTGGTGGTCGACGAGACCGAGGCATACTAGAATTGCATACCTCGGTCAACGATTCCCTCAGCTGTGCCGCGGCGGAGTCGACGTCCACGACATTTACATCAGGCGAAAGCCAGTCCTGGACGAACGCCGCCTCCCTCGCTACCTCCCTGTCCAGGTGAACTAAGGCCCACCGAGGGAACGGAGATTGGCCCGGATGAGCCGTTCTCTGGGGACTTTGGGTGGAGATCTCGAACCGAACGTAGCGGTGGTCCGAGAAAGTCTACACCATGTCAACCCGCCAGTTTGTAACACGCGCGGCTAGCGCGGGCGAGGCAAAAGTGATGTCCACAATTGACCCACCCCACCGCCGCACGCACGTATGGACCTCCCCTCTATTTAGAAGGGAGAGCCCGGAGGAGGCCGCCCACAGCTCGAGCGCTCGTCCGCGAGCGTCGGTTGCTGGGTTTCCCCAAACCACCGACTTGGCGTTCAGATCTCCAAGAACGGAGACCTGACGTTGCCCCACCCTCGATACCACTGCGGTGAGGACTCCAAGAAAGTCCTCAAAGTCTGACAGTGGTCGGTTAGGGGAGAAATAAACCCCCACAAAGACTACGTCTCCCCACGCGGCGGCCACGTATCCCGGTCCCCTCTCTAAGAGCGAGAGGGAAGGGGAGTCCGTGGAAGACCGCGCCACAAGCGCCACCAATCCATCCTGATCCGCTAGCCAGCGACCAGGGACAGAGTATGGCTCTGCGACAACCGCAACATCCACCAACCACTCAGCCATGGTCTGCACCAACAGGTCCTGGGACGCTCTGCAGTGGTTGGTGTTAGCCTGTAAAATACGATGGACCACTGTCACCCCAACCTAACCTAACCTAACCTTTTTTTTTTTTTTTTTTTTTTTTGGTTTCGCTGGAAAATGCTTTACGCATACCTGCCGCCTTTGGGGGAAGGCAGCAGGTTATGTGGGACTCTCCCCGATTGGGGCATACCCACTAAAAACCAGCGGCGTTCTCGGGAGCCATGAGTTCGGGGCCACGAGTCAGCGCCATAAGCACACATCCGCGGCCCCTCACTGACTAGACCGACACACGGTCTCACCCGATCTGAAGAGGGCAAGTGCCCCTGCCTTCAGCGCCAGAGGAGGTTATTCTCCGGCTTGATGTCCCGACGATGCGTAGAACGCATTACACACCATCGCACCTCTTAGTGGGAAGCGGACGCCCCCGCGTCCACGACCTGAGGCACAGGGAGGGGCATGTGCAGGTGGTGGAGGTTCCTCCTGCGCCCAGTACGCCTTCGGCGCATAAGGAGTGCGTCAGCCGCAGCCTCTCGCTCTCGCTCCGCGCTCTCCTTTTCGGCGATCACCCGCTCGCAAAATGCGGCCATGGCTCGCCATGCCTCCCTGTCTTCGACCATATGCCGGACTATAGAGCCCAGACTGAGGTCGGTCCCCACGTGTGCTCGGAGGGCACGGCGGTCAGCGACCCACGCCGGGCACACCTCGAGGGTGTGCTGTGCCGTATCCTCCGGAGCATCGCAGTGCCAGCATCGGGTTGTGGGTTCCCTGCCTATGCGGCAGAGGTATGACCCAAAGCACCCGTGGCCTGTAAACACCTGCGACATCCGGTATGTCACTTGGCCGTGTGGTCGCTCGACCCATTCTTTGAGAACGGGGAGTACGGCTTCAATGACCCGGACGCCAAAGTGGCTACTGGCCAATCTACGGCGCCACTGCTCGTGGGCTAGCTCTGTGAGCTGTGTCCTTTCCGATTCCACCTCCGTCGGTGCGGGCCTATTGCCCTGAGATCTTTGGTCTCCCCGCCACTGGTATAACGCGGCGAGGACCAGGGAGTCGAGATCCCAGGGGAGGCTGCCGGCCAGGACCAGCGCAGCATCGGTGGAGGTGGTGCGGTAGGCTCGCGCTAAACGCAGGGCTAACACCCTTTGAGCCTTCCGCAAGACTGTCACGTTCTCGGACGAGAGGGCGTCATGCCACACCGGGGCACCGTAAAGTGCCATCGAGCGGACCACCCCTAGGTACAGTCGTCGAGGAGCCGTCGACGGACCACCCAGGTTTGGCAGTAACCGGCTCAAAGCACCCGCGGTCGCATTGAGCTTGGTAGCGAGCTGACGGAAATGGGCCTTGAACCGCCACCTTCCGTCAAGCACAAGCCCAAGGTACCGGATGGTGGATGAAACCGGGATCAGAACCCCATCCACCATCAACCCAGTGCCCGCAGGCGGCGCACGTCGTCGGCCGTGAAAACACAGCGCCTCAGACTTCTCCAGCGCCACCCGCAGCCCCAAAAGGCGGATTCGGTGTACCATTACAGCGACCCCAGCAGTCGCACGACGTGCAGCATCGGCAAAAGAGTCACCGCGAGCTGTCAGCAGGGTATCGTCGGCGTAACAAGTCACGCCAACCCCCGCGACGAACTGGCCGCGGAGAGCCCAATCGAATCCGATGTTCCACAAGAGTGGCCCTAAGACCGACCCCTGTGGAACGCCGCATCCGGCCAAGTGCCGCAAACGACCGTCCACCGAATCACACGCAACCTCTCGTCCTTCCAGGTACGATGCGATGGTGTCCTGCAGGTAAACAGGCACTCCGTGGAATCGGAGCGCCTGCTTTATCGTGGTCCACGGCAGCGTGTTGAACGCGTTGGCAATGTCGATAGACACGGCCAACAGCACACCGCCGTTCTCCACCGCTTCGCTGGCGAGCGATTTTACCCGCAGGATAGCATCGATCGTAGAGCGCTCTCTCCTGAAGCCATACTGAACATCCGACAAATTCGGCCCATCCGTATCCAGGTGCCGAACGAGGCGGTTTGCAACGACTCTTTCAAAGAGCTTGCCCACCTCATCCAGCAACACGATCGGACGGTATGCCGAAGGGGAGTCAGTCGGACGTCCGTCCTTCTTCAGAAGCACGAGCCTCCCTTCTTTCCATAGCGCCGGGAAGCGCCCCTGCTCTAGGCAAGCGGTAAGGAGCCTACGAAGGCGGTCACCCAGTATATCCGATACGAGGACCCAGATTTTACCTGGGATCCCGTCAGGACCCGGGGCCACGTTCTTGGCCTTCAACCGCTCTAATGCCGCGCCGAACTCGCCCTCGGACACGGGGTCAGGGGGCTCTCTGGAGGCCACGGGGTGTGGCAACATCGAAGGCGGGGTGTGTCCCACCTGAGCTGGGAACAAGGTGGACACGACTCTTCGGAGGAACTCGGGCTCTAGCCTTTCCGTGACCGGGGGTGCCCATGGGCGGAGTTTCCCCCGCACCGTGCGGTACGGGCGTCCCCACGGATCGGCTTCGAGCGATGCAAGGAGCTCCTCCCTCGCCTTGAGTTTCGCCTCCAGGATGGCGATCTTGAGCGCCTGCTTCGCCTCTCTGTAGGCCTGATAAAGCGGCTCGTCCAGCGCCGGATCACGGCGTCTGCGTCTTTGGTGTCTGGCTGAGGCGCGACGCGCTGCGATACACACGCGGCGCAGCTCCGCAACCTCATCCGTCCACCAATAGACGTTTCGCCGGGGAAGAGAAGGTCCGGACCGAGGCATGGACGCGTCACACACGTCCGTAACGGCCTCCCGGAACCATTCCGCTTCCGCATCCACTTGGACGGGCTCGGGACCTACAGGCAGCCAGGCCTTGACGACCGCAGCTTCCCGCGCTGTGTCTCTGTCCAGGCAACTGAGCCTCCATCGGGGGTATGTCGGGTGGGGTGTACCGCTCGGAGGGATCACGGGACCGGAGGCGGAGATGTCAAACCGGATGTACCGGTGATCCGACAACTCTTCCGCCTCTGTGACCACTCTCCAGCCACTTATTCGAGCTGCAACCGCGGGGGTCGCGAACGTTATGTCCACGACGGACTCCCCCTGCGGTCGCACGCAAGTGGGTTCGGTCCCCACGTTGACGATAACAAGTCCGTTGGACACCGCCCAGTCCAGCAGACTTTCCCCTTTGGGGTCAGTGTGACGTGACCCCCAGGCTATATTCTTGGCGTTGAAGTCGCCGCCAACGATCACCGGCAAGGTGGACTGACGGAGAACCGACCCGAAACGGTCCAGATCGGCCTCGAACTCGCTCCTGGTTCGGCTGGGGGGGCAATAGACCCCCACCAGCAGAAACTCCCTGCACTTGGCGGCGACGAATCCGCTCTGCCTGGCTACCACGTCGATTGGATGCACTCCTGATACCATGATGGCCGACAGGCCGCTCACGTCCCCGACCCAGTTCTCCCGGTCAGCCGGTATGAAGTAGGGTTCGGAGACGAGGACGGCGTCTATGGACCACTCCGCCGCGTGCTGCAAGAGGATATCCTGCGCAGCGGCAGAGTGGTTCACATTCGCCTGCAGAACACTGAAGGCCATCTTATCCCGCTGTTATTTCTGCCTCCATGGATGTGGGCCTTTCGGCCGCGGACGGTGCGGCTGGAGTCCTGGCCACTGTCTTCCCCGCTCGATTGCCACGCTTAGGCGGTTTGCAGCTCTTGCTGCCCACCCGGTGCTTAGCTGGCAACCCTGCGTCCGCGCACAGAGGGCAGTGCGGAGGAGCAGTGCATCCCCTGGCTGCGTGTCCCGGCTTACCACAGCGGTAACACAGGTCGCTGCGATCGGCTGTCGAGGGGCAGTTCTCGCGGGCGTGTCCCACCTCCAGGCATCGGAAGCACTGAAGCGGCTTCCGGTCCATCAGCCTGGTCTGGGCGGAGACCCATCCGACTAAAACTCTCCCTTTGACGACTTTCTGGGCTACAGCGATCGGCACCTTAACGATGCAGGCCCCTGTGCCCTGAAAAGATCGCCCGATCGACCCTACTTGGATCGACTTCGGATCGCAGCCTCCCGCCTTGGCGACAGCTTCGGCGACTTCGACCTTGGTCACAGAGTCGTCGAGTCCCGAAATCCGGACATCGACGCTCTTGGTCGGCCTGGTCACCTTCGCTATCGTCTCGGGGATGACCTCCCGCATCTTGGCTGCCTGGGTGTCAGCCTTCGCGTCACTATCGGCACCGGTGATCTCCAGGACCTTGCCGCCAGTTTTGGCGACCCTGAAGCGGATCCCGGAGATCCCCAACGCACCGATATCTATTGCCTGCTTGGCACGGCCCATCACTGATTCATAAGAGTGCTCCTTGGCCTCCAGCACTCCCGGTTGCATCGCCACCAGGATGGCGGCGGTCCTCGGCGGGCGGAGGTTCGGAGTCTTCTTCACGGGGGCAGTTGGCCTCTTGGGTTGGACCGAAGGCTGCTGCTGCGGGGTGGAAGCCAATGACGGCTTTTTCTTACGCCTAACTACCTCCGTCCACGAATCGGCTCCAGGGCCAGCTGCGGACTGGGTTGTTGGGCGGGAACTCCCAGCTTGGGAGACGTAAGCAGGCGCGGACTCGGGGGCTTGACGGGCCTTCTTCCGCTTGTTCCGCTTTCGCCTCTTCTTCTCCCCGGCGGGGACTGCACCGGCTGTCGAGGTTGTGGCCACAGGGGCGGACACCTCGGACAACGCTTTTCCCGTCTGGGGAGAGTCGGCTTTCTTGGGCGGTACTGCGGTTGGCGGCTGCTTCTTCGCCTTGGCTGCGACGGCAGAAGGGCGCTCAACCTGAGCCTTGCGGGCGTCCGCGGCAAGTGGCGGGCGCAGGCGAGGCTCAGGGAGCAGCCGATCTTGGATGGACGCCAATTTGGCATCCATCATGCCTCCGAACTGGCGCATGAGGCGCTGCTCGAACTCCTCCCCAAAGGGGGTGGAGGTTGCTGGACGCATGTCTGCGAGCCTTTCAGCCCGGAGCTCCTGGACGACGCGCTTCAGGTCCGCGACGTCCTGCTCCAGGCGCTTGTTTGCGGCTTGCAGCCGCCGCGTCTCCTCATCGATGGTCCTCGAGCTGAGGATCTCAACCGCCCGCGTTATAGAGGTGGCAGCCTCCTTCAGGGCACGCTGGAAGCTACCCTTCAGGTTTCCGGACTTCGCCACGCAGAACATAATAGTGTCCGTGGCAGCCCGGATCTGGCCACTCAGCTCTTCCGCGGTGGCATCCCTCACCGAGAACTCACTCTTGTTACGTGTGTGCTCAAGCCGCACTGCAAGACGGGAAGCCTCCTCCTCGGCCTCCACTATTGCCGCACGGCGCTTCTCGTCGCGCAGCTGCTCGCGGGCTCTGCCAACACCTACGTGCTCCCCATGGGTAGGTGGGCGGCCCCGGCCTCTGCGGGCAGCAGTGATTTTGTCTGCCGGTACTTTGGCAGGAGAGAGGTCTGATGAGGCCTCATCCGCCCGCCGTTTGCCGGCTCTCGTCATTCGGCCGCTGATGCGTGAACCAGACGGCGATCTTGACGCCATGCCCGAAGATGATGACTCGTATGAGTTTGCAATCTCCAGGCTGTCGTCCAAGCCTTGGTTGTCATGTCCGGTGTTGTTATGTCCAGTGGGGGTTACCTCGTCTTCCGACTCGGAGAAATCCCCGGGCCCGAAAAACTGGCTACCTGACGGTCCCGCCTGTGGTATAATGCATCTTTGCAGGCGGACAACGGGCGTCCTGAAAAGGACGTCACCGTCTCCTTCTACTTTCTTCTCGCCTTGAGCGCCTTGCGCTCGGGGGTTGGTCGCAAAGTTTGATTTTTCCGAGTTGTTGCAAGCCATGTCCGTTTGTCTTCGAAATTCAGTCGGTGGTGACCCCACCCACCACGGAGCCCCATCTGGGGAGGTGCCACTGACACCCCAGGGTTTCCCACCGACCATAGCGAGGACGCCACTTCCCTTTCGGGCAGACTAGTACGGGATCTTTGACGAGACGGTTGGGGCAAGGTGAGCACGCGTCGACCAGAACGCGCAACATCACCGAGCCCGCCGCCTGCCCTGCCCCCCGTACCCCCCGCGTCACCGTTGGACGAGGGTTAAGCCGCTCGCCCGCAGCCGAATAACCCGTGGACCGGCTACTCCACGGGCCCCCCGTGTGCCCGGAATCCGAGGCCAAAGACAGCGTGTTGCCTGGGTGGTCTGCCTCAGGCTCAACGTCCAGGACCCTCTTCTCCCAGGATTACGGGACCCAACGCACGGCACAAATGCGCTGCCCGGGTTGTCGTGATGACAGGCCACAACCCGGGAAAAACCCACGGATCCGGGCAAATGCCCCGACGACCCAATGCCCTTCGACCCGGACAAACGCCCCGCCGGTCTAGGCACCCCTATCTACGCCTCAGGTACTCAAGCCGCTCTGGTCCATTCCTTCGAGGAGGAGCAGGCAGAGCGGCGAATACAAGAGGACTTGAGCCATAAGGCCTTCCCTTCTGGCCCGACAGGTCCGCCGAGTTGACAAAACCTGCCGCGCTCTGGTTTTGGTTCGCGCCGGCCGAAGCCGGTACCCCCCATATCTGGGAGGCGTTCCCCTATCCACCACCTGGGGACGCGCCCGATGCGGGACCAGTAACCCGACACGGGAACCTAACCTAACCTAACCTAACCTTTTTTTTTTTTTTTTTTTTTTTTTTTTTTTTTCGCTGGGAAAAATGCATTACGCATCCCCACCCGTCGGGGGACGGATGGGGTATGTGGGACTCCCGGGGACTCCCGGTATACCCACTAAACGACCCAGCGGCACTCCCGCATCGCCTTTGGTGGCGGGGTTCTGGGAATCGGCATAGCCTTTGCGTCCAGTTCCCCGCCGGCGTTTGCCCGCCTTACAGCGGCGGGCCCGTCACGCCCCTCCCGCTAATGGGAAGGGGCTCGAGGATGACTGTCAGTGCTCGGTCATCCTCGTTCGGCTGGGTGATAAGCGGTGCAATGCGGACGAGGACGCCCCCGCGCCTGTCGCCCGCTGCTTATCACCGGGGGAGAAGAGGGTGGTTGACCACCCGCCTTCTCCTGCCTCTCCTTCGGCGGAGAAGTGGCGCGAGAGGGTCGTCCTCCCGCGCGCGCTCCGCCTCCTCCTTCTGTGACATGACGTCTTCACAGAAGGAGGCTACCGCTACCCAAGCCTCCTCGCTCCCCAACATGGCTATTACCACGGCGGGAAGCGAGAGGTCCAGCCCAACCACCGCAACAAGACTGCGGCGCTGCTCCGCCCACGACGGGCACACCTCGAGGGTGTGCTGTGCCGTGTCCTCCGCCGCGCCACAGTCATGGCACGACGGGCTCTCCTCCCTCCCGATTCGGTGAAGGTACGACCCGAAGCAGCCGTGCCCGGACAGCACCTGCACCAATCGGAAGGTGAGGAATCCGTGCGGTCTGTCAAGCCAGTCCTTCAGGACCGGCCCAAGCGCGTCTAGGGTGCGACGGCCGAAAACTGCGGAGGCAAGGTCCGCCATCCAGTGATGGACGACGGCATCCCTCGCCTCCTGCCGGACAGCCTCGCGTTCTTCAGGGGCAGGGCGCTCACCGATTGCCCTTCGCCCCGCCGTCCATTCGTAGACTCTGGCTAGCACCCACGCCTCGAGCTCCCAAGGAGGGGTGCCAGCCAGAGCACACGCTGCTGCGAAGCTTACCGAGCGGTAAGCCCGCGCCACCCGTTGCGCAATGGCCCTCTGGGGCACCCGCAAGGCTGTGGCATTCTCCCTTCTTTGAAGGGAGTCTGCCCAGATAGGTGCCCCGTACAGGGCTATGCTCTTCAGGATGCCGGCGTAAAGCTGCCGGCATCGCCCGCCTGGCCCTCCCAAGTTAGGCATCAGCCATGAGAGGGCCCCCGCTGCCTTCAGCAGGCGCGACGACAGTCCGCTGAAATGCGGGCTGAAGCGCCACCTGCTGTCGAGCGTTAGACCCAAATATTTCATCTGGGTCTTAACCTCGATTCTGACACCCTCCACAAAGATGTGGGCGCCAGGTGGGCGGCGCTGCCGAGGCCCGTGGAAGAAAACGGCCTCGGTCTTATGCAACGCCACCCTCAGTCCAAGGCGGCGGATCCTATGAGCGACTAGCGATCCGCCCGCTGAGGCCAGACTGGCCGCCTCACCAAAATTCCCCCCTCGGGCAGTGAGGAGAGTGTCGTCCGCATAACAGATGACACTCGTGCCCCGGAGGAGGGTCCCGCGCAGAAGCCAGTCGAACCCGATGTCCCACAGGAGTGGTCCTAGGACTGACCCCTGCGGAACACCGGACTCAACCGGGTAACGCCGGACCTGGCCAGCTTTGTCGACTACGAGGACCGCTCTGTCCTCCAAGTAACTGGCCAGGAGCTCCCTCATATATTGAGGCACTCCGTGAAACCGGAGTGCCTCGAGGACGGTCGCATGGGGAAGGGTGTTGAAGGCGTTGGCTATGTCGAACGACACAGCCAACACTCCGTCCCCAGCATCCGTCGCCTCCTTTACCACACCCTTTAATAGGGCGAGGGCATCTATTGTCGAACGCTCAGGTCGAAAACCAAACTGAGCGTCCGACAGATCCGGCCCGACCATCCTCAGGTGGTCTTTGAGGCGAGCGGCGATGATCCCCTCGAACATCTTACCGACCTCATCGAGGAGAACGATGGGTCGGTATGCCGAGGGAGAGTCCGCCGGGCGTCCTTCTTTTCGGAGGAGGCATAAACGCCCCTCCTTCCAAGGTTTCGGAAACCTTCTCGACGCGAAGCACGCGTCAAAGAGGTCCCGAAACCTTTCTTCCATTTCGGTGGCGGCTATTGCCACCACCCTTGCTGGGACGCCGTCTGGCCCTGGCCGTCTTTTTCGCACGAAGGCGAAGAACCGCCGTACGAACTTCGACCCCAGTAAGAGGAGCCACCTGGTCCTCCTCTTCCTCCTGAACCACACCCTGCGGAGGGTCCATTGCTGGTGGGGTAAAAGCGTCGGCCTAACCTAACCTTTTTTTTTTTTTTTTTTTTTTACGTCAGGAAATGCCGTTTACGCACCGTACCTCTCCGTCGGGGAACGGAGGGGCGTGTGTGGGACTCCCCCGGATTCGCCCCCGGGTATACCCACTAAAACCTGACGACGCCCGCCGCGTTTGGTGGCTTTGACAGCAGGGGCCGCGGTGTCTCAACAGTCCCGCGGCCCTTGCCAGCGCAACCTCCACCCTCTATAAGGAGGGCGGATCTCCACGGAGTGGGGCGATCCCACTCCCGACGGCACACTGGCGCCTCAGGAGTGTCCCTTGTGATTGGACAGAGGTGTCCCCACACCGTCTGTCCGAGACCCTCCCGACAAGGCGAGCCACGCCCGACGGCAAATGCACGCCGAGCTCGCCCATAGGACCAAAGTCCTCAGGACATCCCTTGCCTCCTCTGATAAACCAGAGGGGTGCCGGGAGTCCAACGACTGTTAGTGAGCCGCCGCTCGATGCGAGACAGACGCGACTCACTATGGCCACTGCCGCCCGATACGGGAACAGACGCAGCGGCACTCTCCACGGAGCATCTTGGCTTCACCTGCCGCTGGATTGCGACAGGCTACTGAGCCCCCTCGCCACGACAAGGCGTGCTCCATTCGAGGGGGGGCCTAACCTAACCTAACCTAACCTTTTTTTTTTTTTTTTTTTTTTTTTTTTTTTTTTTAACGTCAGGAAATGCCAATTACGCACCGTACCTCTCCGTCGGGGAACGGAGAGGCGTGTGTGGGACTCCCCCGGATACGCCCCCGGGTATACCCACTAAAACCTGACGACGCCCGCCGCGTTTGGTGGCTTTGACAGCAAGGGCCGCGGTGTCTCAACAGTCCCGCGACCCTTGCCAGCGCAACCTCCACCCTCTATCAGGAGGGCGGATCTCCACGGAGTGGGGCGATCCCACTCCCGACGGCACACTGGCGCCTCAGGAGGGTCCCTGGTGATTGGACAGAGGTGTCCCCACACCGTCTGTCCGAGACCCTCCCGACGAGGCGAGCCGCGCCCGACGGCAAATGCACGCCGAGCTCGCCCAGAGGACCAAAGTCCTCAGGACATCCCCTGCCTCCTCTGCTAAACCAGAGGGGTGCCGGGAGTCCAACGACTTATAGTGAGCCGCCGCTCGATGCGAGACAGACGCGACTCACTATGGCCACTGCCGCCCGATACGGGAACAGACACAGCGGCACTCTCCACGGAGCATCTTGGCTTCACCCGCCGCTGGATTGCGACAGGCTACTGAGCCCCCTCGCCACGACAAGGCGTGCTCCATTCGAGGGGGAACCTAACCTAACCTAACCTAACCTTTTTTTTTTTTTTTTTTTAACGTCAGGAAATGCAATTACGCACCGTACCTCTCCGTTGGGGAACGGAGAGGCGTGTGTGGGACTCCCCCGGATTCGGGTATACCCACTAAAACCTGACGACGCCCGCCGCATGTTGGCCGTGACAGCAGGGGCCGCGGTATCTCAACAGTTCCACGACCCTTGCCAGCGGCAACGTCCGCCCTCTAAGCGGAGGGCGGATCTCCACGGAGTGGGGCGAGGCGTATCACCCCACTCCAGACGGCACACTGTTGCCGTCTCTCAGGAGGGTCTCTGGTGATTGGACAGAGGTGTCCCCACACTGTCTGTCCGAGACCCTCCCGACAAGGCGTCGTTCATTCTGGCTCTGTGGCCCGAACGCACGCCCCGCGGGCGACGAAGGCGGAGGGAGGCCGGGTCTCTTTCCCGATCTCGTTCGGCGGCCTCTTTCTGCGACATCACCACTTCGCAGAACCGGGCCACCGCCTCCCACGATCTCTCGCTTGCGACCATTTTTGACAAAACAGTCGGCAAGCTGAGGTCTCCGCCTCCGAGAGCCGCGGTCAAGTCAGCCCGCGGCTCCACCCATGCTGGGCAGTCCACCATTGTGTGCTGCGCCGTGTCTTCGGTACAGTCACAATGGTGACATCTCTGGGTCGGCTCCTTTCCAGCGACGACACACAGGTACCTCCCGAAGCATCCATGCCCTGAGAGGACCTGCGTAAGTCGGAAAGTAACCGACCCATGCCTCCGCCCAACCCATCTAGAGAGGATGGGATGGAGAGCCTCCACTGCCCGGCGTCGAGACTCGGTAGGATGTTGACCGAGTCCCTCAACGAGTTGCCGCCGCCACTCCTCCAGAGCCAGCTCGTGAGCCGCCGTTCGCCACCTCACTATGGTGTCTTTTGGGGGCCGGCAGCCCTGGCTCTGTGCGTGCGCTGTTACACGCCAGTAGACCGAGGACTGAACCCCGGCCTCCAGGTCCCACGGAAGAGACCCGGCGAGAGCGCACGCAACCTCAAACGAGATAGTGCGGTATCCCCTGATGGCCCTGATCGCCAAGACCCTCTGCACCTGGCGCAAGAGTGCCCGATGGCGATTCTTGAGGGACCCCGACCATATCGGGGCCCCATAGAGGGCCATTGACCGCACCACTCCGAGGTACAGGCGACGACATACTCCGTCACCTCCACCAAGGTTGGGCAGCAGGCGACCAAGGGCACCAGCTGCTCCTAACAGTCGTGGGACCAACTTCTCGAAGTGGGCTAGGAACCCCCACTTGCTGTCCAGCACGACACCGAGGTATTTAAGTGTCGACCGGACTGGGATGGGGGCTCCCCCCACCACGATGTTGGACCCAGAGAGCGGCCCTCGTCGGCGTCCGGTAAAACAAATGGCTTCCGACTTATGTAGGGCCACCTCCAGGCCCAAACGTCGGATGCGGCTCACCACTGCCGCCACACCAGCGGTGGCCAACACCTGTGCGGCCCGGAAATCAGAACCCCGAGCCGTCACCAGCGTGTCGTCGGCGTAACAGATTACGTCCACGCCGCGCAGATTCGCGCAGCGCAGAACGTAATCATAACCAATGTTCCAGAGCAAGGGGCCAAGGACAGACCCCTGCGGAACACCGGCCGTCATCCGTCGACGACCACCAACACCGTCTCTGGTGGGGAATACGACTGCCCGATCGGACAGGTAATTCCCCACCAGCCGCAAAAGATACAGAGGCACACCATGGAACCGGAGCGCCTCCATAATTGTCTGCCAGGGGAGGGAGTTGAAGGCATTTTTGATATCCAATGACACTGCCACCAACATCCCTCCCTCCGACACCACTTCCTCAGACAGGTCCCGCAGCCGACCAATCGCATCAATGGTCGACCGGCCCCTACGGAACCCAAACTGGGAGTCGGCCAGATTGGGCCCAACTTCCTCCAGGTGCTTGACGAGGCGGGCAGCAACCACTCGCTCCAGGAGCTTGCCCGCCTCGTCAAGCAGCACGATAGGGCGGTACCCAGAGGGATCTTCCGCTGGTCTCCCCTCTTTGCGGAGGAGCACTAGGCGGCCCTCTTTCCACCGCCGGGGGAACAATCCCTGCTGGAGGCACTCGTTGAAGAGGCCCCGCAGCTGAAATTCGAGCGTCCTGGACTCTTCAGACAGAGCCAGGACCCAGGCTCGGGCGTGGATGCCGTCGAGACCCGGAGCCGTCTTCTTTCCGTGAAGGCGTAAGACGGCCGCTCCTAGTTCCCCCTCAGTGAGCTCAGGCACGTCTTGATTGACCGAGGTCACTGCCACCGTGGACACCATGGTCGGAGGGACAAAGTCGTTTCCCCGCGTGGGAAACAGCGTCTCGACCACGGCGTCTAGCACCTCCGGTTCAAGGGTGCTGGTCACAGGGGGGGTCCAAGGACGGAGCTTTTGCCGTACTAATTTGTACGGTTTGCCCCACGGATCCCCCTCGAGTGACCCAAGCAGCTCCTCCCAAGCCGCCGCTTTGGACCGGCTGATGGAAATGCGCAGTGCCACCGCAGATTCACGGTACACTGCGTACAGTCTGTCCTCCTCAGGAACGTCGCGGCTTCGTCGTCGGCGACACCGCTGTAATGCGCGGCGATGCTCGACGCATTCGCGGCGGAGCCGGGCGATCTCCTCGGACCACCAGTAGGTGTTGCGTGGGGACGGCACGGATCTTATGCGAGGCATAGCCGCGTCGCATATTCGCGACATGACCTCGCAAACTTTCCGCGCCCCCTCGTCTACGTCCACTGATGGCGGCGCCTGAGGCCACGTCTGGACAATTACCGCCTCTTGCAGCAATTCCTTGTCCAGACGCCTCAACGCCCAACGTGGACCGTCCAACCGCGGCAGGTTGGAGCCGACCGGCACGACCGGAGGCGATGCGGAGACGCTGAACCTTATGTATCTATGGTCGGACAGCGTCTCCTCGTCCTCCAGCACTCGCCAACCCCGGACGCGGTGTGCCAAAGAGGAAGACGCAAACGTCACGTCCACGATTGACCCCCCGTTATGGCGCACACACGTATCGACCGTACCGCGGTTTAGGATGGACAGTCCGCATTCGATCGTCCACTCCTCCAGGACTGGGCCCCGCGCATTTGTGACTGGAGAACCCCAAGCCGGCGATTTGGCATTGAGGTCTCCGAGCACAAGGACCGGCCGCGGAGAACAACGGCCGACGGCAACGCCCAACTCCGCCAGGAATGCCTCGAAGTCAGCAAGTGGTCGATTGGGGGAGAAGTACACTCCCACTACGACCAACTCACCGACTCTGGCCATTGCGAATCCCCTACCCCCGTAGGTGTTTGTGAAGGGGGGGGTTCGGCCTCTCCTTAATAGGGCCACCAGGCCATCCCGGTCGCCGACCCAGTCCGCTCGAGAGGGAGTACGGTAGGGTTCGGCGATCACCACCATGTTTGCATTCCACTCCGTCGCACTCTGGATCAAGAGATCCTGAGCTGCGGCGGAGTGGTTAACGTTGGCTTGAATGAAATGGAGATCACACATTATTGATCTCCATTTCAACTACCTCCGTGCTGGCTTGTGTGGCCTGTTCAGCAGGCGGCGGCTGTTGCTTGCCAGCCGCGGCCTTTTTCGACACCACCTTCAGTTTCGGGGACTTAGCGCAAGCTTTGCCCCCGGCAAGGTGGTCTGCCTTTTTACCCGCTGCCTCGCAGACTGGGCAGTGGGGCTTGGCAGTACACGCCGCGGCCATGTGGCCAGACTGTCCGCAGCGACGACAATCGTTGCTGCGATCTACCCCTGCCTTGCATTGGGCCCCGACATGGCCCGGCGCAAAGCAGCGGAAACATCGGCGAGGGAGTGGGTCAAGGACCGTCACCTTCGCCGAAGACCAACCAACCAGCAGCTTGGAAGCCGCTAATTTCTTGGCAGCGGCCACCGGACACCGGATGACAACAGCTCCGGTGCCCTGATTTTGGCCCATTTTGATTTCGCCGGTCGCAACGCTGTCTGGCGAACACCCACCTACCTGGCACACAGCTTCTTTGAGCTCTGTCAGCGTGACAGAGTCGTCAAGGCCGGTGATGCGAAGACCCACCTTCAACTCGGGGCGATCCACTCGGACCTGGTCCGGGTTCAGTGCGGCCCGAAGGTGGTTCGCTAAGTCGTCGGCCTTTGGACCACTCGCAGCCCCAGGAAGCCGCAGAATGCGAGCCCCAGTCGCCGCCTGGCGGAACTTTACGGAGGTGATGCCGAGGTCAGCCAATTTGATCTTGGCTTTGGCCTCAGTCAGCACCCCCGCGTAGGTTGCTCCACTCTCCTGGGCCTCTCCCTTCAGCGTGATTACCACTGCTGAGGAGCGGGGCGTCTTCAGCTTCCGCTTGGCGGGCCCTTCACTGGGCTTCGTCTGTGGGGTCTTGGTCGGCTTCCTGGGAGCTTTCGACCTCGAGCGCTCCGACGTTTGGGAGGAGCGGGCTTTGGGACGGCGGTGTTTAGTCACCGTCGTCCAGCCCTCCTCAGGTCCTTTCGGAGTCGCTACATCCTCCTGATTTGAGCCAGGAGCACTGGGCTTCCCCTTCGTGGACTTACCCTTCCCTTTCTCCTTCCCACTTGATGTCGGTGCGGGTGGGAGTTTGGGTTGGGTATCTTTTGCTCCCGTGGCTTTTGCAGTCTTCCCTTTATTGGCCGGTTGACTAGTCTTGCTACCGGAAGTCGAAGGGCTTGGTGTTGTCCTTGGGTCGTGCGTTACCGCTTGTTTTGCAGGCACTTCCGGTTTTGCCGTGGCCGCTTTCACGCGATCCGCTGCAGCTAATGGCGGGCGATGGCGCTTGGCGGGCAGGAGTCGACCATCTACTTCAAGGCCCTCTAGGTGGGCGCTAACCATTGTGGTCAGCTGGGCCGAGAGGGAGCGACGGAGCTCTTCCACAATATCGCTCAATGATGTGGTCACTGAGGCAGCGGTTGGTGGGGCAGTTGTTGTGCCCCCTCTCACACATCTGATCTCGTCTCGGAGATGCCCCAGCTCTTGTCGAAGCGCTGCTAAGTCTGCCTTAAGTTGGTCATTTTCAACCTTTAGGCGGGCAGTCTCATCAGACACGGACCGGGTTGCTAATTCGGCAACCGCCTCCCTGATCGCCTTGACTGAAACCTTGAGAGCACTTTGAAAGGTCCCCTTGAGATTGGAGGACTTTTTAGAAACCATTTCGATGGTTTCCAGGCTCTCCTGGAGTCGGTCAGTTAAGGCCGCCGCTGTTAGTTTATCAGCGCTCTCCCATCTAGAGGCGCCCGCCAAAAATCTTGTGGCAGAATCCGGCTGTTTTGGTCGAGCCGCCATCCCCTTTTCATCCTCCAGGCGGAGGGATTCCCGTTCCGCCCGGTGGTCCTTGGCCTTTACAAGGTCAGCGTACTGCCTGGTTGTCGGTGCATGTCCGCGACCTCGCTTAGCCGATGTCCTCGATACGGCTGAAAGGGCCGGTGACGGGTCTCTGTCCCCGTCAGAGTCACGGTCCGAGCGACCCTCGCGGGTCCGCTTCCTCCGTTCTCTGGATTCACCAGATATGCCCGACGCCAAACTCATCGCAGATGGGCAACGGTCCGCCGAGCCAACGCTTATCGCATCAGTTGGCGACATACTCCGGGTGCGCGTGGACGCAATTCGCCCAGGGACCTTGGTGAAGTCGATACGTGACAGACGTACGACAGGCGACCAAGTACGGTCACAGCTTATGGTTGCTGCTTCTCCTTTCTCCTCCGATTTTGAGCCATTTTCACGACCGGGCTCACGGTCAGGTTTGAGGTTTAAATTCAATTTCTCCATAATTGATCCCACGAGTATGGGGGAAATAAGGGTCCTTGTCGAGCGGTGCCCCCTGCACCCGACAAAGCCTTGGGGTTGGTAACCCAACGGGAGGTCGGCAGGTATCCCGCTGGGGTAAGCTCTAGCGACTGATCACCCATCAGCCACGCATCCCCTCGCGGAGCTACCACGCTTGGGATTGGGGTATTTTTTTATAGAGGTTTTCTTCCTCGCGGTCCGGGCGGTTAAGCCAAGACCCTCGTTCCACACAGAGCCGCGAGACGTGATCCACGACACTCCGTTGATGCGGATTACGATATAAGGCGATCCACGCCCGACGGCAGGGTAAGTGCACGCCGGGCTCGCCAAGAGGACAAGAGTCCTAACGACGTCCCCTGCCTCCTCTGCTAAATCAGAGGGGTGCTGGGAGTCATACCAACATTCAGTGAGCCGCCGCTCGATTCGAGACAGACGCGACTCACTAGTGCCACTGCCGCCCGATGCGGGAACAGACGCAGCGGCACTCTCCACAGAGCATCTTGGCTTCACCTGCCGCTGGATTGCGACAGGCTACTGAGCCCCCTCGCCACGACAAGGCGTGCTCCATTCGAGGGGGAACCTAACCTAACCTAACCTAACCTAACCTAACGTAGTAGTAGTAACCTAACCTACCCTAACGTAGTAGTAGTAACCTAACCTACCCTGACCTACCCTAACCTAACCTAAGCGCTAACCAACCTAATCGACACTAGATCCCCGTCTCTTTCCAACCCCTACGCGTTTTTTTCTATTTTTTGTCTAGGATCATAGATAACGCCCCCTGTCGTAGCATAGACCGCTCCTAGACTCATGCGTTCCTGGTACTTGTGACCTTTGTAATTGACTTTTTTCGGACATATCATTAACAAAAAATGTCTTTCCAGAATGCAAGCCGTCCCTGACGGGTAACCCTTCAGGGCCGGAGAGGTTTTGGCATTACTTTTACACCCTATATCTCAGCCCCTAGATCGAATTTAAACATTATGCGCCCGCAGGGCGCTCCGGGGGGCCCTCGGCAATTCTTACACCTAGTTATCTATTTTACTATTTTTTTGTCTAGGATTTTTTTTTTGCTTATTACCTTTTCTAATATTCTCCACACCTAACCTAACCTACCTAACCTAACCTGACCATTTTTGGTTATCATTTTTGGATCATCTTTGGTTCCCACAAGTCCATTTATCGAGGAAGGCTTTAGGCTATATAACATAAAGATACGACTCATAAGACCACAGCAGAAATGAAAAATGTTGCGAAAACGGGAGAAAGATATTCCTTTTGAGAGCTTCCGCTGCGTACGCTGCGGAAACCGCTAAAGTTACACAAAAATCATGTATAACAAGATTGTTCAGCATTAAGAGTTCTTTAATAAAGTCTGCAACAGCATAAGTCTATCTTTTATGGTTGACTTACTACAACCTTTTTCTTTATGTTAATAAATTTGTAAAAAAATAATGCATCATTTTTAGGTGTATTGTACACACAGGTATTTATTCTTATCAAAATAAATACATTCATCATCACGAGCATTTCATTTAAAACAAAGTTGCCCGTTATATCATTTGATTCCAATAAATATCTTAGGAGCTATCACTGTTTTAACATAACTCCGCACCAAAATAATGTTCGCAGCTTAAGTACAACGTGCGCTTGCGCTAATTATATTAGCTTTATAATCTATACTAATATTATAAAGCTGAAGAGTTTGTATGTTTTTTTGTTTGTTTGTTTGAACGCGCTTATCTCAGAAACTACTGGCCCGATTTGAAAAAATATTTTTACGTTGGATAGTCCATTTATCGAGGAAGGTTTTAGGCTATATAACATAAAGATACGACTCATAAGACCACAGCAGCAATGAAATATGTTGCGAAAACGGGAGAAAGATATTCCTTTTGAGAGCTTCCGCTGCGTACGCTGCGAAAACCGCTTAAGTTACACAAAAATCATGTATGACAGGATTGTTCAGCATTAAGAGTTCTATAATAAAGTCCGCGACAGCATATATCTATCTTTTATGGTTGACTCACTACAACCTATTTTATGTTAATAAATTTGTGAAAAATAATGCATTATTTTTAGAGGTGTATTATACACACAGTTATGTATTCTTATCAAAATAAATACATACATTCATCATCACGAGCATTTCATTTAGAACAAAGTTGCCCTTTATATCATTTAAATCCAATAAATATCTTAGGAGCTATCTGTAAGATTACACCTTAGAAAGTTAAAGTTTGTTTGTTGGGTTAAACGACGATTAGTTAAAGTTAAAGTTTAATGTTAAAGTTTACAAGTTGTTTAGTTGGTGGCTTTCGCTTAACTGGTTGTAAATAATTTAAATAAAATACATTAGTGCAGGAAATGCTGACGTGCAAGTGTGCGAGCATCGACTTGACCTAGATTATTGTGCGGTTGCTAAACCGTACATGCTCCCGAGGGCGAATAAGATAGCATAGTTAATAAAATCATAAAGCAATACATAAAAAGCAAAAATGAAGTAGTTAAATGCATTGTAAGTATCTAGTTGCTTAAATAATTTCACACTGCACACACTACACTAAGCACTATCACTGTCGTTGAACACTTTTTTTTATGACCGGTGACGTCGACTTGTGTATGCGGCTGTAGAGATGAGCTGGGCTCGCGGTTGGTTCTTGTCCCATTGCTGTTTCGTTGGTAGTGTGAATCTGTTTGCCAGACCCCTTTGAGCATCGTGTCAGTGGGATCGGAGGTTCGGCGAGTGGGTTATTACGGCTTGGTGTTGGAGAAATAGTCGCGGAGCAACGTGCGTGGAGGCGCCGCCAGATGTAGGTGCCTGCAGCGATCAGTGTCGCGCCGGCCATTATGTACAACACGATGTATTGGTGTATGTCGTGTGTTGTGAGGCTGTCAGTGTCCTTTATTATTTCACTGACTTCTTTGTTCTTCATTTGTTGGACTCGTTTGTCAACGACGTCAAAGTCTTTTTGAAAATGTTCATAGTCTGATCCATTAATTGTTTCAAGTTGAGACAATGGTATACTAGTATTAAAGATGTTGTTAATGGGATGTATGTCAACCTTGAGAACAGGTGACTGCACTGTCATAGTGTTAGATTGCAGAGTATGCGAATATATCGTGAAAGTGTCGCCCTTGATGACGCATCCTTCCCCGAGTGCGATGACGCCGGCCTTGCTGACGCGCACGGCTGCAACCTGATTCTCGCATATGATTCTTATAGTTCGCTGTCCACAGCAGAAAAATAGATATGTGTTTATTTTATTAAGTTGCGTCCACATGTCTGTACATTTGGTTTGCGTAATTTCACATCTATCTGTTTTTTTTAATCTTGATGCAGAGATTCTCGTCTGACTTTAGGTGATAAATTGGTTGTTGTAGAGGACACATGAGAATTTTGTAGTTGAATGGTATACATGATCGTAGTTCAATTTCTGTCAAAGGTATGTAAGCATCTTTCTTTAAGTTTATGGCGATATGATCAGTGAATGGTCTTATTTTCTTCACTATGTCATCTTCAGTTTCTCGTGGAATCGCTATTAAGTTGTAAATTTCATAGTTATCTCGTGTTATGAGGGGATTTTTGATCTCGAAAATGAAGTAGTTTCTAGTCATTCTTGCTCTTACTTTCAGCAAATGGTATAGCGTTCTCAAATCAGTCTGTGTATTTTCAATCGGCAAGGTTAGATCACTCGAAAGGTGTCCTGAAATAGTATTCAGCTCCGTAGTTAATTGTTTAGGGCTAAGTAGATTAATGTCAAGTTTTCCATAATGTATGTCTGTTATGGTGTCCAGAAGTGTATCTTGAAGTAGTTTTAAATTCTCTAAAATGTTGTTAGCGATGATAGATGTCAGTGTAAAATCATTCATTTTCTGCATCGTCTTCACTTCGGCTGCCACTGTGCTCACAGCCTTATCAAGCTCGATGACGTGTTGATCATACATTTTATGCTGTCGCTCGATAGTTTGTTCTACTCGTTTTAGTAAGTTGTTTTCGGCTTCAATTAGTGAGGTTTGGTTTTTCCAAAGCTGGACAAGGTTCTTTTCGTTATCTCTTATTGTTCTTACATCGGCTTCGTATTTATCAGCAAATTTTTGATCGAGTAAACCAAAAAGACTGTTTGCTACGTAACCAATGCCGTTGATAAGCCCCCGACGTCGACGCCTCGAGTTTGTTGTTTGCTGACTAAGGAGCATATCATTGTTGTAGTTTAAGCTTATCATTGTTGCAGTTTCTCGGTGTAAGCGTGACGTTGTTGCAATAAAATGACGTCACACTGGTTACGTAAATGTTTCACTGAAGTGGTACGCAGTGTCTTCTAAGCTTGTAATGTATTGTTTGTATGTCTGTATGCCATGCCAATACGGATCCATATCATAATACACGACTAGTTTCCATTCGTCGCGCATAAGATGCATATCTGTCATCTTGTCAAAGTATAGACTTTGGTTATTGTTTATGTATGTGAGGCTGTAGTTACACTCGGCAGATGTTATGATTGTAAATAGTGATAATATGATCCATATTAAATTGCATGATCTTTTGATGAAGTTGCATGTTGTTTTCTTGTTTGTAGATTTGTTTGTTTGTATTGCTTGCTTGTATTCTTCGTTCAGAGTTTCGTTTGATTGTATGACAGGTTTTTCTTTGTTTTCAGGTTTTGACACAGGTAGTATAGATAGTTTGGTAATGGGGCGTTTCATTGTTCCGTTTTTTGTTTTGACAAAATGGGTGAGAAGATCAGTGTAGTGACCTTTGTGTGGAATGATGATTGGGTGTTTTTGATCTTCATGGATGTTGGCGTTGCTGATATGTCCTCCCATTCTGAGGAGTCCGTCTTGGTCCAAAAAGGGATTTAAAGGTAAGAGTTTGCTCTTGCGATCCAGTTCCTTCTTTTGTTCTAAGTTTGATATTTCGTTTTCAAATGATGTAAGTTGAATATATTTAATTATGACGTTTCTAGCTTTAGTTAGTTCCGGTATAGTTAGGTATTGCGGCCGATGTGTGTCACGCGATGCCATTCTAAGTATCCACGCGACGACTCGTGTAACTCGACCCAGGCAGCTGTTACGCGTAAGTATGTCTTCGATGACGTCAGATCTGTGACGTTTTGTGGTGACGTTTGTTTGTAGTTGTTTAATCGTTTTTGTTTCTTCGGTTGTTTCGTAACTAATCTTGTTGTTTTTTATTTCAGGTTGATATGTTTGCAGCCAATGGCGTCCGTGCCACCATAGAGGATGTTCTTTCAGCTGAGTTGGCGTTATACCTCGGCTGGCGCAGTCAGCCGGGTTTTCGGACGATTTCACATAGTTCCAGCAGTGCGCAGGCATCGTAGCCACTATTTTCTTGACTTTGTTGCATACGAATGTTTTCCAGCGGCTATGATCACCGTGTAACCACCCTAGTACAGCGGTGGAGTCAGACCAGCCGTATAAGGTGATTTTGTGGTTAGGTAGGCATTCTTGAACCTTTTTCATAAGTGTTGCGAGTAGCAACGCGGCACAAAGCTCGAGTCTCGGAAGTGAAATTGTTTTCTTCGCAGGTACGAGTCTTGATTTGGCGGCCACCATGACTACTGAGTTATGTTCGACTTGGCAATAAATTACACAAGCGTAAGCGTTTTCTGAGGAATCGCAAAATCCATATAATTTTATTTCGTCGTGTTTCTTGACTTGTAACCATCTCGGTATTTGTATGGCGTTTATTTCAGTTAGTTGATCTTTAGTTTTCGTCCATTCCTTTCTTATGTTTTCAGTTATTTCGTCGTCCCAGTTTAAGTTTTCTTCCCATACTTGTTGAAATATTAGTTTGAGTTTTGTTGTAACAGGGCATAACCAACCCAATGGATCGAAAATTTTTGATATTTCCGATAGTAAAAACCGTTTTGTGACTCGTTCCGTAGAGCTCGTATTAATTGTTAATTGAAAAGTAAAGTTGTCCTCTTTAGGGTTCCATCTCAGTCCCAATGTTTTTGTCGACTCTTGGTGTCTAAAATGGAATGCTTCTTGTTTATTGTTTGTAGGATTTTCACTTAGTAGTTCAGCGTTGTTTGATGACCACTTGCGTAAGTTGAACCCACCGGACATGAGAAGGTTTTGAAGATCGTTTTTGATGCGTGTTGCGGTTTCAAGGTCATCGCAGGTGTATAGTAGGGCATCCATGTAGAATGATGTTTCTAAGATGGCTGCGGCTTCTGGAAAGCGGTTTCTTTCGTCATTCGCTAGTTGTTTTAATGTCATCATAGCAAGGAACGGAGCCGCTTTAGTTCCATAAGTCACGGTTGTTAGTGCGTACTCCTTGATAATCTGATCCGGTGACTCTCTCCACAAGATTTTCTGGTATTTCTGATCTTCTTCGTTAACCAAGACTTGCCGAAACATTTTTTCGATGTCAGCAGTCAGAGCAATCTTGTAGAGTCTCCATTTCAGGATTATTGATTGAAGGTCTGTTTGTAAGTTTGGGCCGCGGTACATCAAATCGTTTAGACTTTTTCCCGAAGTTGTCCTTGCGGAAGCGTTAAAAACAACACGCAGGGCCGTTGTTGATGACTCGGCGCGTTGCACACAGTGGTGTGGCAAATAATAGCTTGGTTTCGTGTTTGTTTCGCAAGGTCGCATGTGATTTAGTTCTTCGTACTCTTTTATAAATAGTTTGTAGTCGTTCTTTATGTTTTCGAATTTTCGGAATTTTTGTTCTAGATGGTGAAACTGTGCTGCAGCCTTGTTCCTCGATTCTCCTAATTGTTCGTTGATGTCAGGGTGTAGAGGCAGCCGTACTACATAACGACCATCTTCCTGACGTTTAGTAGTTGTTTGATATTGTTGTATACACTTAAGATCTTCGGCAGACATCTGAGAGTTCTCTGCGATATCTTCTATCGTCCAGAATCTGCTAATTTCATCTAAATTGTTTAAGACGACGTTACACTGGAACGATCTCATGTTACCACACAGAATCCAGCCGAGAAGAGATTGCTGTGCAATAGGGTGTGTCTCTTCTCCTTTTACTATGCCTCCTAGTATGATGTTTGAGTAAATATCAGCCCCAAACAGGATGTCTACGGGACGGCTGATGTTAAACTCTGGATCTGCTAGTTGAAGACCTTCCAGATGAGTCCAGTTTGATGGCGTTGTAAATGATCGGTTTGGTAGGTTGTTGGTTAAGTTGCGCATTACATAGACGTCTGTGTTGAAAGTGTGATTATTAACTGTGGACATGCAGGTGATAGTTATCGCACCCTTACAGTTATTTTCTCTCGCTCCGACCCCGAAAATTACTCCGGCAGTTTTATGTCGAGGTAACTCGAGCATCTGAGCGGCGTTTTCGGTAATTAGTGAGACTTGCGACCCCTGGTCAATCAGCGCTCGTAGAATGATTTCTGAACCGTTGTTAGCCTTGACCTTGACTTGAGCGGTTGCCAAAAATGTTTCTGATATGTCTTCCATAGAAGCATGGCTGTTTGAAGTTGATGCGTTTTCGTTATTCGTTTTGTTGTTTGATGGTTTGTTATAATTTGTGTCTTGATGGAGCAAAGTATGATGTTGTTCATTACATTGCCTGCATCTTTTCTCAGATTTGCATTGCTTGCCCTTGTGATCGAACAAACAGTTTCGACATAAGTTATGTTTCGCAATCAATTTCCTGCGTTCGAACAAATGTAGTTTAATGAACTCGTTGCAGTGGAATAACCCATGTTCATTATTGCAGAGTGGGCATTTTACGTAGCTTGGAATGTTGTTCGATGTCACGTGTTTGAGTGTGGAATTATTTTGCGAGTTATTATAAGTGTTCGGTTTTACGTTGAAATTCTGATTAGCACTGAATGATTTGTAGGTAGGCTGGAACTTGTTGTTTGATGGACCACGCTGTTGTTGATCGGTCATTGATCGCTCTTGTTTTCGTCGCGAGCTCTCTAAAGTTGTAAATTTCGTTTCTAAGAACTGTAAAAACTCGGTTAGGCTTGGCAGCTCTCTTGGTTGTTTCAGACTTTCAACATAATCGTTGTAGGTGTCTGTATCCAATTTTTGTGCTAGGAGATGCACTAAAATCGGATCCCATGTTGAAATGTCGACGCCAAGTTTTTTTATGGCGTTGAGACACTCGTTCGTTGTATCATGCATCCTTTTGATAGGTATAGCTGTTTGGTACTGTATAGTTGGTAAGTTTAGCATTGTATTCAGATGTGAGGAGAAAATAAGCTTCTTGTTGTTGTATCTGTTATTCAGTATTTCCCAGCAAATGTTGTAATTATCTGAACTGATTGCTAGATGTTGAATAAGTTTTTCGGCTTCACCTCTGACCTTCGATTTCAGAAACTGCATTTTCTGTGCTTTAGATAATGCTGAGTTGGAATGAATGGTTTCGACAAATAAGTCCTTGAATGACGTCCATTGTTGGTAGGTGCCACTGAAGATTGGCAGTTCCATTACAGGAGTTGATTTTTCCTTATGTGACGAAGTCCACATTTTGGTGTTAAGTGCTTTTTTCATCGAGTTATACTGTCGTTCGTATTTTTCAAACTGTTGTTCGTATTCTTCTTGTTCACATATCACTTCACTGTCAAGCTCCCAGTGAAGTGAATCAATTGTTTTCCACCTTGATTCCATGTTCCTTAAAGTGTCTTCAAATTCCCACTTGTCCTTGATTTCATCCAAGTCGATTGCAGCGAGCGTCCTTGAGAACGCCTTGAAGTTACTACGTTGTCTGCGTAGCATCTCCTCTGCTCGACTTGCGTTACCTTGAGAAATAGTTTGGTTTGTTGCTAGGTCAGTATTCGGTTTAGGTTGTTGCTGATAAGCTGTAGAACCTTCACTAGACGTGCCAAGCTCACTTGTTTGCGTTGCAGGATTCTGCGGTGCCTTTCCCCTTGTTTGTTCGTTAAGTTTTTCTTGTTGAAGAGTAGTTCGCGCTTCGTTGTAGATGCTTTTAGCCCGTTCGTAGTGGTTTTCAGTAAAATAAGTATAGTTTCGCTCGTCAAATGCGCATAGTTGAATGTGATTGGTTTGAAATTCTGCCCAGTACAAGTCAAGTGTTTCAATACGTTTGTTAAAATAGGTTTGTGTCTTACGTTCAGCTGGATCTTTCTTAAAGTTCCGAAGCTGATGCTGCATCGCCTCGATCAGTTGGTTTTGGTTATGTACTAGGTCTTCAATGTTGCTCATGTTGATGTTAACGTTGTTGTCGACTGCTAATCACAAAGTGCTGGCCTGTACCCTTAGTACGATATGTGCGTTCTCGTCTCAATTCAACCGGTGAGACCCGCTGGTGGGAGGCCGGCTGAACCGATTCGCTATCGTAAAAGAGCGCAAGTTCACACAGTGCGAAGATGTTACCTGCAGCCGTGGTGCCGTAGACAGGTGATGAAGTCCACAGGCTACTAGTTGATCCGTGCGTGGAGAAACAGAAAATCCACAAGGTTGTAACACTCGCGAATTCTGGTCCCGCTTACACGGAAGCTCGAAGGACCACTAAGATGTAAGATTACACCTTAGAAAGTTAAAGTTTGTTTGTTGAGTTAAACGACGATTAGTTAAAGTTAAAGTTTAATGTTAAAGTTTACAAGTTGTTTAGTTGGTGGCTTTCGCTTAACTGGTTGTAAATAATTTAAATAAAATACATTAGTGCAGGAAATGCTGACGTGCAAGTGTGCAAGCATCGACTTGACCTAGATTATTGTGCGGTTGCTAAACCGTACACTATCACAGTTTTAACATAACTCCGCAACAAAATAATGTTCGCAGCTAAAGTACGACGTGCGCTTGCGCTAATAATATTATAAAGCTGAAGAGTTTGTTTGTTTCAACGCGCTTCTCTCAGGAACTGCTGGACCGATTTAAAAAAATATTTCTGTTTTGGATAGCTTATTTATCGAGAAAGGCTTTATGGTATTAAACATCACGCTGCGACGGGAGGGTAGGGGGCAAACTCAAAACGCGCGGACGAAGTCGCGGGGGACCGCTAGTATAATTATAAAGCTAAAGAGTTTGTTGGTTTGAACGCGCTTATCTCAGGAACTGCTGAACTGATTTGAAAAAATATTTCTGTGTTAGATAGCTTATTTATTGAGAAAGGCTTCAGGATATAAAACATCACGCTGCGACGGTAGAGGAGGGAGCAAACTCAAAACGCGCGGACGAAGTCGCGGGGGACCGCTAGTCTCTTCTAAATCGCGTATAATAAAACCATGGATTACAACAGGTATTTTAAAGTGCATTCAAAATAGAAACTGCATGCAACGAAAATTACGACGTGACCCATTCAATGAAGTCTTAAAAACTACGTATAAAAGGTACCGTAATTTTTGTAATAATTTAGTTCGAAAGTTAAAAAACCAATATGAAAATGAGCTTTTATCCAAAATTGTCCTGCCTTCGACTCTGAGATTTAATTGACCATGTAGTATGCCCTGCTACGCGTCTATTCACTCGCACACAGGTTAAGCGCAAGAAAGAGAAAGTAGAAAACCTCACTCCCTCCCACGCCTCACAGCACTGCCAGCCGCCTGTCGCTCATTCGTGTCCGTGCGCGCGCGCCGTTACAACGCACGCAGTAACCACAGTATATAACCGTTAAGTTTTTATTTCGTGCTAAACGAAACTTACCTTATAGTGATACGTATTTATTCATAAAGTTAATGTGAAGTAAAACGCACTACCTAGCGTGGCTGCACCATGCATGCTTTACGCTTCGCGGCCGAGCTAGCACGCGATGCTAGCCAGTCCGCATTTTCCGCTCCGAATCAATACGCGATATTGATCTGTAGCAAATACCGGCCGAGCTGACACGCGATGTCAGCCAGTCCTAATTATCTAGATCATTTTTGATCTCAGCTGAGACTTTTGGTATGCGTTGCTTCCAATATCCTACCCTCATTTTCATTGCGAAAAAAGAGGAACAAGTTGGGTGAATTTACAGTCAATTGGGCTTTAATGCTAATAATAAATTACAGCCAAAGACATTCATACATAATTCCACATACTAAGCAGCGCTGACGATGCGCCATCATGGCCTCTAAGTATGAAGCAGCGGCTCTCGCCCGCACTCATCCGGCCCAACAGGCGCCTGCGCCTGTATGTTCTACCTGTGCGAACGCGACGGCCCCTGATGCGCCGCGAATTACTTCGTAACGGTGACCTACCGTCACAATTCCAGCGTTTTTTCAACGTTTCGCACTTGGAATCAGAATCCGACCAAAAAAGGTATGTGTTTTTATGAAAGCTTTATTATATCACCTTAAAGCCGTACGTACATATGTACTTATTACGGGCTACCGTATTCCACTCGTGGCGAAACCACGACCGAACACTTGTCTCAGCCAATCTTTTGATAATTATTAAAATGGAGCATAATGTAAGCCATCACACTAACAAACAAAAATAGCAATAAAATAATACAAAGCACCTTTTCGTAAGTACCGAAAAATAGTAGTGGCAGATTTATTTCAAATCGAATAAATTTTTATTTATTTTGTACATTTTTGCTCGGAAAAGTCAAATAGAGATTTCAAAACACTTTTACTGCCTAGACCTTAATCATAAATACACGTATTCTGCAACCTGCAGTACACGCTTCAATTTTTTTCCCAAAGCTCTAAAATCGGTAGCATGGCATCCCTCCATAGCTTATGTAGTTATGTATGTTATAGCTATATCCGCCATTGATTACAACTCTTTTGTACTTATTTCTTGCCAATGGCTATAAAATTGTCTAATTCGACAATGCTATGGTAAACACAACATTGCTTAATAATACTACTTAAAATATCGATTTTTTATAGATTTTTTAAAAAGATAACAATTTACTTTTTTAGAAAGCAAGTTTCTACATACATTTCTGCTTTCTGCTTTTACCTATTTAGCTTGTGGTTGGCTCTTTGATTATAAATAGCAAGCAAGCAAGCTGTAAGCTTGCCCAGTACGTACCAAAATATGGTTGGGTCCATATAAAAACCGGTCCGTTTAAAAACCCCATTTTTTGCTTTCAATTTTAACAGCTATGATAAAAATGAGAATGAGCTTTGCTCAATACCTGGCATATGTATAATTCTGAATGGTAGAAAATTTGACATATTAAGTTTTGAAATCCAACTAAGATTTAATCAATTTCTCAGTAAATAAATCGGTAAAGCTAAGATTTTATTTACCGACGCAATAACAACTAGCTCGAAACCGTGATTGTTTTGAAATGTATCTTATCAAATTCCGTAATCAATATAGTACTACCGTCATATTAGATTTATTAAGGTGTCCGCGGTATTCCATTGTTTTGGAGTTTAATTTTTAGAAAAATATGCTGTGACAGTGATACGCTGTTTTATGATTGCATTCATATAATCGTCGCAAAGTTCGGTACTTAATCTCGAGTCGAGAAAACTGTGTCCTTTATCTTTGGAAAAGTCAGCCACCGACCAGCAAAGATTGTGGAAACCTTTGGTCACCTTAATATAATTAACTTTTGTTTCTATGAGCTTGTTTTTTAACATATGCTACCACGATCACCACCGAAGAATAATTCAAATAAAATGTCATATTGTATGAAGTATCCGCAGATAGCACTAACCAGAACTAATCAACACATTGTTAAATATACCGTAAGAATAGGTAGCTACAAAATTGAAACAAGTCCATTTTACGAAAATAATGCCTTTTTTGTTTTTTATGGATATGCAATAACAAAGCATATGAATTGGTACAATTTAATTTTCTCAAGTATAATATTATTTAATTTAATATTCTTCGGTTATTTTTATTTGCCATGTGCCACTTGTCACACGTAAAACGTAGGGACGTTTAAGGTGTGATAAATACAAGACATGTTCATTATTACACAAATACTACTATCGATTATTTTTTTTAACAAAAGGCAATTATTATATATTAAAATAAAATAAAAAACTGGCGTATCCTAAATGCAATGCTGCATTAGACCCAAATTGCAGTACAATTATCTAATTCGAGTTATTGGAAATATGAACCATGTTAATTTTCCTACTATTTATTCTGTGATTTAAGAATAAACTACATCAAGTAAATATAATCTCTAATCATCAGTTTTTTCCACCCAATTACATTCATCCACTCCACAACAATCTTCCCCAGAAAGCCACTAAGTTACTAAGGAACGATTCTTTGGAAACGTTGCTCCAATTAGTAATAAAATAGATTCTTATAATATGAACTTTATCGTTTGATGTTTAAAGAATTCGATAAACTGTGTTTAATAAATTTTCAAAGGACATTTCATCTTAATATTCACCAGTTACTAAGGTATGGTGGAACAATTGTAGAATTAAAATTAATAACAAAACAGGTCTAGTGGCAATAGTCCGGCCCGCCTCCTAGTTGAAAAAAAAAAATCATTTTCAAAATGTTTTTTTAAAGGACTTTCCCTTCACTCTTACGCCAGAGGACGTCATGTGATACGACAATTCATTAAAATTTGAGTCAATTAATTATTGTAAACCAAATAATTCTTGTTTTTTATGAACCATATATAAGAATGTTTTTAAATATGTATGAAACCAGTCTACCTTGGGATCTCGATATGACAAAGGTATACGATATCAGTTTATTTTTTAGATTTTTTGTCCAAATAGGTACCCTAATTCTGAATCATAATCAGATCTTTTTTTTGACACTGCTCATAATATTGTAACAAGTCAATATTTGTCAAACTTAAATATATATATAAATAATTAAATAAATAAAAAACTCATAGTAACTAACTCGAAAGATAGTATTGATATTTACTATAATCCTTAAAAGTTATCCAGGCAATAAAATTAAGAGTAAATTTACAACGAGAAATCTCACCATGTGCCGACTATCGAATACTCGGAGAACATTCCTGGTCGATTAGTCGAATATTAGATAAACGTATTTGGCCGGGGCCGGGTAGTACCAAAACTTCTGTCGGAGAAATTGTTTGCGGTCGTTCGCCCTTATAAAGTCACAAAGCTCTCAGAAGCCGATTTTTAATCTTCTTCATTTCTGAAGAAGATTGTATATTGTATATTGATTGATATAGTTACTTTTCAGTTACCAAAATACTTATTGAATTTTTAATTATACATAAATAAATAAAAAATCATAACTTACCTACTTACCCATGCCTTAAAATTTCTGATAACGATAATACTTCAAAGCCATTGAATTTTCGTATTATTTTGGTAACTCAGCAAATAATCATATAGCATTGATCCTCTCCTCTCCTCTCCCCCCTCGGACGCCACAGTGAGTGGTTGTGTGCGCGGAGCTCCGTTTTGACGTGCAAATTTAAAATTAGAAAATATTAAAAGTGAAAAAGTGCATCTTTTTGCGGCCCCCTAGGATTTGAACTTGCGATCCTTGAGGTTGAGGCCGTGCGCTTACCGATTACGCTACGGACGCTCTAACCAGTTGTTACGAAATTACCAATCCCGTGAGGCGGCCTACTACGAGCCCGCGGCGGTACGCCGAGCTACGACGCTACGATTGCTGAGTGCTACGGCAATAATACGGCTTGTTTATCGTCTACGACGTAACTGATACCTGTCTGTGAGTGTATTACATATTTTGCGAATTAACCAAAATGCCTAACCTTCCGCGCTCACCTCCCGCCACAGGTAATTCACAACATAGAACTGAGTTGCCCTGTGCGCTATCACGATCGGACCCTGACGTTTCTGCGGCTGATGTTGCTTCGCCTAGCACAAATGTGCGCAGCTCCAAGCGCCTACGCATGGGTGCTTCCCCTGAAACTGCGGATAATACTGCCTTGACGTCTGATGTTTTTTTCGCCTCTCAGCAAGAACTCACCCTCATGTTAAACTCCTGGAAGATGGAACAAGACAAAATCTTGTCAAAAATAATGGAAGACATCACTGATTTGAAAAAAAAATGTAATGAGATTAAAAAAACAAATTCTGAGATTGAGAAATCGATGGACTTTATATATGGCGAAAATGAAATTTTGAAAAACAAAATTGAAACTCTGGAGATGGAAAGAAGAGAAGATCGGGTGAAAATTCAATTACTCGAGAGTCAGTTACAGGAGGCACAATTTAGCAAAAGATCATCATCAATTGAAATAAAAAATGTCCCATTAAAGCAACAGGAAAGCAGTGAAGACCTTTTCTCAGCTACCGCTCATATTGCAAATACGGTCGGAATGAAAATTATGCCTGCCGATTTACGTGATGCCTACAGATTGCCTTGCAGGCCAGGAAATATACGACCGATTGTGGCCGAATTCACTTCGGTTGCGACAAAGTTCGAGTTCTTGGCCAAAGTAAGAACCTTTAACAGAAAAAGGAATGTGACGGAGAAGCTGAACACCCTGAACACAGGACTATCAAGTGAAAACAAACCAATATTTGTCGATGAACACATCCCAAGTTCTCTTAAAAGGTTGTTTTATCTTGCCAAGGAATATGCGAAAAACAATCGTTATGAATTTTGCTGGTACTCAAATGGGAAAATCTTACTACGTAAGGATAAAACCAGCACTGGAGTTATTACAATTAAATCTGAAAATTGTTTGAATGCTCTGCCTAAGCAACAATGACTAGTTTTAGGCTGTGTCTTAAGAATAATGTTTGTTAACCCATTACTTAACATACTGATGTTTCTATGTATAATGTTAATGCAGTATGGTATATCTGATTTTCTTCAGGGGTCTGTAAATGCCTCAACTCTTAGCCTTATTGGAAATTTTACTTACTTACTTGTATTTTTATTCTGCACCTTTTTAGTTGCGCAAAATATGTTATATGTATGTTACTTTACTCAAGTTTCTAACACATTTGCAAACAGGAATAGTTGCCGTCGAATTTCTAAAGAAGAACACTTTATAGATATTTGTGCAATCTGCTTTGCAGTTGATTTACTATCGTCGCTGAGGACGAACTGTAGGATGTCTAACAATAAAATAATTATTGTTATTGAACTCACAATTCACATATCGGCTAACCATCGCAGTAACCATAAATTATGCAAATTCCTTAAAGTACTTCATAAAAATAAAATTCGCTGACACAAATAGATTATTAAAGGAACTCAATGATTTCAATGTTTCCAAGGTCCATGTATGCCAACCCGAACAATGTTTAAATACTATTGGTAAACCAGCGAACTATATAAAAATTATACAGCAAAATATCAGAAGTGTAAATAAAAATTTCAACGAATTCTGCCTAATTTTACAGCGTCTGGACCTATTATGTGATATAATAGTTCTTTCAGAATGCTGGCTCTCACATGTTGTATCGCTCCCAACTCTGGATGGATATAACTCATTCTGTACAATAAATAATTACAATCAAAATGATGGAGTGATAGTATTAGTTAGTCAAAAGATTAAGTGCAAAATCGAAGAACCGAAAGTCTGTGAATATAATTGTTTACTTATAAAAATAAATACTAAAACGGTTATAGTTGCTATCTACAGACCATGGGAATTTAAAAAAATAGGTCCTTTTCTATCATCGCTTAATGATTTATTGCAGTCGTTAAAATCGTATGAAAATATCATTCTTGTAGGTGACATGAATATTAATATCATCAAAACTGATGAAGACACCTCAGAGTATCTTGATATAATAGCCGGCAATGGTCTCATTCCAACGCATTTCCTCCCTACACGCAAGAAAAGTTGTATGGATCATGTCGTTATAAAATCAAAATATCGATCTCACACATTGATATTGGAAACTGCTCTAACTGATCACGAAGCAACTTTATTTTGTTTAAAAACTAAGACGCCTACATTTGTAAGTAACAAAATACAGCAGAAAATAAACCAAGAAAAAATACTCGCCGATTGTAAAAATGAAAACTTTGAATATGTGTTTGACAAATGTAACAATATTAATAAAATCACAAAACTTTTTATTCAACACTTATCAGATATAGTCTTAAAAAATACTTTAACTTTTACTTCTTCTTGTAGAAAAACAACTTTAAAACCTTGGATGACCGTCGGTTTATTGCGTTGTTTGCGAAATAGAGATCAGATGTACAAAAAACTAAAAAAAGATCAAAATGACGAAATTTTAAAAATTACCTATAAGCGTTACAGAAATTACTGTAGTAACTTGATTAAAACAGTGAAGAGGCAATATGAAAGCCGGCTCTTAAATGTGGCGGGTAACAATAATAAGCAGTTATGGAAATCGATAAATTCAATTACAAATCGTATCAATAATCAAGCTCCCTCAATCGAACTGCTAAATATATGTGACACAAAATCAAACTCAGTGAACTCTGTTAACATATACTTTGCATCTATTGGTAAAGAACTTGCTGAAAAAATAATTTTCCCCGAAACACCCTTTTATAACCCGAAAACGAGATCTCCGTGTCATTCTTTTACTATGAGTTCTACAAACTGTGATGAAGTAGCCACTATTATCAATAATTTAAAGACAGAATCTTCCGCAGGTTGTGATGGCATATCAGTTAAAACAATTAAAATACTACAGCCTATAATAGTCCCCTACTTAACACACATAATTAATACTTGTATCTCCGGTGGTGTTTTTCCTGACACTCTTAAACAAGCTATTCTCGTGCCTATACATAAATCTGGAAACAAGGACTGTGTAGACAATTACCGCCCAATTGCTATACTAACCACTTTTTCTAAAATTTTTGAAAAGATTCTAAATTCGAGACTTTGCTCATATCTGGAGAACCATAACTTACTGGCAGAGTCCCAATATGGTTTTAGAAGAGGCAAAGCAACCAACGATGCAGTACACGACTTAACCGACTTTATTGTTCGTAATTTAGATAGAGGAAAGCATTGTCTTACGATTTTCCTAGACCTCAGGAAAGCGTTTGATACTGTTTCTGTATCTACGCTCTTGATGAAACTTGAGGCCCTGGGTATACGGGGACTGCCTCACCATTTACTTAGCGATTATCTTAATAATAGGAGTCAGAAAGTGAAAATCGGTAACTTCCTTAGCGAGGAAATCCCAATTACATTTGGCGTGCCCCAGGGCAGTGTGCTGGGACCAACACTGTTTCTTTGCTATGTTAACGATTTGTGTTTTCTGGAGCTCAAAAACTGTAAAATCATAGCATATGCTGATGACACATCACTAACGTTTTATGGAGACACCTGGGAAGAGGTTTATCGCAACGCACAAGAGGGTTTTAATACAGTCTGTTACTGGCTTGCTTCAAATTTTCTGACCCTAAATATTGATAAAACTAAATATATAACATTTGCAATGCGACGGACTTTTAAATTCTCATCTGGTCTCCAAATAATTGCTCATAAATGTGCATACCCCCCGCTAAATAGTTGTTCTTGTAAAAGACTGGTGAAAGTACAAAGCATTACGTATTTGGGAATCATTCTTGATGAAACTCTTACCTTTGAGAAACATATAATTGGACTAACTCAAACAATTAGAAAACTTATTTACATTTTTAAACAACTGAGACAAGTCGCCGATAAAAAGAAATTAAAATATATTTACACAGCGTTATGCCAATCTATAATATTGTATTGCATCACAACTTGGGGAGGTGCAGCTAAAAGTCACATGATTAAATTGGAAAGGGCGCAAAGATTAATCCTCAAAATTTGTCATTGCAAACCGATGTTATATCCAACCTCAACATTGTATCAAGATTGTCAAGTGTTGACTGTACGTCAACTATTTATATTAAATACTATTTTAAAGCAACATAACGTGACTCCATACATAGAACCACAAACTGTTTATAGAAAATGCAGATATAAAAATGTGTGTTCTTATGAAGTGTTAAACACAGCGTTTGCCACTAGGTTTTTCTGTGCTCAAGGACCAAAATTATACAATAAATCTAATGCAAAACTAAATATCTACCCTAAAAATAAACATGTATGTAAAAATATTCTAACCGATTGGCTTAATTCTCTATCATATGATGAAACTGAAGGTCTCATGTTAAGTACTACATAATAACTATACTTAATGTGTACTGAATTTGTATTATTATTATTTTTTTTTTTTGGCATTTAAGATATAGGTAGTTTATGATAATTTGAGGTTTTTTTTTTTTTTTTTCACTTTCGCCAGAATGTATTACACAACGTCATCCTGTATGTTGCTTTTGTGCAGATAACGCTAACCAGACATTGTAAAGCGAGCTGTTATAATTATTAAGGTATTAACTAAGTTAGTGAATAACTGTAAATTTTTTTCACATTAGATTTGGGGGTGGAGACCTGGTGGTCTGTAACACAAGTATTTCTTACTTACCATAGGTCACCAGTCTCCACAAACAAGTGATTGTCAACATAAACACGAAATTGATTGTTAACTTTTAACACCTGCTTGTTTGTGGTGAGAAATAAATACATTATTTATTTATTATTTATTTATTTATTGATAGACACCTGTGAATATTTCATGATCTTAAGAGAATTTCATTCCTTAAAATAAATAAATTAATCAATTGCTTTTATATCAATCATCTAACACTTTTTATAACCAAATGTTTTCTCAGGTATTCGAAATTTAAATGTATAAAATATTATTTATATGTTTGGCATTCGGACGTATATCTTTAAAACAGTCACATTAATACCTAAATATCCCATACTAAAAAGCAATAGAATATCACGTATGTATTTCACATCTATAATTATAAAATATGTTAAAAAATTGCAAGACAAGATAACGATTTGTCAGACTTACCTTCCAGCCCGTTAACTTACCAAAGATAATGCGCTTACTAAAAAGTGTTTTCTGTATGTAGCTTTCCTCGTAATAAAATTATCATTTGTTTTACGTGCCAAATTCAGTGTGTAAAACTATAAAATTCGCAAACCGTCTCAGCTCAACAATACGTATTCCGTATTGTTTGTTATTTATATAACACGCCACAATAAAAATAAGAAATAAAACTATTTCAGTTTCAGATTACTAAAATAAATAAATTATATATTTTTAGTTAATCATTAAAAAAAACTCACAAATATCTTCTTTCTTCCTAGTAAAAATATTTGTTTATAGTAGAAAGTTATAACTTATCATAGTTATCATACATCCATTCTTTTTTAGTAATAGTAATACATCTAAATGTCAAAGATGGTGACGTGAACAATAAATTGTTATTTAATATGATCGTTCTAATGATCAAACACTAACAGAGATGTCAACTTATTCTGTTGTAACAACATTGATTTTACTCCGAACATCTACATGGTCAATTAAATCTCAGAGTCGAAGGCAGGACAATTGGATGATCAAACGAACTTACCTTAAGTGAAGTTCGATCCAAATTGTCCTGACTTCGACGAAGAGATTTAAGGTCCCACCCTTCCCAATTCCCGTGTACGTTTTTTATGCAAAAATAATCGTCACCCATACCATAGGTATAATCAATGTTGTACATCTCATACATCAGTCTCCTTGCTCTGAAATGAATGAGCGACAGGCGGCTGGCAGTGCTGTGAGGCGTGGGAAGGAGTGAGGTTTTCTACTTTCTCCTTCTTGCGCTAAACCTGTGTGCGAGTGAATAGACGCGTAGCAGGGCATACTACGTGGTCAATTAAATCTCTTCGTCGAAGTCAGGACAATTTGGATCGAACTTCACTTAAGGTAAGTTCGTTTGATCATCCAAATAGAAAAAAACTCACGATGTCTATGGCAAGCAGTAAATGACTTAACGAACCGAAACACGAGAAAATCCAATGGACTAGAATTGCTGGATTCACAAAGTACTCCGGGTTTATCCGTCAATCATGTCAATACTTTCTTTGCAGATATCGGGAAAACTTTAGCCCAGAACATTTTAAAAACAAGTCCTACTCAACAGACTTATGTTTGCAAGGAGTCTTATCATTCGCCAGTAAATTCTTTTGCCCTTTATAAAACCATTTGTGAAGAAGTGTACAAAACCCTGATGAATAATGTGCCTACGAAATTTATTAAATTAGGTTATGTTACATTGGTTCCCGTTATATCGCACTTAGCCAACTTATGCTTTGAGCATGGTTTACTCCCAGATGCACTCAAAAGAGCCATAATTACACCAGTATTTAAGAGTGGGGACAGAGATGATGTGATAAGTTAGTTCTTGAAGGGCGATGATGATTAAAACATGATAACTCGTTGATGTCCATTTATTGAATGAATCAAAGAAAAAATACATTTTAAGTAAAATAATTAGTTACTTTCAATATTGCTTACTTGCTAATTTCTAGTTTATTGACGCGCGTGTCTGTTCGATTGCGACATGACCTATTTACACTTCCGTAGGTATACTACAACTCCCCGGAAAAAATCCTGTTCTCCCTCCCCTTTTAATGGGAAAAAGAAAGAAAAAATATATTTAAAGTCATTAAGTAATTAGGTCATATTGCATTACAATCTGTGAAACTAAATTTAACATAACGTTTGACATAAACTCAGTTCCTCTATCTGTAATAATTTCCTTTGGAATTCCATATCTTAAAATAAAATTTGATACTAACACTCGTGCTACTGATTCAGCGTCTTTACTTTGTAAAGGATACGCTTCAACAAATTTAGATAAATCGCATTGCAAGGTTAAAACGTATTTATTACTATTTTTATCAACCGGTAATGGACCCATGATGTCCAAAGATATCCTTTCAAATGCAGAACTTGCAGTATTTGTAATAACCATTGGTTCCTTCGTATTATGATTCGAAAATTTATTAAATTGACATTGACTACATTTTCTGACGTAATCGATGACGTCATTAGTCATTCCTGGCCAATGTTTTAAATTACCTAACATCCTGCTCACCCCTGCGTGTCCGCTTGTGGGTAACAGATGAAAATCATTTTATATTATTTTCTTATCTTCACGATTATTAATTCGTATAACATCTCTCGTTATCAATATTTTAGGTACCCGTAGATGCAATTTTTTCATATGACTTGCAAGTATTTTAATATTTGTTATATTTTCTTTATTTTTAATAACTAATATTTCAATTATATTTTCTTTTTTACACAATGACCCTAAATCTGTCGCTAACTCCTGCGGGGTAGATAACGATCGAGTATTTAGGTAAATAGCACAACGCGAGGGTACATATACACAATGTTTCCTTTCAGAGTAAAAACAATATATTCAATTCAATTCAATTCATTTATTCATATAACAATAATACATTGTGTTTGAATTCATAGGAAAAATAATAATAAAATAACAATAAAATAATAATAATTACAATTGTGTATTTAGATACACAATGGTGGCAAATAAAATCCAGGAATTTTCAGGAAAATCGATGTAATTAGCAGGAACAGTCTTACAGTGCTGAAGTAAATTTTTAACAAGAAGATCTACCGCCGATAAGTATATAAAAAAAATAATGTCCTTGCGCCTACACAAATGACATAGCAATCCACTACACATAAATAAGCTTGCTGCATAAAAACACTCAGGCGCTATGGGCCTGAACATCTTCCCGGCCGTTGAAAGCATTCAACTCTGTAGCTCCTCTGCAGTTGGAAGAGGGCAGAGACGGGTAAGTGTTCTACGAGCTGTCCCCTTCGTGGTGTTGATATCTGCTACTCTCGCTATGCCGTCTGGTCCTTTAATGAGTCGAAGAACACGACCCAAACGCCATGACAATGGTGGTGTGTTGTCTTCCACAAGCAGCACCATATCTCCCACACGCAGGTTTGACTTATCGGTGCGCCATTTCGTCCTTTGCTGAAGTTCTGACAAATATTCGTGCTGCCATCGTTGCCAGAAGTGCTGGCGAACTCGTTCCAGTCGCTCATAACGGGTAAGTTGACTCTCGTTGCGATCATGCAGGTCAGAAGACGGGAGTGATGTCATGGGTCTTCCAATCAAAAAGTGTCCAGGAGTTAGTGGAAGAAAGTCGTCCGGAGAAGAGGATAAAGGGCATAAGGGCCGACTATTTAGAATCGCCTCTATTTGTGAGAAAAGAGTCGATATTTCTTCAAAAGTTACGTTACAATTTCCTAGAACACGACGTAAGTGATGTTTTGCTGACTTAATTCCAGCCTCCCATATTCCCCCGAAATGAGGAGCGCGAGCCGGTATAAAAAGGTATTTGATGCCCTGTTCACTAGCGAATTCGGTTACCGCTTCTTTATTTTGCTCAATGAAAGTTCCTATTTCCTTGGAAGCAGCTACAAAATTACGTCCGTTGTCACTGATAATTTCGGTTGGTTTACCGCGGCGCGATATAAATCTGCGCAAGGTCATAATGAAGGCATCACCTGTCAAATCACTAACTGCCTCAAGGTGTACGCATTTATAGCGCAAGCACACAAAAAGGCAAAGATAACATTTAATCTGACGAGCCCCGCGGCCTTTTCTATTCATTATTAAGAACGGGCCAGCATAGTCCACTCCAACGGATAAAAATGGGAAATCAGTAGTAACACGTTGCGGAGGCAGAATGCCCATTTTAGGTTGCAACGTTCTCCCCCTATAGCGTCGACACAGCACGCATTTTGAAACGGTGCGTCGAGCGAGAATTCGTCCATTGACAGGCCATACCGTTTGCCGTACTTGTGCCAGTAATAACTGTGGGCCACTATGAAAATTAATCAAGTGTTCTCTTAAAAAGTAAAGTTTGGTAAAATGATGAGAAGCATGAAGCAAGATAGGATGCTTTTTCTCATAACTACAATCTGAGGCGTCCAATCGACCGCCCACTCGAATTAAATTGTTTTCGTCTAAGAAAGGTGAAAGAGCTAGCACCTTACTGTTATTATTTAAAGGCTTGCCCTTGGTAAGCATTTCGAGCTCAAGAGGAAAAGATTGACCTTGTGCCATAGCACACAGCGAGTGGAACGACTCCTGAAGTTCCTCAACTGAAAAGGAACCCACACGCTTACTTTCGGGATTCCTAACATTATGTATAAATCGACGTGCAAATGCAAACATCCTACGAAGTTTGTTAAATGAAGAGTAATTCTCAAAATTTATTAAAGGTTCCGAGACCACTACAGTATTAACCCTTACCTCGTGCAAACATTCTTCATCATTGTGCACTATTAAGGGTGCCGGCCAGTCGTCACTATTTTTACTTAAAAAATCAGGTCCTGACCACCACAAGTCCATAGAAAGAATTTTCTTCGCGTCTACACCTCTGGATATTAAATCTGCAGGGTTCAATGCAGTCGGAACGTATTTCCAGGATGCAGCACAGGTGAGTTCCTTTATTTCACTAGTTCGATTAGCTACGAACATTTTTAGTTTAGATAGATCGGTATTGATCCAACTCAATACAACACTTGAGTCGGACCAATGCACGCAACGCTTCGGTTGGTGTCTTATAGACTCCTTGACTACCTTACATAGCTTGGCAGCCAGCAAAGCCGCGCATAGTTCCAGGCGTGGTATTGTGGTAGGCTTTGCTGGCGCTACCTTTGACTTAGCGCACAACAGCCTGACTGTGACATCAGCAGTAGCACTGCGGGATACTAAATAAATGCATGCGCCATATGCTGATTGAGAAGCGTCACTAAACGAATGTAGTTCGAATTCGTAAGGATCGTTGCCCAGCACCAACCTTGGAATGTGTAACTCAGGAAGCGAATCTAAACTGTCACTGAATTTTAACCAGTCATTTTTTATATCTTCAGTTACTGGCTGATCCCAGTCTGCCTTTTGCTGCCAGAGCCTTTGCAATATGATTTTAGGTAGCACAATTACTGGACTCAATAGCCCCAGTGGATCAAACAGTTTGAACGACCTTGACATTATGACCCTTTTAGTAACAGGTGTGTCATTTTTTGTATCAAGTTTAACTGGAAAATGAAATGTATCGCTAGATGGAGTCCATCCAAGACCGAGCGTACTAGTTGATTCACTAATAATTAAATCGTCTTGATTATTTATGCCAATATCTTTGAAAATTGTAGGATGATTACTTTTGAATTTACGCAGATTAAAACAACCCGACAATAGAGCTTGCGATACTTCCTTTTGTATATACACTAGGGTAGCTTCGTCCGAAGCCCCCGTAATTAAATCATCCACGTAGAAGTCATTTTCAATGATTTCCTTTATGATGGGGTCATTATGTTCCTTGCCCAACTGCACTAAACAGCGCGTGCTTAAATAGCTAGCACTTGCAGTGCCATAAGTGAGAGTGTTTAAGCTCAGTACCTCCACAGGCCTTGACTCGTCCTCTCTCCACAAAATAAGCTGCAAACTACGATCATCTTCGGAGACCAACACCTGTCGGTACATTTTTTCGACGTCTCCGGTTAGCAAATATTTATGTAGTCGCGCTCGAACTAATATGGAGAAAAGCGAGTTTTGTACGTTTGGGCCTACTAATAGTAAGTCATTTAGAGAGTACCCCGAGGTGGTCGGAGCTGAGCCGTCAAAAACTACACGCAATTTGGTTGATTCGCTTTCTTGTTTTAGCACTGCATGATGACACAAGTGATAAGATGGTATTATGTTATTATTCGATTTAGACAGATGACCTAGCTCTGCGTATTCTCTTATAAAGTCTGTGTATTGTAATTTTAAGGAAGGATTTCGTTTAAATCTTTTTTCTAGGTAACTAAATCGCTTTCTGGCTAGTCTGTAAGAATCACCAAGGCAATCAGGCGTATCTTTTAGTGGCAGTTTTACACAAAACCGACCTTGATTGTCTCTTGTGGTGTGTTGTAAGAAATGATCCTCACAAATCCTATCATTTTCGCTGATGACTAATTTATTTGGAATTTCTTCTAGGTCACTAAATTTTTTAATATATATTTCAAATTCCTGGCTTACTGAGCAGGACAAAGCGGCGTGATTGGCTTGGGTCGTCTTTAGTGACGATGCGATGCCCGTGCCTAAGGGGCCTGAAACCAACCAGCCTAGTTTTGACTCAATTAATTTAGGATTATTTGGACCTAACGACCTTTGGTTGCTGCATACTATTTCCCAAAAGATGTCGGCTCCTATGAGCACATCGATCTGACCTGGCTGATGAAACATAGGATCTGCCAACTGAATGTTTGCTGGCAAATTAAGTGCACAAACATTGATAGGTGCCTTTGGTAAGCTACCTGTTAACTGTTTTAGCACCAAACATGACATTGTAAAATTATAATTATTATGCACTGATTTAATCTTTACGCTGCAGGATTCTATTGCGTCATTAGTAACGCTATTTCCAATACCAATAACCTTTAGCGAGTCTATTGGCATTCCTATTAAAGACAGTTTATCCTTTAGAGACTTAGTTATAAAGCTTGACTGGCTACCACAGTCCAAAAGCGCGCGAACCTTGACCTTTTGTTGGCTCAATGGATTCGAAACTATAATAATGGCCGTGGATAGCAATACTTGATTAGTACACTGATTAGAAAAATTGACTAATGTCTCTTCAGAGTCATCCTCTTCATCAACCGTGCCAACATGGTTTAGAGTAGACTGTGGGCGGTGCAACAGACTGTTGTGCTTTCGTTTGCACTCGCGACACGGCCCCATGCGACACTCAGCCACTGGATGACCCTGCCTAAGACAGTTTAGACACAATTTATATTTGTTGGCTTCGTTGATTCTATCATCAATTCCCATCGACTTAAAGGTGGGGCAATCATAAATTTTGTGGTTGTCGCTACATATGATGCAACAAAAAGAGCTCGACTTGTTGCCTTTAACATTTGAGCTAGCAAATGATTTTGTGTAAAAATTTTGACCAGATTTTTGATTATTATTATTGCAATTGTTTCGTACTGGTGGTGGGTTAGGCTTATAAATGCTGGCGTCTTGTTTGTTTCGGCTTAACGCCTCGAGCACGTCTGCCCTATCGGTCAAAAACTTGAAGAAACTATCTAACGTTGGAACGTCACCTTCAAGATTATTTCGAAGTTCCTCCCACTTTAATAACGTAGTACTATCTAATTTCGCTGACAACATATAAATAATAAGAACGTCCCATTTATCCGTTGGCTGTCCTAAGCTGGCTAAAGCGCGCAGGTTTTTACTCACATGATCAACTAAAAATCTCAATGATCTTTCAGACTCCCTAGGAAGCTGTTTGATGTTAAATAAAGAGTTTAAATGCTGATTAATTAAAGTTCTTTTATTATTGTAACGATTGCATAGTAGATTCCATGCTTCTTGATAATTATTATTAGATATTTCAAGATTTGATATTACTCTAGCTGCGTCACCTTCTAAGTACGACATAAGATAGTGATATTTATTGATGTTAGGAATGCGATCATTTTTGTGTATTAAATTCTCGAAAGTGTCTCGGAACTCCATCCAACGGAAATATGCACCATCGAATTTAGCTATTTGAATTTGTGGTAATTTTAAACCAAATTCCTGCTGCGACACAATACAACCAGATTCCATAGTCGAATTACGACGTTGTTCACACTCATGTTTCCTGGAATATTTATCTATCAAATCCTTTGCTGTTGCCATACTTAATATGATATCCTCTTCTATAAGAGCACGTTCATCAATTTCAGCTTCTATGTTGGCAGCGTTTAAAACATCTAACTCGTTTTGCAGCTCGTCGTATCGAACCGAAAGCGTTTCAAACCTAGCCAGTCTCAGATTTAACTCAGTTATTTGAATGTTAGATAACTCTGCTTCCAAAGAAATAGTGGATAAGAAATTTTTAAATTTTGTGATTTGTCCTTTAATAGACGACCTCTTCACTGCATAATCTTTGTATGATTTAATTTCAGCACTAGCCGAATCGCTGCTAGCACCAGGTGTCGGTGTCATTTTAATAAGATAATTTAGAATGCTTGTAATGATAGATAAAAATAATTGTACTAATTTAGACCTTTAGCAAGAATTAGTAAATGACTATTAGGTAAATAAATATTGCTCACGACACGCTCCTTATTCCGTTCGCACCGCAGTCCCACACAGCTGATTGCAGAATCTGGGTCAAGGTCAGCCTCGATGCACTTTGCTTGTAGGTATGGGATGTGACGCGGCACAGTTGAGCCTGGAATTATTCGGCAAAATTCTTTTAAAATACGTTTAAAATACTATGAATATTACGTGATTTAGATTAATATTTGAACCAGCATGAAAAATGATTGAATTACTTGACCTTTTAGCGTGATCAAATCGAATGACAATGCAAATTGGTTACCTGGATTACAATATGATGAAATATCGACAAATGAGATTTAAAACACAAATTATAAGTAAAATATGAGTGAATCACAAATAGCTTATGAATCTTATAGCCAAGAATGTGGTTTTAGGGTTGGAATAGAACTATAGGACGAAGGAAGGACACTTAACTTTCGTTGGAGAAATTTGCACGATGTGATACTTTTGTGGTGTCACTGCTCGCATTGAGTTATAAACTGGTGATGAGTAAACCTTGATGGTCTTTTGGATCAATCCTCAGCTCAAGTCTTGAGAAAATCAGAATCTATGTCTTCCAATGTCCTTGCCTCCGTGTTCAATGTCACACGACAATATGGTCGATTTTCTTCTTATGATTTTTCCGTATTTCTTGCAAATGCACGGATTCTTCTTAGTTCCCCTCATGGGCCACCATTATGTGTATTTAGATACACAATGGTGGCAAATAAAATCCAGGAATTTTCAGGAAAATCGATGTAATTAGCAGGAACAGTCTTACAGTGCTGAAGTAAATTTTTAACAAGAAGATCTACCGCCGATAAGTATATAAAAAAAATAATGTCCTTGCGCCTACACAAATGACATAGCAATCCACTACACATAAATAAGCTTGCTGCATAAAAACACTCAGGCGCTATGGGCCTGAACAACAATACAAATGTCAAAGCACACCAATATTCGAAAGTTTATTTGTCAATATTCAATTAATCAATGTCAACCGCAGGATAATGTTATTAAATTGTACCCACTTTAAAATAAAATGTCTATGCTTTAAAAATGTCAAATCATATAAATCAATTAATATTAGCAAAGTAGATTATGTCAAAATTTATTTACTTATTATGTATAAGTTATTTACTTTCATTTCACTAGTGAAAATTAATTCTATCACATCCTTAGGTTTCTTCAGAATCTCTACAGTCTCAGGTTGATCAGGCCTGCTACATCTATATGTAGAAAATGAAATCCATTATTCACCGAATATTTACATGCCAAAGCCTGATCAAATTAACCAAATCATAAAAATACAAATACCATCCGAAGTCACGCTTCCGCCAATAGATGAGAAGTTTCTTCGGATTTGACTACAGAGTCTTCTATAAGACTCTGTAGTCAAATCCGAAGTTTCAGACTCTAGTTTTTTAGTTTGTGCTTGAGTTAAAACTGATACAACTTGCTCTCCGAGTGTCTTTAGATCTTCACACTTTATCGATTCTGGAAGTCGACTTAATGCGTCTGCAGCTACATTAGTTCGACCCGGAATGTATATGATTTCGAAATCATACTCGTCTAAGTAAAGTCTAAACTTTGTTAGTCTACTTGACGGATCTTTCAAACTGAATAAATATACAAGTGGTTTATGATCCGTGAAACTTTTAAATTTTCTGCCATACAAATAAGGTCGGAAATGTCTTACGGCCCAAACTATAGCAAGTAGTTCTAAATCTATTATAGGATATCTTCTTTCCGCGGGTGACAAATTGCGACTTGCATATGCGACTACTTGACCATTTGCATTCGATAAAACTGCTCCTAAACCTGTTTTACATGCATCTGTTCGTAATTCAAAAATATTGTTTTCTGAGAAATCTGGATACTGTAAAATGGGCGGGGACATTAAAGCCGATTTTAATTGCTGAAAAGATTGTTCGCATTCAGATGTCCATTCAAATTGTGAATTCTTTTTACGTAATTTATGTAATGGATAACCTATGTTAGAAAAGTTAGGTATGCACCTTCTATAATAATTAGCAAAGGCTAGGTAGCGCTTGACATCGTCCGCGTTCGATGGAACCGGATACTTGCGCAATGACTCGATTTTGCTATCGTCAGGAAGAATGCCTTGCGATGTTATTTTGTGACCTAGATAGACTATTTCCGTGCGTAAAAATTCACATTTTATTGGATTTAGTTTTAAATTAACTTTTCGTAAACGGTCTAAAACTGTAACTAGATTTTTATTATGATTTTCCATAGATTTTCCTATTACGACACAGTCATCTAAATAAATAAATGCTTGTTTATAATTTATACATGACATGGCTATCGTCATTAACCTTGAAAAAACACTAGGAGACGTTTTAAGTCCCATAGGAGAACGTTTCATCTGATTTTTTCAACATTTCATTTTATCAGTTGTAAAGGCAGTATATTTTCGTGATTCTGGGTCTAACTCGAGTTGGTACATTTTATCTACACTAAATGCTGTATATTTTCGTGAATTTTCGTCTAATGATAATTGGTAATAGCTTTGTGAAAGATCTAATTTCGAAAAATAAATGCTACCGGATAGAGAATCCAATATATCTGTAATATTTGGCAATGGAAACTTATCGCTTTTATCCTGTTATTAAGTTGTCTATAATCAATAACCAAACGCCATTTCTTTTCATTTGACCTGTCTGCCTTTTTGGGAACTAATAAAACTGGGCTGGACCATTCTGAGATGATTTCTTCAATAATATCGTTAGCTAGCATGTCATTAATTTGTTTCTGAACTTCTTGCTTTAAGGAATGAGGGATTCTATACGGTTTTGTTTAACTAGGTGAAACATTATCCTTTAAGGATATTGAGTGTGTCATAATATTAGTTGTCGATAGTTTATCACCTGGGAGATGAAAAACATCAGCATACTTTGCACAAATATGTTCAATACTACGTCGCTCCTCATGGTTCATATCAGATAAGTTTAATAATCCGAATAAAGTCTTTACTCTACTTACACTATTCTGTTCCTCAGTAAGACAACATACTTCAAAGTTATTTATGTCATGAATAGGTATGTTTTGAAAATCGTATTCTACTTCATTGTCCGTAGTGTTTAATATTCTCAAGGGGATGCGACCATTATTTGGTTTCGCGATTAACCCTGCTATAAAAATTCCTTGTTGTATCTCGTTTGATAAAACTACACAATCACTAATTGACGTTGTTGGTATAAACCTTATAACGTCGCACCGAGGCGGTATCGTATGTCTATACCTAGCGTTATACGCTATTTCAATAGAAACGTCTATATTGTATTTAGTTAAGTGTAATAAACTATCTTTGTAGTTAATTATAGCTTGGTATCGTTTCAAAAAAATATCTCCTAAAATACCATTTGCCGTACACGACATATTTCTAAAAACGTAAAACTTTTCTCTAAATATTATGTCATTGTAATTTAAATCTAAAAAAATGTATCCTTCTGACTCTAACCTACCACTAACTCCTTTTATAGTTATCTTATCATAGCATAAAGTCTGTAACAGTTGCGGATATTTACTAAGCCATTCATATTTCAAAACACATAGACTTGCTCCACTATCAACTAAAAGATTAATTACTATATTATTTACAGAAAATGACACAGTGCTACTGTTATTGAAATTGCAAATAAAATTATCCGAATTAACGAAAAAAATCATTATTTGCGTCATTATTTGTGTTCTGGCCATTATTGTTGCCAGTGGAGTGCAACTCGCTATTTTCGGGTGCTGCCTCCTGAATAGTGTGACGCACTGGTGCTACTGGCCTACGTGACATTAAACTGTAAAATCCACGGCCACGGCCTCGGTTATAGTTTCCACCGCGTGATGACCACGCGGTGGAAACTATGATATTGACCACGGGAACTATTTGGAGTAAAAGTTGTATTTCGGCGATAAGCATCATTATTCTCAGATACTCTAAAACTGTTATTGCCGCGGAATGTATTGTTTCTATAGTGGCGGCCTCTAACGAATTTATTTTGACGCCTAACATGCATAACCTCGAATGAAGAGGACATAGACTGCTCGTCCATGGCAGTTCTGATGGCTTTCGGCAAGGAATCGAATTGTCTTGCGGCTATAATAGTACTTAACCTGCGATCTGATAAACCATTGGCAAAACGTTTTATAGCATTCTTTTCATTAATCGGCTTTAAATATTGAAATGCATTAGAATCTCCATTTGATTGGGCGATTGTTAAGTTAACAAACAATTCTTCTAATTCAGAACCAAATGATTCGATGGATCGATTACCTTGTCTAGACTGATGTAATTTAGACTGCAAAGCGACTTCTGATTTCTTTTGGATCAGATGTGTGCGCATATCAGTTAAGAGCTCGTCTACTTTACTATACTGCGACTTTAAACGTAACTGCGCATTCGAAGATAAGCGTGTTTTAAGCACAAACTCAATTAATTGTGACTGAGAAGTATCAGAAATCATTTTACTGTACAATTCTATGCTGTTAATGAGGGAATTAGTGACAGATTCTTGACCTGTCATCACTGGTAAAAGAGCGATGGCAGTTTTAATGTCAAACTCACTTTTAGTAGCCATTTTTGTTAATTCAGTATTAAGTGGCTCAGATTCAGATGATAGCTTTGTTATCTTTGCAAATATTTGGTGTATATCACTAATTATTTTATGAACTAACGTAATATCAGTTGTACTTATTTGTTCAGATTCAATTTGAATGTGCAACACAGACAAAATACTATCCAATTTCGAGTACAAAGTTTTCGCTTCGTTTACTTTTCTAATTCCTAAATCCTGTTGCCTTCTTACAGGTCCTAATTTAACTAAATAATCTTTAATATAAAATAATGCCTTATGCAATTCATGTAACTCAAATATTACACCTGACATAATCTAACTAATAAAAAGAAATAAACTGCATCCTTAGCACATTAAAATAAAACATATTACATACTTTTCGACGTAACACTACCCGAAGATTGGAATGCTTCGAAGGCTCGTTGAGGAGACGAAGACTGGGCTGGCCTGGGCTGCTAAACTGGCTGCTGCGCACGGTGATACACGATGTTGGGGCTGCTTGAGTACGGTGATGGGCCGGGATTACCCTGGACACCTGGGCCGGGCTATACCCTGGACTCCTCTTGATTATCCTTCTTAGACAGACGTAGTGGTGAGATCAGCACGAGAAATTGTGGCAATGTTGTTTCTGTTAAGTTCTCGTTGTACAGTGCGAACGAATTGTTTTCTGCACTTCCTCATGAAGAAGTAGATTGTAGCTGCTGCCAATATGACGACGACGACAACAATCAAGGTTTCGACGATGGCTAATTTCTCATGCTGCTGTTGCGCTGTTGTAGCTGAAGCTTCCCCATTGGCATTCTGGGCTATTACGACTTCTTTCTTTGACTGTGATTTCCCCATAATAAATGTAGTTTCTTTCTTCAAAAATATATCTTGATAATTGTCTTGAATCTTCTTAAATAGTCTTCTATCTTGTTAATTTTCTTGATATAAATTTAGTCTTCTTTCTTGGCTCCAATGGCAGGGTCGCCATGTAATAAGTTAGTTCTTGAAGGGCGATGATGATTAAAACATGATAACTCGTTGATGTCCATTTATTGAATGAATCAAAGAAAAAATACATTTTAAGTAAAATAATTAGTTACTTTCAATATTGCTTACTTGCTAATTTCTAGTTTATTGACGCGCGTGTCTGTTCGATTGCGACATGACCTATTTACACTTCCGTAGGTATACTACAATGATGTGTCGAATTATAGGCCAATTTCAGTTCTTACTGCAATTTCCAAAATTTTAGAGAAGCTTATTACTTAAAGACTATTAAACTACTTAAATAAAATAACCTTTTTGTATAATTCGCAATTTGGTTTTCGACAAGGTTTCTCAACCAAAGATGCTATTATCTCTCTCACTTCTCACATTGTTGAAAATGTTGACAGAGGGAAAAAATGTATACTGCTATCATATTTACTGGAAATACATGAAACTCCGTACATCAGGCTGCAGAGGTAGGGCTTGCAAGAATAGCAATCTGGTTAAAATTAAATCTTTTGACACTAAACACATTAAAAACTAATTACATAGCGTTCACAAATTATAATTCATCACAACCTAAACCACACTTCAAGATACAAATTCATAAATGTGGTCATGACCAGGTAAATTTTTCGTGTGATTGTAAAGTAATTACCAAAGTGACTGAAATTAAATACCTAGGAGTACTAGTTGACCAGAGGCTTTCCTGGCATGCTCACCTTGAACTGATGATGGCAAGAACCAGAAAACTCATGTGGGTATTTAGGAAGCTTCGGTGCGATGCCGATAAAAGGCTCCTTAAATTAGTGTACATTTCACTGGCCCAGTCACTTTTGGCTTATTGTATACCGGTTTGGGGAGGGGCAAGTAAGGTCAAGTTTAAGGATATAGAAATAGCGCAAAGAGGTCTTTTGAAAGTCATTCATTTGAAACCGTACAGATCTTTATAAACTAAGTGATGTACTTTCGGTAAGACAGATCTACATTTTGAACACAATCCTGAAACTCCATAAATCTATACCTTACAATGCCCATAAAGTTTCCAGAAGACGTTATTATAACGTAGCTCTTGTTCCTGCTGTAAGAACGGTTTACGCAAGGAGGCAGTATAAGTCACGATCTGCTAAATTACACAATAAGATAAATAAAATTTTAAATATCTACCCAAATAATACTTAAACGTGCAAAAAGTCGATCACCTCATTTCTTAAATCATGCAGCTATGTGGAAACTGAGGCATTTCTAGAACAATAAAATTAACTACAACATACACACACCCACACCCACGCGCGCGCAAACACACACGCACACACACACACACACACACACACACACACACACACACACACACACACACACACACACACACACACATATTTTGTATATGAATATTGAGTAACAAACATTATTTCAATGCAATTCAATGTAATAAATTAAAATAAAATTATCTAATCTAATGAATGCGCAAACTTTCACTATAAATAAAATATAATTAATAATTGAAAAACAATAAGTTCTATATTGATATTTTGTTTAGAAAACAGTTTATATACTGGGATTTTTCTAATCTATTGTTAAATAAATATGGAGAGCGGGGATATTCTACCACAAGTATTTATTTACTTAAAAGAAATCCTCGACGCAACATGGAAATGTAAAATCACCTGTTTATGAATAAAGAAATTTGTATTCGTATTTGTATAATAAAATCTGCAATATTTCTATTCACCCGGTGACTGGGGTCAATAGAAGCAAATACAGGGGTGAATCAAAAAAGTACCAGGGCTGCCAAAAAAAAATTTAATTGACCAACTTAGAAAAGGAGGTTATGTGCGAAATATTAGAACCTGGCTGTAGTCTCTATTTAGGGAAATTAACCTGTGATAAGTGACTCTTCTACAAATATACTTATGTAGTACCTTCATGTACAGTTTGTACAAGGTCTTTCAATTATTAAAATGTCAAAGTGTTTTTTATGTACCTACATTAGGTAGGTACTTTGCCTTGTTCTATACTCAAATTATTAAGTAGGAAGTACTTTTATTGTAGATAAGTAATATTACATATTTTAATGATTTAAGCAACAAAACATCATTTTATATTTAAGTAAACGTATTTATATGTTATATGATTATATTTTATCGTTTTTATTTTATATGTAATTGAGATCTTTGAGAAATATAATTATATATATATATATATATATATATTTTAGCAGATCGTATATATATATATATATATATATATATATATATATTATTTTCTCAAAGATCTCAATTACATATAAAATAAAAACGATAAAATATAATCATATAACATATAAATATATATATATATATATATATATATATATATATATATATATATATATATATATATATATATATATATATATATATATATATATATATATATAAATATATATATATATTTATTTATACATACATACATACATTTATTTATATATATTTATATTTTTTATTATTATATTTATTTATTCATATTTTTTATATCTTCTTTTAGTAGGATCAGGTTTGTAAGTACGCGGCATGATTGCAATCTGAAATGATAATAATTTTAAAATGATGGCATGTAAATGCCCAGATTAATATATATCACAATAGCAGCCAAGACCATGATACTTTTTATTACGTCTGGTTTTCTGCTTATTTTAACTATATTCCAGATATTTCCTAAATAAAAAAGTGTCCCTTGTTATCTTTTTAGCATTTTATTAGAGATAATGAAAACTGTATCAACAACAGGTCACAAGTCGCAATGATTAGGTAACTTATTTGATAGAATGTGGACTTTAAAAATGCAGTTCTTTTGGAAGAGCAACTACAATTTTGTTTAATATTGCAGATTAACAATTTGTGGCAGCCCTAAAACTTGTTTTCGATTAACCCCCTTTTTGTTTCTATTCACACAGTTAACGTTTCTATTAACACCTTTTGCGTTTCTACCAACCCCAGTCTACAATTCTATTAACCCCTTGAGTAACTTCTATTCTAAATATATAGCCTATGTGATTAAAATCGGTCCAGTAGTTTTGATTTATTCATTACTGCCCGTGGCCCGCACGCGTTAAATTTGAGTAAAACAATCCTCCTTTCCCTATACCATGAAGATTTCCTGCTATCTTTGGAATATCTAAATTCATACACTACATTTTTACTTATTAACTTTTTACATTTTTAACTATTTATTTTATTTTTACAACATATTACAGAATGTCTTTATAAACAACGTTCACAGCTCTCTTGTCATTAGACAATACAAACATTTCTCTGGAGGTCACTCTTGAAAGAGCTACATACAGTTGTCCATGTGAAAAACAGTCAACGCTCAAATCTAAGCCTGCAACGTTGAAGGTTTGACTCTGCGATTTATTAATGGTCATTGCAAAAGATGTCTTTACCGAAAACTGTAAACGTTTAAATTAGAAGGGTAAATCCGATGGTATCAGAGGGATTCGGGGAATCAATACATCTTTTTCGGTACCACATCCTGTGAGTATTGTGCACTCTATTATGAAAATGTTCAATGATTTTACCAGCATACGCCTGCCATTGCAAAGTTTAGGTGGATTCAGGTTTCTTAATAAAATAAAAGGACAACCTACTTTCAACACCATTTTGTGAGGAGGGAGTCCAGACGGGTTCAAAGAATTTAGAAATTCTGTAGGAAAATGAACAGCTTCTTCCAAATCGAGAACAGTATCGACCGAGTAGTATATTTTCGTCGGCGCATCAATCTTTGAAAGAATCAAGTTATTTACTTTATCTACTTGTTCGTTAGTTGGTGACAGAATCGCTCTTTCTTTAAACCAAGATATTTTCTTATAACTTATGTTATCAATGTCAGGATAGACATTGTTGACTAACTCTTGGATGTTGTCTATATAAACGCAAAGGTTTTCTAGGTCAATCCTTCCCTCACTTTGTGTTAACTGTCCATTGCTAACTTTAAGCAGCATCTCTGGAAATTGCCTGTTCTCACGTGAAGATGACGAAACCCTCATATTAGTTTTAAGCTCTAATTTATTGACATGTGGCCAAAGGTTGGATCTTTTTAGGCAAGCATTTATTTCGTCAGCACGTGTTCCTCGAGTCACAACTGGTAAGATCGGGCGGCCGGCCGGTACCGCCTCAAACGCTACGTCCCGCAATTTTTAAATCTGTAATTATCTTCGAAAATATTCACTTAAATCATACGGTGTAAAGGGCCATATAGATCTATATTAAATAAACAATGTATTCAAGGTATTTAATTGGTTAAGGATTAATGCTGTATTGGTTAAAATCGCTTCGAAAATTAGCCATTATTTGTCGTAAAAAGTAAATGACAAAAAAAAAGTTATAGTGGGTTATCCATAAGAGATAGACATATACCATCACGGACTTTTCTGTAGATCTTTTCAATGTGTACAATACTTAGTACATTATTTTGATAAAACTCGTAAGATTAACCCTGCGTTTGCAATGTAAGCGGAAAAAATGTAATTATTTACGACATCACATTAGAAACCGCATAAATAACAGTACTTTTCCACTATTTAATGGATGTTATTATACATATAAACCTTCCTCTTGAATCACTCTATCTATTAAAAAAACCGCATCAAGATCCGTTGCGTAGTTTCAAAGATTTAAGCATACAAAGGGACATAGGGACAGAGAAAGCGACTTTGTTTTATACTATGTAGTGATGGTTTTAATTGACACTTAAGTAAAACTAGTTCTTCAAACAGTTTGTCACTCATTTTTATTCTATTAGGCCTCATCATGCCCCCAAATGAGAAGACTCGCTCCACAGGGGCAGAACTTGGCAAACAGATGTCCTGGGGCTAATGATGATGATGATGATAATACTTAAAGCTACGTGCCTGTGATGAGCTGCTAGCTTAGTGCACGCCAGTAATATTTGGGATAGAAAGCACGGTGGCTCTCTGTAATGTATATCAAAAAAGGGTACCTAATTTAATAAGAAGTGGGTTTAATCTGATTTGATGCTAACATAAAATATTCGATTAAAAATCGTAACATTTTCATCATTTGGCCAATAGGTCAGTGACCACAAAATATAAAAATATGTTACTAGCCAAGGAGGTCAATAACCGAAAATGTTACAATTTCCATTGCAGTTGTTAGCCACCCACTCAATTCTGTATTTTGATTCGTACAAAATCAAAGGAAATCGTCAAAATATGGTTTTTTTAAGGTATTATGAAAATTTAAGGCTCAAGAAAAGACTCAATTTTCTCATAGCTTCGACCAAACAACCAAACTTTTACGTGTCTGTCTTCCTTAAACACAGACTATTATGCGGAATAATTAAAAACCGGCCAAGTGCCAGTCTCGCGCACTGAGGGTTCCGTGCCAACTTTAACTGAATTAGGGAATCCACTTACTTCTACTTAGTAAAATACCACAATATTTTGTTGACTGCAAGTATAACTTTGTTTTTCATAGTGTTTGTATAAAGTACAAAGTTATGTTTGCGGTTGTTGAAAATGTGCTACATCTTAAAAACTACTAGTTCGATCTCGTCCAAACCAATTTTCATGGAAAGTATTTGTTAATATCTACATTACATATTTTTTCAAAATTTACACTTGCTTGGTTTAGAATTTAGATAGGGGGGGGGGGACGCCCATTTTAACACTTTGGAAGCGTCTAGCTATGAAACGTTAGACTTTAAAATAAAATGGTTTTAGGAACCTCTATGTCATTTTGAAGACCTATCCATAGACACCCCCCACACATAGGTTTGACTTTTTTTTTTTTTTTAGTCTCATGTATGGGAGCCCCCCTTAAATGACATTATTTTTTATTTTTTGTATAAGAATCGGTTAGCGGTTAACAGGATACATCTTCCTACTAAATGTCAATTGTGTAATGCTTATAGTTACAGAATAAAATGGCTGTGACACACGGACGGACAGACAGACAGACAGACTTGACGAAACTATAAGGGTTCCGTTTTTTGCCATTCGGCTACGGAACCCTAAAAATGATACAAGGGGCGTAGAATTTCCATGCCACCTATAAATTCGGACATAAAAGAATAAAGATTCAATAGCGCGCTCAGTTTTATCTACAACAACATTACTATTTAAAATTAATGTCACTAAAGAGATGTCACAATAGAATCACCAATCTCTAAAAGTATTTTAGCAAACATAGTATCTACAAAATACTAAGATACCAAACAACAGGTATTTAAATACAAGATACAAAATGAATTACAAAAAGTTAGATAAGTAACATCCCTGCCATAAAGGCTTTAACAATCCATGTTCCTTTAATGAAAACCCTTAGCAAAAATGCAAAGCAAATTCATAACGCGGACTTCTACACGATGTTCATTAAGCCAGGCTTTCACTATCACTGACATGAAAAATGCAGTAAGTGCTCTGAAAACTGAAACATCTGGGCCCTGTAGCGGTCTCATGGCTCCTACAACTATACAACACGTGCATGGATACAGCTAAAATCCCAAAAATTTGGAGGAAGTCTAAAGTTGTAGCCCTCCTTAAACCTGGGAAGCCTGCAGAAGAACCTAAAAACTATCGTCCTATTTCCCTGCTATGTCACACGTACAAACTTCTGGAACGAATGATCTTAAACTGGCTGACCAAATCAATTGACCCACAGCTAATACCGGACCAGGCTGGCTTTCGCCCAGGAAGGTCATGTTGCAGCCAAGTACTTAATCTGACTGAACATATTGAGGATGGATACGAACAAGGGCTGGTGACTGGCGTCGTATTTGTGGACCTGAGCGCCGCATACGATACCGTAAATATAAGGCGCCTTCTAACAAAAGTAATTGCCTACACAAAAGATCGCAAATTTGTCACTCTTCTTGCTGAATTACTGCATAATCGTCGCTACCAAGTCCTCCTCAATCATGAAAAGAGTAGATGGCGCATCCAAAAAAATGGCTTGCCTCAAAGAAGTGTACTGGCTCCCATTTTATTTAATATATATACATATGACCCCTACATACCTGAACACTTCACGATTCCTTTACGCCGACGACCTTGCTTTGACCTGCCAAGCTAAATCATTTCTGGAAATCGAGAAGCACCTTACTGCAGCCCTTGAACAGATACACATCTACTATGATTCCAACTCCTTGAGACCTAATCCAGCAAAGACGGAGTCCTGTGCATTTCACCTGCGAAACCGAGACAATGCACGACATCTACGCATTACCTGGCGTGGGGTAGAAATTGCCCATAATGACAACCCAAAATACCTAGGGGTTGTACTAGATAGATCTTTGACCTACAAGGGTAACTGCCAAAAAGTGAGGAATAAAGTGAGTGCACGGAACAACATCATAAGGCGTTTGACAACTACACGTTGGGGTGCAGCTCCCGATGTCCTTCGCACTAGCGGCCTGGCACTGTGCTACTCGGCCGGCGAATACGCTTGTCCTGTTTGGGCGCGCTCAGTACACGCGAAGCATGTGGATGTCGCCCTCAATGAAACCTGCAGGGTGATTACGGGAACTCTAAAACCTACGCCTTTGAACGTCCTCTACACCCTAGCTGGAATAGCTCCCCCGTGCGTTCGGCGCCAGGTTGCATGCTCCATTGAGAGGCTCAAGCAAGTAGAAGATAGCAGGCACCCGTTGTATGGATATATACCTTCACCCCCACGCCTAAAGAGTCGCCGCAGCTTTATGCGTAACACCGAGCCACTTAGCGTGGATCCACCTAAGGCCAGAGAACAGCTGTGGTCAGATAACAACCATTCGCCCCCAACAACCCATACATCTCCATAGCTGAGAAGCTGCCGCCGGGTCACAATCTTCCCTGGCTCATTTGGAAAGCGTTAAACAGACTTCGTTCAGGTGTAGGCAGGTGCAATGAACTTAGGAAAAGATGGGGCTTCACTGAGGACGACACGTGCGAGACCAAGCGATACGGAGGTCTTAATTTTACCTTCAATCACCAAAAAATGATCTAACACTTTTTTATCTTACAATAACAAAACCTTCACGGATTTTACACAATTCAATTTGTACAAAAGGTAGATTTATTATTACGATGTGGAATTTTCTACCATATAATCATACTTGACAGTTAACCAGAAATTGTTGATTGCCTACTTCATTTCAATTTGAAATATTCGCGCGATTCGCGTTCATCGCATGCATTCGTCTTTTCCCGCCCCCGCCGGCCAATAGCAAACGACACGTTCGGCGCGGCCGCGGCCGGCTTTTGACGGCGAAATCAAAGGCAAATACCTACCTACCTGAACATTTAGTTCGGTTTCTCACGTCATCGAATGCGTTTGTAAATTACAAGAATTCTGTTTTCGCGTACGGTTTGCTTTTTACGGTTATCGTTAAGTGTTCTTTGTGATAGTGAAAGTTAATAAAGATGCCTTGGCATCAGTACAGTGCTCGTGAGTTGGTGAACATGGTCTTTTGTTATGGGATGGCTCATGCATGGCAATGCGTCCGAAGCATTGAGTCTTTACGAAGCGGAATACCACAACGCACATCAGCCTATAACGTGTGGGCTGGCATAGTAGGAAACCAAATCCTGGGGCCAGTTTTTTTACCAGCGCGTATGGATGGGGCAGCCTACCTAGGTATGATAAATAACGTCCTGGTAGAGGCACTGAACGACATGCCACTTGCCCAGCTCCGAGACTATTGGTTCCAGCATTATGGTGCACCGCCTCACATCGTGAGACCTGTGCGTGAGCGCCTCACGGAGTTGTTCGGAGACCACTGGATCGGCAGGTATGGGCCTCACGGGTGGCCAGCCAGATCGCCCGATTTAACCCTGCTGGACTTTTTTTGTGGGGCTACGTAAAGGACAAAGTGTTTGACCGGTCATGCACATCTAGTGATGAAATGCGTCAAAAAATAATTGACGTATTTGACGAACTTAAACGGCGATCAGAGCGCGAAGGCATACTGGAAAGAGTGCATGAGAACACGCGCTACCGAGCGCGTATTTGTTTGGCGATGGAAGGTCGCCAGTTCGTGCCGCAGCTGGTTCGGCTTGAGAGGCCTGACCTGGACGATTCGGATGGAGAGTAGGTAAGTACTTTTGTTTTACAGTTTGTTTTGCCGAGTGTAATTTTCGTAACGACGCGCGCGTAGGTATAGCGAACCGCGGCGCGTTGGTGTCCCGCCTCGCCCTGCTTGTCCCCACGCACACGTTCAAATACACGCACACAAACCCAATCTGTAGCGCTTCATGCGCGCAGTGCGCTATACATTGCCGGCAATAAATGTATGATTTATTTTAATGCCTAAAAATAAAAGTCGTTTCCCAGCGATAATTTTTGTGACATACGATTCGGTACGATGTACCTAATGAGAGGTTTAAGGCTTCGTTAAGCCTTTTGTTACACCCTGTATTGATCCACTACAGGTTCATAGTCGTGACGTTCACAGTCAGTGGGTCTGGGTTTCGGCTAAGAAAATCCGCGTGTTGCATCCGCTTGCCCTTCCTGTACTCTATGTCGAATTCAAAGTTCTGAAGATAGGCCCACCATCTATGAATGCGGGGAAGAAGGTCTTGCTTATACTTCGAGGCTTAGAGCGCGTTGCAATCTGTGATTACTTTAAATTTTCGCCTATAAAGAAAGTGTCTAAAGTGCTTTATAGCACGGACAACGGCTAGTGTCTCCAATTCATAGGAGTGGTACCTGCTCTCTATATCAGTTGTACGCATGCTGAAGTAAGCTACAACGTGCTGACGATCATTTATGATTTGAACAAGTATTGCTCCAAAGCCAAGACTGCTGGCATCCGTAAACAGTTCGATGGACCTCTTGAAAAATGGTTAGTACCGATGCGGATGTAAGGTGATTAATTATTTTTTGACGTGCCTCTTCATGAACAGAAGTTCATTGCCATCGAGTGCCTTGCTTAGTTAACTTATATAGAGGGGCCATCGTACGGGCAAAATCGGGTATGAAACGGCGGAAATAGCCGGCTAAGCCGTTGAATTGACGGACCTGTTTTACTGTGCTAGGAACGGGGGCTTTTACAAGTGCTTCAACTTTCTTGGCTTTCAACGCTACCCAGATATATATCGAGCGTTTGAGAAATAAACATTTATCAATATTTATTGAAAATCCTGCTTCGCTTCGCCATTCGAAGTGCGTTAAAAAATCTTTCCAAGTTAACGAGACCAGAGGAAAAATCACGGCTTTTACTGATTACATCATCTATGTATACCTGTGCTACGCTATCATGGGGATATTCATCGCTATTCGTACCTCCTGGCAATGGCAAGGAACCTAGGGCTCGATTTATGCACCTTTGGTATACTGACGGTGCGTTACAGAGACCGAAGGGCATAGTGAGATATTCATAAAGTTCATCCGGTGTTATGAAAGCAGTTTACTCTATAGAGTCCTCTAGGATCGGGATCTGGTGGGAGCCAGATGCCATATCCAGGGAAGAATAGTACTGCCCACCGGCTAATTGATCTATTTGATCCGCGATTAATGGTAAGGGGTAATAGTCACGTACGGTATTAGCATTCAGCTCCCGATAATCAATACACATGCAGTCGTCGCCATTTTACTTCTTTACTAAGATAATCGTACTAGAAAAGGGAGATTTGTTTTCACGCATAATATTACTTTCGATTAATTCTTTTACTATCTCTCTGACTTTTTCACGCTCGACTGAGCTCAGCCTGTACGGCCTTCGTTCAACAAACTTATCTTTGTTTTGAAGACGAATCTCAATGCACCTGTATTGACACGAGTATTTGGAAAGCCTCGCGTGAATAAGTCAGAGTATTTGTTAAGTAAAATCAAGAGTTGGTCGATTTGAGATTGGTCAGTTAAATCATGGCTGAGGTTATCAAACAAAGGGCTTTCTGATCGCACGTGCATTATTCGGGACTTGCTACACAAGATCGCCTTATCTTGCGTTATTATAACGCTTAAATTTGAGTCGGAAAGAATGTTTGCTCCTATTAACACATCTGTTGTCATTTCGTAATGGTAAAGGTAGAAAAAAAATTCAATATGTATCCAACCAATCATGCCTTATACCGCGTCGATTCACCAAGTTCATTGTTTTTTATCGTAAATACCCATTTGCAACTAACAACATTTACATTTTTAGGTCTTTCAACTAAACTCCAAGTTTGGTTACTATGAAGTGACTCAATTTCGCTGTGAATGGCTTCTAACTATTTATCGGAATCACTTCTATCAAAAATCTCATTAAAAGTAGTCGGTAACGATTGTACTGTTGTAAGCGATAAATAATAATCTGGATCATTTATTTGTTTATAATCTTTTGGAGGTAGGTTGTAAATTCTTTCACTGCGTCTCAGTTTACCAGATGAAGGTCCGGCCTCTGAGCTATCGGCAGGAAGTTTGTGTTTGCTGCCTATTAACTTTGCCGACTCACTATTAATAAATATCAGGCGGTAAATGATACACGAAGAGTATTTTCACACTGTATTTGCGATAAGATAAAGAACGTACCATATAAGAGTTACGAACAGTTTAATTTTACACTCCAGAATGCCCTCCAAGATTCAGGGATTGAATATTTATAAGTCGATCAAAACAACTTTCTAGTGGGGAGCACATTAACCACCACGTCAGGTGTTGATCGACTTATAAGTTCTTATTTATTTGTTAACATTTAATATAATTGATAACGTATTTTTATAAATATTGTAAACACAAAATATTAATTAAGGTAATAACTTCATAATTTTAAATCCATACAATCAAATATAAGTCAAGAAAATCATTTTTATCGCAATACGGAAACCACATAATGTTTTGATTAATTTGTAAAATTCTAATTTGGACCTGATTGAATGCTTCAAAATAATTATAAATTTTATAAGAGATTATTAAATAATTTTATAGCTTTTATTTCAATCTAAGACATTTATAGATTCAAATTAAAGTCGGTTACAACATTTCTACAGTACGGAAACGGAAATCACATAAACACTTAAACATTTTAAAATTACGGAAGCTACGTGATGCTATGATCTACTTATACACTAGATCTTTCTTTTCACTTAATAAATATATATTTGTAAACAGATGATTGTATATTAATTGTAAGATAATTCTAAAGTAAAGATAAATAATTCATAATAATATTTATTTTTAAGATCATACTTAAGTCGATGAAAACATTTTAATATTGCGGAAATCATGTGATGGTTTGATCAACTTATTACTCGATTATTAAAAGTAATTTTATAATAAATCTAACACTATCGGGCTTATTCATTTTGGCGGGAATTTAAACGGGTATATCATTGACAGACCTAAAAGTTTCATAATTTGACTCATCAAAAACAATATCTCGAGCAATAAAAAACTGGTTAGTGGTAATTTATGACCATTTTGATCGTAACCGACTAGGATGGTAAAGTACCATTATTTGCTGTACCCTACATGGTGTGCACATGTATGATATTGATTATGTAAATTGATACTCTACTATGTATTTGCAATAAATAAATGAAATGGTTTTAAATGATTTTTCGTCAAATTTTGACCTTCTGGTTTTGTCATGCCGTAGAACCGAATATTTTTAAATGATTTATTTTCGGTTTTTTGTCGTGCAACATTTCGTATGGTGTTTTAGTATCTGTGAGCGCCTTTGTGGGTAGTCTGTTTATTAAAAAAGGAGCAGTCAATACAGATTCACCCCAAAACGATTTGTCTAATTTCGCACTTGTAACCAATGTATGAGCCATTTCAAACAACACCATTTTGCTGTGGCGTGTATGGTTCCGTCAAGTGGTACGTTATTCCCTTACAAACACAAAATTCCTTAAAATCATTTAAAAGATATTCACGCCCAGTATCGCAATACAAATTGGTCACTTTTAAATTAAACAAATTCTCACTTTTAGCAACAAAATCCTGAAAACTTTTTAAAACTTCTGACTTTGATCGCATTAAATAAGTAACTGTTTAGTGTGTAAAATCATCAATGAACGTAACGAAATATTTTTTATCATCTACAGTTGTAGGTGTTATAGGGCCGCACACATCAGAATGAATAATAAATAGGGGTCGGTTATTTTTGTTAATCTTGTCTTTACATTTTGCAAACGGCAATCGGGATTGTTTACCAAGTACGCAAGGCTCACACAGCTCATCAGTAGGTTTAATATCTTGAATTAATTTACTATCATTGTTATCAATCACATTTTTAAGCAAACCGATTTTTTGTTTGTTTATATGTCTTTTTTATTTATTTATACTTTATTGCACAACCAAAAATTTGTACAAAAGGTGGACTTAACGCCATATGGCATTCTCTACCAGTCATACCTTTGGGCTAAGCAGAAATGATTGTAGGCGGTGCGACAGAAAAAAAAAATGGGTTACTATTAAAAGAAAAAAACGATAAATTTCACGCATAAAAAAATATATATACATGAAAAAACATATCTCATAAAATAAAACAAAATAACTACAATTTACAATAAATACAATATGATCTAATAAAATATTACATATACATAACGCAAACGATAAAATAAATACATATACTTGTACATACTATAATAATAATATACTATGACGATGTATTAGAAGCTTATGGATTACGCTTTGTTGATGCTTCTGATATACAAATGTAGAAAGTGTGCACGGACGAGTCTCTTAAATGAAAATTTACTGGGAGTCTGTTGAATTTTTGCCGGAAGGGCATTCCAGAGACGAATGGCCTGGACAACAAAAGAGTTTGAAAGGAAACCTGTGCGGTGAGCAGGAGTAGCGAGAGAAAGTTTATTAGAAGAGCGCAGCGGACGCGAGTGCGTGGCACTGAGATAGGTGAACTGGGATTTTAAGTAACAGGGAGAATTAGGGTCGTTTAAGATCGAGAAAAGTGTGCAGAGGATTCTGATTTTACGTCGAGAGTGAAGAGGTACCCATAAAAGCTGTGACCGGAAAGAAGAGATATGATCGAATATGTCCAAGCCGATTATGCCATAATTTATAATTTGGGCGATCTTGGTCTTGGCATTTATTTTGAGCTACATTCAAATTACATCGCGATTTATTTAATTAAAAAAAAATACTAAAAAGGTTATTAGTATTCCCACCGGTCATGTAACATTTGTTATTTTTGAACTTCATTGTTACCAAAAATAACCGATATACCTGTTTGTTGAATACGATTTACCGATAACAAATTGTACCGAACCTCGGGCGAATATAATACGTCGTCGATTGATCCCTGTATTCCTAAATTCGTGGTTACCTCAATCCTTCCTTTACCAAAAGCAAGAATGGAAGTCCCGTTCTTGGCAACGCCGAATGGTGTGGGTAATTCAACATAAGATGTGAACGCTTCGCGTGTGTTTACAATGTGATCAGTTGCGCCCGAATCTAAAAGAAAACAAATTTTATCATTAGCTAAACGATTATCAGCGGCAGTAGGTAACTTACATATTGAAAACATAAAAACGAAACCGTCCTCGTCATCATTGCAGGGTTGAACGTTGTTGGCGGTCTTCTTGTAGTTGGTAGATTGCCCATTTTGCCGTAGTTTCTTGAAAAAACGGCAATCCCTTTTGAAATGGTTTCGTCTTCCACAATGATTGCTGTACATCTTCAAAATCGTGTGCGTCGAATTTCCAGGTTGAAAATTGTTTTTCTTCTGAGGGTAGTTTTATTCGCAAACGGTTTTGTACCAGTTTTTAATACCTTAAGTTCCGTTGTAGGTTCAACTTTCAGTTTAACTTCGTGGTCTAATAAACGTGTCTTCACAAAAGCTAGGTTTAGGTGATCTTTACCAAGTGTTTCCAGTGCTGTTATCACACCATCATAAGTTGTGGGCAGTGTTAACAATAAATGCGCTATTTTGTCCATTTCAACAAGTCTAGCACCAGCCGAAATCAGTTCTATGATTAAATTATCGAATTTCATAAAATGTTGCAATAATGTTGCATCTGGCTGCAACTTTTAAGGTTGAGTAGTTGTTTACGCAGCGCTAATTGTGTAGCCAAGCTCCTCTCTTCGTAAATCTTATCAATGACCTTGATAAGATACACCTAGTATAGACTTAGTTGTTGCAGAGCCCTTGGCAAAATTCAAAAATGCGTCACCCAAATATTCTACAATCGTACCTTTTGCAATCATGTTTTTCTTCAGCCAATCTGTGTCCGGGGATGTAGGTGCGGCATCTTCGACAACATTTAGCACTTGAAGTCCCTCTAAAAGCGATTTAATACGAAACTTCCACGTACTATACTTTTCACCGTTAAACCGTTGAATACTTCTTTTATTTCGCGAATCCGTTTTCACGATACAACACGATACTTGCAGTAAACTTGATTTTTATTTAATTTGCACAGTACGAAACGAGTCTTAGCCCATAACCTATTGTGATTAGGGCGACGTAGAAAGAAAAAAGTAGAAGGTAGTGCTCGTTACTCGTTACAACGGTCTATATTTGAATATAAAAAAGTGACGTTACAGATCGATTGAGTGAAGAGAACAACGAATGATGGGACCATAGATTAAAATCAACCTTGGATATTTGACTTTACCATAAAATTATTATCCCTTTGGAAAGGAATATTAATTTTATGGACTATACCAATTATCTCGTTAATGGTGCAAATTGTTGTCAAAATACTAGTGGAAATAATGGGAAATGGACCTATACGCCGCAGATAATTAACAGCTTGACATCTCCGTCCAGGTAATTTACAAGCGACCGATTCGCGCATAAGTGAACATTCGGCACCACTGTCAAACACCGTGTTAATAGTCAAGTTTCCGACTTGCATGCGCATAGTATTCAAAATCGATTTGTGCTGTGATACCGAGTTTACATTAGAAGTCATTTGCTTATCGTGGCGAAAACGACTTTCATACGTATGACCAGAATTAGAGCAAAATGAACAATGCTTATTAGGCTTGGGTAAAGAATTAGAAGATGCCTTAGCATTTTTCTCGACCGATTGCGTAATTGGGATCTCGTTATTTCGGTTACGACAGTTATTGAAGGTGTGATCGTTCTTTTTACAGTGGTTACAAAACAATGAATTACTAGAGGTTTTATTGTCAAAAGAATATCTAGCCCGTTTTGCCTGCAGCTGGTTCGAATTGTTCTGATTGGGGCGTTTAACACGAATTGATGAAGCAACAGAAATAAGCTCGGGCACCGTAGTGGCTCTGGCATTCATTAATTCTATTCGGAGGCGCTCGTTGTTCACCGTTCCTATCACCTCTTCTACCGCGTGACTATTGTCAAGCTTGTCTTTAGTAACTCTCCTCCACAAGATCCACGATTGTGTGAGGAAATCTGTGATATCTTTGGAAGGGTCGTAAGTTTGGTCTCTAAACTTTAGAACGTCGCGTGAATAGCGATTTTCAGGTTTGAAGGTACGGTAAGGTAAGGTTGTTATGAGCCAGTTATCAGCCCACATTTTAGCACTACCTTTTAAAAGACTCGTTACTTTCATGCGGATGTCATAGTCACTAAGTTGATAAGTATTTTTGGCAACACGGATGTGGTCGCATCACTCGCGGACGCCTACATTGCCATCCGGGTCAAATGAAGGCAAAAATACGTCAGTAATTTTAACTCTATCGTTATGCTGTTGGTTTAGCAATCGCTCACTCATGGACTGCATCATAATCATCATAATGTGAAAAAAAAACAGGTGGTACCTACATTACTTGTATGTGGCTGAGCCATAACCAGTTGGCTACCAGGTGCTGCCGGCGGTGGCACAAATGGTGCAGCGGTGCTTGCAGACGTCGCGGTACTCGCTAACGTAGCGGTGCTCGCAGACGTCGCCGTGCTTGCAGACGTCGCGGTGCTCGCAGTCGTCGCAGTGCTTGCTGGCGTAGAGGTTCTTGAAGAGCTTCCGTCTTCGTTAGGCTCCTCCATGATGCACGACGTATGATAGTGGTCAGTATCTGTAAATATAATGACCTGGGCAGAAAAGGCACTTCTGATATCGAATTTTCGCAGGGCGTGGTATTTTTTAAAAAGGAATTATGGTGACTGGCTACTATTGTAGTCTTTTCCTAAATTATGGATCTATTCAGGACTAGGTAAATCTATTCAAAACTAAGTGTTTTAACCCCTGAAACGTCCAATGTCACTATTGTTGCCAAGCCCATATACCCCTCAAACGTCCGTGGTCGCAATTGTTGCCAGCAAGGTCAAATAAATTCAAATATGGCGCCCACCGACCCCACCGTTCGGTTTTCGCTGTTTTTCCGCCTATAGACTGTTTCGAATGATAAATAACGTGTTATTTAACCTAGTATTAATCGAATGAACCCATCGATACTAGTAACCCAAGCCTTAGTCGTCACAAGTTTAAAAATAAAAGTGCCAAAGTCAAGTGCCACTTGAGGAAGTCAACTGAGTAGTTGTTGTTTTGTATTTTTTTTCTTATTTATTACGTTTTATTATCAGTATTACATTAATATAGGTATCGAAATAAAGCTAAATAACATTGTTAAACGTTGTGATATTCAGTTTAGTGCAATTTTATTCGTGTTGAGTGAAAAAACATCGTAAAATAGACACTTGTTGTACGGTAAGTTTGCAGTTGATTTCGTTCGATCTTCGCACTTGTTGAATATTTCTGTTTATTAAATACTTTACCAGATTATGCATTTATTCAGCTTTCTGGCAGTATTAACTTATTACGGGGCGCAATAAACATATAAGCAGTGGTTAAACTTTTTTTGCGCGCCGCGCTCTAAAAACGTAAAAAAAACGTAGAGGTCACGCCCGCCCGAGGGCGCGGACGATAAGCATATACCCGGCCGCGCGGCCTGGACGTTCGTTCGGTTAAGGGAATTCTACTTTGCAGCAAACCTATTTAAATTAGTATTACAGAATATGAAAGTATGAAAATTAAGCTAGACTATAAATCAGCAAACTTTTATTTTTCTTAAATAACTTAAGTTCTACTAACAATATTCACAGCTCGATGACTCGAAACAGAATGCCCAATCACTAGGTTCGGACGCCCTTTTGTACCGCCATCTTTCCCTCTAATTTCTAAATGTCTGGTAGATGGCGCCACAAAAGTTTCCGTTTTAATTTTATAAAACTCACATTAAAATAATAATTATCCGACCTAAATGTTATTACAATTGTTTAAATGTTTTTAAAGATTATTCTTATCATAATTATAAATCTGTAATTAATGAAATAAACTAAAATACAAGTGTCAATCAGTTTCTTATTTTTATTTAAGACGAAATGTCCAAAGATGGCACAGCAAACGCACTTCCGCATCCTATTTTATTGAATTATTAAAATTAACTCGTAACTCAAAAAGATGGCGCTAAAAGCGCATTTCCGTATTCTGTTTATTTAATTTATGAAAATCAAAACTAAAGTCAAGAAGATGGCGCTGCAAGCGCACATCCGTTTCCATTTTTAAATGATTAATTTAAATCAAGACAGAAAGAAAGACAAAAAGAAAGAAAGTGTTTATTTGCTCATGAAAAAGGGTACATTTGGATGGTATAAATCTATGGTTAGCTCAGCTTTTTCAGCTATCATTTAATAGCATGCAAATACATATTTTAACTAGCGGACCCAGTGAACTTTGTTTCGCCCCCAGCCCCGTCCCGCCGAGTCCCGTAATTTTAAAGTTAAGCATTCCCAGCGAATTTTGTTTCATTCTTAAATTACTAAAATGGCTATATTAAAATAAGGGTTGATCGTAGAAGGGTGAAAATTGAGAATTGTATGTATTGCTTTAGAATGTTTTTAACACTCACAGTGTCATATTTTATATTTATAAAGATAAAATAAGAAACCAAAAATTTGCGCACGGGCGGGACTTGAACCAGCAACCTTTTGGCAAACCGGGCCAAACGCTCTTACCAATTGAGCTACCGTGCTGTTAGTCCGACCCTGCGAAATTTGTGGTTTCTTATGAAAACGTCAATTGCGTGACGCTTAGCGCCATCTAGCCGTCTGTTTATGAAACAGACGGCCCAAGCAGTTATTCTTTACAGAATAAATTCAACTTGGAAATTGATGTCGCTTCGCTATCTAATGCTTTAGAATGTTTTTAACACTCACAGTGTCATATTTTATATTTATAAAGATAAAATAAGAAACCAAAAATTTGCGCACGGGCGGGACTTGAACCAGCAACCTTTTGGCAAACCGGGCCAAACGCTCTTACCAATTGAGCTACCGTGCTGTTAGTCCGACCCTGCGAAATTTGTGGTTTCTTATGAAAACGTCAATTGCGTGACGCTTAGCGCCATCTAGCCGTCTGTTTATGAAACAGACGGCCCAAGCAGTTATTCTTTACAGAATAAATTCAACTTGGAAATTGATGTCGCTTCGCTATCTAATGCTTTAGAATGTTTTTAACACTCACAGTGTCATATTTTATATTTATAAAGATAAAATAAGAAACCAAAAATTTTTTGCGCACGGGCGGGACTTGAACCAGCAACCTTTTGGCAAACCGGGCCAAACGCTCTTACCAATTGAGCTACCGTGCTGTTAGTCCGACCCTGCGAAATTTGTGGTTTCTTATGAAAACGTCAATTGCGTGACGCTTAGCGCCATCTAGCCGTCTGTTTATGAAACAGACGGCCCAAGCAGTTATTCTTTACAGAATAAATTCAACTTGGAAATTGATGTCGCTTCGCTATCTAATGCTTTAGAATGTTTTTAACACTCACAGTGTCATATTTTATATTTATAAAGATAAAATAAGAAACCAAAAATTTTTTGCGCACGGGCGGGACTTGAACCAGCAACCTTTTGGCAAACCGGGCCAAACGCTCTTACCAATTGAGCTACCGTGCTGTTAGTCCGACCCTGCGAAATTTGTGGTTTCTTATGAAAACGTCAATTGCGTGACGCTTAGCGCCATCTAGCCGTCTGTTTATGAAACAGACGGCCCAAGCAGTTATTCTTTACAGAATAAATTCAACTTGGAAATTGATGTCGCTTCGCTATCTAATGCTTTAGAATGTTTTTAACACTCACAGTGTCATATTTTATATTTATAAAGATAAAATAAGAAACCAAAAATTTTTTGCGCACGGGCGGGACTTGAACCAGCAACCTTTTGGCAAACCGGGCCAAACGCTCTTACCAATTGAGCTACCGTGCTGTTAGTCCGACCCTGCGAAATTTGTGGTTTCTTATGAAAACGTCAATTGCGTGACGCTTAGCGCCATCTAGCCGTCTGTTTATGAAACAGACGGCCCAAGCAGTTATTCTTTACAGAATAAATTCAACTTGGAAATTGATGTCGCTTCGCTATCTAATGCTTTAGAATGTTTTTAACACTCACAGTGTCATATTTTATATTTATAAAGATAAAATAAGAAACCAAAAATTTGCGCACGGGCGGGACTTGAACCAGCAACCTTTTGGCAAACCGGGCCAAACGCTCTTACCAATTGAGCTACCGTGCTGTTAGTCCGACCCTGCGAAATTTGTGGTTTCTTATGAAAACGTCAATTGCGTGACGCTTAGCGCCATCTAGCCGTCTGTTTATGAAACAGACGGCCCAAGCAGTTATTCTTTACAGAATAAATTCAACTTGGAAATTGATGTCGCTTCGCTATCTAATGCTTTAGAATGTTTTTAACACTCACAGTGTCATATTTTATATTTATAAAGATAAAATAAGAAACCAAAAATTTGCGCACGGGCGGGACTTGAACCAGCAACCTTTTGGCAAACCGGGCCAAACGCTCTTACCAATTGAGCTACCGTGCTGTTAGTCCGACCCTGCGAAATTTGTGGTTTCTTATGAAAACGTCAATTGCGTGACGCTTAGCGCCATCTAGCCGTCTGTTTATGAAACAGACGGCCCAAGCAGTTATTCTTTACAGAATAAATTCAACTTGGAAATTGATGTCGCTTCGCTATCTAATGCTTTAGAATGTTTTTAACACTCACAGTGTCATATTTTATATTTATAAAGATAAAATAAGAAACCAAAAATTTTTTGCGCACGGGCGGGACTTGAACCAGCAACCTTTTGGCAAACCGGGCCAAACGCTCTTACCAATTGAGCTACCGTGCTGTTAGTCCGACCCTGCGAAATTTGTGGTTTCTTATGAAAACGTCAATTGCGTGACGCTTAGCGCCATCTAGCCGTCTGTTTATGAAACAGACGGCCCAAGCAGTTATTCTTTACAGAATAAATTCAACTTGGAAATTGATGTCGCTTCGCTATCTAATGCTTTAGAATGTTTTTAACACTCACAGTGTCATATTTTATATTTATAAAGATAAAATAAGAAACCAAAAATTTTTGCGCACGGGCGGGACTTGAACCAGCAACCTTTTGGCAAACCGGGCCAAACGCTCTTACCAATTGAGCTACCGTGCTGTTAGTCCGACCCTGCGAAATTTGTGGTTTCTTATGAAAACGTCAATTGCGTGACGCTTAGCGCCATCTAGCCGTCTGTTTATGAAACAGACGGCCCAAGCAGTTATTCTTTACAGAATAAATTCAACTTGGAAATTGATGTCGCTTCGCTATCTAATGCTTTAGAATGTTTTTAACACTCACAGTGTCATATTTTATATTTATAAAGATAAAATAAGAAACCAAAAATTTTTTGCGCACGGGCGGGACTTGAACCAGCAACCTTTTGGCAAACCGGGCCAAACGCTCTTACCAATTGAGCTACCGTGCTGTTAGTCCGACCCTGCGAAATTTGTGGTTTCTTATGAAAACGTCAATTGCGTGACGCTTAGCGCCATCTAGCCGTCTGTTTATGAAACAGACGGCCCAAGCAGTTATTCTTTACAGAATAAATTCAACTTGGAAATTGATGTCGCTTCGCTATCTAATGCTTTAGAATGTTTTTAACACTCACAGTGTCATATTTTATATTTATAAAGATAAAATAAGAAACCAAAAATTTGCGCACGGGCGGGACTTGAACCAGCAACCTTTTGGCAAACCGGGCCAAACGCTCTTACCAATTGAGCTACCGTGCTGTTAGTCCGACCCTGCGAAATTTGTGGTTTCTTATGAAAACGTCAATTGCGTGACGCTTAGCGCCATCTAGCCGTCTGTTTATGAAACAGACGGCCCAAGCAGTTATTCTTTACAGAATAAATTCAACTTGGAAATTGATGTCGCTTCGCTATCTAATGCTTTAGAATGTTTTTAACACTCACAGTGTCATATTTTATATTTATAAAGATAAAATAAGAAACCAAAAATTTTTTGCGCACGGGCGGGACTTGAACCAGCAACCTTTTGGCAAACCGGGCCAAACGCTCTTACCAATTGAGCTACCGTGCTGTTAGTCCGACCCTGCGAAATTTGTGGTTTCTTATGAAAACGTCAATTGCGTGACGCTTAGCGCCATCTAGCCGTCTGTTTATGAAACAGACGGCCCAAGCAGTTATTCTTTACAGAATAAATTCAACTTGGAAATTGATGTCGCTTCGCTATCTAATGCTTTAGAATGTTTTTAACACTCACAGTGTCATATTTTATATTTATAAAGATAAAATAAGAAACCAAAAATTTGCGCACGGGCGGGACTTGAACCAGCAACCTTTTGGCAAACCGGGCCAAACGCTCTTACCAATTGAGCTACCGTGCTGTTAGTCCGACCCTGCGAAATTTGTGGTTTCTTATGAAAACGTCAATTGCGTGACGCTTAGCGCCATCTAGCCGTCTGTTTATGAAACAGACGGCCCAAGCAGTTATTCTTTACAGAATAAATTCAACTTGGAAATTGATGTCGCTTCGCTATCTAATGCTTTAGAATGTTTTTAACACTCACAGTGTCATATTTTATATTTATAAAGATAAAATAAGAAACCAAAAATTTTTGCGCACGGGCGGGACTTGAACCAGCAACCTTTTGGCAAACCGGGCCAAACGCTCTTACCAATTGAGCTACCGTGCTGTTAGTCCGACCCTGCGAAATTTGTGGTTTCTTATGAAAACGTCAATTGCGTGACGCTTAGCGCCATCTAGCCGTCTGTTTATGAAACAGACGGCCCAAGCAGTTATTCTTTACAGAATAAATTCAACTTGGAAATTGATGTCGCTTCGCTATCTAATGCTTTAGAATGTTTTTAACACTCACAGTGTCATATTTTATATTTATAAAGATAAAATAAGAAACCAAAAATTTTTGCGCACGGGCGGGACTTGAACCAGCAACCTTTTGGCAAACCGGGCCAAACGCTCTTACCAATTGAGCTACCGTGCTGTTAGTCCGACCCTGCGAAATTTGTGGTTTCTTATGAAAACGTCAATTGCGTGACGCTTAGCGCCATCTAGCCGTCTGTTTATGAAACAGACGGCCCAAGCAGTTATTCTTTACAGAATAAATTCAACTTGGAAATTGATGTCGCTTCGCTATCTAATGCTTTAGAATGTTTTTAACACTCACAGTGTTATATTTTATATTTATAAAGATAAAATAAGAAACCAAAAATTTGCGCACGGGCGGGACTTGAACCAGCAACCTTTTGGCAAACCGGGCCAAACGCTCTTACCAATTGAGCTACCGTGCTGTTAGTCCGACCCTGCGAAATTTGTGGTTTCTTATGAAAACGTCAATTGCGTGACGCTTAGCGCCATCTAGCCGTCTGTTTATGAAACAGACGGCTAGATGGCGCTAATTGATCAATTATTCTGTAAAGAATCACTGCTTGGGCCGTCTGTTTCATAAACAGACGGCTAGATGGCGCTAAGCGTCACGCAATTGACGTTTTCATAAGAAACCACAAATTTCGCAGGGTCGGACTAACAGCACGGTAGCTCAATTGGTAAGAGCGTTTGGCCCGGTTTGCCAAAAGGTTGCTGGTTCAAGTCCCGCCCGTGCGCAAAAATTTTTGGTTTCTTATTTTATCTTTATAAATATAAAATATGACACTGTGAGTGTTAAAAACATTCTAAAGCATTAGATAGCGAAGCGACATCAATTTCCAAGTTGAATTTATTCTGTAAAGAATAACTGCTTGGGCCGTCTGTTTCATAAACAGACGGCTAGATGGCGCTAAGCGTCACGCAATTGACGTTTTCATAAGAAACCACAAATTTCGCAGGGTCGGACTAACAGCACGGTAGCTCAATTGGTAAGAGCGTTTGGCCCGGTTTGCCAAAAGGTTGCTGGTTCAAGTCCCGCCCGTGCGCAAAAAATTTTTGGTTTCTTATTTTATCTTTATAAATATAAAATATGACACTGTGAGTGTTAAAAACATTCTAAAGCATTAGATAGCGAAGCGACATCAATTTCCAAGTTGAATTTATTCTGTAAAGAATAACTGCTTGGGCCGTCTGTTTCATAAACAGACGGCTAGATGGCGCTAAGCGTCACGCAATTGACGTTTTCATAAGAAACCACAAATTTCGCAGGGTCGGACTAACAGCACGGTAGCTCAATTGGTAAGAGCGTTTGGCCCGGTTTGCCAAAAGGTTGCTGGTTCAAGTCCCGCCCGTGCGCAAAAAATTTTTGGTTTCTTATTTTATCTTTATAAATATAAAATATGACACTGTGAGTGTTAAAAACATTCTAAAGCATTAGATAGCGAAGCGACATCAATTTCCAAGTTGAATTCATTCTGTAAAGAATAACTGCTTGGGCCGTCTGTTTCATAAACAGACGGCTAGATGGCGCTAAGCGTCACGCAATTGACGTTTTCATAAGAAACCACAAATTTCGCAGGGTCGGACTAACAGCACGGTAGCTCAATTGGTAAGAGCGTTTGGCCCGGTTTGCCAAAAGGTTGCTGGTTCAAGTCCCGCCCGTGCGCAAAAAATTTTTGGTTTCTTATTTTATCTTTATAAATATAAAATATGACACTGTGAGTGTTAAAAACATTCTAAAGCATTAGATAGCGAAGCGACATCAATTTCCAAGTTGAATTTATTCTGTAAAGAATAACTGCTTGGGCCGTCTGTTTCATAAACAGACGGCTAGATGGCGCTAAGCGTCACGCAATTGACGTTTTCATAAGAAACCACAAATTTCGCAGGGTCGGACTAACAGCACGGTAGCTCAATTGGTAAGAGCGTTTGGCCCGGTTTGCCAAAAGGTTGCTGGTTCAAGTCCCGCCCGTGCGCAAAAAATTTTTGGTTTCTTATTTTATCTTTATAAATATAAAATATGACACTGTGAGTGTTAAAAACATTCTAAAGCAATAGATAGCGAAGCGACATCAATTTCCAAGTTGAATTTATTCTGTAAAGAATAACTGCTTGGGCCGTCTGTTTCATAAACAGACGGCTAGATGGCGCTAAGCGTCACGCAATTGACGTTTTCATAAGAAACCACAAATTTCGCAGGGTCGGACTAACAGCACGGTAGCTCAATTGGTAAGAGCGTTTGGCCCGGTTTGCCAAAAGGTTGCTGGTTCAAGTCCCGCCCGTGCGCAAAAAATTTTTGGTTTCTTATTTTATCTTTATAAATATAAAATATGACACTGTGAGTGTTAAAAACATTCTAAAGCATTAGATAGCGAAGCGACATCAATTTCCAAGTTGAATTTATTCTGTAAAGAATAACTGCTTGGGCCGTCTGTTTCATAAACAGACGGCTAGATGGCGCTAAGCGTCACGCAATTGACGTTTTCATAAGAAACCACAAATTTCGCAGGGTCGGACTAACAGCACGGTAGCTCAATTGGTAAGAGCGTTTGGCCCGGTTTGCCAAAAGGTTGCTGGTTCAAGTCCCGCCCGTGCGCAAAAATTTTTGGTTTCTTATTTTATCTTTATAAATATAAAATATGACACTGTGAGTGTTAAAAACATTCTAAAGCATTAGATAGCGAAGCGACATCAATTTCCAAGTTGAATTTATTCTGTAAAGAATAACTGCTTGGGCCGTCTGTTTCATAAACAGACGGCTAGATGGCGCTAAGCGTCACGCAATTGACGTTTTCATAAGAAACCACAAATTTCGCAGGGTCGGACTAACAGCACGGTAGCTCAATTGGTAAGAGCGTTTGGCCCGGTTTGCCAAAAGGTTGCTGGTTCAAGTCCCGCCCGTGCGCAAATTTTTGGTTTCTTATTTTATCTTTATAAATATAAAATATGACACTGTGAGTGTTAAAAACATTCTAAAGCATTAGATAGCGAAGCGACATCAATTTCCAAGTTGAATTTATTCTGTAAAGAATAACTGCTTGGGCCGTCTGTTTCATAAACAGACGGCTAGATGGCGCTAAGCGTCACGCAATTGACGTTTTCATAAGAAACCACAAATTTCGCAGGGTCGGACTAACAGCACGGTAGCTCAATTGGTAAGAGCGTTTGGCCCGGTTTGCCAAAAGGTTGCTGGTTCAAGTCCCGCCCGTGCGCAAAAAATTTTTGGTTTCTTATTTTATCTTTATAAATATAAAATATGACACTGTGAGTGTTAAAAACATTCTAAAGCATTAGATAGCGAAGCGACATCAATTTCCAAGTTGAATTTATTCTGTAAAGAATAACTGCTTGGGCCGTCTGTTTCATAAACAGACGGCTAGATGGCGCTAAGCGTCACGCAATTGACGTTTTCATAAGAAACCACAAATTTCGCAGGGTCGGACTAACAGCACGGTAGCTCAATTGGTAAGAGCGTTTGGCCCGGTTTGCCAAAAGGTTGCTGGTTCAAGTCCCGCCCGTGCGCAAAAAATTTTTGGTTTCTTATTTTATCTTTATAAATATAAAATATGACACTGTGAGTGTTAAAAACATTCTAAAGCATTAGATAGCGAAGCGACATCAATTTCCAAGTTGAATTTATTCTGTAAAGAATAACTGCTTGGGCCGTCTGTTTCATAAACAGACGGCTAGATGGCGCTAAGCGTCACGCAATTGACGTTTTCATAAGAAACCACAAATTTCGCAGGGTCGGACTAACAGCACGGTAGCTCAATTGGTAAGAGCGTTTGGCCCGGTTTGCCAAAAGGTTGCTGGTTCAAGTCCCGCCCGTGCGCAAATTTTTGGTTTCTTATTTTATCTTTATAAATATAAAATATGACACTGTGAGTGTTAAAAACATTCTAAAGCATTAGATAGCGAAGCGACATCAATTTCCAAGTTGAATTTATTCTGTAAAGAATAACTGCTTGGGCCGTCTGTTTCATAAACAGACGGCTAGATGGCGCTAAGCGTCACGCAATTGACGTTTTCATAAGAAACCACAAATTTCGCAGGGTCGGACTAACAGCACGGTAGCTCAATTGGTAAGAGCGTTTGGCCCGGTTTGCCAAAAGGTTGCTGGTTCAAGTCCCGCCCGTGCGCAAAAATTTTTGGTTTCTTATTTTATCTTTATAAATATAAAATATGACACTGTGAGTGTTAAAAACATTCTAAAGCATTAGATAGCGAAGCGACATCAATTTCCAAGTTGAATTTATTCTGTAAAGAATAACTGCTTGGGCCGTCTGTTTCATAAACAGACGGCTAGATGGCGCTAAGCGTCACGCAATTGACGTTTTCATAAGAAACCACAAATTTCGCAGGGTCGGACTAACAGCACGGTAGCTCAATTGGTAAGAGCGTTTGGCCCGGTTTGCCAAAAGGTTGCTGGTTCAAGTCCCGCCCGTGCGCAAAAAATTTTTGGTTTCTTATTTTATCTTTATAAATATAAAATATGACACTGTGAGTGTTAAAAACATTCTAAAGCATTAGATAGCGAAGCGACATCAATTTCCAAGTTGAATTTATTCTGTAAAGAATAACTGCTTGGGCCGTCTGTTTCATAAACAGACGGCTAGATGGCGCTAAGCGTCACGCAATTGACGTTTTCATAAGAAACCACAAATTTCGCAGGGTCGGACTAACAGCACGGTAGCTCAATTGGTAAGAGCGTTTGGCCCGGTTTGTCAAAAGGTTGCTGGTTCAAGTCCCGCCCGTGCGCAAATTTTTGGTTTCTTATTTTATCTTTATAAATATAAAATATGACACTGTGAGTGTTAAAAACATTCTAAAGCATTAGATAGCGAAGCGACATCAATTTCCAAGTTGAATTTATTCTGTAAAGAATAACTGCTTGGGCCGTCTGTTTCATAAACAGACGGCTAGATGGCGCTAAGCGTCACGCAATTGACGTTTTCATAAGAAACCACAAATTTCGCAGGGTCGGACTAACAGCACGGTAGCTCAATTGGTAAGAGCGTTTGGCCCGGTTTGCCAAAAGGTTGCTGGTTCAAGTCCCGCCCGTGCGCAAAAATTTTTGGTTTCTTATTTTATCTTTATAAATATAAAATATGACACTGTGAGTGTTAAAAACATTCTAAAGCATTAGATAGCGAAGCGACATCAATTTCCAAGTTGAATTTATTCTGTAAAGAATAACTGCTTGGGCCGTCTGTTTCATAAACAGACGGCTAGATGGCGCTAAGCGTCACGCAATTGACGTTTTCATAAGAAACCACAAATTTCGCAGGGTCGGACTAACAGCACGGTAGCTCAATTGGTAAGAGCGTTTGGCCCGGTTTGCCAAAAGGTTGCTGGTTCAAGTCCCGCCCGTGCGCAAATTTTTGGTTTCTTATTTTATCTTTATAAATATAAAATATGACACTGTGAGTGTTAAAAACATTCTAAAGCATTAGATAGCGAAGCGACATCAATTTCCAAGTTGAATTTATTCTGTAAAGAATAACTGCTTGGGCCGTCTGTTTCATAAACAGACGGCTAGATGGCGCTAAGCGTCACGCAATTGACGTTTTCATAAGAAACCACAAATTTCGCAGGGTCGGACTAACAGCACGGTAGCTCAATTGGTAAGAGCGTTTGGCCCGGTTTGCCAAAAGGTTGCTGGTTCAAGTCCCGCCCGTGCGCAAATTTTTGGTTTCTTATTTTATCTTTATAAATTGTATGTATTTTTGTATGTTGTATCATAAAAAAATAGAAAATAAAATTTTGTCTAAAAAATAAATAAATAAATTTAGGGGTGGACTACCCCTAACATTTAGGGGGATGAAAAATAGATGTTGGCCGATTCACATAAATACCGGATAAGCACAAAAAAATTCATCAAAATCGGTCAAGCCGTTTCGGAGGAGTATGGCAACGAAAACTGTGACACGAGAATTTTATATATTAGACTAGCGGACCCAGCGACCTTTGTTTCGCCCCCAGCCCCGTCCCGCCCCAGCCCCGTCCCGCCGAGCCCCGTAATTTTAAAGTTAAGCATTCCCAGCGAATTTTGTTTCATTCTTAAATTACTAAAATGGCTATATTAAAATAAGGGTTGATCGTAGAAGGGTGAAAATTGAGAATTGTATGTATTTTTGTATGTTCTATCATAAAAAAATAGAAATTAAAAATTTTGTCTAAAAAATAAATAAAAGAAAATTAGGGGTGGACTACCCCTAACATTTAGGGGGATGAAAAATAGATGTTGGCCGATTCACATAAATACCGGATAAGCAAAAAAAAATTCATCAAAATCGGTCAAGCCGTTTCGGAGGAGAATGGCAACGAAAACTGTGACACGAGAATTTTATATATTAGATACTAAACAATTAAGAATGCAGATGTCAGAAGATGGCGCTGCAAGCGCACATCCGTTTCCATTTTTAAATAATTAATTTAAATCAAGACAGTTGTCAGAAGATGGCGCTGCAAGCGCACATCCGTTTCCTACTTTATTTATTTAATCAAAAAAATCGTATAAAGATGGCGCTGAAGGCGCTTCCGTATCCTCTTTAGATTATAATTTAAAAACAATCAACAGAGTTACTTAATTATTTTCTTATTTGATTCGATTCTTATAAAAATAATTTTAGCAAGAGGAAAATTAGGTTTATAAACTACGATGAAAAATCGCTGCGGCGACACACAATTTCACTTGAAATTGGACCTAGTTCTGCAGAAAGCAGCCACCTGGCACTTTTTCGAAAATTGAGATAATAACACAGCCATACTTGATTCGACATGCCGGATTTTTTGCAAAGACAGCCATGTCGATATCTCTGTTTACGGCGGAGATACGAGCCGTCAAATGCAGCCATTCAAAAAAAAAATTTTGTAAAAAACAGTCATCATGGTGTAAAACGCAGCCAATTTTAACATAAACTGCCTTACCTGATTTTGCATAAATCAGCCAGCTATATGGCTGTTTCGTACAAATTTCAAAATGTTAGGCGGTATTGGGGATCAAGTTTCGTTTAAAACAGCCAGTGTACGTAGGCTGTTTTCTGTAAATTGTGTATTTGTTACGAGTCCATACTTGGCTTTTTCCAACGTCAGCCAGGCTGTTTTTGTCAAATTTTGAATTAACAAAAAATTAACTATTTTACGGGTAGTACCGTAACCGCCGTACTCGGAAACAATCACTAAGCATTACATGAAAATTTTAATGACACTTAAGTGTCATTAAATTGTGTCAACTTAAGTTGATGCGAATAAAGACGTTTCTTCTTCTATATTGCAGAATCTGCACATAGTGTCTTCGGTCATGTTCATATTGGACAAATGTTTGTTCAGTTTACAGTGGTATTCTAGTCACTGCACAAGCTTTGTATCTTTCGAACTTTAACAGTTATTTCGTAACTTTGTTGTAACCCCGAAGGAGTGCGTTTGAGTGTTCTTGTCCTAGTAAAGACTTCCACGACTCAATAGCCTCTAGTTTACAGAGGGTAGTTAGAAGCGTAGTGGCGCGTTGTTTGGTGATGCCACAGAACGGTTCTACGCTGATTTGAGGGCTATCGGCTTCTTCTCTAGCGAGTTCATCAGCTACTTCATTTCTAATTCATTCAATGTCTCAGTGCATGTTCCCACAAGTTCTGACTTTTGTTTGAAGTATTTTAAAGCCAGCACGGCGGCTTGGCTGTCCGAGTTGATGTATATGTGTTGGTTCCAGAGCTTCCTCTTAAGGTTTACCTCTGCACATTTGTTTATGGCAAAGACCTATGCTTGGAAGATCGAGGTTTCAGTCCTCATGTTGATGCAAACTTTGAGCTTAGGCCTCTCCCTAGGTCTCACACTAGTCCCTTTTTGGATCAGTCCGTGTACCAGACCTCGCTACCTTTCTTGAATGACATTTGGCCCTATAGCCATTTGTATCTAGTAGGTTGATTGGTTAGTTGAGATTGTTGAAGACAAGTAAAACCAGAGCTCTTAATGTAGCAAGGTGAAGTTTATTTTTCTGACTGGTATAAAAAACAAATGTTTGATAGATTATAAAAATGCTGATAATTTTGAATTAGGAAGGCCGAAAAGAAGGATTATAACTAATGCTGGTGATGCTGGTCACCAACAGGTATGTTTACGGAGTATAGCTTGGTAAAGTTACATTCCGTATGCATGTCGTCACTAGGCATGCTTAGTAGTCGGTTTTCAAGTACTGGTTCCTTGAGTCTTATCAAATTTTGAGAACCCCTTCTGACTTTCGTGCGGAAACAGATTCTTTATGCGCTCCGCTTCGCTTCTTTTTTCACATGCATATGCAGATGTGTTAGATCCAGCAGAGCATTTACGCTTGGTTGACCTTGCTGTACCAGACAGCAGGTGCATATGTTGTTAGCCTTGTGTATCATAATCTTTTTCTGACATATTACAAGTAGTTGGTCTACCGCTAGGGTCCATAGAAACGGGGACAGTACGCCTCCTTGTGGGCATTCTCTTGTGGCAAGGAATTCAAACTTGAAGCATTGAGGGTGATGCTTGCTACTCGGTTTGATAGCATGTTTCTTACCCATCTGATGGTGCTTTCATCTATCTCTTTTGCCTCCATTCCGTTTAGAATGGTTTCTATAGGGGTTATTTATTATCAAATGCACCTTCAACTTCTAGAAAAGCGCATAGGGCTGTTTATCCTCTAGAGATTTTTACACCTTGTTGACCAAATCCAGTAGGGCTGTTTCAGTGGATTTTACCTTTTGGTATGCATTTTGGTTGATACATAGTAGTCTGTCCACGCTAGCTCACCGCTCCTTGTACGTTTGTAAGTCAAATGACTTACAGACTTTTACAGTAACAGGAACACGACAATGGAACTCTCTTCCCCTAGATATAAAGAAGACTGATTTGAAGCTACCTTTCAAGAATAAAGCTCGCACATTTCTGATAGAGTGATTAATTGCATAATAATAATATTAGTATATGTATGTATTATTGCTTTATGTATGCTTAAGTACGTAAAATGATAAATGTTTATAGTTAAAGTTAATGCGTCTATTTTAAAGTATTTATTTATATAATATATTATAATATGTATATTTATTATAATAGGATTATTTTTACTATGTTCCTTCTTTCTTTAGAAGCTTTTCACTGCACCCGTTGCCTTCGTTCTGCATGACCTAAAGGTCTGACGGGCAGATAATGCTTTTAGTATTAAGTTCACCTTCGTACACTATTTTTTAAATAAATAATAAATAGTCTTTAAATAAATAAATAAACACGCACTTTCACAAAACTATTTGGAGACTTGGTTCCTATAACGCTCAGACAAATTTTCTGGGCGTTTTTGTGAAAGAGGTTAGAAAAGGGAACAAAAAGGAAAGAGTTTTCTCGAAGATATAAAATAGAAACTTTTACTGTTTGTAGAGACATGTTTTGTAAAACTCTAAATATATGCTTAACTAAAATTTCAACAGCCATGGACAAAAATTATTCGAGATAACCATTGCTTCCTTTTTTTTAAACAAAGACAAGTATAACAGGTTTTTTTTTAGTTTTCTTAAAAACCACTACTATTATTTTACATCAAATTATAAAGGTCTGTTAATTCTATTAAGGTAATAAAACTTTCGTTGGCTGTCTTTTATGTACTGTTATTCAATTTTTAATTAATGCAGAACACAGCCAACTCATGTGGCTGGTTTCTTCTTTATTGCAAATTCGATGAAATGTGCTATTTTGGATAAAACAGCCATGTCAAAAACGCTATTATTGGTATTACTCTAAACGATACAAAGTACTGGATAGGATATAAAAAATTGCAACATTTTTCCTAAAATTTTTCAAATATAACATGAACAGAAAAGTAATAAATTACTGCAGGAGAACATTCGATAGTAAAACGCTCATAACTCCGTTCGTACTTTTCCTCATATGGCTGCCTTCTGCAGAACTAGGTCCAATTATAAAAAATCAAATGTAAGTTATTTTCAGCGAGCCTCTTCGGGGCGGTCAACTGTTTGAAATCTGCCAAAAATGGTTCTGCTACATCGCTTCTCGCATCTCTTTTTATCACACAGCTTTCTGCTGGTGATATCTCGCTTTTATCGTTCTATCCCAAAGGGATACTAATTTTATGAGTATAAATCATAATATTATTATCCCTTTCCGATAGGGGCCCATAGTATTTCTATGGTATAAATACAATATCATTGCTGTATTTAGACATACTACTAATCTGTGATGTAAACGATCCAAGAGCTTTCCAATCTAAAGTATCTGTCACTGTCACATCTATCAAAAATTAGCACAGATTAGTTTGAATAGTCGCAAACAGCAACTTCATTCATTTGCATTTTGCAGATTTACGTAACAGACACATTTTCTCATTATTTGTACGCATCTTGAATAAAACGCATCAAAATGTTGGGCCGTTTGGGTAAAAAACAGATGGAAATCGCGTCTTCATTCCTGACGTCTGCTGGCGGTTATGGAGGAGCAGCTTTCGTCACGCTGCTGTACTTCACGGATTGGAAGGTGTTCGTGGCCAACATCCCCTACTACAACGGTAAATTCCAAGACGAACCTGAAGAAAAGTAGTCAAGACGATAAATTATACATTGATTCTGTATATTAAATTATAACTTAGTAGATGTAAATGTAAGTAACCTAGCAATCAATTATGTTTCATTAAATCTTAATTCCTATTGCAAAATATTTGTTTGTTCATTATTTCAATGTGCCACAAACTTACACTGCTTTACAGGCTGCTGAGGTATGAACCCTCAATCTACAGACCACCTCTCTTTCTACTACAAACTGATCAACTGCAGCTAGTTACCTATCAACTGATTCATAAATCTTCTACAAAATAAAATATTTAAAAGATCAAAAATGAAACTAAAAATTGCACAGTGATACCTCAACTTAAACCTTTGGCTATCCGGGCCAAGATTGTGGGTTTGAGTCCCTCCCGTGTTCCCAACCAAAACTGCGAATAAGTTTATGTTTCTTAGTTTATCTTATGAAAATACAAAATAACCATGTTTAAAACATTCAAAACCAATATGTACCAACCAAGACCTTCTTCACTCCTGAAATAAATATTAGAGGTCAAACAAATAGTTGAGCTTTCTTCCTGCAATAGCTCAAAGCACAGCCTATAGGCTGTGCTGTCCAGTATGCTGAATACAAGCAAGGTGTATTTTCTTCAAACCCCAATAACACCATATGGAACATCAGTTCTCGACTGTTTACATATTGATTGATTGATGGAAAGTCTCCATATTCCTCATATAAAATAGATAAATGATGATATTGCTTTTGAGAAATAAATGCATTAAACATTATTCAACTGTGCTATGCTTGGACAATTTAGTGAAATAAGTTCCATTACTTGGTATGTAAAAAAATCTAACATTATAAAATATGGTATGTTTTGAATGAGGAAGGAAATTAAAACAATATTTAAGTACATACATATTTAATTACAGTATACCTACTGTGACTTATATTAAAAAAGTGCAAATAATTTGTTTATTTAAACAAGTAGGTACTTTATAACTTACCTTATATCAAAAGGTACTAATCTAAATATAACTTTGTAGTTAAGGTTAAAGTTATCACAAACGCATAAAATAAAATTAAAAACCTAAAGAAAGTGATAGGCCAGTAAGAGTATTTCATTAAGTGTTATGTTACACTAACATACATTTTCTTTGATGAATAACATGTACCTCGTTTATTATAGAGTACCTCTTCAACCAGACTATTAACAAACTGACTCAAATAAGTAACAACACTTTTGGTTCAATTGAAAACTGTCTAATCTCACAGCTAAAAGAGGGTCAATACACAGCTATAGCATTTTCAAAATAAATGCCTACTTATATAATTATTACAAAAAGATTGTAGAACTATGAAAAAAAAAAAACTAACTACTTATAGGTAAATCAGTGGCCCTTCCACTCCAAAAATAGTATGATGGACTCTCATGAACCCCTTCAGGCAACAGATTTGAGCTACTCAGAACTACACTATAAAAGTAGGCATTTTCTTTCTTAGTCTTCTACTAAACTAGTAATATCAAACATTCATAAGCTTAAGTTTGTCGTAAGTAATAATTATGTACTATACTGAGTTAAGGTTACACTGTACTGTCTGTACTCAGCAACAACAATATTCATCAATTGTATTATAATTAGGTAAGTATCTAAGGCCGTGTAAGTGATGGTGGATGAGCTAAACAGGACTGCAAGCCTTGTAAGAGCTTACAATTATTCTACACACACAACTTAATTTATTGCTATATGTATTTTACAGATAATGGACCCCATGGCATAGGCAATGTTACCTGTGTAATGTACTACATGGTACTCATCTTGGCTATAACAAGTAACATTGTCTGAAATCGTTATCCAAACAAGATACAGGGGTTTTTGACATCTCACGCAGTCAGTAGGTACCTACCTACCTACAAATACATTCATTCATATTTTTTATAGTAACAACATCACATGATTAAAAGTGGCGACGGAATCTTATTATATTTTTTTACTAGGCCTGTAATACCCTACAACAAATAGTAATAGTAATTTTATAATTTAATTTAAGGAAACAACATACTTTAAGGGAGCGCTGTGACTCACAAACACATCGTCAACAAATATACATGCCACAAATAAAAATAAATCGAAACTGACGGTCGCGTCTGACAAATAAATTAGGCCACAGAAAAGGTTGTAGTAAGGTACACAGGGATATCGAGGGTAAAAAAAAGCATTATAATTGACTTAAAATTTGAAAAGGAATTTAAACGTTTGGCCTGCCGATCTTCGTTGAGATTCCGTCTAGATCCTAGGAGGCCGACATCTCATCACTAAAATGTGGAGTATTCTAAGATCATTAAAATCGAAACAGGTATGAGGTTAGTTAGTTTGATTTATAAAAATGTACATTCACGGGAGGTACACGAAACTGAAGGCAAAAAAAGAGATGACGGAAACGTTTCAGTTTTGGTATAACAGTTATGGATATTCATCATAATCGAGACGAAATAATATTATAAATGGCACTCGTAAAAAACAAGTACAGTCTACGCGCAACGTCTACGGCTAAATAAAGCACTCCTAAAATCTAACAGGGTCGCATCGGCGAGCAATCGGTGCCTGTGTGTAAAGGCCCGCTCCCGGTTAGCGGGAGGAAACGGTTACGACATCGGTCCCGTCTCATTCCATTTCGGCACAATTCAAATATTAGGTAAGCAAAAAAGTGCAGCTCAGGATTTTTTTCATACTACTATCCAAAAAAACTACCTAAAGCGGACGAAGTCGCGGGTAAAAGCTAGTAGGATATAAACATAATCTCTTGAATGTATCGGGCTGTGGGTACAGAAGGGCGGCTTGCTCAGAAGCGCAGCTCGTTGTCGCCGCTGCCGGGCGCGTCCTCGTCGTCGGGCGGGGGCGGGGCGGGGCCGCACGCCGCCGCGCCCTTGGTGCGCGAGCCCGGCACCTCCGCGCCGTGCGCGTCCACGCACCTGCACCGGAGCGGAACACAGTTAAAAGACGGGTGACAATTTTGTTCATCGTAGATAAATAAATAAATAAATATTGGGCACCGATCACATACATTGCTCTGATCCCAAAGTAAGTAGCGAATGCATTTGTGTTATGGAAATCAGACACAACGGTGTTTTGCCACACCGCCCAGACCCAAGGCAATATAGAAAATATTGTTTTCTACATTGACCCGACCGGGAACCCCACGAGATGGCGACGCTTGAAACCAGCGTGCTAGCCTCTCGACCACGAAGATCGCCAAATCGTAGATGTCGCCACACACGAGGTTTAACAAAATTTACTACATTCCTTCTCGGTGGTGATTCTGTTACTAAAGTACGACAAATTTGTACAGGACCAACATTGAAATCACAAAAAAAAATCTTCTTCAAAAAACTCTGCAAACTAGCATCAGGCAAACCGAAGTGAAATATTTTTTTGGGATTACGATGTTAGTCCCTGTACGATTTGCACCGAACAATTAGACATTTTTCAGTAATTATAATTTAGTCACAACAGGTTGACTCAAGTGTGAACTCGTATAGCAAGAAATAAACAATATAGATCGTCATCGATTTGTCCTCATATCAAAGTCAAGTCAAGTCTGTTTGGTGGCAGCATCATGGCACCGCTCAACATACTCGTAGTCCTTCGAGCCGAATACATGAAGTTGTTGTATTTGAGCGTCAGAATAAACCCCGAGAAAGAATGCAGTTAATTTTGATAGATCAACACGTGCAACACTTAACGAGATTTTTTTCTAACTTGCACTCATATGAAAGGTAAATATGGGCTTTAATTTATTAATTTGGCTAAGTGTTGTGAAGTTTACGTTTATAAATGCGACAAAAAAAGTATAAAATCGTATGTAATTTTGATCACATTTCATTGACCAATAGAAAACCTTTGACAAAAATTCAAAACATAAGTATATCTTTTTTTCGTCTTCATTAACAGTCGCCAGAACATTCGATACTGAATATAGCCCTCCCTTATGCTAGCAGTCTGCAGTCAGTGCCGCCTTTACAAGATGGTCTAATCATTTTGGTTAATAATAGATAGTATTAGTGCCCCTTTAAGTCTGTAATAGTAGTTTATGAAACTGGTACATAATGATACATATAAAAACGAGCGAAGCGAGTTTTTTAAACTCACACTCGTGTATAATACCTATTTATGTGCAGTTTCATACACTACTTTATCTACTCTCATTGAACACGAACATATCAAATAAAAGATAAAGATTTCCATGCTAAAAAGTCTTGATAACATTTATCGTATAATTTTCTTGACTTTACTGGTAGTAGATTAAGACAGACTGCTGTCGCAGTCTCTAAAATGTCGGGCGGCGTCAAATTTTCTGCACTTTCACTATCAGACATTTTAATAAACACTAATAATTATCTACCGAAACAAAAACATACTATGACGCCAAAATTCCCGTTATCACCGCGCATGCGCCAAAGCGCGCGCAGCCACAGATAAAAAATTAAATAGATGTATCATGATCTGTAATCTGTATCGTAATGAAAAAAAAAATATTATAACATTATTTTGTTAGAGAAATAGTGTCATTATTTTTTTTTTTAATTTCATTTCGATATACTATTTATAAAGTACGTCTACACAAACTCGTTTTGAGTTTTGTATTTTGAATTTAACGATATGAGAGTAGATAAAATAAATTACAGTATCATAAAAAATGGGAGACGCCCGGTTGGACGCCGATACCGCTGGACGTCGTAGCTCAAGACCTGCTCAATCTCGGCCATAGCGACTGGCAAGAACTCTCGCAAGACCGAGATGCATGGCGTGATCTGGTGTCGGAGGCCAAGACTCACTTTGGGTCGCTGAGTCACCCCAGTAAGTAAGTATCATAAAAACCGGCCAAGTGCGAGTCGGACTCGCGCACTGAGGGTTCCGTACCAACTTTAACTGAATTAGGAAATCCACTTACATCTAATTAGTAAAATACCACAATATTTAGTTGACTGCAAATATAACTTTGTTTTTCATAGTGTTTGTATGAAATACAAAGTTATGAAAATGTGCTGTATCTCAAAAACTTCTCGTTCGATCCCGTCCGAACCAATTTTCGTTGAAAGTATTTGTCAAGTTCTACATTATATATTTTTCTTATAATTTACGCTTGCTTGGTTTAGAAGTTAGATGGGGGGGGGGGACGCCCATTTTACTTCATGGTACCGTGGGTTTGAGTTTCATGTATGGGAGCAACCCCTTAAATGTCATTATTTTTTTATTTTTTGTATGAGAATCGGTGACCGGTTAACAGGATACATCTTCCTACCAAATTTCAACAGTGTAATGCTTATAGTTAGAGAATAAAATGGCTGTGACATACGGACGGACAGACAGACAGACTTGGCGAAACTATAAGGGTTCCGTTTTTTGCCATTCGGCTACGGAACCCTAAAAATGAAATAAAAACAAATCAAAAACAACATAAAGTAAAGTTATAAAGAACAAAAACAAAGCGCCCAAGTATGCCAAAAAGACCCCCCTCAATTTATGTCGTGACAGCAGGTGGTAAGCATGCCACGACACTAATTTTTAGCGGGATCCCCTGCTAGGCACTGGTAAGTGACGAGTGAGATTTTTGTACATCGTAGATTTCACCAAATACGAGGTTTAACAAAATTGACTGCATTCATTCTCGATGGTGATTCTGTTGCTAAAATGCTACAAATTTGTAAGGGACAAACATTGAAATCAGAAAAAAATATATGACATTAAATGACATTATATTACATTAAAAAATTACCGCTCAGAAAAATCAACTTACATCCATAATTTTAATGACTTTTCATTTTCTAATTCTTATTTTTTTAAAACTTTTTTTTAATTAATCGAAACCCTTACAATCGATTAAAAAATATCCCATCTCACACAAGTGCTCAACGTCGCTAAAGAAGTTTTCACTTCAACCGTCTTACGCGAGTTCCTTTCACAATTTTTACCCATCCCACAAAAGTGCTCAACGCCGCTAAAGAAGTTTTTACTTCAAAAAAAAGTACTTCTCCAAACAACTCTACAAACTAGCATCAGCCAAAGCGAAGTGAAATATTTTTTTTTGGGATAACGATGTTGATCCCATACATAAATAAAGTTGTTGTATTTGAGCGTCAGTATTAGCCGCGAGAAAGAATGCAGTTGATTTTGATAGATTCCATATACATTGTCCAATACCTAACGAGATTTTATATAACTTTCAGTTATATGAAAGGTAAATAAATATGGTGTTTTATTTATTAATTTGGTTAAGTGATGTAAAGTTTTCATTTAAAAATGCGACAAATAAAAAATAAAAAGTTTAAAATCATATGTTAATCATATTTCATTAACCACCAGAAAACCTTTGATATAAATTCAAAACATATATCTTGTTTTTCGGTCATCACCACTTACTTTCTGCCTCCGAGCTGTTTGCGAGTATTATATCAAGACAGAAAAACCCAGAAATAAATTTCGGTCAGACCCGAGATTTGATCCCGGAATCTCTCGGGTCGCAGGCGCCGGGGCCGGGGCTGGGGCCGGGGCGCGTGTACTGACCAGCAGACGCCGAGCGCGGCGTGGCACTGGCGCGGGCGGTAGTACCCGCGCGCGTCGCAGGCGGGCACGTAGGCGCCGGGGCGGGGGCCGGGGCCGGGGCCGGGGCGCGTGTACTGACCAGCAGACGCCGAGCGCGGCGTGGCACTGGCGCGGGCGGTAGTACCCGCGCGCGTCGCAGGCGGGCACGTAGGCGCCGGGGCGGGGGCCGGGGCCGGGGCCGGGGCGCGTGTACTGACCAGCAGACGCCGAGCGCGGCGTGGCACTGGCGCGGGCGGTAGTACCCGCGCGCGTCGCAGGCGGGCACGTAGGCGCCGGGGCGGGGGCCGGGGCCGGGGCCGGGGCGCGTGTACTGACCAGCAGACGCCGAGCGCGGCGTGGCACTGGCGCGGGCGGTAGTACCCGCGCGCGTCGCAGGCGGGCACGTAGGCGCCGGGGCGGGGGCCGGGGCCGGGGCCGGGGCGCGTGTACTGACCAGCAGACGCCGAGCGCGGCGTGGCACTGGCGCGGGCGGTAGTACCCGCGCGCGTCGCAGGCGGGCACGTAGGCGCCGGGGCGGGGGCCGGGGCCGGGGCCGGGGCGCGTGTACTGACCAGCAGACGCCGAGCGCGGCGTGGCACTGGCGCGGGCGGTAGTACCCGCGCGCGTCGCAGGCGGGCACGTAGGCGCCGGGGCGGGGGCCGGGGCCGGGGCCGGGGCGCGTGTACTGACCAGCAGACGCCGAGCGCGGCGTGGCACTGGCGCGGGCGGTAGTACCCGCGCGCGTCGCAGGCGGGCACGTAGGCGCCGGGGCGGGGGCCGGGGCCGGGGCCGGGGCGCGTGTACTGACCAGCAGACGCCGAGCGCGGCGTGGCACTGGCGCGGGCGGTAGTACCCGCGCGCGTCGCAGGCGGGCACGTAGGCGCCGGGGCGGGGGCCGGGGCCGGGGCCGGGGCGCGTGTACTGACCAGCAGACGCCGAGCGCGGCGTGGCACTGGCGCGGGCGGTAGTACCCGCGCGCGTCGCAGGCGGGCACGTAGGCGCCGGGGCGGGGGCCGGGGCCGGGGCCGGGGCGCGTGTACTGACCAGCAGACGCCGAGCGCGGCGTGGCACTGGCGCGGGCGGTAGTACCCGCGCGCGTCGCAGGCGGGCACGTAGGCGCCGGGGCGGGGGCCGGGGCCGGGGCCGGGGCGCGTGTACTGACCAGCAGACGCCGAGCGCGGCGTGGCACTGGCGCGGGCGGTAGTACCCGCGCGCGTCGCAGGCGGGCACGTAGGCGCCGGGGCGGGGGCCGGGGTGCGCGCGGGCGAGCGCCGCGCAGGGCCGCGCCGCGCGCCGCAGGCAGCCGCACCACGCGCCGCGCGACAGCCCGCCGTCGCCGTCGCTGCCGTCGCCGCACGAGGACAGGAACGGCCGCAGGCACCGCTCGCGGTCGTCGTGCCCTGTAAAATTAAAATGGTCGTTCGTTTTTTCTACTTCGCTCATCATCATCATTTCCAGCCCTTATTCCCAGTTCATCTGGGGTCGGGTCTCCAAGTACATCTGCGCCAGAGAGCTCTGTTCTGTTCGTCTTCTCTTTTACTTCAGATCTCATAGCACATTCGCTAGCCAGGCGGCGGGTTGTCTGCGTCGTCGTCTGGGTTGATTTGGGATATTTAGGGCTTTCCTAGCCAGGTGGTCTTCTGCTCGCCTCGTGATATGGCCGTACCAACGCAAGCGACTTCCTCTAATTTACAAATATAATTTATTCTATAATAAAGCTCACTTTTTACCAGACAAACGCAAAAAGTACATGTTGAGAGTTGCTAACGGTCTGCATCTATTGTGATCCTGCAAACTTTAAAAGATCAATCCATCTTGAGAGGGTGCCTTTTCGACTCGCTCTCGATCTGTGTATTGTATATGTGTTTTTTATTACTGTATTTGAGTCAAGTAAATGTATTTTCTTTCTTTCTTTCTTGTTGGTGCGTTGCGCTTTTGATCAAAGGATCTCCAATTTTGAACTTTTGTACCCTTGCTGCCATCAGTTCTTCGCGCTATGTGCCCTACATATTACAACTTGAGCTTACTGAGGCGCCGTATCCGAATTTCATCACTGGTAACATACACGGATTAAGGATCGTCTTTAGACACTGAGGTAATTGAGACGGAAAGACGCTCTTACGTAGTTTCCCAAACGCTGCCCAGCCGAGTTAGATTCGTTAACTGACCTCTTTCTTATAATTTAACCTACCCTATTGAATCACTTGTCCCAGGTTGACTTATTCGCCTACTGCTTCGAGAATTTCGTTTTCAACAGATATTGAAGTGAGGATAACACTTTATTTTCATCTTTTCCCACGCTAAAGCCACTTGTTAGGAAACTCGACTCAGGTCTTCGAGCATATGGAATCTCCCACCAGCAGAAAAATCTTATAATGAATTTCCTATTTTAAGAACTTTCTAATATGTAATGGATTTAAAGCCCATTTATAAGGGAATATCCTTTTTTAGAAGTGGCAACTTGATCAAATCTTAATTTACAAAATATAGCTTCTCCTATGATAGAACAAATTATTTTTTCCATGATCATACATTGTTGTGGCAGACTCTGCCACAACGACTGTCATCGGCGACCGGAGGCATCATTAGCACTCTTGCTCCATTTTCTCTAAAATGGAGACTCAAGAAGTGTGTTATCTGCTTTTACTACTATCAAGAAAGTGTGTGGGCGATCAAGACCCCATACACTTATGGTACTCCCAGAATACCGATTAATGCATTTGCTTGGTGTACGTGGAATGTGGATACGTGCCGCCAATCTTTTCAGTGACTGGATGCCAACCTCGATTTGTTTGTTACTTCAACTAAAACGCATATTTTTTCATAGATGCTTTTATATACATACAGGTGTTGTTTGTCAGTAACATTAAACTTAAGGATTATAATATTAGAAATGATGAAATTAATTATAAGGTAAGAATATATAAAATAATTAATTATTTCATCTTTATGAGATATGATTATTTAAAAAAGAACTTTAAATAATATGCAAGTTTTATATAAGAAAATCTCTACACAACATCCTAAAAAAATCAAAACGAATAGGGAAACTCACACCCTTGCGCGTAGCTAGCCCGCATCTACGAAAATACGACGCCGTAGTGAGTAAACTACGAAGAGGCGTTGGTTTTTGCGAGTCCTCTAGTATCGCATTAATTGATTTTTCCTTTAAAAAAAAATGGCATCCGTATAGTTTGTACAACCACCCCTGAGCCGCTCGTCGCTGACCACAAACATCATCCTGTTTATACATGTCCAACATAAAGCTTGCTAGCTGCTAAGTTATGTACAAAATAAATTGTTCAAAACTTACGCAGAGAATACAGATTTGTCGCCGACAGAACTCCGTCGCCGTCCGTGTCCAAATGAGCGAACATCCAGCGAACCTCAGGCTTGCAGTCACTCGGGAAACCTACAAATATCACCATTATGTACGTCACATCACCAGTTAATATTTTTCAATACTAGTGTTAGTAATAATAATACATTTCTTACCTTCATCAGGTGCAGTGGTCACACCGGCTTCCTCCATGAGCACTGAGAACCAATCCAGCAGTCTGTTCGCCATCTTGTCTAACGCGCAACCTTCCGAACCTGCACAAAATATGAACCGATATTACTACAATGTACAACGTAATTTATACCAAGTGTACTTGTAAGTGTGTGAGTGTGGTGTGGTGCGTGTGTGTGAGTGTGCGAACTGGCGTACCTTGAGCCGGGCGTCGCCGCGAAGATCGTTCAGGCAACACCTCGTTTTGTTCAGGGTCCGCTTTACGTCGGCGCCACTCCTGCCAAAAATAGTAATTTTGTTAGTACAAGCGAGTATTAGTATACTCGCTTATTTCATTCTTAATGTATGTACGTGAACACATACTATACTGTGATTTTTAATTAGAAAGACTAAAATGACATTTAGTGGGTAGCCACTTTTTCGTAACTTAAAAATAGTGTTGTTCCTAAATAATTGAAATTGAAATTTCATTTAATTAATGTTTGAATGATCATAAAATATTTAAATTAAATCTGTGTTTCAAAATCATGTTTCCTACAAAGATGAACATTATTTGAAAAAACATATGGTATGAAAAGTCGAAATAGGTAAAACCATATTAGAATATTGGTATTGCAAGAGACAGTACCTAGATATTTATAACTCCTCACAAACACATTTTATGTAATACGTTTAATTATAGCTTTATGTAACGTTTTACATGTATTTTTAATCATAATGAGTAAAATCACATTATTTAAAATTCGTATCACTAGTTCAATTTATCGCGAACTACAACTGAGTTGTTTTGTTACAACACTATTGGTACTACGCTCACAACTTTTCAAATAAAAAAGTTCGATTGAAGTTATCATTCTGGTCTATCTTAGTAAATCAGAGTATACTTAGTGAAACAACAATTTTCTTAGAAAAAGTTCAAACTCAGAACCGATTGGTAAAGACAGTCATAGATAGGTGAAGAAGGTATATTACGTGTCATAGTCATCGAAGTGGCATCGCGACGGAGGCCATCCATACAGAAGGTATACTCACACACATACATGACCGCGTCGCGGGCTGCTTAACCTATTAACCGCCGGACGTCCAGCCCAAAAGACGTGCCCCTAGCGCCGGACACTTATTTTAGAACTTCCACAGTAGTGGTGGGAAATAACTTCACGATAATGCAATTTTTGGCAGTATAAAAACTATTTTTAACTAATCAAAAGTATGTTTTATGGTAAAAGATTAAATTCTGAAACCAAAAATCGTCGTTTTATAACTTAATACTTTATTTAACAAACAACAAACAAAGTTTAGGCAGTAAAGTAGTATTTTGCAAACATTAAAAAATATTGATGATTCAAGCCCTTATGTAACCTTGAATTCACAAACTGTCGGATATATCCGACTGTGGCTCTGTGATTCAAGGTAATACTTTTATTTTTAGTGATGTGCATGTCTCGATATTGCAGAAACTTTTTTCAGCTGGTCAATCACATACCTTTTTACGTAATTTGTTTAGTTGAAATTTAATTGTTGAAAATAGTAAAAGCATAAATATAAAATTATTTTTCAATAATCATTGACATACAAATATTGGTATATCTTAATAATTTAAAGGATGAATTGAACAAAGGATCTATCGACCAGTGTTCTTTGATGCACGCACGAACACGGGGCATTTTTTTTAAGTTTACACACACAACTAGAGATTTTATTATTTCGGGAAATAAGCATGATAATACTTCCATAATATCAATCAACATCACATACCTACCTAATATTACATAATTGATACGTGGCCCAAGGAAGTGATAATCTAAAAATTGATATTTAAAAAAAATCCATCATCTAAAAACTGAAATTAATAGGTGCCTACGAGTATGGCTTACCTGCACTTGGTCTAACTCTAAATCATCATCCGACTCGATATATGTCATTTCCCTCCCAGCCTTCCAAAATTCTAATATTCTTCACTGACATGTTTTAACGTACCTACCTTTTTATAAACAAATTACTAATGATCACAAATTAATATAGACATGTCGATAAAATTATCAACTTACCCTCACTTTGTTAATATTTTTGCCGCCTGTGACGTCATAAGCGGACGGATATATCCGACTCCGGCGTTGGCGCAGTAGTTTATTATTTGTAACAATAGTGATGTCACATCACTAATAACACTTGAATGTTAATTTGATGATTTTGTGATAAAATCAGCATTTTTATACTTAAAACCAATAAAGTAATGACAGAATAGAATTGCCAATATGATTGACTTATTTCTATCATAAACAACACATACATATTGTAAAATATCTCACTTTCTGAAAAAATATATACACAATTTTACCACAACACTACTGTCGGATATATACGACTGCGGCGTTTCAACTATAAGTAAATCACTAATTGAGCAGCCTATGCGATGTTAATGTTTGTTGATATTTTTTTAGATCATATTGTTAATAAGAAGGCTAGAGCATTTCATAAAACGAACGTGTGTACGTTTTATTTTATTTATTTACTAGCGGTCCCCCGCGACTTCGTCCGCGCGTTTTGAGTTTGCTCCCTCCTCTCCCGTCGCAGCGTCATGTTTAATATTCTAAAGCCTTTCTCGATAAATAAGCTATCCAACACAGAAATATTTTTTCAAATCGGTCCAGCAGTTCCTGAGATAAGCGCGTTTAAACAAACAAACTCTTCAGCTTTATAATATATTAGCGCAAGCGCACGTTGTACTTAAGCTGCGAACATTATTTCGGTGCGGAGTTATGTTAAAACTGTGATAGCTCCTAAGATATTTATTGAAATCAAATGATATAAAGGGTGTACGAGCTACCGCACATACAGTCATATTTCGACTTCATATAGTTATTATTTATCTAGCGAGTAAGCGTTTTCACGATTGACCCAAATTATGTGTAACGCTGTCCGAATCGTTAGTATAATAAATCAGTGTACATCCATCTTTCACTCAAACAGGACGTTTTATTTATATCGCACCTCGCGACCTCCCCCAGCGCTCCCAACCTTACAGGACACCCGTCATCCCATCCTCATCACCCCCTAATTCTTAATGTTGGAGTTACGCCCGACATTAAGTGGTCCTTCGAAAAACTAAACTGGTGCGATCTCGCTTTTCCGGTTTTGTAAGTGCGCGTTGACCTCAACACGTCACACCACGTCGCGAAACGTGTCACCAGTGAACCAGTGCTCTCCGCGTTAGCGAAGCCCTACTACTTCAAAGGCAAGTCAGGAGGCTTGCTCTCATCATCACGGTATCGGCCAGGAGGTCGGTACTATCTCATCAACTCGGTATCGGCCAGGAGGTCGGTACTGCCTTCCCAACAAGGTCAGGCCAGGAGGCTTAGACCACAGGATTTCTAAGGCGGCAGGCAGCAGGCTCGATCGCACGTCAGGACCTCGGCGCGAGCCAAGCGGGTCGCCACATCTACCGGAAGTCAGGAGACTACGGACACGTCAGCAGCATAAAAGTAAGACTATTCCTTTTATTTGCTCTTAATTTGTACACTCTTTATCACAATTATGGACGCCCTAATCGCATGTCAAAAAGAGAACTGGGGGAAAATTCAAAATATTAAAACAAACTTCAACAAGGACTCTGAGACTAGGAAAACGCAAGAATACGTAAGGATCAGACTAGAGGCTCTCAACAATCTCTGGGCAGATTTTGAGAGGAACCACAAACTGCTTCAGGACTATCCACATGAATTGGAAGAAGAGTATTTCAAGGAAGATATATATTCTAAGGCCGCCGATATCTATAACAGTACACGTAACCAACTTGTAGAACAGTGGAATAAACTACAAGAGCAGGAAAAACCGAAATTTACGAAGGAACGACAAAGTACAGCTACACAGTGGACGGAAAAAATTGACGAATTAATGACTCAGCAGGAAACTAACTTCAGAGCTTTTAATAGACTTTTGGCAGGAATCAATCTAAGCAAAATTACGGAAAAATGGGAATTGGAGGACGAGCTTCGAAACGTACAAACTAAATGGAACACTATCGATAATTTACATCTTCAAATCGACAACTTTCTGCAAGGAGAAGATAAAATATATGAAGAAAAGCTTTCAAAGGTTGAAGCAGCGTATAAAAACATAAAACGTGACCTAAATAGGAAACTTTCATCTACAGCTCACTTACAACAAAGCACACCTCAATTAGAAATACCCATTTTCACAGGAAAATATACTCAATGGCCTACATTTTATGATTTATTTTGTGAAGCTATCCACAACAGCAATTTTCTAACAAAAACTCAAAAAATGCAACACCTAAAGGGAAAAGTAAAGGGTGAGGCCGAGAGACTAATCCAACATCTTCATATAACTGCGGAAAACTATGACATTGCCTGGGAACTGCTCATTCATCGCTACAACAACCCACAGGTACTATTTTCTAAACAAATTGATATTTTCCTTAATCAACCTACTATTCAGAAACCAACAGCATTTGAACTAAGGAGATTATATGATACATCAACGGAATGTATTCACGCCATCCATAACTTAGGAATTGATACACAGTCATGGGACCCGCTGCTAGTGCATCTTATTTCAAAAAAGTTAGACGTCGAAACTTATAGCGCCTACAAGGAAGCGCGTAAGGAACCGCGCGAACTGCCAACACTCGACGAGTTAATGGCTTTTCTGGAAGGCAAGTTCACAGCTCTCGAGACTATACATCAAAAACGAGAAAGGAGTACTCATATCAGCAACAGGATCCCTAGCGACAATCGTCACATAGCCGAAAGATCATTTCATCGACCTAACTATTCTAAACCAAGTTTCCAAAAAACCTATCCAGCATTTTCTGTGTCTGCGCCCGGAAATAAACGTTGTCCATTTTGCAATCAAGATCACGTGCTGTACCAATGTAAAAACTTCATCGCTATGAACGCTGAACAAAAATTGAGGACGGTGACGAAATTGCACGTTTGTCAAAACTGCTTACTCGTACATAGCGACAATAAATGCAACTCAACAAAACGCTGTCGAGAGTGCAATAACACGCATCATTCGACGCTTCATGAATCGTTCGAACCGCGGAGGTCATCGGCCGCAAATACCTCGCAGGCTATCCCCGCTTCCACGTCAAAGACCATTTCAACAACAAACAAACAGCACACCGTCAACCACGTAGCTAGTGAAGATGAGGAAATACTGCTAACTACCTTGCTAATTAAAATAAAATCAACGGATGGAACTTATGTAACGCTACGAGCCTTATTAGATCAGGGTTCACAGATTTCATTGATTACGGAAAGAGCAGCACAAATGCTAGGATTAAAACGCCAAAGCTACCATGCTTCTGTACTAGGAGTGGGAAATGGAACCAAGCAGAGTAGAGGTGCCGTGACTATACAATGTAAATCTATCTACGATGATTTTACTTTTGCGACAAAAGCTTTAATTGTCACAAATCTTATCAGCAACTTACCCAATTCAACATTCAGAAAACAGTCATGGCCACATCTTCAAAATATTAATCTCGCAGATCCGGAGTATAATATCTCAAAACCTACTGACCTACTGCTTGACGCGAGTGTTTACTCAGATATCATAATGAGCGGTCTCATCAAAGGGCCAGCCCGAGCTCCGATAGCACAACAAACTAGACTCGGCTGGATCCTGTCTGGGAACGTTCAAATTAAAGCATTCAACTGCCACGTCGTCATTAATCACCTAGAGGATATAGCCAAGTATTGGGAAATCGAAGATGTCGAGTCAAAATCATCTCCTTTAACACCTGAAGAACAATACTGTGAGGAATATTACAAGGCAACCACAACACGTTTAAAGGACGGCCGCTACCAAGTTGCGTTGCCAATGAAGCCAGGATACACTGAAAAACTAGGTCAATCACAATTCAAAGCCATAGGTCAATTTCGACAACTAGAAAATAAATTATCTCGGAATGCGCCCCTAGCAGCTGATTATAAAGCATTCATGGATGAATATAAGAATCTAGGTCATATGCGCCCGGCAACCAAAACGAACCTTTTACCTTACTATTTACCGCACCATGGAGTCTTACGTTTGGATTCTACAACCACTAAATTACGTGTCGTCTTCAACGCATCCGCAAAAACATCTTCGGGATTCAGTTTAAATGATGTCATGGAATGCGGACCTAATTTGCAAAAGGATTTAATGGGACTAATTCTTAAATGGAGACAGTACACATATGTGTTAACCGCGGATATAGAAAAAATGTACCGCCAAATCTTAGTCCGGGAAGAGGATCAACATCTACATAGAATCATCTGGAGAGATTCACAACAAACCTCTTTACAGGAATATGACCTTACTACTGTTACATACGGTACAAAAGCAGCACCGTATCTGGCAATGAGAACACTTCAACAACTCGCACGAGATGAAGCCGCCAGGTACCCTTTAGCAGCCCCAGCAGTGGAAAACTCATTCTACATGGACGACTTGCTGAGTGGACATTTTAATCTGGAGCAAGCCAAGGAATTACGTCATCAGTTGATAGGAATGATGAACAGCGCTGGGATGAATCTTAGAAAATGGTCTAGCAATGCCCCCGAGTTGGTAGAAGACCTAACAGCTGATCAATTAAACGCTCCATTTGATTTCAAATGCACTGAAACAAGGAAAACATTAGGACTACAATGGAACTCGCAACCGGATACCTTCACCTTTTACAGTCTTGTCAACAATCCTAAAACGGAAAAAATCACTAAAAGACAATTACTATCGGAGATATCAAAGTTGTTTGACCCGTTAGGATGGCTTTCGCCAATAAGCATTCGGGCCAAACTCTTATTTCAAAAAGCATGGGAAACAGGAACATCATGGGATGACATCTTAACATCGGAAATTCAAAAGGAATGGATATCACTACAAACAGATTTGAAAAACATTTATCAATTTAAAATACCTCGATATCTAGGAAACGTACTCGGAAATTTCGAAATTCATTGTTTCTGTGACGCATCGGAAAAGGCTTACGCCTGTGTTGTTTACATAGTCACAGCTGACAATAAAGGCGTGCGCACATCGAACATTGTCGCAGCCAAAACAAAGCTCGCACCATTAAAGAAAAGTGTGTCACTACCTCGCTTAGAGTTATGCGGTGCACTTTTATTATCTCAACTACTCGTAAAAATACAACAAGCAATACCAATGGAAAATTCGAATATTTATGCCTGGACCGACTCCATGGTGGTGTTGGGTTGGCTCCAAGGAGACATAAATAGATGGAACCAATTCGTAGCAAACCGTGTTCAACAAATAACAGATATTATTCCAGCATCTCAGTGGCACCACGTCAAGTCAGAGGAGAACGCAGCTGACTGTGCTACAAGAGGATTAACCAGTAAACAATTAGCATCAGACCAAACTACTTGGTGGAAAGGCCCACAGTGGCTTCTAACCTTTCCCAAGGACATTATTCCTATAACCTATCCACAACCAGAAATTGAGGTCAAGAAAACAAAAATTATTGCTACTGCACAGTTAGAAAATGAATACATAATTAACCAACTGTTGTGTAGACACAGCTCAATGACTCGAGTGGCAAAAATACTCGCCTGGGTAACACGTTTTTATGCGCGGTGTCGAAAAACACAAACACAGCAAATTGCAAGCGAGAGTGAATGCAAGTCATTGACATCGGAGGAAATAAATAGAGCATATGATTACATTATTAAATACGATCAATCCATTGATTTTTCGGAGGAAATAAATGATTTACGTAGAATGGGACATGTCAAGTTAAACAGTAAATTAGCAAACTTATGCCCTTTTTTGGACGAAAATGGATTAATCAGAGTGGGAGGACGCCTAAAACATTCAAAGATGACGGATACGACTAAACATCCTTACGTTTTGTCAAAGCACAGCCGCGTCACGGAGCTACTCATACAACAGGCTCATAAAACGACTTTACACGGTGGACCAAAACTAACATTATCACATTTGAGAAATAAATTTTGGATATTAAGTGGGATGAATACTATTAAAAAGGAACTCAGACGCTGTGTCACTTGCCGTCGTTACAACCAACAAAACATGGAACAAATGATGGCTGACCTACCCAAGCCTAGGGTAACGCCATCACGACCATTTACGCATTGCGGAGTCGATTTTACTGGCCACGTAGAGGTAAAAGCGAACAAAGGACGAGGCATAAAAACATCTAAAGGATATATCGCCGTTTTCGTATGCCTGAGTACTAAGGCTGTTCATTTAGAACTAGTTTCAGACCTTAGCACTCCCACATTCTTAGCAGCTTTTAGAAGAATGTGCGCCAGACGAGGAACACCTAAAGAAATGTACAGTGACAACGGCACGAATTTTGTTGGAGCATCTAAACTTCTGAAAAAAGAACAGGAACAGACAGCGCAACTTATCAACAAGGATTTTCTTAACAGCATTAGTGATCTCGGTATTAATTGGCACTTCAATGCAGCTACCTGGGCCAGCGCAGGAGGCCTCTGGGAATCAGCAGTTCGCAGCATGAAGTACCACCTAAGGCGTGTATTAGGTACACAGAAATTAACATATGAAGAGTTTACAACATTGCTGACTCAAATCGAAGCTTGTTTAAACTCGAGACCATTGTGCTCACTCAGTGAAAATCTTGAGGACAGCGAATGCCTAACCCCAGGTCATTTTCTAATAGGAGGACCTATTTTATCTAATTCGCATCCTAATTCAGACTCGGAAGGTATGACGCTTCCAGCCCGATGGCAACTTGTCCAAGCAATGGTAAGAGGCTTCTGGAAGCAATGGTCACACGAGTATCTGCAGTCGTTACAAAAACGTAGTAAATGGCTAGCAGTCAGAGAAAACCTGAAAATCAATGACGTCGTCGTCGTCAAGGACGAGAACCTACCACCAACCAGGTGGGGGTTAGGAAGAGTAACGGACGTTCATCCAGGGACCGATGGACTCGTTCGTGTGGTTACATTGAAGACGAAGTGTGGAACAATTAAACGACCGATCACAAAACTATATTTACTTCCTGTTAACGAGCAACAGCTGGACCAAAAGGATCAGAATCAAGAGAAAATTGAGTTAAATGACCGAAACACTGACAATAATATTTTATCTAATACAAAACACGGCATACCAAGTCAAACAGCATCAAACACGCGCCGCACTCGGAGGAAACCAAACAAATTTTCAGTTTCTAACATAATTTTTATGTTATTATCATTATTTGCTCTCAGCACTCAACAAGAAGTGATGACGCCATTATCATCTGCGTATCACCTCACCCCTCTACAAAACGGCAACCAAAGCCTTTATTTTGATCGGATCACGGACTTACAACCTATACTAGATGAATGGAAGCTTATAGTATATTATAATATGTCAACGTACTGGGAAGGATTATCAAATATGCATCAGTATCTTTTGCACCTAAAGGAACTTACTGGACTCAATTCACACTATAACTACTTAATTTATCAATTAGATCACGAAATGGAGGAAATCAAGCACTACAACCAACTATTAAAGCAGCACGCACTGAGCAGACAAAAAAGAGGACTAATCAATGGAGTAGGATATTTAGCAAACTCGCTGTTTGGAGTTCTAGACGATCGATTCGCCAAACAATATGAGAAAGATATTTTAAAGATTGCCAGCAATGAGAATCATCTAAGAAGTCTAATACGAAACCAAACAGTTGTCATTGAAGCAGAATACAATGTCTTAAAGCGGCACGAACTAAATATGAACAGGCAATTCACATTCATAAAACAACGACTAAACGGCATGTCTTCAGAAATCAAAAAATCTACTTTAGATGTCAACAATAATCTATATGTTACGTCATCAGTTCTAGCAGCTAGCATCGTCATATCCAACCTGAGACGCATACAACAAGTGCTACTTGACACGGTCACGGATATAAGTCAAGGTCACATTAATATGCACCTGCTATCACCGCAACAATTGGATGATCAAATTCACCTTATATCGAGTCATTTAACAAATGGTTTGACTCTACCTGTAGCGAAGAATGATGTTAAAGATATTTATAAACTATTAAAAATATCTGGAAAAATCGTCAATGACTATTTGATCATGGAGATAAAAATACCGCTTGTAAGCCATGATGTATATGAACTCGACAAGATCATCAGCATTCCTAGAAAAGCTTCAAATTCACTAAATTATCAAATCATTCCCAAATTTCCTTATATTGCCTACAATGTCAGAAAAGATACAATAATATTACTATCGGAAGATGATGTCAGAGCCTGCATTTCTATTTCACTGGGAAAGATATTATGTTCACTTGACAAGCCTATATACGATTTATCTTTAAAACAATCATTTTGTACCATCAATTCAACAAATAACAACATGGAAATCGGATCACCCTGCATATCGTCGCTATCCACTTGTCACGAACAATGGGCAAAACTACATCAGCAAAATTCGTGGCTGTTCTCGTGTTGCATCGAGTGCAATGTCCGTATTTTCTGTCCGTCAACAGGAATGACCATGAAGACACTATACGATACTGGCATAATAGATATCGGTCAAGGTTGTTCATTGAAAAGCAACTCATTCACTATACATGCCCATTCGAACTATCTCAACCACATCGAAATAAACAAACAAATTGAAATGCCTCAAGTCTCAGTCCTGAATAAACTGTTGAATACCTCGTTCCACTTTGACAACTTATCTACAGAAGATAACGAGCAGCAGTTCGATCAGATCAAAGAGCAAATAAAGACTTTAGAAAAGGAATCACAGTCTGACCAACTAACCGTTCATGATGTCCATCATTATACGGTTTCTTACATCGCATTGGCTATTATTTTGGTCGCTGGAAGTATCCTTGCATGCACAAGGATTAGGAGAAGCAGTCGTCGGAGACTGGCCCTGCGAAAGGCCAGGCAGCAGCCGCAGCAGCAGGAGTCGGAGGGCGCGCCGGCGTCGCCGCGCGCCCAGCCCCGGGCCCGCCAGCACAGTGCTAGTGTCAGTGATGTGAGTGCTAGTGTTAGTGCAGTGCCAAGTGTAGTGCGGTCACAAAGCTTATTTAATCTAAATAAGGGTACTTCGCCGATGGTACCCCGGTCAGTAAAGTTCAATGTGCCTAGTGAAAGTGTTGAACTAAACATGGAATAGGTAATCAATCGAACCCACGGTGGATATTATTATAAGTTATTTTAAATTTAGAGCCAAAGCGCCATCTCTCATTTTACGGCATTGTAAAATCATTACTCATCTTAGGATTAAAAACTAACCCCCAACAATGGAATCACCTTGTATCATCTAACAATATCAAGTCATTTAGAATAAATTTCACTTTCCATCACATTGAGCACCAATTGTATAATCATCTTTCTTCCTAGAATACTTTTCTTAACTTTTTCTCTTGTTTATATTTTTCTGGTGGGAAAGATGTACGAGCTACCGCACATACAGTCATATTTCGACTTCATATAGTTATTATTTATCTAGCGAGTAAGCGTTTTCACGATTGACCCAAATTATGTGTAACGCTGTCCGAATCGTTAGTATAATAAATCAGTGTACATCCATCTTTCACTCAAACAGGACGTTTTATTTATATCGCACCTCGCGACCTCCCCCAGCGCTCCCAACCTTACAGGACACCCGTCATCCCATCCTCATCACCCCCTAATTCTTAATGTTGGAGTTACGCCCGACAAAGGGCAACTTGGTTCTAAATGAAATACGAGCATTTCGAGCAATCGAGATGATGAATGTATTTATTTTGATAAGAATAAATACCTGTGTGTATAATACACCTTTAAAAATAATGCATATTTTTTAAACAAATTTATTAACATATAAAAGGTTGTAGTAAGTCAACCATAAAAGATAGACATATGCTGTCGCGGACTTTATTATAGAACTCTTAATGTTGAACAATCCTGTCATACATGATTTTTGTGTAACTTAAGCGGTTTTTGCAGCGTACGCAGCGGAAGCTCTCAAAAGGAATATCTTTCTCCCGATTTCGCAACATGTTTCATTGCTGCTGTGATCTTATGAGTCGTATCTTTATGTTATATAGCCTAAAGCCTTCCTCGATAAATGGACTATCCAACGTAAAAATAATTTTTCAAATCGGGCCAGTAGTTTTTGAGATTAGCGCGTTCAAACAAACAAACAAACAAACAAACAAACAAACAAACAAACTCTTCAGCTTTATAATATTAGTATAGATTTTCGTGATATTTTTCAGTCAATAGTTTGAATAAAATTAGACGAGAAAGTTGCAGTCGGATTTTTCCGACTGTGGCGGTTATGACCCGAATTCTTGCTGTCGGATAAATACGACTGCGGCGGTTAATGGGTTAACTTCGGTGATCGCTACTCAAGCTACTCGCTCTTTTGAATACCTATGTCATTACGCGTGACGTCTGTACTAACCTACCGCAACTGTTTTGCAACAGCAGTGGGCCAAGTAGTTAGACATAAAGTTGCTGGTTCAAGTCCCGCCCGTGCGCAATTTTTTGGTTTCTTATTTCATCTTTGTGAATTTGAAATATGACACTGTGAGTGTTGAGAATATTCTAAACCATATAGGCTAACTTTACTTAGTTTTTACTACACTCACGTTATCGTAGTCGTCGAAGTTCCGTCGCGAGGCGCGCTGCCGCGCCTGCCCGCGCCGGCGCTGCGGCCGCGGCGGCGCGCGCGTGCCGCGGCGCTCGTGGCCTCGGCCTGGATGCACATATAGTATCTAACCGCTCGGCAGTCCAATGGCACTACAGTGCCATTTTCTTTTTTACGGTAAACTGTCCGTGGTACTACAGTGCCCACCACTTGAAAATTATGTATTAAGTATAGTATATATATAAATTAAGATTAGTATATATTATAGTATAGTAAGTGTATTAGATTTTCAACTTTTTATATATTTATAACTATTACCTATCTACCAGTATTTTTGTTTTCGTAATCACAACTATACTTTTCTTTATATAAGCGTTTTTATCGCGCGACATGTCGCGCGATTTTTATCATGCAACCATCGCGCGATATCGCCGGACAGTTTTCCCACATCATAGTCTGACAGTGCGGACAGTCGAGTGGTTATAGAATATATACTATTTATAGAAATAGTTATAATTTATCTATGACGACCTCCGTGGTCTCAAACGTCGTCATCTCGTGAGGTTCCGGATCCGATTCCCGGTCGGGTAAATGTAGAAAACGATCTTTTCTATATTGTCTCGGGTCTGGGTGTAGTGGTACAACCGTTGTGTCTAATTTCCATAACACAAGTGCATTGGCCACTTACTTTGGGATAAGAGCAATGTATGTGATTGGTGTCCAATATTTTTTTATTTATTCATCAAAATTACAGCGTACCAACCTCACGACCGCTTACGTAATGCGCTTCTTTATGTATCGATACAGTCGCGATGCAGAAGCTAGTAAAAATTGACAATAGTAGTGAATTTTGGCGACTGCATCGATACTAACGCGCGACTACATCGATGCTAAATTTAATCTGTTCATCGCATGCATTCATACTATACTAAGTCACGGTGTGTAAGGGGTTTAAGAGGATCGTGAGCACGCGAGCTTCCATGCAAAAAGTGAAAACACTTTCCACTTGTCCGATTTTGTAAATTTTCCTAAAAATTTGAGATATTTTGAAAAACTATGCTTTTCGTAAACCTAGACCTTCACTTTTTTAACAAAAAAAAAACTCTTTAGAATTTCGTCTAATTTATACCAATCAAACCTTAATTTAATTAAATTGAAGACGTACAAGCTTAGTTTAGGATGTCTGAAAACAAATGAGACCAAATTTGTCTTATTTTATAAAGATGTAAGGGTATTTCTATTGACCCGACCGGTAATCGACGCCTCGAAACCCAGCATGTTTAACCACTACACCACGGAAGTGGCCACTGTTGAGTATGCTCACCGTTGTGCGCGTCGGTGTCTCTGTCGCGGCAGGGACAGAACCCGCGGCAGGCAAGGCGCACGGGGCGCGCGGCGCGGCGCACGCAGTTGTGCAGGTCGAGGCGGCACAGCGACGAGTACGTGCGGTTGTCCGAGCCGCACAGGAACTCTGCGCGGGCCCGTACAGGGCAGCCCACGCAGCTACCGGACAAATAATGAATAAATATCTTTTTTTTTCAGACTTGGTCCATATTACAAGATATAAACTCGGTGTGTTGATAAATATTCTTATTTTTAAAGTTACTAATTATTCAATAATCAATGCAGTAAGTAAAATTACGCGGTACAATTCCACAACAATCAATCTAATGTCAATCACAATCTATCTGACAGGTCTAGACCTGTAATAGTAATGCCATAATCGATTATCCGTCTAACTATATATGGCTTGTTAGTAGTACACGCAATCTTAAAAACTAGTGTAAGTTCATACTAATATATTTGACAAAAACATCAATTGACGCACACGAGGTGCGCCTATACAACTTCGAGGGTGTGCAGGCGCATCCAGTGAAGTTGAAACGGTGAGTCTCACCGTTCGGCTAACAATACGATACGATAATGGATATAGTAATACATCTTGTACGAGTAGCAACACTCAGCCTTAAAAAATAAAATAAAAAATAACGGAGTTTTTACCTATTCTCGCGCGTAATAATTTTGTGAACTGGCTCTTAAGTAAAAGTGGCCCTACAGAAAAAGCGCTTAGGGTAGCAGTTTTATGCTGAACACTAAGATTTAGAACAAATTAGTGGCGCTCGGTCTTTTCGGATTTGTTTGCGCCGTACGATGCTGTTACGTCATCTGACAGCCGGACCAAAGTTGGTCACGTTTTGGTTTTAAAAATTTTGGAAAAAAATGACAAAATTATTTTGCAAAAATATTGGGAATAAAAATATGGCATTATTCTTATGCTGTAAGGTTTCATTTCTAACACGTTCCACAAAAATTTCTTACAACAGTCAAGTAGCCAATTGAAACTGCAAAAAAAACATTCGCATTGAAAGGATATTGACTAAAGCCGGGCCCAGATTGCGTCTTTGTAGTTTATATTTCAAAAATCTTGTTTGAATTATAATTGCACTAACTAAATAAGTAAGTCAGTATTGAATTACTTTAGTAAAATATAACAATTACCTTCTGAATGTATCAAAATGAATGTAGGTGAGGTGCAATAACTCTGCAATCACAAAAAATAACCTAAAAAGGTCTAATCTGCTATTGGATTCCTCGTAAACCCCTAATTATTTTTCAAAAATATTTTTTGTCTGTATTCTTTCAAATATTTATATATTTTATCCGAACATTTTGTGAATACGCATGCAGACGCAGAGTGGGCCGTGTTTCTATAGAGTTTTGGTCAAGATCCTTTCTCATGTGATTTCATATGAAAAACATCATTTTTTGAAGTGAAAATGAATAAAAAGTACGAGTAGCGATCATTTCATTCATATCATAGCTGACCGGTCGGGCGCGTCGTCTGCGGGCGCGTCGTCGGCGCGCGCGGCGGCGTCGTAGAACACGTCCTCGTCGTCGTCGCGCGCCTCCGCCTCGCTGCTCGACGCCACTATCACATCCCTGCAAATATACACCATTAGCATTGTCCCCTAGCCGATTTGACTACGGTGGCCAGTCACAACGACTAACCGACTGCGCGGGACGTATTATAGTGCACAAGTGTGTGCACTCTATTCCTTGCACTCTCATAGTCTGATGGGACAAATCTGACACGACCGGAGAGAGATCAGGCGCAGGACCAACCGCTTGTCGTGTTTATTTTTTATTGATTAGGTACACCAACAGTACATTATATGACAATCTTAAAAATATATATTTTTATACAAAGGGTTCCTAAGGGTTCCATACGTACCTATTACAGGAGTACACGACATTGAAAATAAAAATAACTAAAAACTAGTAAATGTAAACATGCAGTACTCCGTACAGTCGGAGAGCAATTTGAGTTAAGTTTTTTTGAATTTTGGTAGCGTGTCGTGAAAAACATTCAGATCTCCATCGACAGATTTCGCGTTCAGCGCATTATACTGCTCATAGCATCTGACCAACGGAGCCTGCCTGCCTACATTGGTTTTAAACATGGGAAGAGCAAAGGTTTTGCGTAGTGGTTCGAACCCAAATTTCATGTATGCCCCCCTTACATGTCCCTTTTTTATATTTTGTATCTGAATCGGAAAGCGATTAACAAGACACCCACCTACCAAGAGTTAGCTGTGTAATGCTAGGTAATAGTTTCAGAATAAAGTGGCTTTGACATAGGGACAGACAGACAGACAGACAGACAGGCAAACAGACGGAATTGACGAAATTATATGGGTTCCGTTTTTTTGCCATTCGGCTACGGATCCCTAAAAAAATATCACTATGCTCACCCTTTTCTTAGTATGTCCTTCTTATTGGCACAGAGGGCGGTGAAGGCGTCCCGTAGGAGACAGACCTCGCGCCGCTTACACACCAGCGACTGGCACAGCGAGTCTGCGGACAAAGAACACAATATTTAACGACCTCCGTGGTGTAGTGGCTAAGCACGCTGGGTTTCAAGGCGTTGCCGCTCTGAGGTCCCGGGTTCGATTCCCGGTCATGTCAATATAGAAATCCAATTTTTTTATAATGTCTCAGAGCAATGTATGTGATTGATGTCCAAATTGTATTTTTTTAAAACTGATTAATTACGAAAAGTTTATTTAACTCTGATTTAACCCCCTACATTTTCCAAGCGGTTGACTGGTAGAGAATGCCATAAGGCATAAAGTCCGCCAATTGTACCATTTATAGTGCAATAAAGTTTAAATAAGAGTAAAGACCGCAGGAGCACACTGGATGCAGCCCGCTTGCAACCAGTCGCTGTGAAAAACTTTGGGTTAGGCCCTTGCTCAGCAGGGGACGTCTTTTAGTGTATATTATCATCGTTAGATAATGATGATGAACTGTAAGTTTCGTTTTGTAGTCATATGAAATTAAAGTAGGCACATAATATCAAAATAAGCTACTCCCGCCAATGAAACTCGGGTGGAGACAGGAAGAAGAATGCCCGGGGCGAATTCCTAGGGCGCTAACTCGTGGCTCTCATCTCAATAATGGCACCGGTGGACACTATACCCACCCTATTGGGTGGGGGGAGTCCCACATAATCTACTCTGGCGGCCCCCGCCACTGGTATGGTATGCGTAAAAAAAAGAGGAAAAATACTAGCATCTGAAATAACACCGTGCCATTTAAGGCAAGTTTGACCTGGGCAATAGCTACCTGGGAAAAGCTAATCTGTACTAGATACCATACAAACACCACAAAGGGAAGGGATGCAAAAGGAATTTTGATGTAAGTTATAAAATAATGGAAGGCCTGCTGTCTGGCAATTTTGTATGGACTGGACCACAAACCGCAACTATATTATTCATAGTTTCAAGTGGAATCTGAATCAATAATAAAAGTCCTGATCTGTTAACCAGCATCCATCCTTTTTGCACTTACTCAAATATAAATGCACGAAACTAACTTTATCTGAAAAGCTAAACATCTTTTATTAGTTAAATAAGCAAAGGCAAGGCCGCCAGGTTCCAAAGAAAACAAAAAGAGACTGACTGTGCGGGTCGTAGATGTACCGCCGCGGGCGCCGCAGCCGTCCCGCGTCCGCTGCGCTGCCCGCATCCTGCAACACATAAAGGATTAATTAAGTCACATTTTATGAGGACAGGTACTAATAGGTACATAAAAAACACATACGTGGCCTTAAGGAGATAGCTTGGAAGGAATAAGATACCTGTCACAATCTCGATGAGAGACAGTATTTGTCCAGTTATTACAATTGGCTAGCTTATGTTCGCTTGCCATTATTAATGATTATTAATAATAAATTGATTAATTAATAAAGGTTCTGTTTATTTGGTAAGGTACCTGTTAACTGAATGCTCATGTTTTTCGTTAACTTATCAAAAAGTTTTGGCCACATTTTTTTTATTATCAAGTGTATAATCAGCAACAGCAACATTAGGAATTCGGTCATAAATTTCAATGCAATTTTAGAATCTCGGCCTAAGTTATATATTTTTTTCTTATCATTAAGACCTGCGTTTTACCTTCTAAAACCCATAGATACCTTAATCGTTGACCGTTTGAATTAATAAACGAGTGCTTTATACCCCACAAAGTTGTTCATTCCAATACTTTCATTCAAATGCATGTAATAAAGTGTCAAGCACTTGAGGATGACCTCAAGTACTAATTAACTTAAGCGAAGGCGTAGGCAGTTTCGGCGCCTGTTCAACAAAGGCTAATGGCTGTTATAAACACAAAAGACTTTCCTTTCAACAAACCTCAGCAAAGCAATATAAACTCCATAACATTCAACCGAGTCGTGCTCGCGAATGAGGAAACTTAATATTTATCGCATATTAACTAAATGGGGAAATTCGTCCGAACATTGTTTAAAATGTTTTTTTTTTATTAGGGGGTTAATCTTAAGAACCTGTTTTTTATAAAACTAGCCGTTTACCACGAGTTCATCGAGTGTCGTAGCGCGATGTTTTATAGATAAATAAACTATCAAACACAAAAATATTTTTTCAAATCGGCTTAGTTCCTGAGATTAGCGCGTTCGAACAAACTCTTTAGTTTTATAATATTAGTATAGATTATTAAGGTTTAATGTTAAAATAAACTCATTAGATTAACTTTAAAAGAAATTTCAGAGTTCAAAGTTATTTTAGTTTCAGCAGAGTTATTATAAGATGAAATGAATTAATGTTGTTTATGTTGTAAAAATCGATGCGTCTCTGGTAGACGTTATGTCATTTGCCTTTGCAAATTTTTATACCGAATTTATTCCAATCGTTTCCTGCAACGCTTGAAGCTCAGTATACAAGTTATAATGGAAGACAAAATGCGCAACTTCGACCCGCGTTGAGTGTCGAGGCTTAAGCACAAATTGCGAAAAATGGGTCCACGCGAGGCTGTATCGCGATCGTGACAAATGGTACCACGGCAGAGCTAGGATAATAACCTGTGTAATTACCGTGTCATCGTCAAACTCGAAGTCCTGGTCGGGTCGCCGGGCCGCGGCCGCCGCAAGGGCCAGCAAGGCCGCAGCCGCCGCCGCTCTCGCCCACACGCCTCGCATCGCACTCGTTAGCCCGGGACCGCGCCGCACACTGAGCCGAGGCGAGCTCGCCCGCCGCCCCTGCCCCTGCTCCCTCCCGGCTGAGAGAAGCTACAACCTGTTTCTGCCTATTTAGCGTCTGACTCTGGGAGAACACATAACCGGATTCCCAATGTGTCGATGCTAGAGTGGTGTAGGTATGCGCCCGGATATTGTTAGACACAGGGTTCGATTCCGACACAGCATAACCATTATTTTTTTATTAAATAAAGCTCCAAAATGTATCCCTTGACCATGAATAGCATTTGGAAATAAGTGTAATTTAAAAAAAATGGCTTACAATCATTAGTACGTAGGTAAGAATAGACATAAAAATATTAATTTTGTACAATAAAGTACCTACCAACTATGAAATGAGTAGCGAGGTAATTTTTTATAGATAAGTAACAATAGGTAAGATTTTTACGGTGATAAAGTGTATAAATGTAAGGTAAGGAATTGTAAGAATGAGAACAATAATGTAAATTGGATCAAAACGACAATGCTAACATTAGGCACGAAGATTTTGCGCAAGCTTAGTCTTTGAGCGGCGGAGCCTCGTCCGGCATCCCGCGCCCTCCCGCGACCTCCACGAGAGCCTTATAATATTTTAACAGGATCCCGTTTAATATTGCAGCGCTCATCTCCGCGCCTGCCGCAAAGCGACCGTGAACAACGTAACGGCTTTACTTTTGTGAACTTCGGGTTGTTTTGGCTTCATTAGAGGAGTGTTACGAGCGCGAATGATATATAGTATGGATGTGGGATGGGATAGGTGCAGCCGTGTGAAGGCGCCGCGGCGTCGGTGAGCGGGTACGATCGATACGCGACATTCCCGAACGCCCGGCGCCGCGGCCGCACGTCGCTCGCTGCGGATGAGATGTTGCGATGATTGCGAATTACCGACTGATAGATTATAAAATATAAATAATATACCCCAGACAAAACACCAATTGATTTGGTTTCGAACTAAGGAATTGTTTCCCTTGTGATACGAATACCAGACAAAGATTATGATTAGGGCTTCTCCTATAAATACAAACACATATAAACATCCATGACTCATAATGACGCAAACATTTGCCCCTTGCGGGATTCGAACCCGCGACCGCTAGTCGCGCTGCTAAAAAATATACATAGTTGTAAGATCAATGTAGTTCAAAAAAATGTTTTTTTTAAATACGAGTACAAATAGTCACAGCAAAAAGTTGTACAGGAAGTAAAAGATTTTCTTTCAACTAAAAACTATCTGGAGACTTGGTTTGTCACATTTGGTACTGTTCTAAATGTGCTTCAGTGCTTTCACAGGCTGTGGACGTTTAGAATTCCACTAGCAATTGGACGCAAAATGTTGTTTTTGGAAAACCGTGTTTTAACCATGACTTATAGTGATATCTTGCAAACGCCTTAACAAAAGTTATCTACGAAAGCTCCGTAGTTATGACTAACGGAAGGACTCCGAGCGTTTTGGTAGGCTACAGCACAGTAGACTACAACACTAGTCAAGAGCGCTAACCACTATACCAAACGTGACGTCGTTTCGTAGATACTACAGTTACCCCTATCGAAACTAATAAGCCTTGACCATCGCATCGATTTTTTTTCATTCAGGCTCACAGAACAAGATACAGTCATATAATTTACAGAAATAGTATCTTAAGTATAGAACTAGACTATAAATCTCAATATGTGGGCACAATATGTTCTAAATATAATGGAGTGAAAGAGGATTGAACGTAGTGTGTTTTTGCTTAGGGCAAACGATATCATCGAATATTAGTTAGTTCTACAAATTATTTATAAAGTGAAAAACACAAATACAAGTTATACTGGTTTAATTAAAGTTATTTAAGTTAGTTAGGCAACATTTTAAATTCATCTTTTTTGAATTTGGCTAAACTACACGAAAAAAACTTTATTAAAATTAGCGATAGTACTAATTAATAAACTTTGATAGACACTATCAATATCAACGTCATCGATACAACGGATGGCAAAGGATCGTATCAGGGCTAATTTTAATAGGTTTTCAAGTTAAAACATTAAAAACAACTAATCGCTCTGTCCGAGCCTATGGGCTGATTAGCTTTTCCACAATCTAAACGGTTCGAAAAGCAAGCTAGCCAATCGGTTCGATTAATTTGCTGCCAAACATATCCGCATATTGATTTGCGAGAAGGCTTAAAACAGATTATCTGCCTTTTTAGTTTACATACTTTACTTACTTAGGTACTATTTCTTATCACACACACAAAATGGCGGACTTAAAGCATACTTTATTATCTTCTACCATGCGAGAATAGCCTTAGCAGCGTAAGGAACAACAGTTATTCTTACAGACATTTAACCCGGTTTGAGCATTAGGTTACTACTACCCGGTTATTATAAGAATGGACTGTCAAACATGTCAAATTCCTCCTGCTTTCCCGCTCACCCTTTGCATACTTCTAACCGCGCAGTGACATTCAGTGACATCACCAGCCTGAGTGAGACTATTATTCTCAATAATTATTAATTTTAAATGATATTCCAAATACAGTTCGAAATACATTCAGAATCGATTATTAAACTTGACCACTACACTACTGTTAATGACCTACAACATAAATTCAAGGCCAAATCAATCGAATTCATGATTGTAAATAGAAATTGGGATAATGGAACCATTGAATGCTGTCTGTGCGATTGTAATCCCCAACTTACAATTAAATGTACACCCTTTGTTTACTTACATTACCATAACAAAGAACGGGGCACGTCACCCTTATTATTTTAGATAAGTTAGTAAAAATAAAAACAATGTATGTAGGTAAACATAACATAACACTATCTACATTTATGAACTATGCAAACTGCTGTGTGAGCATAACATCCTGGTTAATAAATTATTCAGACGAGAACTTTCAATTTCAGGTAATCAATAAACTGGTCAATGTCAGTGGCAAGATACTATTATTTTATAAGCTGCCTACTATTTGCATCAATGTTATACCAGTCCACTCCAATTTACTACATAATTTGTTTGCATACTTGTTTCTGAAGTTTACGCGAATACTACCTCCTACTATTAGTAGTAGTACTAATAGTACTAAATTGACGACCTCCGTGGTCGAGTGGCTAGCACGCTGGTTTCAAGCGTCACCATCTCGTGAGGTTTCGGGTTGGATTCCCGGTCGGGTCAATGTAGTGTTGTGTTGTGGTACCACCGTTGTTTCCGATTTCCATAACACAAATGCTTTAGCTACTTAGCTTGGGATCGGAGCAATGTATGTGATGTTGCCAAATATATTTTTTTTATATTTATACTACTCATTCAGAGCGCTTTCACAATAAGGCGTCTTTAGCATCGCGACGGTCACGCGACGGTCGCGCTGCTGATAATTTCATTTATGAATGGCAGCAGCGGCGCGGCATTCGCGCGGTAGCTCTTCGGTTTATGTATGGGCATCAGCTGCTGTCGCTCTAATGTGGAGATGCACTAAAACACTATTTACGGATACTCTTCAGTGTAGTGGCTAAGCACGCTGGGTTTCAAGGTGTCGCCGCTCCGAGGTCCCGGGTTCGATTCCCGGTCGGGTCAATGTAGAAATCATAATTTTATATCTTATCTCATTGTCAGGGTGTTGTGATACCACCGGTGTGGCTGATTTTCATAACACAAGTGCATTGGCTACTTACTTTGGGATCAGAGCAATGTATGTGATTGGTGTCCAATATTTTAAAAAAAATATCCCTCCCTACTAAGATGTTATTACTATCATTCAATGAAGTCTTTTTATCCAAAAATACAACTTACCGTGGAAACTGAGGCTAACAATAAACTAGCTTTCTAAGAGTAGATTTTACTAACGACAGATAAGGAATATTTGCCAAATGTAACACAAGACGTTTAATTTGAAAACGTCACTATTTGTCAGCAATTATTTGTGAAAATGTAATTTTATAATCGGTTGTTTTATACTTATTCGATCGGATAAATCCTATCTGACGTTGGTAAAATCGTCTCTCAAGACGTTTTACTAGGAATTATTCGAATAATATTCTTAGTGCGACTTAAGATTAGGGCGTCAGCTGCGGCTGCCTTTACATTAAAACCGCAGCAGCGCTGCTGTTTATAGTATGACATTATCGGTAGCGTGACTGTCGCGCGTATTTCCCGCGACCGCCGCGCTAAAGTCGGCTAAGTGTGAAAGCTAATTAATAGAATCAGGCGTTACTTTGCGGAAATCCATTATTATGTTGAAATTTATAAATTTATTTTACTTTAAATTTCCGCGAAGCGACGCCGGCGCAGGCAACTAACAACACGAACCGTCACCGCGTTTAGTATTAGTTCAGGCAAATGCAGGATGCACCACCCGCCCTCCCTCAATACGCATGCGGCACAGCTGATGCAATTATTAGTACCCAACACCAAAGTGCAAATACCTCGACGCGTTTCGCCACTACACGTGGCATCCTCAGGAGATGTTGTAGCCTCGACGGAGCACGGACGAGTCGTCCGTGCTAGACCGTGTAGTGGCGAAACGCGTCGAGGTTTTTTGCACGTTGGTGTTGGGTACTAATAATTGCATCAGCTGTGCCGCATGCGTATTGAGGGAGGGCGGGTGGTGCATCCTGCATTTGCCTGAACTAATACTAAACGCGGTGACGGTTCGTGTTGTTAGTTGCCTGCGCCAGCGTCGCTTCGCGGAAATTTAAAGCAAAATAATTTTATAAATTTCAACTTAAGTGTGAAAGCGCTCTTAGCCACACAGTTTTTAGAATTCCACCTATACAAGTGTATATCTTATGTTACATCTCTCCATCATCCTTCACAGTTAGATACCGTGGGCAAAACTTTGTTTTAGAGAGCGTGGGGCATCTGTGACGACCAACACCTGGCTGCTGAACTTCTTATAAGAAGTTCATACTTACTGTGGGACAGCCAGCTTCCAGTACCACTTCGTCGCGGACCCCGTGCCAAGCCCATGACAGTTGAACGACCACGGAGGTCACTGACAAGATTGGAAATATCTTGAAGCGAACTTCCGCCAAGACTTTATTTCAAGCCGCTTTTCGACTTCTTTCAAAGGCAGAAAATGATAGATAAAGACCCCCACTATAAGCCATTTTCATTTGGCACACGATGTACCAAACAACATGTATACATGTACATATATACATATAATACACATATTCAATTTAGGATAAGTGCTAATACTACTGTTTTTATCATTTTATATTACTAAAATAAGTAAGTGTACTTTTTTGGGTTTTTTAGCCTTGCACGGAACGGACTATTAGAGGAAAGGATCAGGAACGTACATATGAATTTCAAATTACATAAATATTTACAACTAGATATTATTTTTACTTACAAACATAGATAAGTAAATTTTATCAATAATGCAGATAAAAGATATCGATATGAAGATAGGATAAGTGACGAATACGGCACTCGGATTGCAATAATGTAATACAGAAATTATGTTGCCATGTGTATACCCTACTATAAAGTAATGTGTCGCCATTGCTGGGAGTGAATGCACCATCGAGTGTTCTTGCACCGCGAACTGCGCCGCGCGTGACGTCACGACGCAGTAATGCAGCCGCGCCTAATGCACCGCTGAAAACAAAGGCTAAAAGCCTTTCATGATCTAAGCCTGGGGATATCGCACGAGAGACTTTCGCTATGCTACATTTACAAGTCATTAATATTTACACGAAGACTCTTAAAGGGCACTTTTACCGTCACAAATAGACTTAACTTTTTTCATGATAAATGTGCGATAATATTATGTGGTGCCGTAACTCGAGACACTGTTGTCAGACTCTCATTAAGCCCGCTCCGTTTTGCTTGTCGAAAAACATCACATCTTGAAATTACTTTTTTCCGAAATTATTAATTTTAAAATAGAACACAAAACTCACCAACAACATAGGTAATTCATAGTTTAGCACTGAGATCTTTTTAAATCAAATACGTAATAAATTAATTTTATTCGGTGTCATTTTTTTAGTTATAAAAATATTGTTTTACCTACATTATTCGACTAGCAGAGAAGAACGGACTTAAAACAGTTTTTTTTTTCAATTTGTCAATAAGACTTTATATTGGTTAAGAATGTTTTTAACACTAACAGTGTCATATTTTATAATAATAAAGGGGAAATAAGAAAGCAAAAGTTGCGCCCGGGCGGGACTCGAACCAGCAACTTTTTGGCTAACCGGGTCAAACGCTCTCCAATTGTGTTACCGTGCCGTCGATCAGACCGCGCGAAATTTCTGGTCTCTTATGTTACTCGTATGTCATGCAATATGCAATTTTTCGTTTCTTATTTAATCTTCATGAAGATTCCACATTATTACGAATTTTGTAAGAGTGGGATTAATTTTGAGTAGCTACGTCTTTTTTTTGTAAATTAAATGCATAAAAAAATCCGCTCCGCCTTCGCAAAACTTCTGTCTCTTTATTGTGGGGTGGTTCAAAAGCTGGCGGAATTCAAACTTTACTATCTGCAAAAATGAATATAAAAGTTCGATCTCAGTTCAAAAGCTGATGGAATTTAAATTTTAGTATCTGAAAAAATCAATATAAAAGCTCGAACTCGGTTCAAAAGCTGGCGGAATTTAAATTTTATTATCTGAAGAGATGTATATAAAAGCTCGATCTCGGTTTATTGGTTAACTTTTAATCGTTCGTTTTTAATATCTCTGCAGAATATGCAAAGCACTGAATATCTTCTGCACCTAAATTTAATTATGTACATACACACATATAAACATCTATGATTATAATTGCGTTGTGTTCTGTAATATTAATTAAATGTATAAATGTTTCACTCAATGAGGTTGAGTGGACCCAAGCTGTGTTGCCAATTCGTCACGGAGGTTTGGGTGTGCGTCGCGTCGGTGGCCTTGGGCTTCCTGCTTTCTTGGGGCCTGGATATGCGGTGGTTAGTCTGGTTGCCAGAATTCTTAATAGAGAAGAAAACCAAGTAGTTGTGCCTTATCTTTCAGATGCCACCGATAAATTTAAGAGCTTGCATTTAGGTGTTGATACGCCAGTTTGCCCTTGGGTGCAGCGTTCTTAGGACGATATAGGGTCAAAATACGACGTAAGTCGCCTTTTGGGAGATGCCACTAGGGCAGATTTGGTTAGACTGCGATCGGTGTCACAGCCAGAATCGAGGGCGTGGTTGCAGGCTCTACATTCCCCTCTTTTCGGCAATTTATGAGATGATGACTCTTTGCGGGTGGCGGTTGCCCTTCGCTTGGGCTGCGATGTATGCGAACCTCATATATGAATTTGCGGCTCTCGGGTTGAGGCAGACGGTCACCATGCATTGAGTTGCCGACGTTGTGAGGGTAGATTTCTCCGTCACCATGCTCTCAATGACATTATTCGCAGGGCGCTGGTATCCGCAAATGTCCCATGTATGCTTGAGCCTCCTGGTCTTAGTCGGATAGATGGTAATAATAAGATGGACACACTCTGGTACCATGGGATAAGGGTAGGTGTCTTTTATGGGAGCAACGTGTGTGAGTACCTATGCTGCTTGTCACTTGGGACGAACTACGTTAGCACCTGGGGCAGGAGCCGAGACAGCGGCACTTAAAAAACACACCAAGTATAGTGCGTTAGAGGCAGCTTATCTTTTTGTTCCATTTGCTGTCAAAACTGCGGGGAGTTGGGATTTAGAAGCAAAGAGTTTCGTTGCAGAGTTGGGTTGCCGCCTGAGAATGAGGACCAGTGATCCTCGGTCAGGATCATTCTTGGTCCAATGAATAGCTATTGCAATTCAGCGGGGAAATGCTGCGAGTGTCACGGGCACTTTTCCTCCAGAGCCAGGGTTGACATTTTATTGATTTACATATCTCATTTTTTTAATTTTTTTGTCCTAGGGTTGATTTTTCAATGGTCAGATAAAACTTATCAGACTGATAAATTATGAAGCGATAGATTTATAAAAATGACAGGTACCTATGATTATACTGACAATTAGGTGACTTTTCAAATAAGCCATATTGTATTTTGTTCGACGAATATTTCTTATCTGACTATTGAAAAATCAGCCCTTAATGATTTTAATAAATGGTAAGTACAATGAATTTTATAATGAAATTTATTTTTTATTATTTCAATTAATGATATTGTCATTTTAGGACTCGAGACAGATAAAACTATTTTGTTTGTACTTTTTTGTAGTAAGTAGTTGGTTCTTTTGGTTGTTTAATGTTAATTAAATAAATTTCTAGTTAGTATTTTATCAGGAAAATGAAACGTGTAAATAACAAAGATAAGTTTAATAATCAAGTATAAATACGTATTCACTAACCGAGGCGCCAGCGCCAAGGATGACGCGTCTCACTCGAAGCCCGCAGCTCACAGCTCGCAGCTCGCAGCTCACAGCTCATCTCAATCTCACAGGTTGGATACGAAGTGCCATTTGTCCACTGCAACAAAAATTTGAAGATCAAAGGCTGATTCATGCTACACGGGACGGTCAGACATTATTGTATACATTTTTATGAAGCTCGGCCCAGCGCCGGCACGGTGTAGCATGAATCAGCCGTAATACAAAGGTAGATAATATAACTATACACACAAAGTTATTAATTTTTGCATTACACTGCAAATTATCCTTAACATCATATGCGTATTTTGACAGAGGTAATAAAAAAAAACAAGTGCGAGTTGAACTCGCGCATTGTGGGTTATGTGCCATTTCGAAATAAATCTGTGTATCCTATTAGTTACCTCTTAGTTATACAAAATACCATAATATTTTTGAGAGCAACAATAATAAAAAACATCGTTTTTGTATTCTTAAAGATGAAATAAGAAACCAAAAATTTGCGCACGGGCGGGACTCGAACCAGCAACTTCTTGGCTAACCAGGCCAAACGCTCTACCAATTGAGCTACCGTGCTATCGGTCCGACTGCGCAAAATTACTTTTGGTGTCAGGGGGTTTGTGAAATATTTATTTTTATTCGGTACTTACAAGTTAACCTTACACACCTAATCTGACCCACCACATTACCCAGTGATTCGTCATTTCAGTTTACGTTATAAATATTAAGTTCGGTACCTAATAAATAAATAAATATCTTTTGGACATTCCCACACATCGCCATCTAGTCCCAAAGTAAGCTACTCAAAGCTTGTGTTATGGGTGCCAGACAACGGGTATAATACTTAAATACTTTTTGTTTGTAAATACATACATGATATACATAGAAAACACCCATACAAATACAAACAGACATGTTCATGCACACAAATGTTTGTATTGTGCGGGGATCGAACCCGCACCTGCTGCGTAGTAGGCGATTTCTCAACCACAACACCAGGCGGGTCGGTAATATTTACAATAAATCGAAGCGGTTTTCCAAATATAAGGGTGTCATATGCACTGACCGGCGGGCGGCGCGGGCTGCGGCAGGCCGCGCGGCGGCGCCTTGGCCAGCACGGCCGCCGCCTCCGCGCGCTCCACGCGCCCCGCGCTGCCCTCCACAGACACGTTCATCCTGCGCAACACAATATATAATTCATAAATATTGGACACCAATCACATCGCTGACAAGCTACAAGAAAGCTGATTACGGTGCTTTGGCCACATCTTGAGACGGCCCCCTGACTGCAAAGCCAACAAGGCCTTAAATTTCAACATCCCCGGCCCCCAAGGTAGAGGTAGACCGAAAGCAAGGTGGTCCGACGTAGTAAAGCGAGACCTCGCTGCCTGCGACGTCGCTGTGAGCGACACATCCGACAGGGGGAGGTGGAGAAGGAAGACGAGAAAGGCAGACCCCACCACCATGTGGAATAGATAATGCCAGGGAAAGAGAGAGAGACACCAATCACATACATTGCTCGGATTCCAAACTAAGTAGCTTACGCACTTGTGTTATGGAAATCAGACACAACGGTGGTACCACGTCACCCAGACCCGAGACAATATAGAAAATTTTGATTTCAACCTTGAGCCGACCGGGAATCGAACCCGAAACCTCGGAGCGGCGACGCCTTGAAACCCAGCGTGCTTAGCCACTATACCACGGAGGTCGTCGTGGGTGTTTCTTCTTAAATTGGACACAAATGCGTAACGCTGTACCTATAACTTTGTAATATATCCGATTGAACTAGAACCATCTCGATAAAACCCTTTGTTTTCGATAAATCCGAGCAAAAACATACAAATATGCATGCATGCACTCACCAATTTTGCATGCGAGCGATGCAGCATAAATGGAGTAATATACACAAAATATTATCCAATTCTAACGATGTACAGATCGTGGTGAAGCCTCCTGTTTTGAAGTCAATTAATCGACACTGAATGTAATTGAAAAAGCTTTAGTCCCTCAAGCATATTATGTGAACGAGAGACAACAGATATTATATTGTTATGCAGTTGCCTGCAAACGCTTAGGTGTTGAAGCGTTAATGGTGGCAGTGCAGATTCTTTTCCATGGTCATAAGAAACTTCTCTCCCTAACATAATTACTACGACCCATTGTTTTCCAAAGTGACTATATAAGCGGTTGCAAGTGGTCTACATCCATCTCTATTCTAAAACTCTTATAAAAAGTTGCCTGTCCATTTTTACCGACTTCCAAAAAGGAAGTAATCAATTCAATGTTTAGGTATGTACATGATATCGTTGAAATTTCATAATATTTGCGTATATTAATCAAGTAAGGCTTCCAAACACGTGTCCAAATTCGTAAGTGTATGTAATTTGTATGTTTGTCCACAGATTTCTCGAAAACGACAAGTCAAAGCGCGACGTATTCTTTTTTTAGTTCAATTAGATATATTCCAACTTAGGGTACAGTATAAGTTTCATCAAAATCGGTCCAGTAGTTTTTGACATATTATGCGTAATACTAACAACTAAAAGTTATGAAATAAATAAAATAAAGTTAGACCGCTTTAAAAAACTTATTAAAAAGCTTAAAATAACGCATTTGTCTTCTATTTAGGTAAAACAAATTCTTTTGGAGTCTGTGCATGATATGCGGGACACCAACAGTCTAGACATCATTCACAGGCTCCAAAATAAATATTTTTTGAACGCTGTTTTACTGTTACACATCTAACGCTGCGCTTCTTATCTTTTCCGCAAAGTAACCACCAAAATTAAACTTATTCGGTCGCTGTTTTGGAGAAACGTGCAACCAAGGTCTAAGCTACTTACTTCGTGAATTGATATAGTAATGCAACGTATACTCACTTATTTATGTCGGTAGCATCAGTGACCTTGCCACTGACGAGACTTTTCCAGAATTCGTGCACCTGTGTAGGTAATATGCATCAGTTAATAATGACAATCAAAAATTTTACAGCACCTCATTTCAAATCATCATAGATATAATAATATCTTTATTGTTCACAGGCTGTAGAGTTTGTTTTTTTGAACGGGCTAATCTCTGAACTACGGCGGTTGGTCCGTATGTTGTTGAAAAATAACCCCTCTATAAGATATCTGTAATCCGTAGGTACTATCGAGGTCACAGATTAACCATCTTAAGAGCAAAAGTCACTTGCACCTCCTGTCGCCCGCTTTTTATTTGAAGTGATTTTAGTGTCATGTGTACGTCCTAGTGATTTCGTTAAAAATTTAGGCGCTAGAGACCTCAACCGTACATTAAGGGTCGAATAAACTCCTTTACTGTATTTATTATTCGTAAGTAAGGAACCTTGTTTAAGCCCTACAGTTACATTTTATTTTTGAGGATCAAAAGAACTCTAGGCCCGCTTGCGCAAGTCAAAATTAGCTTTGTTTCTGATAAACTTATATATTTCTTTGATGTTGACAGAGACAGGATAATGATTTAATCGAGTACTTTAACTTAATGAACTTAATATCTATTAATTTTAAATTGAATCATAGCGTTGCTTGCTAAAGTGAATTAGTTTTTATATAAACATATATTTGCGTGTAAAATTGTTATGCTAGCGCTGAGAAGTGTATCGGGGCGTTATTTCGCACCACGAGGAGTTTTGGAGCACGGGTTAAATCGGCCAAGTGCTGTTTCAGAATGGTGGTATCTGCACTGCAGTGTTCGATGAAATGGGACCAAGCAAAAGATACTTTGGATTTCCACGGCTAAACCACTGGCGGCGCGAATGATCCCATGAAACAGCACTTGGTGGGTCCGAAAACCTTGCGGTGCGAAACGCCACAATACCCAACTTAAAGAAATTAGAGGACAAAAATGAAAATGCAAATCAATATATTTCTATTTCGACTAATCCTGACATGCGATATTTAAAGAACAAATGTATTCATAACAAAATTAAAAACACCAAAACAGTTTTAATTTACCATTGTTTCTTTCACAGGTATAGGCGGCTTTCAAACACAATAGGTCGTTCGTAAGGCGGTGGAACTAGAAAGCATTAGGCTTGCTCATATTTGGCACAAATGTCTACGCCACAAGCAAAACCGGTCCACCGTTCACCGTAACACTTTTTGCTAGTCACTCAATAAACCAGCTACATTTATATACAAAATAAAGAGCTTATGATTTTGTAAATCACTAATTTGTCTAACTATACCATTCAACGAACTGACAAGGTGAAAGGTTTCCGTAGAATTTCAACTAAACTTGTTATAACTATTTTCAATTACAATTACGGTCTGAAGACCTACTGTTTAATATGACTAAAGATCGTTTCACATATTTTTGTTATAACTAATGGACGAAATCCATAACGGACAACTCACCTACGTTTTACTTACCTAATGGTTCATTCAACTACGGTTTATTCATGAAATAAAATTAATGAAAATAAGGTCGTCCGTTTAGAGAACAAATTGTGTTTTCCCCGACTCGCCGTGGTCCTTCGTGATACTAGAGTGTAATTCAAAAGCCGGAGGCGCGGAGGGACGATGATGACGACGAACACTGTTATCCAATTGCATGAATGCAATTATGCTAAAGATGCTTGCATACACAAAAAAAAACATACGGTACTACGTACATAATTGAAACATTCAATAGCTTAAACAACCATTACAATATCGTTCGTTAGTTCAATTTTATTGATTTTAGTTAAAACAAAATTACGCGAATTAAACAGTAGTTGAGTCATCCAATAGATGATATGAACATATGTGAATCGACCAAAGCTATTTTGAAAAAAGCTATAACGAGTTTAGTTGAAATAATACGTAACCAGTGAAATAATCTGCAATGCGGGCGATGCTATCAATGTGCCAGACATCGAGTCAATATAAATGCAGTCCCCTTCTTAGTTCGCTCTGTTTTGATTGAAAACATGACGCTATCGTTTATAGTGTGATGTAATATTATTATAGCCTATATAACCTCCTCTGATAATTGGACTATCGAATATAAAAACTCTTCAAATTCATATTCCAGTTAATACGGAAAAGATCCGCCTTACAAACATAAGGTCATATGTACAAAATAAGAAAAAAACTTCTTTGTTAACAACAGTTATTATTATTACTTTTCTCTATTTATAGTTTACATTAAAAATTGGTAAACAGAGTTTCAGGTACACGGAAAAAATATTTTTTACTAATTTGGATTGGAAATAAATGTAAACTGATACTTAAGTTATACTTGATATAACTACATGTCCTTTCTAATAACTATAAGATGTCATTTTTAAAAGTGCCAGTAGTCTGATCTGGGATAAAATTGATCAGTACCACTTTTATTTTAGCACGAAAACTGCCACCTCAATGATGTGTTATAAAGATTATCTGTAATAAACAATGTGTCCCGACCCCAGTGTTGGAGACTTTAATTGTATAAAATATCGATTTTTTAACGAGAAACGGTTGTAAATATGCCGCAATTCTGATTTTTTAGTCACCAAGAACCGGGCTCTCGTACTAATACGACCGCCACTAGTCGTGTTAATGTCGTATGTTAATAAAAAAGGTCTCATTTGATAGCTTAATATGTAGACAATAATAACACTTCCATTATGTTTTAATTATTATGAAAAAAAAATAGAAAATCATTTAAGATTAAGACTAAGAAAAATCGATTTATTTTTTAATAATTGGCTTTTTGTATTTTTGTGTAAAAACGATTTCAAACAGCAATTTGTCGAAAAAAATTACAAATTATATAACATTAAAGTCTCCAACACTGGTGTCGGGACACGTTGTATATAAGTAAGTTATCACATAAACTCACCTCATCAACAACTCTGTACGCGAAGTCCTTGCCCTTGGCCTCGCCGTCGAAGGCAAAGCGGTTGACGGGCTTCCCGTCGGGCACCTTGTAGAGGCGGAACCACTCGACGGTGGCGCGCAGCAGCCCCGGGAACAGCGCCTCCACGTCCGCGACGTCGTCGAGGCGCGCGGCGTTCGGGTCCCGAGAGTCGATCGCTATTAGCTTCCAGTCCGTCTCGCCTAGTCAGATAATAATTAAATAAAAACAGTATAAAATACAGTACAAAACACTGGACAAGAGCCTTCCCCAAAATGCGCAACACTACGCAAGCAAAATAGTGTTTCATTTTTTTTAAATATTATTACATGTATGTTAGTCTTTAAGGTATCTATTGAATGGGCCTTTGTTGCCTGCAATAAATGTTTAAATAAATAAATTAAAATCTGTCTGTCTGTCGCCGATAAGGGTTTGCCAGTTTTTGTGATATTGATCTATATCTCAGCTCATTATAGTTTTCTGGGCCTGCCACTTGGTTTAACAAAGCACAAATAAATTATCATCTTCATTATCAGTATCAAATCAGCTAAAGGAAGGACATCCATTGCTGAACACAGGCTTGTGACAGGTTTGTAAGCGATCTGTATCCAATGTTATCGTGTGATCTTTACAACGTGTACACGTGTGGTCGTCAATCAATCTAGCTAGTTAGTAGTCACCCTACGCTGAGCTTTTGGCCGAAGGGTCTTCTATCTGTAGCACTTTTCTGCGCCATTGGCCAGTCCTGCTCGTTATGAGCCTTATGTGCCCACCCATATCCATTCGAGCAGACTGATTCGTAGGGCTATGCCCTTTACGTTAATTCTAAAGAGACCATACGTGTGATGGGCTTGATATCGAAAGTAAGATGTGTATCTTAGGTTGTCAACCCACACCACCAATTCCTAACTACTGAAATGAGATATCTATCAAGATAATTGTCAATTCAATCATCAATAATTCACCCGTTCTTTGATATTATAATGTTAGAATTATTATAAGTGACTGAAATAAGATTATACATCATAAACTTTATAAAGTTTATGATGTATAATCCATACCTAAGAAATCCAGCCCTTGTATACAAGGGCTGGATTTCTTAGGTATGGATTGTGAGTAATCTAAGCCTTTTGATAATGTCCATTTGCTACTACGACACCACCTTCAACAATAAGCGCGTGCGTACCCGCCCAGTACTTTGATATTTTGATACACACCACATCGCCTACTTTAATTTAGATGGGTCTACCTTGTTTCGCATATTTTTTATTGTCATAATTTTATTTGGCATATCATCAAATAGCATAAACTTCCTTTCGCAGAACATTAATTAGCATTCACTCATTTATCAGACGTTCAAAACGCATAATCGTGTAAGCTAGAATCATCTTTAGGCGGAAATTTAATATCCATAATAGTCTTAAAGCAGAATCATCCTAACGCAGAAAGTTCACAGATAGAATAGTCTTGTGGCATAAAATTCTTATATAAATAGTCATTAATAGGCAGAATCATCCTATCGCAGAAAGTTCACAGTCCGAATCGTCTTTTGGCATATTTTTCATATTTAATATTTTCCTCTAAACCTTAATTTCTCTGTGCATCCCAAGTAGTTCTATCTCAGAAATACTAACATACAACATGCATGGCAAATCAAACATGCAGCATGCAAGCAAACATTCAGCATGCAAGCAAACATTCAGCATGCAAGCAAGCAAGCAAGCAAGCATGCAGCAAGCAAGCAAGCAAGTATGCAGCATGCAAGCAAGCATGCAGCATGCAAGCAAGCAACAGCTTGCATGTAACATGCATGGTTTCTGTCACGGCTCCGGCGCTGCGGGGCTCCGGCAGTCCCACACGAGCTTATCGTCGCAGATGGTTTTCGCTCACCACCACAGCTTCGGCTTTGCCAGCCAGCCTCAGCCGCGGCGGCAAAGCTTTCAAACCACCTGCTCCTCAGCTCGCGGGCTGCCTCGCCCCTCCGCGCCTACGCGATTTTGAATTACACTCTAGGGGTGGGGCAAACAAGACTGCGTGGAGTCTGTTTTGCACCGATTCGTTTCTGTCACTATTTTTTTTACCGCAACTTAATGACTTTTTGATTCAATCTTAGGGTAAAATACTATTTAAAAGAAATAGCAATATGCGTAGTGAAATTACTCTAAAGGAAATTCTGCTTTCTTCATAGTATGCCTAGTCAAATTATGCCAAATAAACATCGTACTTAATAAACATTATGCTTAGCGAAAGTATGCAAAGTAAAATTTTGCCAAAGGTAATTGTCAATGTAAATGCAATATAAATTTCTGCTATCTTAAAAGTATGCCATTGTAAATTCGGGCATATAAATATCCGATCAAACAAGAATTATGCTAACAGAAAATTCTGCCTGAATAGAAGTGTGTTATGCCAAGTGACTTTCGGAGTAATAAGATTCTGCCAGATAGAGGGAACCCAATTTAGATACGTACCTATTGTGGCCACACGAGGCAAGCAGAAGACCACCCCGTTAAGAAAGCCCTAAATATCCTTGACCAACCTAGAGGACGATACAGACCACAGATCTGAAGCGAGATACCTACAAAGGCAACTAAGAACAGCGCTCTCCGACGCAAATGTAGACCCGAAGTAGATGTAGTAGACCCCGACCACTGATGAAACTGTGAATAAGGGCTGGCAATAATGAGACCCTATTGGGGGCACTGACCTTCATCGATGAGCGCGAGCGTGCCGAGGATCTTGACCGGCACCACGTCTCCGCGCGCGGCGACCCGCTCGCCGATCTCGATCACGTCGATGGGGTCGTTGTCGCCGCGCGCCTGCGTGCCCGGGTCCACGTGCTGGGGGTTCTCCCACGTTTGAGGTAACGCTCCATAGTTCCAGATGTACCTGGCGTAGAGTACACGGTATTCCGTAACAATAATTAAATAAATAAAAAAACAGCACTAAAAATCATATTATAGGGATACGATGTTTAAGACACAGGGTTCGATTCCTTATATAACTCAGACTCAGATTACCTTATACAGTACTATTATTATTATGTAATATTTTGATATTTTGAGTAAAGTACGATGATTATTTACAATGAATGTCTTTAGTTATTTAAAAATCAAAGCCGAAAACATTATTTATTTATTACCTTAAATATCACTGCGTAATCCATCTAATACGCGCTTCGTATTTATTAATAAGTTAAATTAAAACGAACTGAAGTTAGGTATGTACTTTACGTTCATGCTAAATTAAATTTTTGGTAAAGAAAATTATTGAAAGTAAAAATTATGACGGTGAAACCATTGTGTTTATAAATATAATTGCAGAAGGCTTACCATTATGCGAAAAGAGTTTATTTTAACTAGAAACTGTTATGCCAAACTACATCGATACCTCTGGGCTCAAAGGTCGTAAAGGACAAAACGCTACTTTTCAGGAGAAGCAAAAAACCATTTTTTTAAACTTCTTTCGAGTATAACTTTTTTGTTTCTTGAGCTATGTTTTCGATACCTAGGAACAAAGTTCTTAGAATTTCATGTATTTTCCGAATGTTTGTACCGCAATTGGACTGCTGCTATAGTTAAGGAGATAAATTTCCTTTACGCCCTCGAAATTAACATAAAATGTCCTTTACACCCTTTGAATTTTCGTGTTTTTTTTTTTAACTTGAGGTGTAAGTCTATTTTCACATACGTATCTGTATTAAATTAGGGCATTAAAGGACAAAATTTACATTATTTTAGGTAGTAAAGAATAAATATAACATGAAAAAGTTAATTAATTTTGTTTTTTTTGTGGATTATTCAGATTTACTAGTGACATCTGTATAATATTTTATAAATTAATGTGTTAAGACATTATTTCCAAGAAATCACAGGTAAAAAATATAAATTATAGTCCCCCTAGCCGATTTCGACTACGGTGGCCAGTCACAACGACTAGCCGACTGCGCGGGACATATTATAGTGCACAAGTGTGTGCGCAAACACAGGTGCACTCTCTATTCCTTTCACTCTCATAGCCCGATGGGACAGCAATCTGACAAGACCGGAAAGAGATCAGGCGCAGGACCAACGGCTTTACGTGCTTTTCCGAGGCACGGGGGTGAAACACCGCCAACTTCCAAACTCCGGGCTACCCTAAGAATTTCAGAACAGAAAAACTCAGGTTTTTTTTTTGGCCCGACCCGGGGTCGAACCCGGGACTTCTGGCGCAGCCGTCGCTTTAAAGTGCGACCCTCTTACCGCTGCGCCACCGAGGCAGTTAAAAAATATACCTACATAACAAACAGGTTCAAATTTACGTGGAACGTTTATAGTTGAACTAGTAGGCAGTAATGAATAGTCATTATTATGTACTATATATGTCTGTACTTAAAACTTATAACTGCGGGTCTATACGCGACGCATATTATGTAGTAGTATTGTTACTACTTACACCCTCGACGTTTCAACGGTGTTGCAACCGTCGTGGTCACGAGGAGACTGGTGCTCGGCGTCTTCGTCTGCATCGGGCGGCCGGTTCTTCTCCTTCCGTCCAACTATCCGATATTTGTTGTGCACGTGAACTAGAGTCAGTAGGTTCAGTGCGACACACAACACTCACAGTATCAGGGTTAATGTTTATTGATAGAGGCGACACACACGGTCTGCACTTATTAATTACTGGATTCCAGGCCGATGACAATTTAAACCCGTCTTCCCGATTGAAATTATTATACTTTTTGATTTCAATCGCTTCACGTATTACCCTAGTATGGTAATGGCGATCCGTGGAAAGGATTTTCGGGTCATGTAACTCCATCCAGTGATTAGTCCCAATATTAGGCAGATGTTCTGCCACCGCGGATTTATTGGTGTGCCAATTTTTCACTGCAGCGATGTGTTCTTTGACTCTTTCGGCTATAGTCCGTTTTGTCTGGCCAATGTACGAACTACCACAGCTGCAGTCTATTTTGTAAGCCCCCGGAGTTTGAAAAGGCAATACGCCCTTAGGCGATCGTAATATTTGTGATTTTTTACGTAACGGAGTATATACAGACATAAGAATGTCTGCAGTGAAAAATCGGCAGAGTAATAAATCCGCGGTGGCAGAATATCTGCTCAATATGGGGACTTATCACCGGATGGAGTTACATGACCCGGAAATCTTTTCCACGGATAGCCATTACCATATTAGGGTAATACGTGAAGCGATTGAAATCAAGTAATAAAATAATTTCAATCGGGAAGACGGGTTAAATTTATCATCGGCCTGGAATCCAGTGATTAATAAGTACAAACCGTGTGTGTCGCCTCTATCAATAAACATTAACCCTGATACTGTGAGTGTTGTGTGTCGAACTGAACCTACTGACTCTAGTTCACGTGCACAACAAATATCGGATAGTTGGCGGGTAGTAGAAGAACCGGCCGCCCGATGCAGACGAAGACGCCGAGCGCCAGTCTCCTCGTGACCACAACGGTTGCAACACCGTTGAAACGTCGAGGGTGAAAGTAGTAACAATACTACTACATAATATGCGTCGCGTATAGACCCGCAGTCATAAGTTTTAAGTTATAATGCAACGCGAAAGTTTAAAAAAATATCTTATAGATGTCTATGTCTGTGTATTTGCGTGTGTATGTGGGTGTGTGTGTAAATAAAGTATTTATTATTTAATAAAACAGCTATTGTTGTAATCATTATTTATTAAGTAAGATCATCATTGTGATATCTTCTTTAATTTAAATGCATTAAGTTTTCAATGGAAAAGGATTTTCATGTCAAAGTAACTAAAATGTGTGATATTTACAAAATAGAAAGTAGAATTGAAATTAGAGGATAAATGTTATCTTCTAAATATTCTTGTCTGAATGGTCAATTTAGCTTTATTTGTGAAGGTAAAAAACTATCATAGGTATCGAAAGGTATTTATTAACCTGGAACATTTTCCAACGAAGTGGTATAAGACTACTGCTACGAAATATCATTTAATGATCTTTCCAACCGAGGTAAGTTAATTAAAGGTCAAGTGGAAACAAAGATGTATGCCAGTTGTAAAGACTATTAATAATTTCTTTTAATAAATCTAACAATAGAACTTTTTAGTAGGTACTAAAACTGTATGAAAACTAACTTCTTCATCAAGTATCACCGTTACACCATTTGGGCTTTAGAAGCTTAGACTTATTACTAAAGGGTAAAGGAGAGTAATTTTATTTTATATAATGTTTTGGGGGCGTAAAGGACAGTGATCTTATTTTATATAATATTGTAGGGGCGTAAAGGACGAGTGTTGACCACAATTACCTTTACAACCTAAAAAAAAAAAATTCAATTGGTCTTTACCACTATAGTCAACATGTGTAGATAGTTACATGTCTTTTACTCCCACAGTTTATGAGTAAATCCTGTCGAATATGAATAATTTCATAGGTCGTAAAGGACAAAAAAATGCGAATTTCGCTAAATGGAATACACTGATCGATAGAGAATTTAATTCTGAGAAAAACTGTGTATATAACTCATTTTGGCCAAAATGTCCTTTACGACCTTTGAGCCCAGAGGTATCGACATTATGGCGAAAGAGAGTATGCGACCGAAAGGGCTCCCACTCTATTCGTGTGAGGACATACCCGTGGTGCGGGAACACGTTGCTCACGAACCGCAGCGCACCCTTCTTCACATCCTGCTTGATGGGGTTAAGCGGCTCGCCGAGGCTGATTTCCATCTTGGCGTTGCTCCATCGCGGCACCTCCACCACCATGTTGACGAGCTTCTGCGAGCGGTCCGCCCACAAGGGGATGTCGTGCAGCGGAGAAATTGGGCCGCTCTCATCCTCTGTTCAATTAAAAAATATTGTAAAATAAATACTTAGTCTGTGCTCTTTTATTCATAGGATATGAGTTGTGTGTCCTAGTTATTGCCGCAAATTATATTTATGTACTTATGCACATGAAATATAATCAAGTTCATAAGTGTAAATTATGTAATACTTATTTTGGAAGATTGTTATCTGTAACCTGTGCCTAATTGAAATAAATATCAATCGCTAGCACAGGTATGAATGAGCCATACTCCACCGGCTGAGCTCTGTTCGGATTAATCAAAGAAATTTCGCAAGGCATGTAACATATTTTGCTGTATGTTATTGAGCCAAACACAGGGCCTCCGAATAGGCTTTACCGTTTATTTACTTTACTGCACAACCAAATTTGTACAAAAAGGTGAACTTAACGCCATATAGCATTTTCTGCCTGACAATCTAACTTCTGAGTTCACAAGGGAGTAGGTCATAATATTTGTCACTTATGGTCGGAATGATTATGGTCAGGGATAAAAATATGCATACTCCCGAATGATATCAGTGGGATAAGAACAAAGCACTTCTCATCAACATTATTATATTGTACAATCAAATAAGATACCAGGCTTTCACAATATAATGTATCTTTTCTATCCATGCTGTTAAAAATCGTCAATATTAGTTTCACTCTGTATCCAAGTAAATAGATTCAGATCAGATTTCTTCAGATTAGTTAAAACTAGTAATTCGTTCATGGGAAATTGTATAAAATTCTTTAATAATATAGGTACCACACAATCTTGTCGAATAACCGGTTGTTAAATTTAAGAAACACGTTAAAAACACGCTTATGTCTAAAGGCTATTATAAGGTTCAAGACTACCTGAACGACACGAATGTGTGGTCCGTCCAGCCTGCACCGACTGATGTACTTACCTTTGATGATTTTGATTTTACGGCAGCTAGTGGCACGGCTAGTGGTGACTGAGTTTGTTCCGGCGTTTCTTCTCAGCACTTGCCTAATTATCTGTGTTCTGTCTCGAAGCGCTGGTAGGGCCCAAAAGATAAGGAGACATGATTCGGCCCCTTCAGGGCACATTTATTTTTATTTTATTTTTCACTGTACATTTGACGTTCATAAGTGGCATATTGTGTCCTAAATTGAATAAACAATATTTGACTTTGACTTTGAATAGGAGTTGTACCTATTTGGTTAAATAGAATAATCCAAAAAAAAACTTTACTATAGGGCAAATAAATATAATTATCTGATTCAGTTTAGTCGCACCTCTTATGTAAAATCTTAGCAAAGGTGAATATAAATGATTATTACAAAAGTGGTGGTAGAGATACAAACCTAATAAACCAACTTTATTCCAACACATGGAAAAAACATCATGCCTAAAACTTATTAACCTTAAAACTAAAAGGGTTTGTTAACAAACAACAATCTGTAATGAAGTTCTATAGCCACAACAGATGCTGTATTCATTATAATTATGTACTCAGTATTACTTCAAACTGGGATGAAGATATATTTGTTATTAAAAAAAAAATGGTTGTTTGTAAAGTAGGTTTACGATCGAGATGTTTACGTGATAACGTTATCGTTTGTATGCCGCTAGAGTGAGAGAGACGGAAGATCGGTCCACTCACTCGAACGCTATGCCAGCCTCCGCTCGTGAGGATTCTTTCAGAAATGACTGGCAGCGCTCGCGATGAGACGGGAGATCGGTCCGTCTCTCTCTCTCGTTATATCTGCGATCGCGCTCGTGCGGTTTTGGTGTGACACAAGTTTCTGAACATGTCATCCGACTAAAACGATTTTAAAGACGTTATCACGTCGAAAAAGGTATTATAAAATTAATAAATAAAAAATATATTTGAACATAGAATTTTCTTTCTGAATGGCATAAGTTAATCAGATTATAGCAAAAAGTCTTGTTCAAAGTCAAAGTCAAAAATATTTTTTTCAATTTAGGACACAAAATGCCACTTATGAACGTCAATAATTAGTGTATTATCAATCAATTATGGCCCGTATGGGGCTAGAACATGTCTCCTTAACAAACTCAGTCACCACTAGCTGCCTCAAAAATTATACAAATCAAAATAAACAGAAGGTACATCAATTTGGTGCAGGCTGGACTGTCCATACATTCTCGTCATTAAGATAGTCTTGAATTTTATAATACCTTTTCGACATTAGGGTAGTTTTGACATGCAACTTAAATTTATTAATAGGTAGTTCGATAACATTGAAAAATTTGATACAATTTCCCATACATTTGATCATGTGGGAATAGATACTGCCAGGAAGAGAGAGAGAATCGTAGGATTCGATATCAATGGGCTCTTGAACACAGAAATTGGGCAGAAGAACAATGGCGTTTCGTGTGCTTTTCTGATGAGTCTCGTTTTGGTATGAGACCGGATACAAGACGTATACGACACTGGAGAACCCCTGGACGCCAACAGCGATTAGAATCCTGCCAGGAAGTCGTTTAAGTTACCCAATATTTTTTTTAAGAAAACTGTTATTTCAGTCTTTTTCGAACTTTAATGTTAGTGGTTCAAATGTCAAAAATCCCTTTATTAGGAAAATGGCAAATTTCTTTATTAATGCAAAGGTGACTTGATTTATCGTTACTGTAGACAAACGAAACCACTTTATTTGATGAATCCTTGAAGAAAATTTTAATTAATATCAATCAGGAGAAAATTTATTGCAAAAATATATATTGCCTAGACACTTTTGATGTGTGTAGTACAGTGAGGGAAAATTACCAGAAATTCTCGTCATGTGCAAAATTCTAGACACCCTACCTCCAGAATATTTATGATTCAAGTCTAGTTGGCTGTTAATTTAAAAAAGGAACGCTCAGTCGAAAATCTGACAGGTCAGTTATGCGCGAAAGGGTTTTGCGTCAAAATGACACGCAAGTGACACAAGAAGAGACCGAATCCGCTGTAGTTGCAGGGACGAGTAAGAGTAAAAAGAAAAATATTTCAAAAGAGCTTCTTTGCAATTATTGCAAGGAAAAGGGCCACAGAGTCAGAAATTGCAAAAAGTGGATCCATGACGGAAGACCGCTCAAGGATTCCAAGAGTGTAAACATGAATCTGGCAGTAATGATAGTACATTCGGCAGAAACATTTGGCGAAACAAAAGATGGAGAAAATTGGTATGTGGACAACGGAGCTACCAGTCATGTCACCAATAGGGAAGATCTATTCCAAAGCTACACATGTTTTAAAAGCCAGCATACAGTGACTGGCGCAAATGGCCAATGTATTGAAGCCCTTGGTATCGGAAATATTCTCGCAGAAGCTGACGTTAACGGCAAGCAAAAGCCAATACTGCTGAAAGATGTCTGGTATGATAAATCAGATACTAGTGTTTTTGAGTCCACTACTCTAAAATGTACTTTTTAAATGGATGGACAGATCGAAGTCATTGGATTACTCGGAGAAAGTTCGGCGGACTATTTAAATTAAAACTCAGATGTCTAAAGCCAACTGTACGCGTGGACCAGCTGTAACAACCTCAAATCTGTTACAACTGTATCACGAAAGATTTGGACATCAAAATAAAAGTCATGTGAAGAAATTGATAGAAAGGGAGTTCGACATTAAAGCGAAAGCCACCAAAGAAATATGTGAGGGATGTATCTATGGCAAATCACACAGGCTGAAGTTTGGGACAAGACCAAAAGCTACACGACCTGGAGAGCTGATGTATGCTGATGTATGTGGACCTTTTCCGTATTCAATTTCAAAGAGAAGATACTTTGTCCTCTTCAAAGATGATTATACACGATACAGATTTGTGTATTGTATGAGAGAAAAAGCTGAAGTACACGCGAAGTTATTACTCATGCTGGCTTAAGTGAAAGCGGCTGGAGTTGATAAAATAATTGCTAAGCGATAACGGCGGCGAGTTTGTCAGTGCCAAAGTAAAAGCTACTCTCAACAAAGAAGGCATAAAGCAGAGATCGACAATGCCTTATACTCCTCAACAGAACCCAATTGAAAAAGATAACAGAACTGTTGTGGAAATGGCAAGAAGTCTGATGCATGCACATGCTAAGATTCCTACGGGACTGTGGGCTGAAATGGTACTAGCGGCGGTGTACATCCTAAATAGGACAGGGCCAACCTGCATTGATGACAAATCACCGTTTGGGCTATGGCACCAGAAGAAACCCAGATAGAGTCACCTAAGAATAATTGGATCTCAATGTCCCTAAGCAACGAAGAAGAAAATAAGACAAAAAGGCACAAAAGGGAATACTAGTCGGTTACGACTCTGATGATGGCCACCGCATATGGGATGGCAACTCATTCAAGTTGATACGGTCAAGAGACGTTACCTTTGGTGAAAATTCCTTGCAGGGTCATCTTGAACTAGCTGAAGAAGTTGATACTCAACAGAGCAAACGCAATGCTAAACCTAACTGCCTGTTTGACTTCGTTGTTCCCGAATATGAAAGTCTGCATGATAACAGCGACAATCAGCAACCAGTAATGAATCATGATAGAGATATAGCCAATGCATCATCATGTCAAGAAGACGCTCAAGATGAAGTAGCTGGGCCACCATGTGCAGCATACGAGCCACTGATTGAAGTGCAAATTCCTGAGGCTGAACAATCTAGAGCCTAAAGTAGAGGTCAACGACGAGATCGGTGCAGATTATGAAGTCAATGATGCTAATGAAAGGGAGATAGAAAGTAGAACCGATTCATCACTGACTGCATCAGAGATCGAAGAGGAAGGCAGGATGACGCTATGAGAGCGCTCAAGCCTTAAGCCACCATCCAGGTTCAAAGACTACATCTGCAACGTTTGCTTCAACGTAAATTCGATAAGCGATGAACCTCGGACAGAACCAAGTACGTTTCAAGAAGCAGTGTCACGCAATGATTCTAAAAAATGGCGAAAAGCGATGGACAATGAGATCAATTCGAATAGAGAAATCGGGATCGAGGAAATGGTACATTTTACTCAAAGGAAGAAAAGCTATCTCCAGTAAGTGGCTTTTCAAAATAAAAACGAACCCAGATGGTTGTATAGACAAGTACAAAGCCCGTACTGTGATACGAGGATTTTCGCAGAAAAAGGGCTTAGATTATGACCAAAAGTTTAGCCCAGTTGCAAAGACAAGAACGATACGAGCCTTGTTAAGTATAGCTGCACAAGAAAAACTTTCGCTCTCTCAGTTCGACGTATCGACGGCTGTTCTTTATAGAACACTGAAAGAGGAGATCTATATGAGACCGCCAGAGGGATACTCGATTGATGATGGAAAAGTTCCACTGCACAGAAAGGTCTGAGGTGCTACGATGATGCAGATCATGGAGGTGACAGTCCTACTGGACCCTCCACAAGCGGTATGATATGCATTAACGCGAATGGCGCAATAGCATGTCAGAGTAAACGACAGAGTTCTGTTGCAATATCCTCTATGGAAGCTGAAATTATTGCTGCAAGCGAGGCCGCCAGAGAGATCATATGGCTCACTCGGATCATCAATTTCATGAAAAGTGATGCTATGAAAACAATCACCCCACTATTCATGGACAGTGAATCCGTTATAAGGCTGGCTCATGATCCTCCATACGAGACACACCAGCGAACAAAGCACATAAAGCTGCGACATTTCTTTGTCAGACAGTGTGTCTAGAAAAAGATTTAACAGTTGCAAAGATTGCTACTTAGGATCAGCTGGCTGACTTTCTTACGAAGCCCCTGTTTAAACCTAGGCTACAAGACCTATTGAAGGTAGCAGGAGTTTCTTAAACAAACAGTCGCTAATCAGAGGAGACGTGATGTTAAGAACGACCTGTTCCTCTTATTAACGTTATATTTGTTTCCTAGCAACTGTTGTTTATATCTTTGTCATTGACAATTAAAGATATGTTGTAGTGAACAACACACACATTTTCCATATTTATTTAAAGAGTGTCACTATGAGTGGATAAATGATAAATATGATATTTTATATTTCACCCTTGTAAACAATTCACAATTATCCAAGCTATTAGACTGTTACTGTCAAATACTTGACTTGAAGAATAGGTAACTTAACATTTGTCATGCCATCTTATAACCTAAGCATGTATAATAGTAACATACATATACACTGGTTATGATATTAGCTAGAGCCAGAAGTCAGATGAGATAGAAAACTTGGCCATCAGCCGTCTCATTTCCCGGATTGCCTTGTAGCGAGGGATATAAGTTAGAATTATATTGATACCATTATCAGGAGCACTAAAGAAGAGCTTTTCTGATCTTCAGTACCTATAATGGGAAATCTTGTCTTTGATTTAAAAGGGTTCGAAAGAATGGGCTGATAATAGAAATAAAATAGCATGACAATATTGACCTTTGAGATAACATGACGTGTGTGACAACACAATCATGCGACAAGTGTCCAACTTGAGATCACGGCGGGCGTGTGCCACATGTATTTTTAATTGCAAACTCAAGGACCTGCTGATAAATGATAAAAGGCCTTATCACAATGTCAACTCACTGAAGTATACGCGGTAGTCGGGAGCGTAAGCTGATCCTCTTTCTTCAGCGACGTACATCTTGGCTGTAGCTGTAGTGAGTCGAGTGGCTGCAGTCGATTTTGAATAACGAGCTTGCGGCACTTTAGTTCGGACACTAATAGCACTGAACAGCTGTTTTATCAGTGTTCTACAAGCCGGAACTGTAGCCGACGCTGCGCAACGTGCTAATGACATTTTGGCTTTTTGACATTGACATAAGGGTGCGTACCACTAAAATAGCTGCTACTACCCGCGACGACCGCGTAATTTCTCAGTACACTTGGTCCGCTTGCGTTGAAGTTGGGAAGAAGCAATGTGGCTTTAGTTAGAGATACAAATACAAATACAAATGCAAATTCTTTATTTCAAAAAGAAATTACAGTCATGAACTCATTATACATATCATCACGTTCTACAATACCACTAAAACTAAGTAATTCTGTTACAAAAGTATTACAAAGCATCTGCTACCGAACTAGGATAGGTGTATCCTGTATTTCGGTATACAGCGCATCTCACCTCGGCTAATATCATACATACATATTTAACTAAAAGTAAGTTACCAAGTACAATCAAAATACAACAATCCGTACAGAAAAACATGATGAATAAACAAGCCTCAGAATAAGTAATTATACATTTTCTCGACTTAATTTCTAAATCTAAGATACAATTTGGTTTGATAGTCCTCTCTGTGTGTAAGATGTGAGTAAATGAGTGTATGTAAGAGGGTGTGTAAAATGTACGTGTAATGTATGATCCCATCAAAAACAATACTTGTCAAAAAAACCAAGTCTCGCAACTCAGTTGTTCTGCGGTAAAAAGTTGTGAGATCCATGTAATACCAAGTCGGTTATTAATTTATTCAGTCTATACTTAAGCGTCTTTCTGTCTTAATACGTCCAGTCTCTAAGACCACGATCGTGGTCCATAACAATTGAAAATCAATTGTGTCTGGAATCTCCGTACTCGAAGCAATTCATCTTTATGAATATAAAATATAACACTGAGTGTTAACATTCTAAACCAATATAAACTAAGGTTTTATTGACATACATATTTCGCCGGCAAATAGTATTACGTCTGAGTTTGATCCAGCGTTTTTTTTTCAGCACTTGCCAAATTGTCTGTGTTTTGTCTCGAAGCGCTAGTAGGGCCCAAAAGATAAGGAGACATGTTCTAGCCCCATACGGGCCAAAATTGATTGATATTAGATACCGTGTCTTTACAATTCCTGCATGGTAACTGAAATTTCAGTCTTCTAGTTTTATCCACAACGAAGTTACAGGGTGTTGACGTTCATTTACGTCTAATGATTTAAATTCAGGGCATCCATGTATACGGTGATCATCGCTTTGGCAGTACCAGCATTGTGGCGCGGGCTTATTCTGGAAGTAATTCTGTTTATCTTGTTTATATGATGTTGATGTACTTGGTGACGTTTCGAGACATTTAAATCGTTTTTCTAAGAATTTCATCAAATTTTCAAAGTCTTGTATTTTAGTTCTGTCTTCTAACTGATATTCATACTTGACGTTAGTCTCAGAGTCCCATTTCCGAGTTATTAGTCTAATCAGAATAGGGCTCCATGACGTAGTTTCAATACCTTGGTTCTTAAGCGCTTCTATACATTCTCGTACTGTGTCATGCATGTCTCGTAATTGTGCTGAATTAGCTTTCCTTAAAGTAGGTAAGTCGATTAATTTGTCAATAAACTTTGTTGCGATCATTCTCTGGTCGTTAAACCTTTTTGTAAGCAATTCCCAAGCTGTTTTGTAATTTGACTCACTGATAGGTAAATATTGAATTATTTTAGCCGCTTCGCCTTGAACGTGAGATTTTAAATACTGCATTTTTTCTGCACATGATATTGATTGATCTTCGTGAATTATTTTAGTAAATAAATCTTGAAATGTACTCCAGGTGTTGTAGTCTCCCGAAAATACTGGTATCTTTACTTGTGGTAATTTCCCTGTTGACCTAGAAATCATATTAGTTCTTGTTTGTTCACTTTCAAATAATTTCTCTTGAATAACTTCCGTAGTTATTTCGTAATCCCTCTGTATTTGGTCGAATGCGTTATTTTTGGAGTAACTTAGTTCGAATGTCTTTGCGTCCATAAGTATATCTATGTGATTATTTTCAATTTCCTGCCATAGGTTTTGTATGGATTGTAATAATGATTTAAGATGCCATGTTGGATTATTTTCGGTGATTGATGATTTTGCTACAGATAATTTTTTGGATAGTTGTGATATTCGAAAATTTTGTACAATTATTTTTGGACTTTGCATAACGCTGTCATCTGCTGGATTTTCTGGTGGTACTTCTTTTGGTTCGTAAAGATCTTCAACAATTTTCAGTTGTTCTTCAATTTTCTTTAGAAAGTCAACAGCTTCGATATACTTCTTCTTAATATAGTTTTCGAAGTAATTAACCGTAAGATATTTATGTGTAGAAAGTATTTCTTGATTTTGTAATTGCAAGTGATTGGTGTTTGCTTTTGTAAATAGGTCATCAATGCTTCTTTTTCTGTCTTCAATGTATTTTTGTGAACGTCTTGAGGCTGAATCTTTTTTCATATTCGCCAGTAGTCTTGTAATTTAATTGTAGATGTGTTCTTGCTCTTTGACTAGCTCGTTGATGTCTTCAATCTCCATGGTGTTCCTCTTTCTTGAACTCCTAATACCCTATCCTACTTCTATCAATTCTACTAATGTCAATACTTAGTGTACCTGCGCCCTAGATACGGTATTATGCGACTTCTCAATCAGCTGGTGAGACCCTCTTCCGGGAGGCCAGTGACCGAACCGCTACCGAACTAGCAGCTTTCCAACAGGAAACACTATGTATTTAGTACTTCAGATTGCTACGAACTGATGCTTTGTTGGGTACACCAGCACGTAACTTTCCAAAGTGTCTGTCTGTCCTTTGTCAGTTCCTAGGGGGGTAAGAGGATCGCGTGGTTTTTAAACCTTATAAATTTAATTTATTTTTACTCGAAGGACCAAAATGTGCAGCCGCCGACTAGTGTTGTTGTAAAGTGTATTTATGTAAGTGAATGTAAGTGTGGTCTCTTGTAAGGGCACCGGCTGACTACACATGAAAATTATACTGTAAGAGATAGAGTTAGAGTTTCCTATTCAAACCCTATAAGCCTAAGAGTCCCTACGTCCCTGAGTCCCTAAAGCCCTAACCTACAGTATAAATGTGTAATAAATAAATATATAGATAAGTACAGGAAGTCTGCACCATGAGACCTAAGGTGGCAGACGGAAGGTGGTGAGGAACAAGGTGAAGGGTTGGATTTCTCACTGCCAGTCCAGCAGACTCACCAGACTGATCAAGGTTGATGGCTAAAGGTGTCTTGGCCACAGTGAGGGGAAATACGTTACCAGGGAGCAATGATAAATCAATGCTGTCAGAGTCAAAAAGCCCTTTATTAACAAATTTACAATCTATTTATACTGTTTTTGTTTACACACACATTCATAATTCCTAACTAGTGTTTCGTCGCGAGATGCATAACATTGCACTTTCTTGCAGTTGCTTCATGTAGGTCGCTGACGAAGAGTTCAATGTTCATCTGAACACAGGGGGTCGAAAATGGTCTGAATTGCTTCGAGAAAAGGATGGTACGGCCGTGACGCTTTTTTGCTCGACTTGGTGGGGGCACTGCCGTGCCCTCAGAAATTGAATTCAGGTGGACACATTTCTCTCAATTTTGAAAAATAATAAATCTATAAGTTTAGAAGCAGCAATAGTTTGACGTATGAAGTATACTAACAGCAAGCTACAATCAAAACAGTCTCAACATAATTGTGAGTAATAAATTTTCTCAAATCTGAATTTGAAATAAATCATAGTCATTTACACCTAAAATAGTGACTTTTATTTATTTTTAGTTCAATTAGTTTCATTCTAAACATAAAATGGAAAATACATTATTTTAAGGGGATCCCCATGCTAACTTACGTTTATTTCAAAGCTTATAACTTTCCTGCTACTTATCTTAAGAATCTAAAAAATGGAATAAAGTATTCATAACATAACAAAATAATTGAAAAACATTAAAGATTACGAAAAAAAATATACATTTAAAAATATCACCAAGAAGATGGTCTAAATGTATAAATGCGCAAATCTTTCTTGACTAAATATGCCTATAGTTTCCTAAGTATACGGTTTAAGGCTATGTACCTACCTACATTCAAAAAATAGTAGTATTTCATCCCAGCCAGTAATACTTTCATGTAAAGGACACCTCTTACCTCTGTCACATATTTGCTTCCAGTAGCCAAGTTGACGCCATTTATTTAGATTTTAGTAAAGCTTTTGACAAGGTCGACCACACTATGCTTTGTTTAAAACTTGCGCACTATGGCATACACGGGTGCTTACTCCGGTGGATCACCTCCTACCTAAATAACCGAAGTCAACTCGTCACAGTAAAGGGCTTCTCCTCATCCCCTGCACCGGTTTCCTCGGGAGTTCCACAGGGCTCTCACTTAGGTCCACTGCTGTTTGTCGTGTTTATAAACGATCTCATTGAACGCCTATCATGTCCTGCCTTGTTGTACGCTGAGGACCTGAAAATCTACATAGATGTTGAGGACAGTGAACGGCACAGAGCACTTCAGCGGGATCTCAGGTCAGGAAAATAAAATGAGCCTTAATGTATATAAATGCTGCATAATTTCCTTTACCTCAAAAAAGAATAGACTCTTTTACTCATACTATCTACATGACAAACAACTAAGTAGAATGGATGTTGTCAGAGATCTAGGAGTCCTATTTAACTGCTGATGCAGTTTTAAACCTGATACATTTTACCATCTTTTTCTATCGAATTGTTTTAAATTTGAATTCAGAATACCATACGACATGGAGTTACGCCTAACAAGTCGGATATGCGCCTTGGTAAAGGCAATTGATTTTTGAATAAAAAACATGTTTAATCAAATAAAGGTTTAATTTAATAACGTGTGTTGCCTCCATGGGCATCTACCACAGCTCTCATACGATTAAGCATAGAGTTTATCAACCGCTCTATGAAATTTTGAGGGATCATCTCCCATTCCTCTTCTATGGCAGTTTTCAACTCCTGCATCGTTTGGGCAACTGGCTGACGAGCCCTAACACGTCTTTTTAGCTCGTCCCACATGTGCTCAATGGGTTTCATATCTGGGCTTCGGGCTGGCCAGTCCATAACTGTGATGTTCACATCCCGAAGATATTCCCTGACGATGCCGGCCGCATGGGCTCTTGCATTATCATGCATAAAAAGGAAATTTGGGCCCACATAGTCCGCGTATGGTATCACGTGAGGTTCTAAGCACTCACGAATGTACCTTTCAGCATTTAATGTTGGCAGCCGTGGTCCTGTAACAACCTCAAGTTGAGTTTAGCCGCTCGCGGATATAACGCCCCAGACAGTCCACGAGCCACCGCCTTAAGCAACCCTCTCTTCAAAGCAGCATTGTGCGCAACGCTCTCCCTTACGTCGGTAGACCTTCTTCCTTCCATCATTGCCATGTAACACAATTTTAGAATCATCAGAAAAGAGTACACGGCTCCAATCTTGTTGTGTCCAATTTAAATGACTGCGTGCGAAATGTAAGCGTGCTGTTCGGTGGGCTCGCGTTAGTTTGGGCCCATTAGCTGGCTTGTGTGGTACCATATCGCGTTCTTTTAACCTTCTCCGAACAGTTCGAGCGCTCACAGATACTCCGTGGAAGTCGCGAAGTTGGTTTTGTATCTCAATGGAGGTAAGGTGACGATTTCTCAAGCTGGTCGTCACGATGAATCGATCCTGCCTTGCAGTTGTGACCCGAGATCGTGACCTTCCTTGGCGACGAACAAAGCCGCCAGTCTCTAGGTACCTCCGATAAACATTTCGGACCGCAGATCGACTTAAATTAAGTGGAGCACTCACGTTTCTTTGGCTGTGTCCGACCTGAATAAGTGCCACAGCTTGGGCGGCGACTTCAGGTGAAGTATCCATAGATTATTGATAGAACTCACCTTAATGTTAAGAATAAGTAATTTTTGTTGCAAAACCAAGCATATCAATCACTTTTTCAAGAATTAAATCCAAGTAAACCAATAAAACCAAGTTTTCTTAGTATTAGTATTCGATTGTTTGATATCAAAAAACAGGCTCCTAATTGTCTTTTGTTTCTTTAAATTCTGTGTTCGAAATTCAAAAAAAGACAATTGAATGAAATTGTGAATGTGCCAGGTTCAAAACTGCATAAAAACTTTTTGCTCGACCTAATATACTCGTACAATTTTAGCTAGGACCAAACGAAACTGAAAATACAAGGTGGGCCAATAGATGTGTCCAGAAGTGTAGTATAGTATGGGTAGTTTAGTTACAGAATAAAGTGGACGGACTTGAAAAACCGACTTCAAAACCAAAATGCACTAAAAAGTCTTAAATAAACTCTTCACCATTGAAAGGAAAGGAATCCGTTTTAGGCAAACAATTTCTTTTTTAGTCGGTGCTGTGATAGTTGATGTTTGATGGTCAAAGTGATGGCACCGACTCCAAAAAGAAATTGTTAGCCTAAAACGGATTCCTTTTCTTTCAATGGTGAAGAGTTTATTTATGACTTTTTAGTGCATTTTGGTTTTGAAGGCGGTTTTTACTTTTTTTAAAAGTTTATTTTATTTTTTCATTTTTAATGATTACATAAGAGGGGAAGGGGGGGGGAGTTGCACCTTATGATTGAATTTTTTTAAGAAGCTACAAATTACCTATCATAAGTTCCGTCATTATAATTACTGAACTCCTAAGCGTTTTAAGGAGTTCCACCATCAGCTGAGCCCCACAAGATGTTGACTATCAGACGTAACAACACGTCAACATTAAGATTCCAGTAAAGAAACACTATACGTGCCTTTACAATTTGAGGGCTTCCCTCGATTACACCAAGATCCCATCATCAGAACCCAAAATGGAAAAAATGGGACCAACTAGAAGGTACACCCTCTAAGTAGGCGTTTTTTTTTTCGATTCGGTCGACAAACGACTGAGATATGAGGTAACAAACATACAAAAAAAAACATACAGTCAAATTGATAACATCCTCCTTTTTTGAAGTCGGTTAAAAGTCTTTAAACACGTTTATCTCGAGGTGACCAATATGTCATTTGACACCATTTTGCATAACACTGTCCATCTATGGTTGTGTTTGACATACTCATATTACTAATCTGTGGGTTGTTGTTTTCAGGCTTAGGCGATTTACTGGGGTAGATGTGTTCATTTTAAAATCTTCTTTCTTTCTCCCACTTTCACACTTTCTGTCACCCATGTGGATCTAAATCGAATCTGAAATGACAGAATAGTTACAGAACTATACTCACTTGACATTGGCGAAGTGACATCACAATTAGCCATAAAAAAGAGAAGAAGAACAAAGTGGATGGCCTTGAAAATCTTTGAACGCGTTTATCTCGAAGTGACATATTGGTCGGGCACTTCGAGATTTTTTGATTGGGGCCGTGGCCTGGGGACCTTCTGCTTAATTGCTGTTTAGAAAAATTGCGCCAAAATTAAATGCTGTAACAGCCAATAATAAAGCTGGCTGGTTCCTATCTCAATGGATTGGCGTAGCTATCCAACGCGGCAACGAAGCCAGCATCATAGCTTCCTTGCCGCAAGGAAATGGTTTTGTTTTTAAACAGGTAGATTTTAAGTTTTTTTTTTTATGTTGCATATCTTATTTTTAATTTTTTCTTGCATGTTATTAATAAAGTATATGCAATTTCTTATCATGTACGGTAGTTTTCTTGGTAAGGTTGCGACTGCGTTCTTTGACTAACTAATAAAATAACGTTATTCTGTTTCGTTACTCAAATTAATAATTTGATATTTTCAATTTCAATTCCACTCTAATAACTAGTAACAGGTGTAAAAATTAGGGTGTTGTTAAAAATCTAAGCTGGCTATTATTGAAAAATATTTTTTTATAAATAGCTATTCGGTAATGGTTTTATCAAATTCAGCATAAAAGAAAAATAGCGACACCACAGGTTGCAGCCCCAATCTGTAAATGGGTCCAAAACGCTCCAAGAGCTTTCCCATCTCCAATCTGTGGTTGTTTTCTTGTTTTAGTCACAGATTAGTAAGTAAGAGTATGTTTTTATCTTAGCCCGACAGTGTTTTGAGTATAAATATATTTTGTGCTTCGTAGTTATCGTGGAATACCTACGGAATTCTATATATCTTAAAATAGTTGCCTAAAGAAATTTAAATTGTGTCAACTCGTTAGCCTTTGTCAGTATCTGAGCTAACAATGTAACTGTGTGTGGTACCTATTCACGTACCGAATAAAAACGAACCGGGACTCAAAGATTCTGCCTTGAATAACATATAAAAGTTCTTTTTATTATGATGTGGGATTCAGCAACGTTTCTGGGTGCGCTTACGCCGAAGTTTTACGTGGCGCTGACTGGGACATCGTCGCTAATTTCGGGCTTGATTCTGATATTTGAGTGGTGGTATTTCCGCAAGTATGGCACCTCGTTCATCGAGCAAGTGTCCCTGGCGCACCTGGGCCCGTGGCTGGGTGGTGGCGAGGCGGACACGAGTGCACCGGCCGAGTGCAAAGTGTGGCGGAACCCGATGGCGTTGCTTCGGGGCGCGGAGTACGGCCGTCTCTGGACGGCGGCTCGACGCGCTCCGCTCACATACTATGATATGAATTTGTCTGCACAGGACCACCAGGCCTGGTTCTCTTGTGGAGCTGAGGTGGGTAACTATATTTTATACACAAGAACACAAACCAAGTAAGGGTGGTGAAAACATAAAGGCAGGTGACTGTTACCAACCAGTACGGACTAACTAGTGAAGTGTGTTTGGCTATTTCATAGAATTTCAATGTTTTAAAATTCTTAATAAAGAGTCTTCTGATTCCAGTCATAGTTTGTATTTGTTTTGAAACAATGTTAAGTAAAGAAAGTCTTCTGACTCCGGTCCTTAATTGATTTTTGTAAAGAATTCTTAAATTACTAGTTAGTCACTACACGTTGGTATTGTTTGCCTGTCTCTTTATGTTGTCACCCTAAGTTATGACCTATATGTTTGTGTGTCACAATCTTAGTTACTGATATGAATTAATGAAATTATTAATCACCTTCAGAACCAAATTAATGGTATTGATTAATGCATGATCAAAATTTCGATTCTGCCAGTTGTATCACTAATTCTCAGTTCATTGTGAACTAGTGTTTAGCTGCTCTAGATTTGTAGAAATCACTATTGCTTTTCATAAACAGACATATTTGAAAAATATAAATAGAAGGTAAATATAGTATCCTAACAGACACATACAGCAGTTTTTTGTTCGTAATTCTAGACTGCCAAAAGCTTACAAAAGTGTTAATTTTTAGTCATTAAAATAAATCAGTATACAATACATTTACAATTAAACTGATTTAATGTGAAGTAGTGAGGGATATTGTGAACTAAATGAGTTATACACATATCTTTTGACTTCCACAGAACTATATCACTCATTTCAATTCAGTTAAACATTTTGTTTATCCCACATATTGTTCATTACTATTACTACTAAATATATTTGTGTAAAATGTCTAATAGAAAAAAAAACTTAAATTTGACTAATACTAGGGTTTTTCAACTAATATTCAATTTTGAAATCTACAGTTTTTGTTTTTTTGTTGAACTCTGTAAGGCAGACAGCGGGTTAAGAATTAGGGAAAATAATATTTAAAAGGGGTCATTACAAAAAGAGGTACAGTTGTACTACAATATTTATTTACTAGTAGTCACTGTGACTAACATGTTTTGATTTTACTATGTTCCATTAATTCAAGATGTTTTTAAGCCTTCTGCTATAGATGAGATAAACACATTGAACTACATAGTAACTGTCACACTCTCTAGGTTTATCTATACTAATATTATAAAGCTGAAGAATTTGTTTGTTTGAACGCGCTAATCTCAAACGCGCTAATTTCTGTGTTGGATAGCTTATTTATCGAGAAAGGCTTTAGGATATAAAACATGACGACGGGAGGGGAGGGAGCAAACTCAAAACGCGCGGACGAAGTCGCGGGGGACCGCTAGTAATCTATAATTACTATAATACTGAATAGTTTGTTTGAACGCATTTATGACAGAAAGCAACTACTGCATCGATTATGAGACATCACGCTGCAACGGGAGGGGAGAGCAAACTCAAAACGCACAGTCTTGGGTCCGCTAGTACTAGTATAAAGGCTTTGTTGTTGCAGGGTCCAGCGGAGGAGGCGATGGCGCGCGCATGGAGGGAGCGAGAGCCGGCGGCGCGCGTGGCCGCGGCCCGAGCGGCGCTGGCGCTGCGCCCCGACTGCGCTGCCGCTTTGTTGCTGCTCGCCGAGGAGGACGCGCCTACTGTGCAAGAGGTAATGAGAAAATATAAATAATATAAATAATAAATATAAATAAATATCCTTTGGACATTCCCACACATCGCCATCTAGCCCCAAAGTAAGCTACTCAAAGCTTGTGTTATGGGTGCCAGACAACGGATATAATACTTAAATACATTTTTTTTTGTAAATACATACATGATATACATAGAAAACACCCAGACCAATACAAACAGACATGTTCATGCACACAAATGTTTGTATTGTGCGGGGATAGCGTTGGGTTTGTGACCGGTAATTTACTCAATCTCGAGTAAATTACCAAAAACATGTAATTTACTCGGTAAAATTACCGATGACTGGGAAAATATTTAAATTATTTTAATTAACAAAACTTAATGTATAAATATACTTAAATCCTTTACCAAATTACCATTAATAACATTTCACTCATTTTTACTGTCTTAGCATGATGATACTTCTTTACATGCCAATACGAACACGAACTTTTGAGCTGGATTCACATCACACAAAAATATATTTATTAGGTTTATTTTTGTTTTGTACTTTGTAATTTATGAGTGATATTGTGTTTGTAATATAAACATATTCATGTTTATTTTAAAAAAGGAGGTCATCAATTCGACCTATAAGGTATGTGATATTGTTAGAATTTTATATGTTCGAGTGGGGTAATCTTTTAAGGCTTCCAAAGTTCCAAACACGTGTTCAAAATTTCGTAAGTGTATGTGTGTTTTGATGTTTTTTTCACTACGGATTTCTAGAAAACGAAAAGTCATAGCGAGATGATTATTTTTTGTTCAATCAGATATATTGCTACTTAGGGTGCAGTGTAAGTTGCATCAAAACCAGTAGTTTTCGTTTTATATGTTATTAATTTAATAACTGAAAATGACGAAAAAGGGTACAATTTTTGAAAAAAATGCCTCCTTATCATACTGACCTAAAAGCTAAGCGGGCGAGAGCCACAACTAATTCAACCTTCGGCATCTTCATGTACAACAAATGCTATGATTAATCTCGCGCAAGTGTGAATCACGAAGCGTCTCGCACGTAGGTTTGATGACTTCCAGCCTCCCGAACAAGCCGAATTCTGAAAAGGCTACAGTACCATAGACCACATCTATTAAGGCAAATTATACAGAAGTCCGAGAAGTACGAGTATAATATGCTCCTATGTTTAGCGTTTGTGGACTATGAGAAGGCTTTTGATTCGATCAAAACTTGGGCGGTGCTTAGGCCTCTTCAGTGGTGTCACATAGACGATAGGTGTTAAAGTGTCTGTATAACAACGCCACCATGGTCGGTCCGAGTACAGGAACAAAATACGAAGGCGATTCCATTGCGGAGAGGTGTAAGACAGGTAGACGTTATATCTCCGAAACTCTTTACAGCGGCATTGGAAGACGCCTTTAAGCTCCTGGAATGAGAAGGATTCGGCATCTGCGTCAATAGCGAATACATAACACGCCTCCGGTTTGCCGATGCTATAGTCGTTGTGGCAAAGACGCTGAATGATCTTGGCACTATGCTCTATCTTTGAAAAAACATGGAAAAGACGAAAATTACGTCAAGTTCCCGTGTTATACCTACTCCAGTATCCGTTGGAAACTCAACTCTTGAAGTTGTTGACGAGTACGTCTACCTTAGATGAAAGATCCAATTAGATAGGTCCAACTTTGAGAAAGAGGTCAATTGACGAATCCAACTGGGCTAGGCAGCGTTCGGGAAACTGCATAAGAGCGTCCTCTCGTGTCAATTACCTCAGTGTCGGAAGACGAAAGTTTTCAACCAGTGTATGTCACCAGTGAAGACATACGGATCCGTTACGTGGTCTCTAACTATGGGCCTCATAAAGAAGCTTAAAATCACACAACGAGCAATGGAGTGGGCTATGCTCGGTGATCGAATCAGAAGCGAGGAGATACGTAGAAGAACTAAGGTAACGGACATATCCCTACGAATCAGTAAGCTCTAGTGGCAGGGAGGGGCAGGGGCACATAGCAGGGAACTGATGGCCGCTGGGGCAGAAAAGTTCTAGATTGGAAACCCTTCGACCAAAAGCGCAGCGTGGGATGTCCACCGACAAGATGGACAGACGACAGGACCAAACTGGATGCAGACCGCTCACAACCGGTCGCTGTGGAAAGGCATATGTTCAGCAGTGGATGTCTTTTGGTTGATAATGATGATGATGATGTGTGAACATCAATGTGAACAGCAAGTTCGCGTCAGCTCTCTTGCACGAATATTTCCTCGAACGTTTCGTCAATAACCAGACGAGAAGCGAGCGCGAACGTTAAATGCCATTTAATAATTCACGCAACGCGAACGAATATTTGTTTTCTGTTTTAAATGGTGACCCAAGTAACGTAAAAAATAATAAATTTTTGAAGTGTTTTCTACCATCAACACCGCCAACAACCGTTTGGATTAAAGCTTTAAGCATGCACAAATTATAAAATAAATAAATATAGCAACTGAATATTTTACGGTCTATTTGGTAAATTACGAGTATTTTACCATTTTTACCATAAATTACCATTATTTTTCATTACTTACCGTTTCGTTTCTTTACCTGCCCAACTCTATGCGGGGATCGAACCCGCACCCGCTGCGTAGTAGGCGATTTCTCGACCACTACACCAGACGGGTCGTCAAAAAAATAACCTTTGTTTTGGGTGACCTGCTGAAGTTTGTTTTATCCCATTGTTCTTCTGCTTAAATTTTAGAGCCGCGCTCTTTTAGGTGGCGTGATCGCCATTATTTTCTTCTGCCTGCTTTCACCTTGACTTCCTGATACGACATGGCATTAATCAAGACGAAAATTATTTTGAGCTTCCTTGTTGAACTCACTCCAGTATCCGTTGGGAACTCAACTCTCGAAGTTGTCGACGAGTAAATCTATCTGGGACAAGTGATCTAATTGGGTAGGTCCAACTTCGAGAAGGAGGTCAATCGACGAATCCAGCTCGGCTGGGCAGCTTTCGGGAAACGCGCAAGAGTGTCTTCTATCTCAACTACCTCAGTGTATAAGACGAAAGTCTTCAATCATTGTGTGTTACTACCAATGATGACAGACGGATCCGAAACGTGGTCTCTTACTATGGGCCTTATAATGAAGCTCAAAATCACACATCGGGTGATGGAGAGGGCTATCTTGGGTGTTTCTCTACAGGATCGAATCAGAAATGAGGAGATACGTAGAAGAACTAAGGAAACGGACATAGCCTTGAGAATCAGTAAGTTCAAGTGGCAATGGGCAGGGCACATAGCGCGAAGAACTGATGGCCGTTGGGGCAGGAAAGTTCTAGATTGGAGACCCTTCGACCAAAGACGCAGCGTAGGACGTCCACCAACAAGATGGGCAGACGACCTTATAAAGATCGCAGGATCAAACTGGATGCAGACCGCTAGTGATCGGTCGCTGTGGAAAGCCGTGTAGTGTGTGACGCACCTCTCTTAAGTTGGGTCTACACTCTCCACTTTCTACACTCCTGGGTCTCCGCCTATTGCAGCCGTGAGTTAGGCCTATGTTCAGCAGTGGACGTCCTTTGGCTGATAATGATGACACACATAGGTGGAAACACGGTTTGACTAAATTTTTTGTTGTTTTAGTTTCATGTATGGGGCCCCCCCCTTTAAATGTCATTATTTTTTATTTTTCATATGAGAATAGTTAAGCGGTTAACAGGTTACATCTTCCTACCAAATTTTAACAGTGTAATGCTAATAGTTGCAGAATAAAATGGCTGTGACATACGGACGGACAGACAGACTTGACGAAACTATAAGGGTTCCGTTTTTTGCCATTTGGCTACGGAACCCTAAAAAGGAGTAAGAGGAGTATGTATCCACATATAAGTTTATAGACCAATTTTCAGCTTCGTATTGCTGGTGTTTGCAGGCCGAGCGCGTGCTGAAACGCGCGTGGCGCGCCGCGGAGACGGCGTGGCGGTCGCACGCGGCGCTGGGCGGCGGCGCGGGCGCGCGGCGCGACGCGGCGCTGCTGGCGCACATCAAGCGGCGCGCGGCGATGTGCGCGCGCCGCCTCGGCCGGCTGCGCGACTCCGCCAGGCTCTTCCGCGAGCTGGCGCGCGACGCGCCGCCCGCGCTGCACTCGCTGGCACTGCACGAGAACCTTATTGAGGTGAGTCTATTTGCTAGCTAGCGCACATTCAGCTAGTCTTATTCTTATTTGGACACTGAACACAGCTCTCCGAACTAGAACAATTGTTGAAAGAAACTAGTTCGGTCTTCTAGTACTATTATTATTTAGTTCAATAGTTCACTGATTACTCGAGCATAAGAGGTCCCGTCGTACACAGAGATTATGGTCGTACGTACGTGTCGTTCAATCTCGTACATCTTCTATCGCGCTCAAGCACACGCGTCTGTCTCGTTCTCCCTTAACTAGTACATCTTCCGTCACGCTCAGGCCCACGCGTTTGTCTCGCTCTCGTTCAACCTAGTACATCTTTCATCACGCTCACGCACACGCGTATGTAATCTTTCAACTCCCTCTGCTCTGACACTCGTAATTACTTGTTTGTAACGTTGTATATTTTTATGTAAGTTCGCGTGAAACGAAAAGCTAAATGGATGTAGGACTCCAGTCCATATTTTGGCATAGATATGATGACACTGACATTTGTCAAGTGTGACAGCTGCTTTTTTTCCGGTTCCGCACTGTTGGTCGTGCGTCGGAGTGGAACGTTTGTTATAATAATGTATTAGAAGTGAAAATTATAATGGGGCACGCCCCAAATTATTTTGTAGTTTGATAGTTATTCCTGGTAAGTATCTGCAGAAAGGTTTGCGTTGATTTTTGTTTGTTGCGAGACATTTCTGAGAGTCTGAGCACATGGTTCTTTTATCGTTTCAGACGCCGCCAACATGTCAATTTGGATGAATTAAATCCGAAAATGATTTGATATAAATGACTGGAAAAATGGTAAGTATGTGGAGAAAACCCCTTTGGAAATCCTTGTAAAGAAAATGTAGTCTACCTACATCTGGTCATATTGTATTGAGAGTTGTAATTTTTATCATTTCAGGTCTCAAATAGAAAAATTAGCATAAATGTTTAGTAATTAATTCAGAAATTATATGGCGAGCCAGCTTTTGCAGGTATTAAATTGGTTTATTATAGATTTCATAAATAGGGTGATGAAAAGTATAACCACCCTCACTTAGAAAAAAAAAAATTGGTTGTTAACTAGAACTTTCTTTTATTTCTAGGTTTCGCTTTTGATATGTGTCTGTAAGTTGAACAGTCACAATTTGGTGATCATGTTGTAACCTCAGGTAAATATTTATTATGAAAAGTTAGTGTTTTTTAACTTTTACTTTGGTTTGTGCGTTGAACTAACCTTTTGTAAATTCTTTTCAGTGACCTTACTTAGACCTTACTTAGACCTTACTAAGACCTCATTTGGATTAATTTTTGAAGTCAGAACTTCCTTATGGATTGATTTGCTTCTTGTCTGCTGTTTTGAGGATGGATCGGTATCGGTGAAATTTTGGGGTAATGTTGCAGAATTGTTTGTAGTTTGATGCAACAAAGATTTGAAATAGTAACCTCCGTTGAAATCAAAGGTTGGTTTTCCTTGTATTACTTTAACTTAGGAAAAGTGGGATAATTTAGCTATTAATTTAGGCATAATTTAGGAATCCCTTTGAGGATAAATTTTGGAATTTATTTAGGTAATTAAACACTTAAATTGGTGGTTTATCTTTATTTAATTAGAAATTTGTGAACATTAAGATTTGTAATAGTATAGATATTGATAACTAAATTAGAACCTAACCTAGTCTCTACTGTATTCTGAGCTATTAAGTTTTGTATTTGATTTTTTTGAAGGTGTTAAAAGGTAATTGTGAAATAGCAAATTTGAATAAACTTTTGTTGCCAAATGCTATACCCGGATTTCTTTATTTCATTCGAATATTAGTACCTTTTAAACACCCTTTGTCCACACTAGCCGGGAGTGACTGCGACAAATGGCGCCCAACGTTAGAATTAGTTATTAGTACAATTTTGAGCACTTTGTTGTTAGAATTTTTTTGGAATGCTAATTAACCACCATATTATTTAGCTTAGGTTTATTTTGCCTGTGTTACTAACTGGTTAGGAATTATCCCACAAGTTTAGTGTTGCATCAAACAATTTGTATTTACTAACCAAATAAAAGTTATTGTTATGGTGTAAACCTTATTTTGTGAAATCCCAAAACCTTTTGTTTGCTTTTACCTAGCATTAATGAAATTCTCTAAACCTGTATATGTATTGAGGTATATTTTGTATTTGTTTTGATTGTGATATTTTCACACCTATTTTAACTATTATAACTTTGTTGTAAAAAGAAAACATTTGCCTAGGTCACAACTTGTAAAAATATAAACCACCAAAAGAAATAGTAAATAATTTGATTTAACAGTGATATAACAGTGTAATTTATATAAGTTTGCATTGCAAATTAGTTGAAAAAATTGAAATTTAATAATGGCTTGTAAGGAAGTTATTCCGTCACATTTAAATAAAGATGAATTGGTATATGAAGTCAAAATTAGAGAGGAGACACCAGAAGGTACAGTTGATGCTCTTAGAAAACAATTGAGAAATTTGCTGAATGATAATCCTTCGGATCAAATATCAGAAACTGATTTGGATCCAAAAGAGGAGTTAGTAGTCATTGAACAAAAACTTAAAGATTTACAAGAAAATATCATTAAACAGAGTAGGTCACCTTCTGGTTCTTCACTAAATAGATCAAAAACATTAGCTTGCCACTTACATTACAGGTTGAAGAGGGTTGCAGTGGAGGATGTTTCAATAAAACAAAAGGTAAGTTTTTGTTTCGGTTCATTAAAAACTTTACTTGCCATGTTGGAACAAACAACTTCTAGCAACATAGAGGAGGAAGACGTTGAAGTCAGGGATCTTCAGGTAGAAAAATTGGCTGTTACAGATGGCAGTCAAGTTGGTGACAAATGTGTTTCGAAGTGGAACGTTCGGTTCAATGGTGTTTCAGATCCGAGATCTTTCCTTGATCGGGTTGAAGACTTGCAAAGAGCTGACGGGGTTTCTGACCAGAAACTTTTAAATTCTGCAGCACGACTTTTTGTAGACCAGGCACTGATTTGGTATAGGGCAGTGCGTTCAAATGTGTCATCGTGGAGTGAACTTAAATCTTTATTGTTGGAGGATTTTAGTGTTGTGGATTACGATTACAAGCTCTTAGGTGAGATTCGTCTTCGCACACAGGGAACGGATGAACCGCTTCATATTTACTTTTCTATAATGAAGTGTATGTTTGACAGGTTGAGAAAACAGCTTCCTGAAACAGAAAAATTAGAGATTTTACTTCGTAATATTAGACCATTCTATTCACAGCAGTTGGCTTTTGTTGAGGTTACTTCGGTAGATGAGTTGTTGCGTAGATGCAAGGTCATTGAGGTTACGCGTCAGCGTTGTTTGGATTTTTCTGAACCGGAAAAACAAAAGTTTTCGGTACTTACGTCTGAGTTTTTGTATAAACCGAAAAAGCAGTCACAATTTTCTTCGGTAGCTAGTGTTTCGAAGCAAAGTGTCAAACACGATTTGAAAGTAAATAATGTGGAAAGTAGTGACAGCAATGTTTCGAGTGTTTCCGGTACTACCAAGAGTAAAAAACTTTGTTTTAAATGTGGTAAACCTAACCACAATTTTAAATTGTGCAAAACCTACACAAATGGAAATTTTAAACCATTGTCATGCTTCAAGTGTGGTAAAGATGGTCATTTTGCTAGAAATTGCTTAAATAAAATAGGCGAACAGGCTAAAGATCCAAAAAACTAGGCAGCTTGGACTGTAACAATAACATTGTAGAAAATAATAAATGCTTAGATTCAGTTAGGAAGTACTACAGTTTTAGCTCAATTGCTACAGTCTGGTTTGCTTTTTATCGTTTCAGACGCCGCCAACATGTCAATTTGGATGAATTAAATCCGAAAATGATTTGATATAAATGACTGGAAAAATGGTAAGTATGTGGAGAAAACCCCTTTGGAAATCCTTGTAAAGAAAATGTAGTCTACCTACATCTGGTCATATTGTATTGAGAGTTGTAATTTTTATCATTTCAGGTCTCAAATAGAAAAATTAGCATAAATGTTTAGTAATTAATTCAGAAATTATATGGCGAGCCAGCTTTTGCAGGTATTAAATTGGTTTATTATAGATTTCATAAATAGGGTGATGAAAAGTATAACCACCCTCACTTAGAAAAAAAAAAATTGGTTGTTAACTAGAACTTTCTTTTATTTCTAGGTTTCGCTTTTGATATGTGTCTGTAAGTTGAACAGTCACAATTTGGTGATCATGTTGTAACCTCAGGTAAATATTTATTATGAAAAGTTAGTGTTTTTTAACTTTTACTTTGGTTTGTGCGTTGAACTAACCTTTTGTAAATTCTTTTCAGTGACCTTACTTAGACCTTACTTAGACCTTACTAAGACCTCATTTGGATTAATTTTTGAAGTCAGAACTTCCTTATGGATTGATTTGCTTCTTGTCTGCTGTTTTGAGGATGGATCGGTATCGGTGAAATTTTGGGGTAATGTTGCAGAATTGTTTGTAGTTTGATGCAACAAAGATTTGAAATAGTAACCTCCGTTGAAATCAAAGGTTGGTTTTCCTTGTATTACTTTAACTTAGGAAAAGTGGGATAATTTAGCTATTAATTTAGGCATAATTTAGGAATCCCTTTGAGGATAAATTTTGGAATTTATTTAGGTAATTAAACACTTAAATTGGTGGTTTATCTTTATTTAATTAGAAATTTGTGAACATTAAGATTTGTAATAGTATAGATATTGATAACTAAATTAGAACCTAACCTAGTCTCTACTGTATTCTGAGCTATTAAGTTTTGTATTTGATTTTTTTGAAGGTGTTAAAAGGTAATTGTGAAATAGCAAATTTGAATAAACTTTTGTTGCCAAATGCTATACCCGGATTTCTTTATTTCATTCGAATATTAGTACCTTTTAAACACCCTTTGTCCACACTAGCCGGGAGTGACTGCGACAAATTTACAAGGATTTCCAAAGGGGTTTTCTCCACATACTTACCATTTTTCCAGTCATTTATATCAAATCATTTTCGGATTTAATTCATCCAAATTGACATGTTGGCGGCGTCTGAAACGATAAAAAGAACCATGTGCTCAGACTCTCAGAAATGTCTCGCAACAAACAAAAATCAACGCAAACCTTTCTGCAGATACTTACCAGGAATAACTATCAAACTACAAAATAATTTGGGGCGTGCCCCATTATAATTTTCACTTCTAATACATTATTATAACAAACGTTCCACTCCGACGCACGACCAACAGTGCGGAACCGGAAAAAAAGCAGCTGTCACACTTGACAAATGTCAGTGTCATCATATCTATGCCAAAATATGGACTGGAGTCCTACATCCATTTAGCTTTTCGTTTCACGCGAACTTACATAAAAATATACAACGTTACATGTTCTTACTCTGCTCTCGCGAGCCGATCTGAACCATAGACATACAAGATTTTCTTATGTGACGGATTTGAAAGACCAGAAGAGAAAAGTTTGTTCTCGGTCACATCAATGAACTAGTTCCTAAAAGAACATAGTAGATGTACTACACAAGACTACATTCGACGGCGCGCGGCGATGTGTGCTACACGTTATGGAACTAGCGCGTGATGCGTGCGCAGCTCGCATTACACTGGCTAGCTTAACATAATAATATTGTATAAGGCGTTCAGCTTCTCCCTTGATTTTTCCCTTCAGGTGCTGCATTTTTTGGGCTTTACTGAGCGATTGAAAAGTCAAATATTCGGTGATACTTTATATTAGAACTTCGCGAAGCGATTGATTTCGCAAAATTAAGATACGCGAAGTCCTGCTATGAACCAAAACCGCACGCTAGGTTTACCAAAAAAAAAGTGGGGCTTCCACAACTTTGGGGATGATATAATGAGGGTTTAAGCATTGATAAATCAAATCGCTCTGATAGAGTGCTGCTAATACACTAATTTAATTGATCATGTTACAAGTATAAAATTGGATTGTACCTCTATACTCTGATTTTTAATTACATAGATCAGAATGACAGCTTCAATCGTACTTTTCCTTTTTAATGAGGCAAGCATAGTGCAATAGTGTTGTTACATTTAGATTGTGTGCGATTAATTGAACTTGTGATATGAGTTTTCAATAATTAGATTTTATTAATTTGAATAACTAATAAAATATAAGATATAAAAAGTTGTTCTAATGTGTCAAAATATGTCTTATTATCCCTTGCGATAGCAATATTATTTTATGAATTTTATGTAATTAGACATTTTCCACTGTATATAAATAATTTATAATTCATAATGATATTTGTAATAAACATACTATAATTCAATATATTATTTTAAAAATAGTCTTTATAATTCATGCTCATAGTATTTGTGCACAATACAATATTAAAGTACAACTATTTCATTATTTTATTATCACTATATGAAACCAGATAAATTTAATTCTTCGATTATTAAGGAACATCACTATTTTTGAATTACGAAGAACTGTCCACTCAACCAATGTCATTTCGGTCTATCTAATTAAAAATTAGAGTATAGTACGCAGAGTATAGTAGTAGCAGTAGTATGAATGCGTACGTGTCGCAGGTGCTGCTGGAGCAGCGCGCGTACGCCGACGTGCAGGCGCTGGTGGCGCGGCACTCGGACGCGGGCGGCGCGCGCTCGGCCACGCTCGCGTACACCGCGGCGCTGCTGCGCGCGCGCGCCGCCGCCAGCGCGCCGCCGCGCTCGCCGCTCGAGGCGCTCGCGCTCGAGGTACGTGTCGCAGGTGCTGCTGGAGCAGCGCGCGTACGCCGACGTGCAGGCGCTGGTGGCGCGGCACTCGGACGCGGGCGGCGCGCGCTCGGCCACGCTCGCGTACACCGCGGCGCTGCTGCGCGCGCGCGCCGCCGCCAGCGCGCCGCCGCGCTCGCCGCTCGAGGCGCTCGCGCTCGAGGTACGTGTCGCAGGTGCTGCTGGAGCAGCGCGCGTACGCCGACGTGCAGGCGCTGGTGGCGCGGCACTCGGACGCGGGCGGCGCGCGCTCGGCCACGCTCGCGTACACCGCGGCGCTGCTGCGCGCGCGCGCCGCCGCCAGCGCGCCGCCGCGCTCGCCGCTCGAGGCGCTCGCGCTCGAGGTACGTGTCGCAGGTGCTGCTGGAGCAGCGCGCGTACGCCGACGTGCAGGCGCTGGTGGCGCGGCACTCGGACGCGGGCGGCGCGCGCTCGGCCACGCTCGCGTACACCGCGGCGCTGCTGCGCGCGCGCGCCGCCGCCAGCGCGCCGCCGCGCTCGCCGCTCGAGGCGCTCGCGCTCGAGGTACGTGTCGCAGGTGCTGCTGGAGCAGCGCGCGTACGCCGACGTGCAGGCGCTGGTGGCGCGGCACTCGGACGCGGGCGGCGCGCGCTCGGCCACGCTCGCGTACACCGCGGCGCTGCTGCGCGCGCGCGCCGCCGCCAGCGCGCCGCCGCGCTCGCCGCTCGAGGCGCTCGCGCTCGAGGTACGTGTCGCAGGTGCTGCTGGAGCAGCGCGCGTACGCCGACGTGCAGGCGCTGGTGGCGCGGCACTCGGACGCGGGCGGCGCGCGCTCGGCCACGCTCGCGTACACCGCGGCGCTGCTGCGCGCGCGCGCCGCCGCCAGCGCGCCGCCGCGCTCGCCGCTCGAGGCGCTCGCGCTCGAGGTACGTGTCGCAGGTGCTGCTGGAGCAGCGCGCGTACGCCGACGTGCAGGCGCTGGTGGCGCGGCACTCGGACGCGGGCGGCGCGCGCTCGGCCACGCTCGCGTACACCGCGGCGCTGCTGCGCGCGCGCGCCGCCGCCAGCGCGCCGCCGCGCTCGCCGCTCGAGGCGCTCGCGCTCGAGGTACGTGTCGCAGGTGCTGCTGGAGCAGCGCGCGTACGCCGACGTGCAGGCGCTGGTGGCGCGGCACTCGGACGCGGGCGGCGCGCGCTCGGCCACGCTCGCGTACACCGCGGCGCTGCTGCGCGCGCGCGCCGCCGCCAGCGCGCCGCCGCGCTCGCCGCTCGAGGCGCTCGCGCTCGAGGTACCATATCCATAGACACCCTACACGCATAGGCTTGACTTAAATTTATTTTCAGTATTAGTTTTATGTACGGGAGCCCCGCTTAAATGTCATTATTTTTATTTTTTGTATAAAAACTTCAAACACGTATTTAGTCATTACCATAATTCGGCAACAGCTGACATTCGGCTAAACAGCGAGATATCACGGGCCCGCACCAGTGAGTAACGAATGTTATATATTTATCACTTTCTATCAACAGGCATGCTCCATCATTTGTCTCTATTAGAGCTTAGTGTCGTAATACACAACTAAACGTTCGTTTAGATTAATCTTTTCGCCACTTTAAAATGCTTTTATGTTGGTGTATAACCTGTCTATCCTTTTGAACGTCATTGTATACAGCATCTAAATGTCTAAACTGTGGCTTTCAGGCGATCCGACGCGCGATCGAGTTCAACCCGTACGTGCCGGAGTACCTGCTCGAGCTGCGGCCGCTGACGCTCCCGCCGGAGCACGTGCTGAAGCGCGGCGACAGCGAGGCCGTCGCGTACGCCTTCTGCCACCTGCGGCACTGGCGCCGCGCGGACGGCGCGCTGCGGCTGCTGGCGCTCGCCTACAGCGCCGCCGAGCGGTGAGTGTGAGCGAGACAGCTGCGGCACTGGCGCCGCGCGGACGGCGCGCTGCGGCTGCTGGCGCTCGCCTACAGCGCCGCCGAGCGGTGAGTGTGAGCGAGACAGCTGCGGCACTGGCGCCGCGCGGACGGCGCGCTGCGGCTGCTGGCGCTCGCCTACAGCGCCGCCGAGCGGTGAGTGTGAGCGAGACAGCTGCGGCACTGGCGCCGCGCGGACGGCGCGCTGCGGCTGCTGGCGCTCGCCTACAGCGCCGCCGAGCGGTGAGTGTGAGCGAGACAGCTGCGGCACTGGCGCCGCGCGGACGGCGCGCTGCGGCTGCTGGCGCTCGCCTACAGCGCCGCCGAGCGGTGAGTGTGAGCGAGACAGCTGCGGCACTGGCGCCGCGCGGACGGCGCGCTGCGGCTGCTGGCGCTCGCCTACAGCGCCGCCGAGCGGTGAGTGTGAGCGAGACAGCTGCGGCACTGGCGCCGCGCGGACGGCGCGCTGCGGCTGCTGGCGCTCGCCTACAGCGCAATTTTAAACATCGATCGCAATCGCAAATTGACAACATTATTTCTTCGACAATAGTATATTGTTATACAAGAGGACAAAGCGACCTATTTCATTGATGGTCAACTGAGATGTTTCTGGCCGCCAATAGTTCGAGAGTTCCAGTAGTAGTTCGAGTTAAACATACTATTTGTCATTTCGAGTGTATGGAAAAAATGCTGTAAGGTTGTAGATGTAATGATATTATGTGGTTCGGTGAGAGGTGAAACCTTAAGATTGTGCATAAAATTTCAGTTTATTTTCTGACGTTATAAACATAACACATGGTAACGGCACGGCACGCATAGTAGATTGTTATACAAGGGGAGGAAGTGACCCATTTCACTCGAAATGTTTCCGGCGCTCAATCGGAGTGAGAGCGCTAATAATTTGTAAGTGAAATAGGTGCTTTCACCCGAGTTAATCATACTGTTTTCTAAAAAATAATAACTAAGCTTTGTTAACTGTAGATGTAATGTTAGAGTATTATATAGTTTGGTGAGAGATAAAACCTCAAGATTTTGCACAACATGTCGGCTTATTTACTGTCGTTATACGTAGACCACACGATAAACGCAGACGATATCAAATAATTCAAATCCTTGATAAAAATATCGTTTGGATTTTCTCAAAGACACTAATAATAGTGATAGAACGCAACCTTATCCTTGCCTGTCACGAAAACTACGACAGGTTATGTCAAATTTCAGATTCGATTTTGTTTCATAAGATAGCGCCATGATTTGCCTTGCCCTCAAACCTCTCTCTGCTCTCCTAAATCAGTCAATGAAAGGGTACAAATTAAATAATAACTGTGCAATAACACATTTATTGTACATGGATGACATCAAACTTTATGGTAGATCAGTTAAAGATATGCAAACTTTATTAGATATAACATCACCATTTAGCAAAGACATACATATGACATGACGACTATGACTAGATAAATGTAAAACACTACATATCCAGAAGAGAAAATAAGAGCCAGTGATTACAATTTAGATAATGAAAAATATATATAATAACAATGGACACAAATGACACATAAACTACTTAGGAATAAAGCAAAATTAATACATAAATCATACACAAATTAAACAAGATTTAAAAACAGAATATCTAAGGAAAGTAAATTTAATATGCAAAAAACATTTGAAAAAAACAATTAAAGCTTTAAATACCTTTGCGGTTTCTGTGCTTACCTACTCATTTGGTGTAATAAAATAGTCAAAAACTGACATACTAAATTTAGAAATAAAAACTAGAACTTGACTTTACTTTTAGTATTTACATCCAAAATCAGCTACTGAAAGAATGACCATTAAAAGAGAGAAAGGAGGAAGAGGCTTTATTGATTTGAAAGCATTATAGAAAAAGCAAATAAGTAATATAAGGGTGTTCTTTCTTAACAACATCATACACAAAACCGTAGTTGAACTAGATCAGAACCTCACACCGTTAAACCTGAAAGAACTAAGTATAACACAAAATGAGTCCCTACAGAATATAGGAAAAGCAAAGATAGTTACATGGCGAAGGAAACAGTTACACGGAAGACATATACAGGATTTAGAACAACCTCATATCGACCTAGATATAGACCTAGCTTCAAATAATAGCATAAACTGGGCTACCTTTTATCCTGAAACAGAAGGCTTCTTAATTTCTATTCAAGATCAAGTAGTGAACACCAAAAACTATAGGAAATTTATTATCAAAGATCCCAATTCCTTGGATGACAGATGTAGGAAATGTCATAAAAACTTAGAAACCATCCAACATATAATTAACGAGTGTCCCGTACTAACACAAAATGATTATACACACCGACACAACCAGATAAGTAACCATAGTCCATCAAAAACTTGCCATCAAACACAAATTGTTACCACCAAAAGTAGAGCCGTACTACCAATACACACCTAAAGCAGTTCTGGAGAGCACCAGCCACAGAATGAACTTCGATAGAGCCATCTTAACTTGTCGCAGTCACTCCCGGCCAGTGTGGACAAAGGGTGTTTTAAAGGTACTAATATTCGAATGAAATAAAGAAATCCGGGGATAGCATTTGGCAACGAAAGTTTATTCAAATTTGCTATTTAACAATTACCTTTTAACACCTTCAAGAAAATCAAATACAAAACTTAATAGCTCAGAATTCAGTAGAGACTAGGTTAGGTTCTAATTTAGTTATCTATATCTATACTACTAGCGGTCCCCCGCGACTTCGTCCGCGCGTTTTGAGTTTGCTCCCTCCCCTCCCGTCGCAGCGTCATGTTTTATATTCTAAAGCCTTTCTCGATAAATAAGCTATCCAACACAGAAATATTTTTTCAAATCGCTCCAGCAGTTCCTAAGATAAGCGCGTTCAAACAATCAAACTCTTCAGCTTTATAATATACTAGCGGTCCCCCGCGACTTCGTCCGCGCGTTTTGAGTTTGCTCCCTCCCCTCCCTTCGCAGCGTGATGTTTTATATCCTAAAGCCTTTCTCAATAAATAAGCTATCTAACACAGAAATATTTTTTCAAATCAGTTCAGCAGTTCCTGAGATAAGCGCGTTCAAACCAACAAACTCTTCAGCTTTATAATATAACTAGCGGTCCCCCGCGACTTCGTCCGCGCGTTTTGAGTTTGCTCCCTCCCCTCCCGTCGCAGCGTCATGTTTTATATCCTAAAGCCTTTCTCGATAAATAAGCTATCCAACACAGAAATATTTTTTCAAATCGGTCCAGCAGTTCCTGAGATAAGCGCGTTCAAACAAACAAACTCTTCAGCTTTATAATATATTAGCGCAAGCGCACGTTGTACTTAAGCTGCGAACATTATTTTGGTGCGGAGTTATGTTAAAACTGTGATAGCTCCTAAGATATTTATTGAAATCAAATGATATAAAGGGCAACTTGGTTCTAAATGAAATGCTCGTGATGATGAATGTATTTATTTTCATAAGAATAAATACCTGTGTGTATAATACACCTCTAAAAATAATGCATTTTTTTTACAAATTTATTAACATAAAAAAGGTTGTAGTAAGTCAACCATAAAAGATAGACATATGCTGTCGCGGACTTTATTATAGAACTCTTAATGCTGAACAATCATGTCATACATGATTTTTGTGTAACTTAAGCGGTTTCCGCAGCGTATTCAGCGGAAGCTCTCAAAAGGAATATCTTTCTCCCGTTTTCGCAACATTTTTCATTTCTGCTGTGGTCTTATGAGTTGTATCTTTATGTTATATAGCCTAAAGCCTTCCTCGATAAATGGACTATCCAACGTAAAAATAATTTTTCAAATCGGGCCAGTAGTTTTTGAGATTAGCGCGTTCAAACAAACAAATAAACAAACAAACAAACAAACAAACTCTTCAGCTTTATAATATTAGTATAGATTTCAAATCTTTATGTTTACAAATTTCTAATTAAATAAAGATAAACCACCAATTTAAGTTTTTAATTTCCTAATTGATTCCAAAATTTATCCTCAAAGGGATTCCTAAATTACGCTTAAATTAATAGCTAAATTATCCCACTTTTCACTAAAATGAAAGGAAATACAAGGAAAACCAACCTTGGATTTCTACGGAGGTTACTATTTCAAATCTTTGTTGCATCAAACTACAAACAACTCTGCAACGTTACCCCAAAATTTCACCGATAACGGTCCATCCTCCAAGCCGCAGACAAGAAGCAAATAAATCCATAAGTAAAATCTGACTTCAAAATAATCCAAATAAGGTCTAAGTAAGGTCACTGAAAAGAATTTACAAAATGTTAGTTCAACGCACAAACCAAAGTAAAAGTTAAAAAACACTAACTTTTCATAATAAATATTTACCTGAGGTTACAACATGATCACCAAATTGTGACTGTTCAACTTACAGACACATATTATCAAAAGCGAAACCTAGAAATAAAAGAAAGTTCTAGTTAACCACATTTTTTTTTCTAAGTGAGGGTGAGTATACTTTTCATCACCCTATTCATGACTCGCCATATAAATTTTGACAGCTGGCTCGCCATATAAATTTTGAATTGATTTCTAAACATTTATGCTAATTATTCTATTTGAGACCTGAAATGATAAAAATTACAACTCTCAATACAATATCACCAGATGTAGGTAGGCTACATTTTCTTTACAAGGATTTCCAAAGGAGTTTCCCAAAGTACTTACCATTTTCTAGTCATTTATTAGGGTTCCGTAGCCGAATGGCAAAAAACGGAACCCTTATAGTTTCGTCATGTCTCTCTGTCTGTCTGTCTGTCTGTCTGTCTGTCTGTCTGTCTGTCTGTCTGTCTGTCTGTCTGTCTGTCTGTCTGTCCGTCCGTATGTCACACCCATTTTATTCTGTAACTATAAGCATTACACAATTGAAATTTGGTAGGAAGATGTATCTTGTTAACCGCTTACCGATTCTCATACAAAAAATAAAAAATAATGACAGTTAAGGGGGGGCTCTCATACATGAAACTAAAACCAAAAAAAATTTTTTTGTCAAACCTATGCGTGTGGGGTGTCTATGGATAGGTCTTTTAAAATAACATAGAGGTTTCTAAAACCATTTTCTTTTAAAGTCTAACGTTTCATAGCTAGACGCTTCCAAAGTAGTAAAATGGGCGTCCCCCCCATCTAATTTCTAAACCAAGCAAGTGTAAATTTTGAAAAAAATATATGATGTAGATCTTAATAAATACTTTCAACGAAAATTGGTTCGGACGGAATCGAACAAGTAGTTTTAGAGATATAGCACATTTTCAACAACCGCAAACATAACTTTGTACTTCATACAAACACTATGAAAAACAAAGTTATATTTGTAGTCAACAAAATATTGTGGTATTTTACTAAGTAGAAGTAAATGGATTCCCTAATTCAGTTAAAGTTGGCACGGAACCCTCAGTGCGCGAGTCCGACTCGCACTTGGCCGGTTTTATCAAATCATTTTCGAAATTAATTCATCCAAATTGACATGTTGGCGGCGTCTGAAACGATAAAAAGAACCATGTGCTCAGACTCTTAGAAATGTCTCGCAACAAACAAAAATCAACGCAAACCTTTCTGCAGATACTTACCAGGAATAACTATCAAACTACAAAATAAATGGGACGTGCCCCGTTATCAAATTTTTTAATTTTTTTACATTTTAACACACGTTCCACTCCGACGCACGACCAACAGTGGCGGAACCGGAAAAAACAGCAGCTGTCACACTTGACAAATGTCAGTGTCAGCCTCCCTCATATCTATGCCAAAATATGGACTGGAGTCCTACATCCATTTAGCTATTCGTTTCACGCGAACTTAGACAAAAATATACAACGTTACAAACTGATAAAACTGTTTACTCGAAACTACACAAACTACGGGATTTAACGCAACTTTAACTTAACTTTATAAGTAAATATGGTATTAAAATGTAGAAGAGGTCTAAGAGAGAAAAACAACCGATGGTGAGCCGAGAACCTGCTTTTCTACCATATGTAAAAGGCATAACAGATAAAATTGGAACAGTACTTAACAAATACTCCATTAAGACTGTATATAGTCCGCTGTCAAAAGTAACAAAGTACTTACGCTCACCAAAAGACGTGATACCTCTGCAGACGCCGGGTGATTATAAGATAGATTGCAGTTGTGGTAGTGCCTATATTGGACAAACCAAGCGAACGATCGCTGAAAGAGTCAATGTACTTCACATTTCAGCTGTTAGGAATCTACAGACGGGTAAATCTGCGATAGCCGAGCATCTGCTTATTTCAGGCCCAAGTCACTGGATAGAACTTCATGACCCTAAAATCCTTTCTACTGATCGTTACTACCACACTTGGTTAGTACGTGAAGCAATTGAAATCAAAAAATATAATTCAATCGGGATGATGGGTTTCATTTGTCACTGACCTGGAATCCAGTCATAACGAAGTGCAAATCGCGTGTTGTGCCGTCCGTAAATAATCCGGATACTGTAAGTGTTGTTTGTCGAGCTGACTGTACAAGTGCAATAAATTTTCGAAGTGTGCGGGTAGAAGAAACTATTTCAACTCGCACAGGCAGACGACGCCGAGCTTCAGCAGTTGTCCCGAGACGCGTGTAACCGTGTCGAAACGTCGGGAAGGTAAATACCATATTTACCTATAAAGTTAAGTTAAAGTTGTGTTAAATCCCGTTATTTGTGTAGTTTCGCTAAAAAATGCAACAAAGCTTAAAATCGTATAAAACTGTTTACTGTAATAGACCAGATATAACTTTACTCGACAAAACACAAAGTAGCTTACCTAAAAGACGTCGCCGTTCCGATAAAATACACATTATTTAGAGCTGAAAGAAGTAATATTAAGGATATGGAACCTAGAAAAAGTGTACATTGTGCCGTTGGTGCTCTACAGCACTGGACCTGCACCCGGAACGCCTTGTTGTTCTGCACTCGCAGGTCGCTGTAGGCCCTTCGCGTATAGTTCACCCATAGACTGCACGTGTAAAAGGACTGATAGAATGCCCTAAAAATAGTGAGCTTTACCTGTTTCGTACATCGTGCAAATCTGCGAGCCAACATGTTACAGCGAACGGAAAGTTACCCTACGCTCCCTTTCAATGTCAAAATTGTCTCTCATGTCCTCTTTGATCCAGTGGCCCAAATACTTAAAACTCTTAACATGTGTAATTTTAGGAACATTGTTGTACCACTTATTGTCCGGTTTTAACACCGTAAACTCGCTTTTGGCAGTATTATATTTTAGCCCCTGGGCCGCAGAGTAGGACTTACAAACACCAAGCATTGTCTCCAAAGCACCGCACGACAGGCTCAGCAGCACCATATCGTCTGCATAACTACTATTATTTACGCAGATTCCGTTTTATATGACAACCGACACCTGTGCTGCTGAGCTCATCGATTAATCGGTTCATGTACAGGTTGAAGAGCGTAGGCGAGCTCAGCCCCCCCTGCCCTACCCCGCACTCCAACCTGTAGTCTTCATAAAGAAAACCTGCCCATCTAACATTATTTTTTTGATTATCGTACCAATGCTTGAATAGCGCTATAATTTCATTTTGCAAGTCAGTCTCCACTTTCATCTTGTTCCAAAGGATCTCGTAGGATACAAGATCGAAAGCCTTGGACAAGTCAAGATAGCAAAAGTTTTACTTATTTTATTAAAAATAAAAAAACGGTATTTTAAGGGAAATTTATTGTTTGCAAATTAAGTATAGTATTATACAAAGTAAACTGCATTTCAATATTTTCAATAATTACTTAGATATAAAATTATTAGGCAGGCGAATGCGGCTCGCGGTATGGTGGTGTTCATTATAAAATTGTCTAATGCACTTTCATTTTTGGCTGTCAGTCATAGCGCTATCTCATGAGACAAAATTGAATCTGCAATTTGACATACCATATAGTGGTTTTCGTGACAAAGTTAAGATTGCGTTCTACCACTATTATTAGTTTGAGAGAAAATTTACTTACTTACTCCTTTAGCGCAGCGACCCAAAGTGTATCTTAGCCTCCGATACAAGAGAACGCCATCTGATCCGGTCTTGCGCCGCCTCTTCCCAGTCTGTTGTCGCAGTCACTCCCGGCTAGTGTGGACAAAGGGTGTTTAAAAGGTACTAATATTCGAATGAAATAAAGAAATCCGGGAATAGCATTTGGCAACAAAAGTTTGTTCAAATTTGCTATTACACATCTACCTTTTAACACCTTTAAAAAATCAAATATAAAACTTAATAGCTCAGAATTCAGTAGAGACTAGGTTAGGTTCTAATTTAGTATAATACAACGTTACACTGTAAATTGTAGCTCCTGCAGATCTAATACGACGGTGTCCTTCCAGCGGTATCTTGACCGGCCGACGGGGCGGCGGCCACGAGGTATTCCAAGATACACTGCTTTGGCGCTACGATCCTCCCCCATTCTTTCGAGATGGCCCATCCAACGGAGTCTCTGGGCTTTAGCTTCTCCCAAGATGTTAGGTTCGGCAACCAGCTCCTCGATTTCTTAGTTTTTCCGGACCCTCCAGCTGCCATCTTTTCTCTGAGTTGGACCCAGAATCTTCTTCTCCGCCACTTAAAGCTTTTCTTCTTCCTTAAGGGTTAGTGTCCAAATCTCACTGCCGTACATCAAGATTGGTCTTATGGAAGTTTTGTATATCCGTATCTTGGTTCTTCTGCTAAGAAGCTTGGAAACCAGTACCTTGTGAAGGGCAGCTGTACAACGCAAGGCATTCTATATGCGGGTATCTATCTCCTCATCCCTTGTGTTTGTGTCAGTAATGGTGTACCCCAAGTTCTTAAATTTTGTGGCTCCTTTAAAAATAATATCTCCACATCGCAGATGTTCGCGCTGTTGCCTTGTGTTTTTATAACGCTTCATGTGGAGATATTCCGTCTTCTCCTGATTTATTCTGAGTCCAACTCTGGATGCCTCAAAAGCAAGGTTCTGCACCGCAATCTCTACTTCTCCCTTGCACACTCCTTGGTCTGGCCCAGAAGAGCCAAGTCATCCGCGTAACCAATGACCCTATGTTGTCCGTTCAGTCGTACACCTATGTCCATAACCATAACTTTCCGGATGAAATATTCTAGAGCCAGGTTGAAGAGCATTGGAGACAAAGCATCTCCTTGTTTTAGTCCCGTTACCACATCGAACTCCTCCGTCAATTCACCCCCAACCCTGACACGCATCTTGCTCACTCTAGTCGCAAACTTAACCCAGATGTTACTACTGTTCCTTAAAAGACCCAGCTTAGTTTTAGCTTTTGTGGGATGCCAAAGCTGTCAAGTATGTTTGACAGTGATTCTCTATCGATACTGTAGTAGGCTTTACTGAAGTCGACAAACAGCGAGTGGATGCTCTGAGCATATTTCCATTTCTTCTCCATCAGTTGCTTTAGAAGGAAGATTTGGTTTACGGTGCTACGGTTGTGCCGGAACCTACGCTGATAATCTCCTATGTTTTTTTCCGCGTACGGTTCAAGTCTATCCAGAGGCACATATGACAGTACCTTAAAAGCTGTCGGAAGGAGAGCGATACCGCGGTAGTTGGAACATGTCTTCCTACAATCCTTTTTATGAACAGGGCATATGACTCCTGATTTATAAGTTTACTGCCCGCTGCTACTCTTGTGTAGCCAGGATCTACAGCATGGCTTAATTGAAAGTCCTAACCAGTGAAGGCAAGGGAGTCCCAGGAGGGTATTAAAATGTCTTGGGTCCCGCAACGAAAGAATAATAGCAGGAGTTTGAAAGTCTTAGTTCCGATATCCATCCAATTCAAAGCGGGAGACAAATTGAGAAACAAGTTATACGTATAATAAACTACGAGTATGCTAAAGGGGCCTATTCAATGAACTGCTAGCGACCTGCCAGTAATAATTGTGGCAAAAACGCCGGAATGCACGAAGATTTTCCCTTGTTGCAACAAGATCCGTATAGTTAACGGCAGATACCAAGTACACTTAATGGAGTTAAGCAATAAATCTCGTTCTTGTCTCTAGAGATTGCACTCCCACATATTATGGTGGGCCTCATAGACAGTGTCAACGTCAGAAGAATCACAAAAAGGCGACGAAAAAAGTAGAATTCGTGAAGCTTACTTCTAAAGTTGCCATGTCCTGTGAGGAACAGCCACGCAGTGGTCTATTTCTAGCCACCTCTTAGTCAGTCTATCGCGTACATCCGGGAAGAAGTTGTAAAGATGTCGACCCTTTGTAGACGAATCCTATCAAGTTTGCCACTCCGTAAGTAGCTCCCCTTCCATGGATTGCTGCGGCTTAAATAGTCTAGTTATTTTCGGGTGAGGAGCTATCTTTCGACGCAAAGTACTTAGCCGCGCGCCTCTAAACTTCCAAGACCACTGGTAGCACACCTGCGAGAATTAGCAGAGCTTCCGCACTTACTGTTCTATACGCTTTACAAAGAAAAATCAGAGCAAGTCGTTGACTCTGAAGCACATGGAGGCTAAATACGTGGCAGTATATAGTATTTTAAGTGTCTTAAACGATAAACCCCAGGTTATGGTTGAAATTCGCGTTAAAGCATAGGCGTTTCTTTTAGCTTTTTCACCTATTTGCTTAATCTGTTCTATAAAAGTTAGGTTTATCTCTAGAATCAAACCAAGATAGCAAACCGATGCTTTCTTAGCAACTGTTACTCCATTAAATTTAAAACGAGGCAGGACTTGAAGATTGCCCTTTAGAAGAAGCTGATGATATATATGTGGCGCAAATTGTAAGCGATTTCTCTCATCCCATTGAGATATTAGGCTTAGGGCCGATTTTTCAATGGTCAGATAATACTTATCAGACTGATAAATTATAAAGCGACAGATTTAAAAAAATGACAGTTACGTATGATTGCTGACAATTAGGTGGCGTTTTCAAATTATCCTTACTGTATTTTGTTCGATGAATATTTCTTATCTAACTATTGAAAAATTAGGCCTTAAGCATATACCCAACCAATGGACATCCCTCGGGTAATGGTAGTTCAAGCCTTGACCTACCATTACCCTTGACCGTCAAGGAAGTCATCGAAACCGAGATTCCAGAGATAAGGCCCTAAAACTGAGCCCTGCGGACAGCCATGCGTCAACACTTTTGACTCCGCATGGTGACCAACCCTAAGTTTGATGGTCCCATTGTGAAAATATGTGTACAAAAGAGAATATATATTTCTGTAACATCCTCTAATCTTCAGTTTAAGTAGTAAAATCGGCCATTAGGCATTATCAAAAGCACCCGTTTTTCTTTATAGTCGAAATGAAAAATAGTATGTTTAACTCAGGTGAAAGTACTCAATTCAGTTTCGAATTATTGGCGCTCTCATTCCGTTCGAGCGTTAGTAACATCGCTAGTGAAATGGGTCACTTCCTTTCCTTATAACAATATTTTATTGCCAGACAGATTCTTTTGCTTGTATATTGCTTTAAACAAAAGTAAGATGCGCAAGGTGCGAGGGATTTCTTCTCTCGGTCTCGTCGAGGTCCCTCGCGTCGCGCGTGTTAGAGGGCGATTCTCGCGGCAATTGAACTTTTTTCGTGTGGATGGTAATTCGATTGCGAGTTTACCTGTTTTATCTAAAAAAACAAGTTAAATATTTACACGTTAAAAACTAGCAGAAGAACAAAATCTAAATACGTAGCAATCGTGACCCTGAGATATAAAAATCAGTTTTTTCTTTGACAAAGTAAATTCGATCAGTGAACTTTTTTGCTCCCCTGACCCTCGACGTGCGGTGTCGCAGGCAGGCGCGCGCGGCGGCGGGCGCGGCGGCGCGGCACGGCTGCGCGCGCTGCGCGGACCGCGAGCTGCTGCCGGCGCACCACGTGGGCGCGGGCGCGGGGCGGCGCGCGCCCGCGCTGCTGCCGCTGGCGGCGGCGCTGTGCGCGCTCACGGCGCTGCTGGCGCTGGCGGCGCACCGCTGGCCGCAGCACGCGCACGCCGCCGCCGCCGCGCTCGCGCGCCTGCACCCCGCCCGCCTGCGCGCGCTGCTGCCGCTGGCGTGAGGCGCCCGGCCCGCACACGTCACCGCGCCCGGCGCTGCTGCCGCTGGCGGCGGCGCTGTGCGCGCTCACGGCGCTGCTGGCGCTGGCGGCGCACCGCTGGCCGCAGCACGCGCACGCCGCCGCCGCCGCGCTCGCGCGCCTGCACCCCGCCCGCCTGCGCGCGCTGCTGCCGCTGGCGTGAGGCGCCCGGCCCGCACACGTCACCGCGCCCGGCGCTGCTGCCGCTGGCGGCGGCGCTGTGCGCGCTCACGGCGCTGCTGGCGCTGGCGGCGCACCGCTGGCCGCAGCACGCGCACGCCGCCGCCGCCGCGCTCGCGCGCCTGCACCCCGCCCGCCTGCGCGCGCTGCTGCCGCTGGCGTGAGGCGCCCGGCCCGCACACGTCACCGCGCCCGGCGCTGCTGCCGCTGGCGGCGGCGCTGTGCGCGCTCACGGCGCTGCTGGCGCTGGCGGCGCACCGCTGGCCGCAGCACGCGCACGCCGCCGCCGCCGCGCTCGCGCGCCTGCACCCCGCCCGCCTGCGCGCGCTGCTGCCGCTGGCGTGAGGCGCCCGGCCCGCACACGTCACCGCGTCCGGCGCTGCTGCCGCTGGCGGCGGCGCTGTGCGCGCTCACGGCGCTGCTGGCGCTGGCGGCGCACCGCTGGCCGCAGCACGCGCACGCCGCCGCCGCCGCGCTCGCGCGCCTGCACCCCGCCCGCCTGCGCGCGCTGCTGCCGCTGGCGTGAGGCGCCCGGCCCGCACACGTCACCGCGTCCGGCGCTGCTGCCGCTGGCGGCGGCGCTGTGCGCGCTCACGGCGCTGCTGGCGCTGGCGGCGCACCGCTGGCCGCAGCACGCGCACGCCGCCGCCGCCGCGCTCGCGCGCCTGCACCCCGCCCGCCTGCGCGCGCTGCTGCCGCAAGCGTGAGGCGCCCGGACGCGACATCCCCAAGGTAATGTTGTCTACTATACAGGCGAGAACGAGCCCCTTCTGTCTTAGATAGGTTCCACATCGGACGGCGCGCATCGGAGCGCGCTTACACGAGCGTAAAGAAAATAGTATTTTATTAGCAGTTCTTAAAGTCGTAATTGCTTACTACTGATACATTCTCAATCAAGACGAATGCGCGAGCATGCGTCGGAAGCCGATCGGCTCCGAGCGTATTTCTCGGAACACAATTAAGCGACTGCGCTCGGCCGTTTTCGGCTCCGCTCGGCTACCGTCGCATGCGCTCGGATGCAGAATACAATGTGAGCAGTATACCGACTCTTCACTTGACCCGAACGCTCGTACGATGGACTCTGAAGAAAAACTTGTTTATCTATAATGGGATGATGCCAGCAGATTTGCACGTACACGCGCACATTCTACCGCATTTTCGGCCAAACGGGCGTGGTCGGCTACGGTCGCATACGCATACACGCGCTAATGCACGCCGTCCGATGTGAATCCTACCTTTCAGGGCCCATTTTTCAATGGCCAGATAAAACTTATCACACTGATAAATGATAAAGCCACAGATTTAAAAAAATGACAGTTACGTATGATTACTGACAACTCGATGACGTTTTCAAGTTAGCCATATTGTATTTTGTTCGACGAATATCTCTTAACTGACTATTTAAAAATCAGCCCAAAGTCTAATAAATGGTCAGAAATAGAACTAACTCTCTAGTGGCGTAAATGTTCCTTTCCCTAAGATACTAAGTCCCTCGAGCCCTAGCCCAGCCTAACGATAGACACGTAGATATAATAAGGATGTTGTGGTAGAAGAGCTGCACCCAGGTCGCCCGGGGTAGCAGCGTCAGGACGGTAGGTAGGTGGCGGGGACCCGCTGCCGGTCTGGCTGGCTCACCAGACTGATCATAGTGACGGCTATAGATGTCTTGGCCGCAGCAGATTGAAATGAGAACCGACCCGGATGGTTGATATCTAGTTTATTTAAACTGAATAAGTTGTATTTATAACAATTGTGTCGTGCGGTAACATGTACAGGTTTATGCTTGTGCAACAGTATTCTAACATCATACAAACGAACTAAACGCTAGCGATATAGGCAAACGAGTACGTCTATTGTTTCCGATGAGTTCTTACAATTACTTTTAGAGAATCTATGTCGAGCAAAAAATGTATCGCAAATACGTCGATAAGATTGTGACGTTATTCCTTGGAATATGAAACCTTTGTATAAGTTACAGACGTTCTCATGCGTTCAAATATCAGATTTTCCTTATCTATCAGTTGAATTTCTGGTATGAAAATTTAGCTACTTACACTACACACTTCTTAAAATTATATTCAGCTATTTAAGCGTAAAAGGGTAACGAAAAGATGGATTTTTTGTAATTTTATAAGATAACACATAAAGTACCTACGACATTGACAGTTAATGATGTTAAAAATAACGTCAAACCTTGAACTCCTACACCCAAGTTTTCTGACGTGTATGACCGAGACTTTTTCAACAAAATCGAAATGAAATTGTGTGTGTAATAAAGCTACTTGAAGTAAATTAGGTATACCTAATTTAGAACATAACTGACCTGTTAATCTAAGTACCTATCACTCAGTTGAAATATCTATGACGTTTTAAGTGCACAAGGGATACTTTAATGGATAAAAAAACGACTAAAAAGCAATATGAATTGTAATTACTATAATACTAAACTTGATGAAATATTCTATACCAAAATTTTGTTGAAAATCTTACTTCTACAGATTTTTATATTTTTAACGTGTAGTTTGTGGTACTTAGCTTTGCAGGTAGTGTATTTCTAGTGTCTGAATGCATTTATTGACATTATTATGTATAAAAATAAGTAAGCATACAATACAACTAATATAAAGTTCATTTTTCTTTGCTAGTCGAATTATGTAAACAATCTGTTTATAACTTTTGAAATAATAACAGTGAATAAAATTCACTTACTATTTGTTTTAAAAAGATTTCAATGTTAAAAGATGATTTACCTGTGCAGTCGGTAATTTTAGTGTTTATATTATTTTAAAATGAATTATTTCGGTAAAAAGGAATGTCAAGATTGTTTACAATATTCAACTAGCAATAAAGAACGGACTATAGAGGAGGTGAATTCTAATCTAATCTTGACAGAAATCTAGAAAATATGATTTCCCAGCTATTTATGTATATCCTAAGTACAGTCGCCGTCAGATATATTGGAGCAGACACGGTGACCAAATACTTCTGAACAGTTTAAAATATCAATAAGTTCCATACACTACAAGTTACCATTAATATCAGAACATTCATTACAACTTCATTAATATCTGAGCAGATGCTAGTCAATAACTTCTATGCACACAACTAACCAATAATATCTTAACATTCATAACGTCAAATGTATCTACGCAGCCGGTCTTAAATATCTGAGCAATCGAGGAAAATTACAGAAGGAAGTGCTTCCAACTTAACTATAAATACTATTTTAAAATAGGAACTCTTTTCATAGTTTTTGTAGTAAGATGACGCTGGCAGTTTGTAACACTTTGTAGTTTTCAGTATTGTCATCACTGTCATGAAAGTGTCATGCAATAAATAAATTCAGACAAGTGAGTGTTCAGATATTATTGGTTGGTTGTGTGTAAAGAAATTATTGACGAACATCTGCTCAGATATTAATGAAGTTATGAGTGTTCTGATATTAATGGTAACTTGTAGTGTATGGAACTTATTGACATTTTAAACTGTTCAGAAGTATTTGGTCACATTGTCTGCTTTAATATATCTGACGGCGACTGTACAAAGAAATTCTCAGTGTTCTAATAGTATTATGATTGATCGACTTATTTTAGTATTAGTATTTGTAAGTGAAACAATTCTGCCTTTGGTCTGAATATTAAAACTGTCTAGTCAGTGCTGTGTAAAGGCATTTCCTACTCGAATATTCCATGCCTCACTAAACGTTATACAAATCGGAACTATGCCTAAATTGTAAATATTTGACTGTACTACATTATGTATTTCTTTTATTGTTATGAGTGTTAATGACAAAATGATAATGATTAAAAATAATAATTTTTATCTGAAAGAATTGTGTTTTATTGTGTCTATGCTTAAAACCGGGTACGTATTATAATACCGAAAGTTCATAATACCTACAAATGAAATACCTACGCTTGAAACGTCGAAAATCAAAATACCGAACGAATGAAATACCTATACCCGATATACCGAAGCTCAATATGCCAAATTTCAAATAACCGAAAGTTCAAAATTCCGAAAGTTCGAAATCCCGAAAGTTTGAAATACCGAAGATTTATATTCCGAATGTTTAAAATCCCGAAGATTAATATACCAACAGTTAGTTTACCGAAGTACCTACTAATACCTAGTTCTTGAGAGACTGGTACATGATCACATTTACACAAAATTATAATTAAAGAACAACACGGGTTTGTTAAGCATCGATCAACTACGAGCAACCTTGTTCTATATTCAATTTTTTTATTTGCATCTTTGGACGCACGTTTACAGGTAGACGCTGTTTACACTGTTTTTTGCAAAGCTTTCGATAAGGTGGACCACGACATGCTACTGAAGAAGCTTGCATTTAATGGAATTCGTGGTTTGCTAAGATGGTTTTCTTCCTATATAAGAAACAGAACACAAAGAGTATTTATTAATGGTTTTAGGTCTAGTATTATCAAAGTAACCTCTGGAGTAGCTCAAGGTTCTATATTAGGTCCATTGCTTTTCGTTTTATTTATAAACGACATGGATCAGTGTTTTTAAAAACAAAACAAAGTTTTTAAAAACAAAGTTTGTGCGATCAATTCACTTTCGATGCTTTTACGCAAAGACTTCTTGCGATGTGCTGCTTCAAAAGTACTCTCTGCCTAAGCTTGAAGTGAGAAGAATTATCTCAGATGTCATGCTTTTGCATAATATCATACATAATAAATTTGACTGTTTTGATCTCACCAATCAAATATACCTGCACGTGCCTTATCGCTCGTACGCTGTTTGTCAAACTCGAAAACCTACATTATTTGCACTTAATACTACTAAGATGCACGCAGGTGAGCGTTGTCCTTTATATAGAATAATGAGTTTGTATAACAAATTTCTCTGTGATGTCGATCCTTCCTCAAGCTCACCTGCGAACTTTGAATTTTGCGAAATTTGAAAAATGCATACGTTGCTGTCTGTAAGGCTTTTTGTGTTCTCGAGTGCGACTAGTTCACAAATAAATATGTACAAAATTTTGTTTAATAACACTACCTTGATTGCTCTGTTTGCCCAACTGTCCCATGTTTTAATATTAATTTTTATACCTATCTGTGGACTATGGTGCTGGTTTCATTATAAGTAGTTTTCATAGTATTATTTAGGTTATACCATTAATGTAATTGTTTCTTGTCCTAAATAAAAAGAAAAAAAAATACAAAATACCGAAAGTAAGAATAACTTTGCGGTAGGCATGCAGCATGTAAGCAATCAAACAGGCATGCATGTAGCAAGCAGGCATGCAGCATGCAAGCAATTGAGAAGGCATGCAGGATGCAGCATGCATGCATGTAGCAAGCAGGCATGCAGCATGCAAGCAATCAAACAGGCATGCATGTAGCAGCACGCTCGCCTCCGCAGCTTCGGCGACCAGCCTCAGCCGCTCCAGCTCGCACGGGAGCCTGAGATTTGCTACAGCGGGCGAGGGCTTAGTCCAAGAGCTAGTGAACCCTGGGAGTAACGGTCTCCCTGTAAGGTTAGAAATTTGTATACTTACGGTTTATGACATGCTAAGAGCAATAGCCATGACCTGGCAGGCGTCAGCCCTGCACGTCATCAGCCCCTTTATTTTTTGGACTGTTCAGTAAATTGAGTTTCAAAACTTGTTTCTGTAAATTTGAAAATTTAATAGGATAAAGTTTATTTATTGTACATCTTAAAAAAAAATTTACAGGCGATTACAATAAGCAGAAGTATATGACAGGTCAATTAGGAAACGTACAGTTGATGAGGTAAAATAAACTTTATCCTGTATACTTAAAATTTTTATAGGTTTTCAAGTAAACGTCTCAGAGTAAATATATACAATGCCAGGCGTTTTTGAACAGCATAAGACCTTGACAGGCGAGGGGACAGCTGCTAAGGGCGTGCAAATAAGAAATGTTACATGAACGCATACAGTAAATGCAATGTATTTTATTGGGTTTTATGCAATCTACATTATTATGCTATTATGATAAAAAATCAATGGGCTTGAATCTGCGCTAACTTTTTCATGAAATTCATTATTTTCGCCAAATTCTTTCAAAACTTGCATCAAACCTTTCACTCGTTTATATTTATTTTGACAAAACACACATAGCCTATCAGCATGGCTAGTTTTAGTAACGGGCACTTCAGCAGATGTTGATGCTCCGTTTTCTTCAGTAGCTATTGGAGGGGCTACTGTAACTGTTTCTATGTTTGTCGATGACATTTCTATAAAAAAAAGCCATTGAGATATTCATATTTAATAATTAATAATAATTCTTATTTTTACGTAATTATTTTTATTTCCGTCAATAATAATTAATAAATCGTGATTTGCACATTAATATAATTATTGTTACAGTACCATTATTATGAATAATTTCCATTTAATATATACTTAATAATGGTAAAATTTGTACCACGTAATTAAATCAAAAATATAGTTACAATTAAAGAATAAAGCCTAGTTAAAAATATAGAAGTTCATAAAAAATACCTGATGATAATGCTGGTAGATTTGAAGAAGTTGATGATTCACTTGTGCGATATTTTTTCATCACGGCAAGAAAGTTTTTATAACATTTTACATGGTAACCAGTATTGGCGTTTATTTCCTCTGGCAAAGAAATATCTTTAAATTTAAAATTATTGTCTTTTCTTATTTTCAATATTGATTTACTTTTATTCAACGTAGTCTCTGTAAATCGTACAGTTTTTTCATCAGTTTCTTCGTTACAAATCACACAAATCACGTGCTCCAATTCCATCTTGCACACTATTTACTGAAATTTTAATATCAAGTTCAACAATACACAATATCACTGCACAATTGATAATAATATAAAGTTTGATTTTTCAAAAATTAGAAATCACTCAACGTAAGAAATGTTATAGCTCAAAGCATCTTCACAAATTTTTCTTTTCTTGACGAAATTTTTCTCTGTACATTGTTGCTCGAGAGCAGGTATACGTCCCTTCGTATTAGATAAACGGTCTCACTCGCACTATAGGCATTCACGCAACACCTCTCACTCGCACGCCCTTAGCAGCTGTCCCCTCGCCTGTCAAGGTCTTATGCTGTTCAAAAACGCCTGGCATTGTATATATTTACTCTGAGACGTTTACTTGAAAACATATAAAAATTTTAAGTATACAGGATGAAGTTTATTTTACCTCATCAACTGTACGTTTTCTAATTGACCTGTCATATACTTCTGCTTATTGTAATCGCCTGTAATTTTTTTTAAAAAATGTACAATAAATAAACTTTATCCTATTAAATTTTCAAATTTACAGAAACAAGTTTTGAAACTCAATTTACTGAACAGTCCAAAAAATAAAGGGGCTGATGACGTGCAGGGCTGACGCCTGCCAGGTCATGGCTATTGCTCTTAGCATGTCATAAACCGTAAGTATACAAATTTGTAACCTTACAGGAAGACCGTTACTCCCAGGGTTCACTAGCTCTCCAGCTACTGCTCTCCCTCTGCGCCTACGCTACGGCTTTTGAATTACACTCTAGTATCGGGCAGACTAGTACTACGGCGAAGGACCACGGCGATTCGGGGTCAATCAAAATTTGTTATTATTCTTAATGAACCTCAATCGCAATGGTATACAATTATTTTAAATCTATGGGTTTTAAATTTTTCGGTAAACTAAACTTTCGGTCATATAAACAGTCGGTATATTGAACTTCCGGTCATATAAACAGTCTGTATTTTAGATTCGGCATTTCAGTATTCGGCATTCCAATCATAGGTCTTATAAGATTCGGTATTTTGAATTTTCGGGATTTCAAACTTTCGGTATTTAGAACTTTCGATCATATAAACATTCGGCATTCTAAAATTCGGCCTTCCGTTCGTAGGGCTTATGATATTCGGTACTTTAAAATTCGGTATTGTAATATTTACCCCTTAAAACCTTATTTAGTACATTATGATACAAGTGTGCCAAGTTGACCATTATATACAAGGCGATATTATGTGCGCACGAGCGAAAGCGAGTGCGCCATAAGAAAGCCACGTATATAATGGTCACAGGCACACGCGTATCATACGACGTTTTTCAACACACTTGCGAAGAAAAAACAAGACTCTTCATTTCCTAAGTTTTTAATTATTAAAACATTTACTCGTAGTAAAAATACATTTCACTCGACTTTGATGGCAAAAGACTATCGCACGCGTTTTTCGCCTTGTTACGTATGTCCGCCAGAGTTAATAATAGGTTTTCTTCATTTTCTTTATTTGAAGTAGACATTTTCGTTAATATTAAACTTCACAATTAATCCAAACTTCGTCACAGCAGACAATTACCTATTTACGAAAAATTGCGCATTGTTTTTTTTTTCTTGCCGCGATACCGATGCGCGCGCAAGGCTAAGGGCGAACTAGATCGGCCAACAGCCAAGATTAAAAATCTAATAATTAGTGTTAAAAACACAAATTACAGAAAAAATAAATGAAAAATCTGGATTTGCCATTTATTGAAATAAATACCTATGTAGAATACTGTTATTTTTCGCATAAATAATGTTTGTTGCTAAAATAAAGGTTATAACCCGACTAAATTACACCGCTTCTTCTTCTTACTTACGACTTGGTACTAGGGTACAAACCTAAATTGGTCGGGTTAATAAACTAAAGGCACTAGTGCAATAATATAACGAAAAAGCACACGTGTTTTATATCTAGGATTATGTGCCAAAAATCGGTGGAATAAAAACGTCGTTTTGAGCAAGTGTGTTGAAAAGTTTATTTTGCTCACATGTTTATTAAAATGACAGCGCGTATCGATGGTTGCATTGAAGGGTACCTACCATGAAGTTATATTATAGGGTCTCTCAAAATTAACTGCATTACTTCTTGGGGCTAATTCTCTCAATAAGTTCCCATACGAAAAGTTGTTGTATTATATCAACAGAATCACCACCGAGAAAGAATGCAGTTAATTTTGTTAAAACCTGTGTAGTGTGTTTCGTGTAGTTACGACATGATTATAGCACACTAGCGGTCCCCCGCGACTTCGTCCGCGCGTTTTGAGTTTGCTCCCTCCCCTCCCGTCGCAGCGTAATGTTTTATATTCTAAAGCCTTTCTGGATAAATAAGCTATCCAACACAGAAATATTTTTTCAAATCGGTTCAGCAGTTCCTGAGATAAGCGCTTTCAAACAAACAAACTCTTCAGCTTTATAATATACAAGCGGTCCCCCGCGACTTCGTCCGCGCGTTTTGAGTTTGCTCCCTCCCCTCCCGTCGCAGCGTCATTTTTTATATTCTTAAGCCTTTCTCGATAAATAAGCTATCCAACACAGAAATATTTTTTCAAATCGGTCCAGCAGTTCCTGAGATAAGCGCGTTTAAACAAACAAACTCTTCAGCTTTATAATATATAGCGGTCCCCCGCGACTTCGTCCGCGCGTTTTTAGTTTGCTCCCTCCCCTCCCGTCGCAGCGTCATGTTTTATATCCTAAAGCCTTTCTCGATAAATAAGCTACCCAACACAGAAATATTTTTTCAAATCCGTCAAGCAGTTCCTGAGATAAGCGCGTTTAGCTTTATAATATATTAGCGCAAGCGCACGTTGTACTTAAGCTGCGAACATTATTTTGGTGCGGAGTTATGTTAAAACTGTGATAGCTCCTAAGATATTTATTGAAATCAAATGATATAAAAGACAATTTGGTTCTAAATGAAATGCTCGTGATGATGAATGTATTTATTTTGATAAGAATAAATACCTGTTTGTATAATACACCTCTAAAAATAATGCATTATTTTATTACCAATTTATTAACATAAAAAAGGTTGTAGTAAGTCAACCATAAAAGATAGACATATGCTGTCGCGGACTTTATTATAGAACTCTTAATGCTGAACAATCCTGTCATACATGATTTTTATGTAACTTAAGCGGTTTCCGCAGCGTATGCAGCGGAAGCTCTCAAAAGGAATATCTTTCTCCCGTTTTCGCAACATTTTTCATTGCTGCTGTGGTCTTATGAGTTGTATCTTTATGTTATATAGCCTATAGCCTTCCTCGATAAATGGACTATCCAACGTAAAAAAATTTTTCAAATCGGGCCAGTAGTTTTTGAGATTAGCGCGTTCAAACAAACAAACAAACAAACAAACAAACAAACAAACAAACAAACTCTTCAGCTTTATAATATTAGTATAGATTAGCGCAAGCGCACGTTGTACTTAAGCTGCGAACATTATTTTGGTGCGGAGTTATGTTAAAACTGTGATAGCTCCTAAGATATTCATTGAAATCAAATGATATAAAGGGCAACTTGGTTCTAAATGAAATGCTCGTGATGATGAATGTATTTATTTTGATAAGAATAAATACCTGTGTGTATAATACACCTCTAAAAATAATGCATATTTTTTTACAAGTTTATAATCATAAAAAAGGTTGTAGTAAGTCAACCATTAAAGATAGACATATGCTGTCGCGGACTTTATTATAGAACTTTTAATGCTGAACAATCCTGTCATACATAATTTTTGTGTAACTTAAGCGGTTTCCGCAGCGTATGCAGCGGAAGCTCTTTTTTATTAAAAATTATAATTTGGTAGGTAATTTAAAAATGGTGAGAAGATAAAAAACTTAACAATTTTGTCCTAAAAAATGTCCAAAACGTCAAAGCTTTGTAGAGATACAACAAAACAATACCCAATTACAATGAAATCAAATTTTGCATTAAGATTGGTAAATATAAATTAAGTCAACCAACCTATTAATTAAGCATTAACCTAATGTAATCAATCACTTTACAGAGAATAAGAAGAACAATATGAAATCAAATTACCTACTACAAAGTCAAATTATAAATGCACATTTAGATTGTATACCCACCTCCTACCTACTTTAAATGGTACTTATTACTAAGTCAAGAAAAAAATCAGCCAAGTGCGAGTCGGACTCGCGCACTGAGGGTTCCGTGCCAACTTAAACTGAATTAGGGAATCCACTTACTTCTACTGAGTAAAATACCACAATATTTTGTCAACTGCAAATATAACTTGTGTTTTTCATAGTGTTTGTATGAAGTACAAAGTTATGTTTGCGGTTGTTGAAAATGTGCTATATCTCTAAAACTACTCGTTCGATCCCGTCCAAACCAATTTTCGTTGAAAGTATTTATTAAGATCTACATCACAATTTTTTTCAAAATTTACACTTGCTGGGTTTAGAAGTTAGATGGGGGGGACGCCCATTTTACCACTTTGGAAGCGTCTAGCTATGAAACGTTAGACTTTAAAATAAAATGGTTTTAGCAACCTCAATGTCATTTTAATAGACCTATCCATAGACACCCCACACGCATAGGTCTGACAAAAATTTTTTTTATTTGTTTTAGTTTCATGTATGGGAACCCCCCTTAAATGTCATTATTTTTTATTTTTTGTATAAGAATCGGTAAGCGGTTAACAGTATACATCTTCTTAGCGAATTTCAACAGTATAATGCTTATAGTTACACAATAAAATGGCTGTGACATACGGACGGACAGACAGACAGACAGACAGACAGACAGACAGACAGACTTGACGAAACTATAAGGGTTCCGTTTTTTGCCATACATAACTACGGAACCCTAAAAATATTACATGCTGAGATGAGCTATCGCAGTTACTTATACCTGCATAAATCAGAAGAAAGAATAACAAAAGTAATTACCTACTAAATCTATTAAACTTAATAATTAAAAGATGCATTCAAAATTAAAACCTACTCAGTGGCGAAAAGAAAACTTTAACCTGCATAAATCTGAAGAAAGAATTTTAACCAAAAGTATTACTGAATCTACCTAATAAAAAATATCTGCAATCAAAATAATGAGCTCAAGTCCTTTACTACTCAGTAGCGAAAGGAAAACTATGTATTACGCGCTGAAATTACTTGAAGTATCGCGAAAAAAGCAGTTGCGCAGGACAACCGTTCCGTAGGGAGCCGACTAAATTAATCTAATAGGTATGTATAAGGAAAATATTTCAACGCAAAACACATATTTTAATGTAAGTGAGAAGCCACCAACCATAGTACGAGGGTCAAACTGAAAGTTCTTAGAACTGGCCACTTATAAACAATATAATAAAAAAATATTCTAAAATTTGAAAATACGAGGGTCAAACTGAAAGTTCTTAGAAAATCAAAAACTGATTACATTAGCCAGTTATTAGTTTTATTATATCTTTTCAAAATATTGTCCATTGACGTCAATACACCGCTGCATGCGATGGAACCACTGGGAAAAGCACTTTGCCCACTCGTCCTTAGGGGTCTCTTCAATGGCATCGCGATACGCAGCCACCGCTTCTTCAGCATTCATAAACCGCTTTTCTTTAAGTTTTTCTTTAATTTTTGGAAATAAATAAAAATCACAAGGCGCGAGTTCGGGGCTATACGGCGGGTGACCCAGTAATTCAACGTTTGATGTCGCCAAATAGTCGATCGTTCGCTTGGCGGTGTGCGACAAGGCGTTGTCGTGGTGAAGGAGGATCCTACTGCGAGGTCGTTTCTCTCGAACTTTTTCCAAGACAAGTGGCAAACAATTGGTAGTGTACCATTCTGCAGAAACTGTTTTTTGATCCTCTAACACAATTGTTGCGAAATGACCTATCCTTCCAAAGAACGAGGCCACCATTTTTTTTCCCGCACTTCGATCTCTCTTCACTTTAGTTGGCAACTCCTCGAAAGGAAACACCCACTGAGCAGATTGTCTTTTGGTTTCAGGATCATAACAGTAAATCCAGCTTTCGTTACCTGTTAGTATGTCGAACACAGCATTTGAGTCACCTCCGTTAAATCTTTCAATCATTTTACGGCACCAATCCTCACGATGGAGTTTTTGAGCCTTAGTCAAATTATGAGGTATCCACCGGGCGCAAAGCTTCCTGACCGCTAAATGTTCGTGGAGGATTTTGTGCACTTGACTCATACCGATGCCTAAGCTTGTCCGAATCTGCTGATAGGTCACTCTTTTGTCAGTCTCTATCATACGCCGCACAACACAGATGTTATTTTCAGTCGTCGCCGTAGAAGGCCGTCCCTCACGTACATCATCAGTGAGATTAGTGCGACCACGTTTAAACTCATTAAACCAGTTGTAAACAGTCGCACGAGATGGGGCTTCATCGTGAAAGGCCAATCGTAGTCTATCATAACTTTCTTGTTGACTTAAATGACATCGAAAGTCATAAAAAATCATTGCACGAAAATTTTCTCGTGTTAAATTCATGTTGACGTGACACAGACAATTTTCAATTTGCCGCCAAATCGTAAAACAAATGACAAATGAATGAAATATATACTCAGTAATATTGGCAAAGAGTTCTATTTTCAAATTTTAGAATTTTTTTTTATTATATTGTTTATAAGTGGCCAGTTCTAAGAACTTTCAGTTTGACCCTCGTAATCTAAGACGCCTAATTTGAAAACGTCACTATTTGTCAGCAATCATTTATGAAAATGAAATTTTATAATCGGTCGTTTTATACTTATTCGATCGGATAAATCTTATCTGACGTTGGTAAAATCGTCTCTCAAGACGTTTAACTAGTAATTCTGATAATATTCTTCGTGCGATTTAACATTATGGCGTCAGCATTGGATGCCTTCACATTAAAAACGCAGCAGCGCTGCTGTTTGTAGTATGAAATTATCGGTAGCGTGACTGTCGCGCGTAGATTCCCGCGACCGCCGCGCTAAAGTCGCCTAAGTGTGAAAGCGCCCTTAGCCACACTGTTTTTAGAATCCCACCAATACAAGTGTATATCTAATGGTGCATCTCACCATCATCCTTCACAGTTAGCTACCGTTGGCAAAACTTTGTTTCAGAGAGCTTTGACGACCAACACCTGGTTGCTGAACTTCATACTTACTGCGGGACAACCAGCTTCCAGTACCACTTCATTGCGGACCCCGTGCTATTGCCAAGCCCATGACAGTTGAACGACCACGGGGGTCACTGACAAGATTGGAAATATCTTGAAGCGGGCTTCCGCCAAGACTTATTAAAAGCCCCCTTCCGACTTCTTTCAAAGGCAGAAAATGATAGATAAAGACCCCCACTATAAGCCATTTTTCATTTTGCACACGATGTACCAAACAACATCTAAATTTAATTGAGGATCATAAGTGCTAATACTACTGTGTTTATCATTTTATATTCCTACAATAAATAAGTGTATTTTTTTTTTGGTTTTTTGGCCTTGCACGGTTTGTGCCACAGCCACAGCGAAAGGAGGGAATAAGACGATGATTAAAAGGTAGAGAAACGGATTTTACGGCAAAATAACGGACTATTAAAGGAAAGGATCTGGAAAGTACCTACATATGAATTTCAAATTACATAAATTTTTATTTATTTCCAAAAATTAAAGAAAAACTTAAAGGAAAGCGGTTTATGAATGCTGAAGAAGAAGCTTATGTTTTTAATTTATATAATGTAATTTTATTTGTGTGTCAAATAAATAAAAATAAAAATTCATTCATTCATTCATTCAAGAAGCGGTGGCTGCGTATCGCGATGCCATTGAAGAGACCCCTAAGGACGAGTGGGCAAAGTGCTTTTCCCAGTGGTTCCATCGCATGCAGCGGTGTATTGACGTCAATGGACAATATTTTGAAAAGATATAATAAAACTAATAACTGGCTAATGTAATCAGTTTTTGATTTTCTAAGAACTTTCAGTTTGACCCTCGTAAGCGCAAGCTCGCGTTGTAAGTACCTACTTAAGCTGCGAGTATTATTTTGACGTGGAGTTATTTCAAAACTGTGATAGCTCTGTCTAAGATATTTATTGCAATCAAATGATGTGAACTTTGTTCAAAATGAAATGCTCGTGATGATGAATGTATTTATTTTGATAAGAATTAATACCGGTGTGTATAAAACACCTTCAAAAATAATGTTCGAATAAAAATAGTAAAATATTTTAACGCAAAACATACGCAGTTTTATTGTAACTAAGAAGCCAGCAACCATAGCAATTAGCGCAAGCGCACGTTGTATTTAAGCTGCGAACATTATTTTGGTGCGGAGTTATGTTAAAACTGTGATAGCTCCTAAGATATTTATTGAAATCAAATGATATAAAGGGCAACTTTGTTCTTAATGAAATGCTCGTGATGATGAATCTATTTATTTTGATAAGAATAAATACCTGTGTGTATAATACACCTCTAAAAATAATGCATTATTTTTTTACAAATTTATTAACATAAAAAAGGTTGTAGTAAGTCAACCATAAAAGATAGACATATGCTGTCGCGGACTTTATTATAGAACTCTTGATGCTGAACAATCCTGTCATACATGTTTTTTGTGTAACTTAAGCAGTTTCCGCAGCGTACGCAGCGGAAGCTCTCAAAAGGAATATCTTTCTCCCGTTTTCGCAACATTTTTCATTGCTGCTGTGGTCTTATGAGTCGTATCTTTATGTTATATAGCCTAAAGCCTCCCTCGATAAATGGACTATCTAACGTGAAAATATTTTTTCAAATCGGGCCAATAGTTTCTGAGATTAGCAGGTTCAAACAAACAAACAAACAAACAAACAAACAAACAAACAAACAAACTCTTCAGCTTTATAATATTAGTATAGATTAACGCAAGCGCACGTTGTACTTAAGCTGCGAACATTATTTTGGTGCGGAGTTATGTTAAAACTGCGATAGCTCCTAAAATATTTATTGAAATCAAATGATAAAAAGGGCAACTTGGTTCTAAATGAAATGCTCGTGATGATGAATGTATTTATTTGGATAAGAATAAATACCTGTGTGTATAATACACCTCTAAAAATGATGCATTATTTTTTTTTCAAATTTATGAACATAAAAAGGGTTGTAGTAAGTCAACCATAAAAGATAGACATATGCTGTCGCGGACTTTATTATAGAACTTTTGATGTTGAACAATCCTGTCATACATGATTTTTGTGTAACTTAAGCGGTTTCCGCAGCGTATGCAGCAGAAGCTCTCAAAAGGAATATCTTTCTCCCGTTTTCGCAACATTTTTCATTTCTGCTGTGGTCTTATGAGTCGTATCTTTATGTTATTTAGCTTAAAGCCTTCCTCGATAAATGGACTATCCAACGTAAAAAAAATTTTTCAAATCGGGCCAGTACTTTTTGAGATTAGCGCGTTCAAACAAACAAACAAACAAACAAACAAACTCTTCAGCTTTATAATATTAGTATAGATTAGCGCAAGCGCACGTTGTACTTAAGCTGCAAACATTATTTGGTGCGGAGTAATGTTAAAACTGTGATAGCTCCTAAGATATTTATTGAAATCAAATGATGTAATGGACAACTTTGTTCTAAATGAAATGCTCGTGACGATGAATGTATTATGTATGTAATAAAAACAAATAGATATGAATAAGGGAATAATATGGGGTAAGAGGGACAGTGACCAGGTAGAGAAATATGGTATCGAGTGTCATAAACGTCTTAAATGCATTGATTTTCCTATAGAATTTAGAAAATGTGCTGACTCCTTTTGTAATGTTCCGGAACATAGGCACATCTTGGATGGACTGTACTCTGACATTGTGTCGGCCTTACGTGAGGCGGCTGGGACGAGTCGAGGGTGCTCACGTATCAGGCGAGGTGGGTCTCGTGTAGTCGGGTGGAATAAACACGTCAGTGAGGCTCACAGAAAGGCCAGATCAGATTTTTGGGAATGGGTATCATGCGGTAAGCCTAGGGCAGGTATCATGTATACACAAATGTGTGAAAGCAGAAAAGTTTTTAAGTCTCGCCTTAAATGGTGTCAGGATCATCAGGACCAGCTGAAAATGGACGCGCTGGCCTCAAAACATTCTAAGGGTGACTTTCGTGGCTTTTGGAAGGGTACCAATAGAATTAATGTAAGGCCAGGGCTCCCTGTGAGTATTGATGGTGAGAGTGACCATAAAGGCATTGCGAATATCTTTAGGGATCATTGCTCGATGCGATCTCCCTTGGGTCTATCGAATTCGCATGATACTGAGATTTTACACGGCAAGGTTAACATCAGATTCATTGCAAAAGATGTCGCTAACGCTATTAAGGTCATGACTACAGGCAAATCTCCGGGTCATGACGGCTTGAGTGTGGAGCACTTGCAGCATGCCGGCACGCATGCGGCCCGTGTACTGGCAATGTTCTACTCGTTGTGTGTGAGTCACTCCTATCTGCCAGCTGATCTCATGAGAACGGTTGTAGTCCCAGTAGTTAAAAATAAAACGGGTGACGTAGCTGATAAAGGGAATTACAGACCTATCTCTCTAGCCACGATAATAGCCAAAATATTTGACGGTCTTCTTAATGCACAGCTGAACAAATATACAGACTTGCACGATAACCAGTTTGGTTTTAGACCAAAGCTATCTACTGAAAGTGCCATACTGTGCCTTAAGCACACCGTCAGATATTACACGACTCGCAAAACACCTGTTTACGCCTGTTTTCTCGACTTGTCCAAGGCGTTTGATCTGGTTGCGTATGACATCCTATGGGAGAAGCTGAAAAGCTTACATGTGCCTAATGAACTAGTAAATATTTTTCGTTTTTGGTATGCACACCAGGTTAATAGCGTCAGGTGGGCGGGGGCAATGTCGGAGCCTTATCAAATGGAATGTGGTGTAAGACAGGGCGGACTGACCTCTCCCACATTGTTCAATATATACATGGACGCACTGATTGTCGCGCTCAGCAACATGCATGTCGGATGCCATGTAGACGATGTTTGTGTCAATAACTTGAGTTATGCTAACGATATGGTGCTGCTGAGCGCGTCAGTCTGTGGGCTGAACAAGCTGATGAGGATATGTGAAGTCTATGCTCTGAAGCACGGCCTTGTATACAACGTCACGAAAAGTCAGTTCATGGTGTTTGAGACCGGTGGTGCGAAATGTCCTAACGTTATACCACCTGTCACACTAAACGGTGTATCCCTGGATAGAGTGTCACAATTTAAATACTTAGGGCACATAGTTACCACTGATCTCAGAGACCATGCTGACATCGAAAGGGAGAGAAGGGCCTTGTCACGAAGAGCCAACATGTTGGCTCGCAGGTTTAGGAAGTGTTCTGTCGACGTGAAAATCACTCTATTTCGAGCATACTGTACTGCACTATACACCTGTGCTCTGTGGGCTAACTACTCGCAGAAAGTGTACAATGCCCTTCGTGTGCAGTTCAATAACGCCCTGAGGGCCGTGCTGGGGCTGCCCCGAAACTGCAGCGCCTCGGCCATGTTCGCGGTGGCGCGCACAGACTGCTTCCACACTGTCATGCGCAAGCGGTGCTGGTCGTTAGTGTGCAGAGTTCGGGGCAGCCCCAATACGGTTCTGAAGATGATAGCTGATAGAGTCGACTGCCCCTACATCCAATGCTGCTGCAATAGGCATGCCGTAGCTGCGGGTGTGGCGGCGGTCGGCTTTTGAAGTAGGTAATCATCAATGTTATAATTTACTTTAATTTATATTTTTTTTTTATTCGATGTAATTTTTAAATTTAAATTTTTAATTTAATCAAATGTAATTCGATTTAATTTGATGTGTAATTTTAATCTTATTTTATTAATTCTAACTTATTAATTTCTTCTTTTGTGTCTTTGTGCAATTTATGGGCCAAGATGCCTGAAATAAAGATTATTTTATTTTATTTATTTTTTATTTTATTTATTTTGATAAGAATAAATACCTATGTGTAAATTACACCTCTAAAAATAATGCATTACTTTTTTTCCAAATTTATTAACATAAAAAAGGTTGTAGTAAGTCAACCATAAAAGATAGACACATGCTGTCGCGGACTTTATTATAGAACTTTTAATGCTTAACAATCCTGTCATGCATGATTTTTGTGTAACTAAAGCGGTTTCCGTAGCGAAAGCTCTCAAAAGGAATATCTTTCTCCCGTTTTCGCAACATTTTTCATTGCTTCTGTGGTCTTATGAGTCGTGTCTTTGTGTTATATTGCCTAAAGCCTTCCTCGATTAATGGACTATCCAACGTAAAAATATTTTTTCGAATCGGGCCAGTAGTTTCTGAGATTAGCGCGTTGAAACAAACAAACAAACTCTTCAGCTTTATAATATTAGTATAGATGAACCGAAAGGATAAAACGCGACCAATTGCGAGTCGGACTCTAGCACGAAGGGGTCTTGACTAGGTAAACAGATATTTCAAGTGCTTTACCTGTTGTTATCATTATTGATATTGAAAAAAAAGCTATAAATCGCTTTCCTTGTATGTAAGCCACTCAATATTTCTTTAATGTCTTATTTTTTAGGGTTCCGTAGCCGAATGGCAAAAAACGGAACACTTATAGTTTCGTAAATGCTCTCCGTCCGTATGTCACAGCCACGTTATTCTGAAACTATTATAATTACACAGTTGAATCTTAGTAGGTAGATGTATGCTGTTAACTGCTTTACGATTCTCATACAATTATACTCCTATAGGTACATGAAACTAAAACCAATTTTTTTAACCTATGCGTGTGTGTATGGATTGGTCTTTTAAAATGTCATCGAGCTCCTAAAACCATTTTCTCTAAAAGTAACATGGGCGTCCTCCCCCCATCTAACTTTTAAACTAAGCGAGTGTCAATTTTGAAAAAAAAATACATGATGTCGATCTTGACAAAGACTTTCTTGACTGTAAATTTTGAAAAATATACATTTAACAATATAACAATGACAAAATTGGTATGAACGAGATCGAACTAGCAGTTTTTGAGATAGAGTTCCTCTTCAATAATCGAAAACATAACTGTTAGTCATACAAATACTATAGAAATCAAACTTATATTTGCTGTCAACAAATATTGTGGTATTTTGGCTAAGAGGAAGTAAGTGAATCTCTAATTAAGTTAAAGTTGGCACGGAACCCTTAGTGTGCGAGTCCGACTCGCACTTGGCCGGTTTTTAGGGTTCCGTAGCTGAATGGCAAAAAACTGAACCCTTATAGTTTCGTTAAGTCTGTCTGTCCGTCTGTCCGTCCTTCCGTCCGTAAGCATCACACTGTAAAATATTGGTAGGTAGATGTATCCTGTTTACCGTCGTACGATTTACACACGGAACCCTCAGTGCGCAAGTCCGACTCGCACTTGGCCGGTTTTACCATTTGTTTGGGTACGGCACCCTTAAAAATAGTCTCAGCTATGATACGTAGCTTCTAGTCAATAGTTTTTTATTTATTTAGTTATTTTATAACGGTCATCATACGTGGTTGCAAGAGTAGCAAGCAACCCATGCTCACCGGTCTAGCGACGTAGCGTGTCATGCACGGAGCGTGTCAGTCAGCACGGGCATAATTACGCTCCGTGCATGAAACTCAACGATGTTGGTCCGTGACGGAGCGGTCACTAGACCGCTCCGTAAGAAAAGAAGAAAGCATAAGAAAAGAATGCCACCTTGCCCACTAGGGCAAGGTGGCATTCTTTTCTTATGCCACTATACTAGGCAACTACTGCGGTGTACTAGGCAAAGGCTGACTGAGCAATGAAAAAAGAACTTAAACAATAATTTTGAATATAGCTGCAAAGGTGGACTCTTTCTTATAAGTGCTATGGCACCTGAGGCAGAAAGAGTCACTCTTCCTTAAATAAAAGGAAGTTTCATAGTACTTTTTAACCGTCTTCAAAAAAGGAGGAGGTTATCGATTCGACTGTATGTTTTTTTTGTATCTATGTTACCTCATATCTCAGTAGTTTGTCGACCAATTCGAAAAATTTCTTCGATACCTAGAGAGTATACCTTCTAGTTGGTCCCATTGTTGCCAATCAGGGATCTGATGATCTTAGGATCTTGGTGTCATCATCATCATCATTATCAGCCAAAGGACGTCCACTGCTGAACATAGACCTCCCCCACGGCTTTCCACAGCGACCGATCACTAGCGGTCTGCATCCAGTTTGATCCTGCGATCTTTATAAGGTCGTCTGTCCATCTTGTTGGTGGACGTCCGACGCTGCGTCTCTGGTCGAAGGGTCTTCAATCTAGAACTTTCCTGCCCCAACGGCCATCAGTTCGTCGCGCTATGTGCCCGGCCCATTGCCACTTGAGCTTACTGATTCTCAGGACTATGTCCGTTACCTTAGTTCTCCTACGTATCTCCTCATTTCTGATTCGATCCCGTAGAGAAACACCCAGCAAAGCCCTCTCCATCGCTTGTTGTGTAATTTTGAGCTTCTTTATGAGGCCCATAGTTAGAGACCATGTTTCGGATCCGTATGTCATCACTGGTAACACACACTGGTTGAAGACTTTCGTCTTTAGACACTGAGGTAGATAAGATAAGAAGACACTCTTGCGTAATTTCCCGAACGCAGCCCAGCCGAGTTGGATTCGTCGATTGACCTCTTTCTCGAAGTTGGACCTACCCCATTGGATCACTTGTCCCAGGTAGACGTACTCGTCGACAACTTTGAGAGTTGAGTTCCCAATGGATACTGGAGTGGGTACATCAAGGGAACTCGACATAATTTTCGTCTTCTCCATGTTCATTTTAAGACCTTTCATTTTAGGATCTTGGTGTAATCGAGGGAAATCCTCGAATTTTAAAGGCGCGTGTGAAGAAATAAAATTACCTTTAAAAAAATTAAAAACCGACTTCAAAACCAAAGGTCATCAACTGTTACAGCACCGACTCCAAAAATAAATTGTTTGCCTAAAACGGGTTCCTTTCCTTTCAATGGCCAAGAGTTTATTTAAAACAAAACAAAACATGTAGTAGGTAAGTTAATAAAAAAGACACTTTCCATGGGCTGAACTGAAGGAAGAGACGCGGAACATGTAGTTTTTTTTAAATAAAACAAATCTATATATATAAAAATGAATTGCTGTTCGTTAGTCTCACTAAAACTCGAGAACGGCTGAACGAATTTATCTTATCTTAGTCTTGAAATGTTCGTGGAGGTCTAGGGAAGGTTTAAAAGGCGAAAAAAAATCGAAAAACGCGCGGACGAAGTCGCGGGGGACCACTAGTAATAAATAAATATTGGACACCAATCACATACATTGCTCTGGGCCCCTATTTATGAATCACTCGCGTCAAGATGGCGTGTAAAATTCATTGATTAATGTTCGATATCCCATTGAAAACTAGTATAATTTCACGCAAAAGTGATTTGAAAAAAAATAACTGATTTTTGTGAGAACCTATGTTAGTACTAGTAATAAATAAATATTTTGATTATATATAAAGATTTTGAAAAACATAACTGATTTTTGTGAGTACCCATGTTAGTACTAGTAATACATAAATATTTTGCGTGATTTCCATTGATTTTTAATTGGTTTTCGAACGCAATTCAGTCGCCTTATTTAAGCGAGTGATTCAAAAATAGAGCTCCTGATCCCAAAGTAAGTAGCTAATTGCACTTGTGTTATGGACATCGGACACAATGGTGGTACCACAACACCCAGACCCCAGACAATATAGAAAATTTTGATTTCCACCCGACTGGGAATCGAACCCGGGACCTCGGAGCGGCGACGCCTTGAAACCAGCGTGCTTAGCCACTACATCACGGAGGTCGTCATTGAGTTCAAATTGCATTAAAACCTGCCCTAATAGAAAAAAGTAGAGGTTCTCCGAATTTCCGCCACTGAGCTGGCTCGAACAAGCCGAACTGCCGAGACAAACAACTCAGAGAGTATCCTGGCGCAGAAATGTAAGAAGACCCGGCTTGCAGCTTACAAATCCCATATAAATTAGTATTAATCTTTGGTTTTAATAAACGAGTTTTGGAGAAAAATTAATGTCGATTCGATGAATCATGATCGGCTGGCCATTTTAATTTATTGTTCCTAACGATACAATGTCACAAAATATACGTAGGTCGCACTTAAAGTTTGCGGACTGGACCTCCTATACAACTAAAATATTTAACAAGCGATATCTTTTATAAATTAGTTAAAGTAAAAGTTGCTTTCAACGTGGCGCCTTTTCAACATTTTACATTCAGATCAATGATTATGACCTCTATATTATAAACTGTAAATTGAAATAATATTAATACAAATCTTCATCCTTAAAAATACTGACCATTTAGTTTCGCCTTACAGATCCACTATGTTCATTAACCGCTTCGGTGTGAGATTGCCGCGTGTTTTCGGGCAGGCAGCATTACGTCAGTCGGCAGGCGCGCGCCCGCGAACGCGCTTGTCTTCGAATGGTTCCCGCGTCCATTCGACGTGATCGCGGTCTCAAAACTTTTTCGCGGCATGAGTGCTCGAAAGTTTTAAATTAAGTTTCAGTGGCGGATACAGTGATTTCTCAACTTTTACTCATGAACCAGTTTAAACGTAATTCAAAGTGAAAAAAAAGCTTTTTACTGACTTAAAAAAAAGGAGTTAATCAAATCGACCTGTGTGTACCTATGTGATATTCGTCAGAATTTGATTGAATTTTAGTATGGAGATTTATTAAGGGTTCCTAGCACGTGTGCAAAATTTCGTGTGCAAAATTTCGTGTATGTGTGTTTGTCTCAAGATTTCTCGAAAATTAGTGAGACCAGGAAAAATAATTTTTAATTCAGTCCGGTCATATTTCAACTTAGAGTACAGTCTAAGTTTCATGAAAATCAGCCTGGAAGTCGAAGAGATATGAGTAATAACTAAAATAAAAATAATGAAAATTAAACCAGAAAATTAAAATAAAACCGCCTTTACAAAACTTATTTGACGATCTCCGTGGTGTATTGGCTAAGCACGCTGGGCTTCAAGGCCTAGCCGTTTCGGGAGCCCGGGTTCGATGCCGGCCGGGTCAATATAGAAATCGAAATTTTCTATATTGTCTCGGGTCTGGGTGTTGTGGTACCACCGTTGTGTCTGATTTCCATAACAAGTGCATTGGCTACTTACTTTGGGATCAGAGCAATGTATGTGATTGGTGTCCAATATATAAAAAAAACACAAAATTGCACTCCGGGAGTGCCGGCAGAAGTGAAAACTTGAATATCAACGTTGTGCATTTTTCATTTTTTGGAATAGTTAGGGAATAATTTTGAATGAATTGCTCTTATTATCAATATAAAAATACTATCATTTTTGTGATAGAATACAATAATAATAATAATAATAATAATAATAGAATATTTTTATAGAATACAATATTTATTTATTGCTATATCGTACACAAACATTACAATTTATATTATATTAAATTACATTAAAAAGTTATTCTCTCAGAAAAATCAACTTACATCCATAATTTCGCCAACCATCTTACGGTTTTTCGATCAGCCCACGTGTCCTACGCGAGTTTCACATTTTTCCCCCATCCCACAAAAGTGCTCAACGCCGCTAAAGAAGTTATCACTTCAAAAATAAATCAAAAACCTTTAAATAACGCATTAATTTGTATTCTATTTATGATAAACTAATTCTTTTGGAGTCGGTGCATGATATCAAGTTTACCTACAGTCTACACACTCATGCACCAGACTTTTATTTTTTAAATTTTGCATGGTGCTAACATATTACAAATTCAAATGTGTTGGCGATTGTGAGGTCAGTGCGCGAAATATGACCGTGTATCTACAATTCCAAATAAGGTTGTGAGATATTTCATTGCTAATATTTAATTCTTTGTAAAACAAGTAATTTTAATATTTTGGAAAACATAGCTGATGTGTAAAAACAACGGTTCTCAGTTCACGTAGGTAACAGTCGAAACTAATTCCTAATGAGTTTGATAAAACGCTTCGCAAACGTATCATCAAATTAGTTTCTACGTTTTTAAAAAAATTGTGGCTATGGAACGACGGCACCCACTTCGTTCATAGACTCGTTTCGTGTCGGTAAACTTTGACACATGTGTGTTGCAAAAACGTTGCGTGTGCGCCGTCGAGGCTGCTGATTGGGGGCATGTGAGCGCCGATGGTGACTAGGTGCGACGATGGCGGCGCGCCGCCTTGTGCTGAACGGCTTGACGGCGGAGGTTGGCGCGGGAGACCCCGGCGCTACCAACGGCGGCGACGGAGGCGGATCGCCCGACTCGCTCGAGTTCTACCACGAGCTCGAGTTGTACCGTCAGTTGTTGGCTCTGCCTGTGACCGACGCGGTCGATGTGACAGACGAGCGTGACAACAACGAGCCACAGCCGCAGCATGCGCCGGCGCGGCGGCGAGCGCGCACGCCGGATCCTACGCCTGCACACAAGCATCATGGTATGTACCTTGTGGTTTTTTATTTATGATTCACGTACATGCAACATAGATTCTTCACCATCATCATCTAATTTAAGAGCCATGCTCTTGTCGGTGGAGTTTTTTCTATTCTTTACGCTCTTCCGCCATTCTTTTGACCTCTTAATACGAAGCAACATTCAACTTTTGATTAGTATGCATCAAGCATATAGCTTTTTCTTGGTTTATCTTCTTCCTTCTATTCTTCCTTCTATTATCGTTCTGATGTCAAACTGTCGCATCGTATCAAGTGTCCCAAACATTCTCTCTCTTCTGCTTTCAATTGTTTTTATTAGTTTCTTCTTTGCCATTACTATGTTTAAAACTTCCTCATTCGTTTTTTTTCTATCCAGCTGATTCTCTCCATCATCCCCAAGCACCATATCTCAAACGCTTCCAGGCTCTCCCTATCTTTCTTAGTCAAGGTCCATATTTCACACCCATAGAGTGCTATGCGCACTGTGAACACTTCTGGATATCCTGGATTTTAGTAAGTGTTTTTTTAAGTTAAAAGCTTGCCTTGCCGTCGCAAATTGCTTTCATGTCTGGTGTACATCTAGAGTCGTCGGTTATTAGGCTATATACGTAATTAAAGTCTTTTACCCGTTCCACATCTATAATCAATGGTGATAGGGCTTTATTTTTTTCTTCTTTGCTGCAATTAGTGTTTTAGTTTCATTTTTATTTTAGTTTAATTTTTATCAATTTCGTTTTCAGTCCAAAGTCTTTAAATATGATGTCGATTTCTTTAACTAATTCTCCCAAATCTGTCCTTATCATATGGCTGCGATATCATAAGCGAAGCGAATAAATTTAAATATTTCCTCGTTAATTTTGACAACCCGTTTCCGATTCCAATATTTTGCGTATTGCACACACTATAAATATGTTATAAATAATAAGTGGCGAGAGAGGACAACCTTGTCTTACTCCCTGTCTTATTTTTACAATTCCCTGTTCTTCCCACCTCTAATACCTATCATTTCTTGGTTTTTATACAACTCAAAGATGATCCTTCTGTCTCTATAATCCAGTCCAGCCTCGCTTAGAATTTTCATCATTTTCATCCAATCAACTTTATCAAAAGCCTTTTCCAAATCGATAAAAGCTACATATGTCAACATCAAGTCTTCTGTCTGTTATTAATCTTGGAGCTAGATCACATGACGACCGTTTTTGTGAGGGGTCCTTCGGTCAGCCCCTGAATAATATCGCTGTACGCATTGCTTGTTGCGATGTACGATGGTAGCTCTTACACCACTATTATGTAATACGAGGACATAAACGCTTCGCATCGTCTGAAAACAACCCCCTGTATATTTTCGATGTGCATAAGCAAATTTATTAATCTTTTAATTTTTTACTCAGAGGTGCCCCGCCGTAGCCGGACGCCCGGCGCGCGCGCACCGAAGCCCGCGCCGCTCGACGCCGGCGCCGCCGCGAGGCCTGCCCGGGTGAGTTGGATGCTTTCTTACACTGCCTCCTACGTCTACCCTTTGTGTTTCTTGCGGATTGTGACTCATCGATCGAAAGCTTTGATGTGTGTTTTTTTATCTAGGTGCCTATCAATCATCTCATTGTTGATTTTTAGGACCTGTATAAATTAGATTCTTTTGTGCGGATAGTAACGTGGTATAAGTTTTTAAGAGACAAAATAAGACGTGCGAAAGTGTGTTTCTTTTCTTATCTAGGTGCCGGTGTCTAACTAATCTGTAATTTATATTCTGGAATGTAAACGTAGTTGCTACCTTCAATCAAGACGCCAATGCTTTGATGGCTCATTTAGTACCTAGTCATTTTACAGTTTAATGAATATTTAACGCGATAACTTTTTCAAGGGTAAAATCTATGACAAACGTCCTTCAGTGCCTTATTTTATAAACACTTTTCTTATAAGCTGCTATATGGTTTAAAATAAAATAAAAGGAAAAAAATATTTAATTCTAATTTCTTATTTCGTTTTTTATCGAATGTGACTCCCATATCCACTTTTCTTTCATCGTAATGGAACAATTCAGTTGCCATTAACTACGCAAGTATCGTTACATTTTACGTGAACAGGGGCCCTATTTTTGAATAACTCGCTTCGAAATGGCGAGTGATATTCGTTCGACAACGAGTTTTTTTCTATGATTTTTAATTCATCTTAGAACGAAAATCACTCGCCATCTTGAAGCGAGTGATTCAAAAATAGAGCTCTAGATCCCAGATTTGACTTGAGCTTGGCAGACCTAGCTTTCCTATGTATTTTTCGAACATAATGTAGCATATATTTTTTTAGCTGTAGCTAGGTTCCATTGATGAAATATAGAACTGGAGCAGGGCAAAGCTCGCGCGTATCAGCGTACCCAGCAATTTGCATACCAATGAAATAAAAGCCGCTGTAAGCCAGAAAAATATTATAATTGCCTCTGGGCGCCGGAGACAGGCGGCATTACGCGATATTTCAGCTAATTTGGCGCGTCTTAATTTTAACGAAGTGGATATCCTCGAGTAACGAGCTGTCAGCACTGCACGTAGCGCGGTAACACCCAATTACAGCGCCACCAGAGCGCCAGAGCTCAGTTCCAAAGGAACGCATTCATTACGCGACGACATTATAATTATTTAGTCACGTGTTTAGTGCGAATCTTGTTTGTTTATGTTCGTAGCGTCGTAGTGTACCAGATATATTTAGCTACGCACTGCTACGATGCCTATGCTACGGACACAGCTGTAGGTAGATATATCGTAGCTTGACTACGAATTCAGTTTAATATTTTTAGTTTTTTTTCTTCTTTTTATGTCATGGTTACCAAGGCTACATCGAACCCGATGTTAAAACGATGACGCGTCTTTCGAAGTGAAAGCCAGCCATGCCACAAATAAAAAAAAACAATGTTAGTTAAGCCGGGTCTGAGCCAGTCGCCACAAATTTATCTAAAAACATCCCGACGTTTTATAAGATCAAATTCTGCGAATCCTTCGATTCCATAAATCCTTTACTCCATTCATAAGCTTACAAGAAGGTACCTTTGAAAACCCATTTTGAATGCTAAGTATTGACATGAGTAGGTTTTGCCATGAGAGCTCTTGTATTGAGTGCGTGGAGAGGCTCGGTATAAATAGACGGCAGATCGGCCCATAGGTTTGTGTGTGTGACACGTATAAAGGACACTTGTTGCTGTGTGCTTGCCCCTTTGTCCTGTCCACTGAAGCGAGCGTTATTGCCTTCCCCCCACAGTGACCACTCACTTAGTATATATCACTAATGTTATAAAACATTGCGCCTTGCCGAATCTTTATAGCAATATTATTTGGCACCATATCCTCTTACTAAAGCTTATAAATTAAAAAAATGATGTTCTCTGCAACGTTACTCACATAACCATATAATAGACTACTTTTGATTGCGAAAATGAATAGGTTAATGAATGAAACAGTTTTTTAAAGTTTTTGTTTAAACTTTAAACTTTCGAGGGACTATTAGGCCTCAAAGTTCAAAATAATATTACCACACATAAAATTGACGAGAAGTACCTACAACAATATCTTATATTATGAATAGTGTTTAGTAGAAAGCGTAGCATGACATTATACGATGTGTCTTATTCCGAAACACACTTCCCGAGGGATGTGCGCTGTAGAATCTGTTTTAACCGAACTTGCCCAAACGGATGATACTTTCTAGAAGATATTCATGTCATAGACGTTGATATTCGCATTTATTTTTTATAGAGATAGCAATCTATTTTTATTGTCCGTCCATTGTACCGCGTTTAACTTCCAGTTACAATAATATTTTGTCCAAATCTTAATATTCTGAATGCTTGAACTTAACACACACAAGTCATAAGCACTGCATTTAGCTCAGACTTGGAGCATATTCGGGGCGACTTGTAAACCTATCGCAAGTTTGGCCGCGATTGGTGTAACGAGCTGTAAACTCGCTGAAAATCCGGCTTCTGCTGTCGACGTATTGTTATGGTGCTATTACCGGATTGCGTTGTTCGTACGCGTTCACATATGCACTGCACAGGAAAAGGGAAAAACGCCGTCAACAACGTTTTAAGAAAACCGAAGAAAATAGAAATTGAGGAAATGGAAGTAAAAAACATACCGATCAGGAAAACTGTCAGTCATGTTTCGATTTTAGATTCTAGACAGATGCTGTCTGTTTTCAATATTCGGGCAGACTAAAGTACCTGAAATAATTCGACTTATCTAGATTTGCTCTATTATATTCTCGACCATCAAAGGTGGAGTGTGTGTAGTACTGTAGGTGTTGCCATATTTCCATAATGCTCGCATTTATGTACCGTCACCCTCCGCCACACTATGTCCCGTGTTTATAAAATTATTTATTTTCTACCAGAGGCTAATATCAGGAAAACGCGTTGTTATAAGATGAGAGCAGGTATAAGCTGCGAAGTGCTCCTGACACGCTTTATTTATGGTTAGGAAACGTTCGTCACATGTACTGTTTACCATTGTAATACTATTTTTTGTGTTTCTCGTACTCGCGTTTCATACAATAGAATATGATTCATTTTATTTGAATACAAATTGAGTTTCCCTCATTTTTTTACCTATATTTCTTTGACTTAGCTTACTTCATATCATTAGTCGAGACTCTAGGCCGATTTTGTCAGGATTATCTTCGTTTCGAGCTAAATCATTACTGTCTCTGACAGTTTCTTTCATGTTGACAAATATGAAATGATGTTTCATCCTTAATTAACATGAGTTAGATCTGTTTAATTCAGAACTAATCTACTCCTGCCATGCTTAAGTGGACAAGTGCATGTTATTTTTAAAAAAATATTTTCTAAAAATAATATTCGATTTTTGTACAAGAAAACCTATTCACAATAATCTAAATATATTCTTAACGAATACGGAAACTCTCATACTCGCGCGTAGTTTGCGCGTATCTACGAAATACTACATAGCTAGTAAGCTATGAAGTATTTCGTGAGGCGACCGTTCGTTGGTAGTTTTGACTCGCTTGCTAGTATCGCAATAATAAATAAATTGATTTTGTGTTTTTTTTCCAATGTTTTTTAAAAAATATTGTTTTCGGCATCAGTATCGTTTGTACAACCACGCCTGAGTCGGGTGTCACTAACCAAAACAACACCCGTTATGATTGACCCAATTAAAATAAAGCCAAAAAGAGGGTTGTTTTATTATAAATTGTACGGATGCAAAAAAAACCTTAATATTATCCAGCACTTAGCCGATGCCTTAAGAGCCTGTTACATCAATCATCAACTTAATTGCATCAATTCATCACCCACCTTCAGGTAGATTTTAGGTCACCTTCATGCGCTATGAGTACGTCCGCTTAGCAGTCACTTAACTAAGTGATCGCTCAACGGTGTAGCCTCCGTGGGATCTGCCCTCTTTACACCTAACTGAACACGCTTGATGTGGAAGCCCTAGATTTAAAGATTATTCCACCTCGTGTGGCGTTGCGTGTGTTACCAACAACATAACACTGACATAATACAGTATATCCTAGGATAAAATTATATACAAAAGTTAAGACATTTTTTTTCCCCAATATTTTAGCTTCTGTCGATGATCTGACGCTACGTGCAATAAAATATATTTCTCTCATTTCCAGTCGATTTTGATAAAATAAAAGAGTATAGCTACATACATGCTTTTGAAAACAAAATAACAAATAGTTACAAAAAGTAGCTATCAGGACTTAAACCTAGCCTTTTGTGAGGAAAATTTAAGTTTCTTAATTACTATGCCCTGCCCATTTCTAAATTCTAAAATTTTCTTTTAAACATGTTACTAACAAAAATTATTTGCAAGTCTTATGAGTATGTAATACAAATACTTGTTTCTGATTTTTGGCAAATACTACTCTTTGAATAAAATCACTATTTAAGGATGTTGTTCGCGAATATTTTTCAATTTTATATTCCAACGTTTGGAACACTTAACAGTGTTCGGGGTCACGCATAGACTATGATGTTATTTAAAAGAAAGGAAAAACGTTCACATTACCCATACACAATATTACACATAAAAATCACACAAAATACATAGTTTTTAATTTTAATTACAAGTTTCCATAGTGAGAAGCGTGATAATTTACAAAAATTAGAGCGGCCTTTGAGATAATGAGTCATGATGACGACTGTCGATGATTGTAGACCACGTTATCCATTATTTTCCAAGACAACTTGTATATTATGTTCCTATTTCGAATAGTTTTGCTCGAGTCAACAATGAATAAATAGTTAGATGTACGAATATCAAATAAAGTAAGAGAGGTCGTTAACCCAATCGCAAAAGTGTTGGTGTTCTGTCGCTTGCACTCTATCACCCCTGTCCGAACTATTGAAACTATTGTCTATATTCTAAAAACACTGAAAAAGTTTTCATTACGAGTAAGACCAAATAAAAGAGGAGGGCCTAATTCTTTCTGTAATTATTTAGGTACCTAATTATGACGCGAGTATCATTATATCACAGATTGATCACATTATTTTAGGCATTAAGGAGAATGAAACTCACAAAGACTTTTCGGGTAATTTTTGCGACTAACAAACAATCTTTGTTCAGGTTTTCCAATGATATTATTATCTAGGCTGATACTTATCCAATAGTTTTGATAATGTTGTTACATACTTTAGTTTTCAGCTACACTAACTAGAAATACATATTAAATGGCAGCTAGTTTATGACCGTCGATATATCTACTACGGTGATAATTGAGTTAGCTTATCGCTTTAATCGCATGTTACACAGCGTAAACCGTATAGTAATTGCTTTCAGAAATCAAATCGAATCTCGAATTCGGTTAAAAGGGACAGATGTGTCGGAAATTGTAATACGCTTTTATCAGAATAATATCGTCGGTGGGAGGCTTAGCAATTTTATAGAGCGGTCGAAGTGACGCGGCCGAGATAAGGACTGTGATTTATTGTGAGCCAGTTTCAATACTCGCTGTGACGCTGCTAATGCTCCAAAACAGTAGATGGAACCTACACATGGCGCTGTCAATCATCCGAGAGAACAATCAGATTGAAAAACCTAATGCATAATCGATATAACATTATTGTCGCGGAAATATCCTGATTTTTTTTAAATTACGTTCTTCTAATCGAAACACCACGGAGTCAGAAAGAACGTACTCAGCCCAAACTTTGAGAATGAGGGAATAGAGAGTATGTGTATTTCGCACATTGGTAATGCGCACATACTGAGCACTATCATATAGTGCAGTTTATTTGTCCGATTTCAGTTCAGACCCATTATTTATGTTACTGGATGCAACGGCGATGTAAAATACGTAGTGGATCAATTAGTCATTCAGACGACCTTCTGTAGCTACATCTGAAAGTTTGATTCACTGTCAAAGAAATCCTATTGGAAAACTCCTCACTTTAACAAACTTTTCGTCTGAAAGCACGAGCTTGAATAACCAAACTATTCTCGGTTTCATTATTCAGATGAGACTTTAAAGATATTTTAGTTCATAGAGGTTGGAATGGAAGCTGCTTAAACTCGAAATGAGAGGGAGTTAGTGAATATTAATAGAGTGTGTGTACGTCGGGATCGCAGACACCTAGTAAGTAATAGTAAGTAGCTTGCGCTAACTGCAATCCCGGATAATGGCGTTGCTCGCGGCTGTCGCGCCATCAGCCTCGGATCCCGATACAAATCCGTGTAATGAGAAGACTCATGTGTGAACAACACAAAATACTCGCAACACTGATAGCATTCATAGGTTACCGTTGTGGGTTATGAACGGCTGATTCTGATTCTGGTATGGAAGATCAGGCACTACACGTCCAGTAGGTGCAGAGATCATATCTACTCGTATATCATGAAAAAATGTTCGCAAATGAATGGAAAATTTTTCTCAATTTTTACTCTTTTGGATCCGTCTGGGCCCCGTAATAATACTAAATACCTCTATGAAATGCCATTTTATCATTTTGAATAACGTACAGATGTAAGACAAAGTTTTGAAAACCTATATGTTTCCCTATTTTTTTGTAATTTTAGGTTTGCGAAACTATAATAACTAATTAGTTGCTAGTGGTCCGTTTTAGAAACTACGGTACCGATTTTATTTGCTCAGTGGGCTTTTAAGCGGCATGAAAATGGAATATATTCGTGCGTGCTCTGAGCGGAATTCAAACATTGGGTTTTCGAGGTCTCAGCGAGTTTTTAGACCCATGTTCGTTCATGTGTCGACTCGTTGACTGAGCGCTATCCGTCCGGCGCAGGCGCCACGCTTATTGAATTTATATCGGTTCATTTTCTGCATGCCTTAACGCCGATCTCGGGCGTTGCAAGTGTTATTTACGGCGGCTGTTGGATACGTTATGAAAATAAAACATCGCTTCTCTTGTTTTCCTTATCATGAACTGAAAATAGCTCTCCGGGGCTTGTTACGTGTCGTGTCTACACATTTACACCTACTATTGGGATATAAACTTTCCAGTATAATTATGATTTTAATGAAATAAAATTACATAATGTAAGCTTTATGTAGGCAAGTATTTACGCCCACTTTACTAAGTATAAATATGTCTGGGCCTGTTTAAATAAAATTTATTCTATTAAGCTGCTGGCGATTGTAATTTATTAGCTTTTTATGGCTTCGTGATAAAATTAATGAACGAAGTACTAAGAAGAATACCTTCAAGTTTATTGGTATTCAAAAGTTTATCTCGACGAACGGAAAGTTGTTCTAAATTGTCTTGAATTTCATCGCTTAATATAAATTTGGGGATTGTTGACACCAATTTATAGCTTTGAAATAAGGATAAACTTTGGCCAGTTGCGTTTCTACAACGTGTCTAAAAAACTTTGCCTAAGCGCGTTTCTAAAATGTACCTAATTTTTTTCATATTTGCAGCACCGCTCACATTGCATTCTGAAGTAGGCATCGCGTCAACGAAGACTAGATACAGAAGATGAAAAGAGTGAGAAAGGGCGTTGATTACTCCATTGTTTTTTTTTTATAGATACAGTGTATTTATAAGACTTTGTACCTTATATCTACTCTGTGTACCACAATGTTGTATGCAATAAAGACGAATCTGAATCTGTATTTATCCATAAAATCTTCAAAGATTTTTAAGCACCTATACGATTGTTACATACATACGTTTTATGTAAGTTTATTTTAAAATCGTGTCCCGCGAAGCTGTAAAGCGTCCAGGGATGGGCGAAGGGCGTGGAAGGCGCGACCTAATAGGGACGGATAGCTGTCCCATAGCTTTTATTGGCCATTTTATGTGTTTAATATACCGCTGTTCTTATTGTCGAGGAAACATTCGAGTCTAAAAATTGTATTTAGCATTTTACTTTTGTTTAGGAATTCGATCTTTTTTTTTCGATCTTCGAGATTTTTTTTTCGTCTGGCAACATTACCGCTAACACCTGATCGGCTTTTGTCCCATAAAATAATTTTAATTTAATTAGTTTCTAAGTGTTTAATAGGTCAAAAACGTAAGAAAAACGTTTGATAATCGTATTCTGTGTGCGTTTGTGAGTTTGTGATAATCAGTGTTTTAAATACGTATTTAGTGCTAAGTGCTACGCTAGTGATCGCCAATGACTTAGCAAAAATTCAAATTGTTAATCGTTGTCATCGCTTTTATATCATCCGATCTAGCATTATAACCGTGTGTATTCAATATATCACGCGTTTATAATCTTATTTTTATGAATATCTAACAATTAACTGAGCTACGGTTTTGTGTTTCTATCGCGTTGAGGTTATAACTTTGTTTACATTCTATAAATAGCCTCGAGTTGGTCGAGCGGCACTTTGGTTTACGTTTTTGTTTTGATCCTTTGTATTTTGACGTAAATATGCTTACTCGCAAGGCCTGCGCTCGCCAGGAGGAGTCCAAGCTCAGAATGGCTTTGAGCGAACTACAGGCGGCCAAGGAGTCGCTCGAAAAACTGCATAGGGAAAGAGATGACAATGAAAGGGAAATGCTAGGTGAGTTTGATAGGAACGCTAAACTAAGAAAAGAGATGGCTGAGCTGCACACCAACTATAACTTGGTAGTTAAAGAACGGGACCAATTGAAATTGGTGATAGAAGGGTTCGGTGAGTGCTGTGAGGAGTATGAACAGAACCTGAAACGCATATCTGTTCTTGAACAAGATCTTGGTCATGCCCATGATTATATCAACCAGCTGGAGACGGAGAAACAGGACCAAATAAACAGCCAAACCACCCTTCTATTTAATAAGTTGGTTGGTAGTGCGCCCAGCCTGACGACAGCTGCACCTAGTAATCAACCAATTTTGACAATAGATTTAACTCATGACACACCTTCTAAAGGTATTACTAAGTGCAGCAAAAATAAGTTTAAGAAATATGCTAGAATAAACCGTTTCATAAAAAAAAACTAATAAATTAATCAAAAAACAAAAATCCTTACACACTAAAGTAAAATACATCAATGAGCGGAGACAACTTGGAGATGAACTGGATATGTATTCTTTAATTTTAGAACAAAATGTAGGTAAATCTGAGAAAGATGTTATGAGTTTAGAATGTCAAATTAGGGAACTTAAGCAGTCATTAAAAATAATGACTGAAACTTATAATTGTACAAAAAAGGAGTGTGGTGAACATATCCAGGCTTTGACAAATATAATAGCTTCCTGTGAATGTAACTCTTCACATGTGATTTCAAAAAACTCCATTGATATCTCTGGAAATGAGTCATCACAACTCACCAATAAGATTACTAGAACTAAGTGTAATGTGAACCCTTCCTGTTCTCAACCCAGTGGATCGCTAAGCAAGTCTGTTAAAAATATAGTTTTGTTTAGTGATCAGATTGGGAAAAACATGGGTCACTTATTATCAAAATACATGGGACAAAATGTGATCAACCATTGCATGCCAGGGGCATCATATTCAGAAATAGTTCAGAAAGTGCTTTCTTATGAGTTTCAAGAAAATTCAGATTTAATTATTTTCATAGGAAACAGAGGTAATATGAACAAGAAAAACCTAAATACATACTTTGACAGTTTAAGAAAATTAAATGTGAATAAAACAATATTGTTTACATTACCTTACAGTAGTGGATTGCCGGACGAAGAAAATGATTTAAGATATAAAATTAATTTGCAACTGCATAAATTGACATTATATGAGGTGAATAAATTCCACCTACTTGACATGAATAATTATTTTAAAAACAAAGTGTATTTGACGCGAGATAATTATTATGTTAATAATTATTTCAAACGACAGATAGCAATGTCGCTATCATATTATTTTGACTATTCAGCCAAGAACTTGGCTACCAAATCTGCTTTTATTGAGCAGATTATTGACATGAATATTCAACGATTGGAATCAGTTCCAATAACAAACAATCATTTAAACTAGTAGATCAGACAATAGAGGATAACTCTTGCTTATCAGAAATTGTAGAATCAAATCAATTAAATATAGTACATCAAAATATTCAAGGCTTTTCTGGAAAAGATTTGGAAATTGAATTGTTTTTAAATAAAATGAATATTCATGTTCTCTGCATAACTGAGCACTGGCTCAAGCAGCATGAACTGATGTTATCGATAGATAATTATAATCTTATTAGTTCGTTCACTAGGGAGACTGCCATTCGCGGCGGGACACTTATATTAATTAATAATAAACTAAAATGTAAAGAGCGAAAAGACATAGTGTCTCTCACTATTGAGCGAACAATTGAGATATCGTGTGCGGAGCTGGACGACTACATTATTGTCTGTGTTTATAGACCCCCAAGTGGAAACTTTAAATTATTTGAATCTGTAATGGAAAATGTGTTAAACAAAATATGTAAAACTACAAAGAAAGTAGTTGTATGTGGAGATTTCAATGTGGACATTATAGATATTACGGAGGAAAATCGCGTTCGGTTTTTGAGCATTTTCAAATCATTTGACCTCACTCCGATTTTCACTGAGCCCACTAGAGTAACTCCTACAACAGCTACTTGCTTAGATAATATTCTCTGCAACTGTAAAATCATCAAACAATCTATTATTAATTTTGTAAAATCGGATCATTGCGGTCAGATAGTTACACTACAGAACCGTTTTATTCCACCCCGTCTAGAAATCAAATGCAGGCCGGTCACTGCATCTCGTAAGGACAAATTTAAAAACCTTGTAAGTGATAAAATACCGTCTATACCTTTTGATAAAAGAAATGCTAGTGACTTGTATGAACAATTATTTCAGGTAGTTAAAAAACAATTTGATATTTCTTTCCCTCAAAAGAAAATAGTTATCAATAACTGTAAACCGAAATTCAGTGACTGGGCTACACGAGGAGTTTATACAAGTAGGAAAAAAATGTTTGAATTGTATAACAAAAAAGCATATAGAAAGGATCTATCGTTTCATGAGTACGTTAAGAGGTACTCAAAAATTTTCAAAAGAGTTTGCTATGTAGCTAAGTCGAATTACATACGCGATAAAATTAAAAAATCTAGTAATAAAATCAAAGAAACATGGAATATTATAAATAAAGAAACATGTAAAACGAAATCTCATGATAACAAATTTAGTCTAGAAATAAACAACAAGCTTATTAAATCTGATGACGAGGTAGCAAACGCTTTTGAGGATTACTTCTGTAACATTCCTATAGAGACGACTAAACAGTTGAGTTCTTGCTCAAGTCACGCGAAATCATTACTTGTGTCGAGTGTTCATAGGTGCGAATCCTCATTTAAATTCAGAAATATTAGTCCTTTAGACATCATAAAAACATTTAAAGAATTAAAACAAAAGAAAACAGAGGATAAATCGGGTATATCAATAGACACAATAAAACCCATTATACCTCTAATAGCTCCTTACTTATCTTATATCTTTAATGAATGTATTGACCAAAATCAGTTTCCAAATTAATTGAAACATAGTAAGGTTGTCCCTTTATTTAAATCGGGAGACAAAAGTGACCCCAGCAATTTTAGGCCTATTTCAATATTACCCACAATAAGTAAAATTTTTGAAAAACTCATTTATAATCAATTGCTTTCCCATTTTAAACTTAATAATTTACTACACGAAAAACAGTTTGGGTTCTCTAAAGGTAGAAATACAACTGATGCCGGAGTAGCACTCATTAGACACATTCTTGATGCTTATGAAGACAAACATGATGCCGTAGGTGTATTCTGTGATTTATCAAAGGCGTTTGATTGTGTAGACCATCAGACACTGCTCATTAAGTTAGAACACTATGGTGTCTCGGAAAACTCATCTAAGTTGTTAAGTTCGTACTTATCAGGTAGAATACAATCAGTTAACATAAATGGTACCTACTCTTCCGGAGCCCCTCTTCAAATGGGGGTCCCCCAGGGCTCAATATTGGGGCCTTTACTTTTCCTGATATATGTAAACGACCTGCCATTTTATTCCACAAATCTTTGTGAGATAGTTCTGTTTGCTGATGATACTTCTTTGATTTTTAAAATGAAAAGACATGAAGAAAATTTTGACGAAGTAAACAATACTCTCTCCAAAGTATTGAATTGGTTCACCACCAATAACTTGTTGCTGAATACTAGTAAAACTAAATGTGTAAAATTCACTTTGCCTAATGTAAAGCAACTTACACCAAATATTGTACTAAATGGTAATAATCTAGTTTTAATAGAGTCCACTGTATTTCTGGGCATTACACTTGACTCAAAATTACAGTGGGGACCTCATATTGAAGCCCTAGCTAGGAGGCTAAGCTCGGCTGCCTTTGCAGTTAGAAAAATAAGGTATCTGACTGATGTTGAAACGGCGAGGCTTGTGTATTTTAGTTACTTCCACAGTATTATGTCTTACGGTCTTCTCTTGTGGGGTTCTGCTGCAGACATTGATACCATATTTATTTTGCAGAAAAGAGCCATTCGTGCTATTTATAAACTAAGTCCTCGTGACTCCCTGAGAGAGGTCTTTAAGAAAATCAACATATTAACAGTGGCTTCTCAATACATTTTTGACAATATAATGTACGTCCGTAAAAATTTAGATTATTTCATGAAGAAGAGCGACATTCACTCATATAACACAAGAAATAAACACAAGCTTGTCGTTCCTAAATTCAGATTAGTTAAAACTAGTAATTCGTTCATGGGAAATTGTATAAAATTCTTTAATAATATACCACACAATCTTGTCGAATTGCCGGTTGATAAATTTAAGAAACACGTTAAAAACACGCTTATGTCTAAAGGCTATTATAAGGTTCAAGACTATCTGAACGACACGAATGTGTGGTCTGTCCAGCCTGCACCGACTGATGTACTTACCTTTGATGATTTTGATTTTACGGCAGCTAGTGGTGACTGAGTTTGTTCCGGCGTTTCTTCTCAGCACTTGCCTAATTGTCTGTGTTCTGTCTCGAAGCGCTGGTAGGGCCCAAAAGATAAGGAGACATGATTCGGCCCCTTCAGGGCACAATTATTTTTTTTTATTTTTCACTGTACATTTGACGTTCATAAGTGGCATATTGTGTCCTAAATTGAATAAATATTTTTTTTGATTTTGATTTGATTTTGATTTGATTTTGATTTTGATCAAAGGTTGAGTGTTTGCAGAATAACATACATTCACCCTAAATGTGGAAATTTCTGCAAGAAAATGAAAGTGCCCAAACATCATACAAGATCAAAGTTTTCAGTGATGTCAGATTACGGGTATGTTCACGTTGTTCCTCATTTAATACAGAGGTTATTGCGTGTAGTCGCGTGCGTCCCGCGGGAGCGATGCATTCTGCTCCCGCCCATCTCCGCTCTTCCGACACTGGGTCTCTACTCTACTAAATATCCAATGAATACATAAATAAAGTCTAATACAAGAACTAAAATCGTTAAAAATTCAAATCACTTAACAAACTACGATTATACACAATTGTAGTATACCGTGAGCGTAGTTAGAATCTATATCCGTGAACGCATCTTTGCTTTGCTTTCTTTGCACAGTGTGCGCCATCTACGCCTATCGCCAGTTGACTATTTTTTATGTACCCTCACTTTTTTAGCTCTTCGAAATATTGTTTAAATGAAATTTTATGTTCTTATTGTAAGCGAATTCCTGTAATTCTATATGAGAATAAATATCTTAAACCTTAGATCTCATAGTCCGTAATATGCAATTTGGGTTGCCTAATGGCCCACTATGGTTCATCTGCGTTACGAAAATAGAGAATTTATTGCCGTGGTAGAACGCAGTACGATCGATCGGAGCTAGTAATTTTTTTGACTACTTATTATTTTTAACGATTTCAACAGTCAAATCAATTTAATGTGTAGGTATGTATGTGATATTGTTGAGTAAGTTGATCTTGAAAGGTTTACATACACGTAAGCTAAATTTTAAAAGTGTATGTTGTTTGTCCACGGATTTCTCGAAAACGAGTCATAGCGTCATATATTTTAACTTAGGGTACAGTGTCAGTGTCATAAAAATCAGTACAGTAGTTTATGAGAAATGGGTAATTACTAAACAAAAGAAAAACTGACTAAAAGCTTAAAACAACGCATTTGTTTTCTTTCTTTGATGTTCATTGAACTACTGATGTCAAGCGTACACCAACAGTCTACGCACATCGTGCACCGACTCCAAAATAATTTGATTTCTCTCAAATAGAAGACATATGCGTTTTTAATAGCTAATAGTCAGATTTTACAAACATATCTTAGACTCTAGTCGCCATACTCATCTAAAAGTGGAACGCCTGAAACTGATATATGAACAACTTCTTACACAGTAGTCCCCTATACAGGCTGTACACACGGAAAAATTGCTTGAACAGGAATACGACCTTTTAAATTCAAGATTTAATGCAATGTTAATCTCTTTTGAGAATACAATGCGCACATCAGACCGGTTGGGTTGTTGCAAATAAATATAAACTATTCTTTGAAATGGAATGAAATATCCATAACGAAAAAACGTTTTTAATTATGAAAAAGAAATTAGGACTATAGCCATCTATGCATTAACTAAACACCATATCTAATCTACATGTATTTTGTTTATCTAAATCCAGTTTTGGTTCCATCAGATCCATTATATCCGTTTGTATAATTTGATTCCATTAAAATATAATTGTTGTAATTTATTAAATTTTACATAATATGTATTGCACTGCGTGTTTTCGCTCGTGTAATACGTGCACTGGCATGTATATCCCTAATTCTGCTAATCTATTTATTTATTTATTTATTATATTTTATCGAATATGCCCCAGTAGTTTGTTACCAGCCGGACATACTAAGTTATTCACGGTTTAAGATGCGTCCGGTTAATGAAATGTCTCAGCGTCATAATTTTATAGGCAGGCAGTGTATATTTTAAATATGCCACATTAAATTAGTAAACATTCTGCATTCCCAGTGGATATCTGGTATAGATTTCTTTTATTTTTTTATTTATTTAGAATGGGTTCGCTCTTGACTCCAGTCCAAGCCTAGTACGACTAAGACGAAGTCAAAGATGAAACGAGCTTGCCCAGAAGAAGCCTGTTCACTCGAACTTTGAAAAGATTCGGATTGTAATCCCTTAGAAATACCGACGCGGGCAGCGAGTTCCACTCCTTTGCCGTGCGCATTATAAATGTTGATGAGAAGCGCTTAGTTCGAAACCGCAACACATCGACAAGGTAAGGATTGTATCCCGCCGTACGCCTAGACGTACGATGGAAAAAGGGGGCTGGTGGGATGAGCTCATGGAGCTCCTTCGCACACTCGCCAAAGTAAAGCCTGTAAAATACAGCTAACAACCTTGCGGCGATGGGCTAAGCTATGGAGCTTATCATTCACCAGTATAACGTCACCTATTAATCTTTTGGCTCTGCGTTCCACTGAGTCAAGTGCTTTAAGCTGGTACTTGGCGGATCCATCCCAGAGGTGACTGCAATACTCCATGCAGGACCGGACTTGCGCTTTGTAAAGTGTCAAAAGCTGTTCAGGCGTGAAGTATCGCCTCACTCTGTTCAGGATGCCAAGTTTTTTAGTAGCAGTTTGTGCTTTGAGCTCAATGTTGCGGCCAAAATTGAGATCAGCCGACAACTCCATACTCAGCAGCTCTAGATGGTCGGTGACAACAACAGGCGTACCCCGGAAAGTTGGAGTATGAAGGAAAGGACTCCTCCGTGCCAAAAACAGACATGCTTGAGTCTAATGTTTTAAAATGTTTTTAACACTCACAGTGTCATATTTTTTATTGATAAATATGAAATAAGAAACCAAAAATTTTTTGCGCACGGGCGGGACTTGAACCAGCAACCTTTTGGCTGACCGGGCCAAACGCTCTTACCAATTGAGCTACTGTGCTATTAGTCCGACCCTGCGAAATTTGTGGTCTCTTATGAAAACGTCAATTGCGTGACGCTTAGCGCCATCTAGCCGTCTGTTTATGAAACAGATGGCACAAGCAGTTATTCTTTACAGAATAAATTCAACTTGGAAATTGATGACGCTTCGCTATCTAATGTTTTAGAATGTTTTTAACACTCGCAGTGTCATATTTTGTATTGATAAAGATGAAATAAGAAACCAAAAATTTGCGCACGGGCGGGACTTGAACCAGTAACCTTTTGGCTGACCGGGCCAAACGCTCTTACCAATTGAGCTACCGTGCTGTTAGTCCGACCCTGCGAAATTTGTGGTCTCTTATGAAAACGTCAATTGCGTGACGCTTAGCGCCATCTAGCCGTCTGTTTATGAAACAGATGGCCCAAGCAGTTATTCTTTACAGAATAAATTCAACTTGGAAATTGATGACGCTTCGCTATCTAATGTTTTAGAATGTTTTTAACACTCGCAGTGTCATATTTTGTATTGATAAAGATGAAATAAGAAACCAAAAATTTTTTTTTTGCTTACGGGCGGGACTTGAACCAGCAACCTTTTGGCTGACCGGGCCAAACGCTCTTACCAATTGAGCTACCGTGCTGTTAGTCCGACCCTGCGAAATTTGTGGTCTCTTATGAAAATGTCAATTGCGTGACGCTTAGCGCCATCTAGCCGTCTGTTTATGAAACAGATGGCCCAAGCAGTTATTCTTTACAGAATAAATTCAACTTGGAAATTGATGACGCTTCGCTATCTAATGTTTTAGAATTTTTTTAACACTCACAGTGTCATATTTTGTATTGATAAAGATGAAATTATTACTAATTCCGTCAATTGCACAAATCAGGGTGACTTTGAAAACATTGGCAATATTTTAAACTAAGAACCTACTCATGATTAGTTCCTTCCACATATTTAAATTAAAATCAATTGATTTGACGAAACCTAGAAAAAGCTTAACGTATCACTTCGATTACCGAGATCCGTTTAAGCGGAGTATTTTTTGATACTTTAATATTATTCGTTAAGTTAGTAAATTCAAACTGTAATTTATTATTTTAATTCAAAGCAAATATCAATTCTTCACCCTCTTATCCATAATAACTCGAACAGTCTAATACACCTATTAAAGCTATTACTCTGTTTTCAAAAATAATAATAACAGCTAAAATAATAATAGTTAAAATACCGAAATTAAAATGAATTAACACACATTATTGTAGAATTCTAGAAACCTGGCGTTTAAGCGAAAACCGTGTGTTATGGTTTTATTTTTAGGGTTGCGTAGCCGAATGGCAAAAAACGGAACCCTTATAGTTTCCTCAAGTCTATCTGTCGGTCCATCCGTCCAAATGTCACAGCCACTTTATTCTGTAACTATAAGCATCACACCTTTGAAATTTGGTAGGAAGATGTATCATGTAAACTGCTTTACGATTCTTATACAAAAAATAAGAAATAATGATATTTAAGGGGGGCGCTCCGACACATGAAACTAAAACCGAAAAAAATCCTCTAACTTCTGAACTAAGCGAGTGTAAATTTTGAAAAAAAAAAAACAGCATGAAGATCTCAACAAATACTTTCAACGAAAATTGGTTTGGACGGGAGCGAACTTGGAGATATAGCACATTCTCAAAATTCGCAAATATAACTATGTTCTTCATACAAACACTATGAAAATCAAAGTTATATTTGCTGTCAACAAAATATTGTGGTATTTTAGCTAAGTGGATTTCCTAATACAGTTAAAGTTGGCACGGAACCCTAAGTGCGCGAGTCCGACTCGCACTTGGCCGGTTTTTTATACCAAATAAAGTGCACGGCTAAGAAGTTGTTATTACAAAATGTTATTAATTTTCCTCCCTTTTATGTTTTAGTGCTGTTATGAATTGGAACTCTCATTTAGCAGGGTTTTCAACTGCGTAACTCGTTTTTCAGCCTCAGTAGTTTGTTGATCCGATTTGTTTGATCTATATGACGGGAATCCGGCGTAAATGAACCGGGTTTTCAATTTGTGCTGTGGCCAGCACTCCGCGTGCCAACATCGCGTAATTGATACCGCCATTATACAGTTATTACGCCGTACAAAGATAATTAATCTCGTCAAAATGCTCCAAATATGTGCCGCCGCTGAAATGTTTGGTAATACCGCCTAGCTTCCGTACAACGAGATGAAAACCAAAACTAGTTACTGTACTCTTATTTTCATAATGACATAATAGAATAAAATGTGTTCAAGTAGGTATAACTTAAGTATTGTCTGAAATCTACGGATGGCGTTGTACCAACTACATCGTGGTCAAACTGTTTTCTTTCGGACTACTATATAACATTCGTTTTGTCGAATAATAAACCAATCAAACAGTTCAACACAGAGTTTTATTATAATGAGGAAGCGACCATAGAGTTTGTTCATGTTCTGTCATCACGGGCAGTGGATTTCTGTCGCGAACGTGGTATGTAGCAGGAGTCTAGTGGAAGAGCAGAACCTCAGACGGCGCTCGACTGCTGGATGTTTGTGCGCGTCAGGACCATAGCGAAGGAGCGGCAGCCTAGGGCTGCAGGCAGTCCTGACGAGTTTCGTACGGATGGCGGCACGAGCAAAGTGTGACGTGGCGGGTATCAATGTTTGAGTGTGGTGTACAGAAGATTTCAGGTAGGACTTAAAATAATTTGTGTAAATTTGTAAATACAGGGAACCTATGCCCAATTTTTTTTCGAAGTGTCAAACAGTATTTTGGCTGTTGTCAAGACACACTGTATTAGAAGTTTAAGTATCACAATACACCAGAAATATTTAATACACTATCACTACATAAGGTGTCGTTGTAGTAATGGGAGGTAGATAGTAGGCATAGCTATGAGTAGGTCCGTGGGCCTTTAACATTAAATCAGTTATTCAACAGACTTTGTATTCTTAATATGAAGAGTTTATGAGTCTAATTGCAAGTATCTTGGCATGCTTCTGAGATTAACACAAAAGATTTTTGGTTTATAAAACTGTACCTATACATTTGGAAGTAAGGTAACACCACCGTTGTCAATTTAGCAGAAACAATACGACATGTTGATAAATCTGTTGCGATCCATACCCGTCGGCTCTCCTGTTCGGAGTTTTTGTGCGGTCGCTAGTTGTGGATTGGGTACATAATGTGTAAAAAACACACTGACTCTGTGAAGAGCAGATGTTTTATTACTTGAGTTATTCAAGTATTTTGAGTGAATTGTAAATTAAACGTGCCAAGAGAAGGGTTACTTCTCGAACTATTAATTGTAAAACATTTTACGCATTGTTAACACACATTTATTTCTTATACTCTTAATTGTACAAACAAAAAAAATAAGTACAAATGGCGGACTTAATGCTTTAAAGCATTATCTACTAGTCAACTATTGGGTGAGGCAGAAACAGACATCACATGCATAAGTATTGATTCAGTGGTATATATTTTCAATTTTATTTTGTACTATGTTGAAGTAAGTTGTCATAGCAAATAATGCTATTTGCTTACTGTTTTATGAAGGACTAGTATAGTAACACACCAACAACAGTCTCACTCAAGATACGGACACTGTAATAGTCTATCTACCACTAACTTCCGTAGTTACGTTTTCGTGAGAGCTCAGAGTTTGCACCTAAGTTCGTGAGTGATGTGGGGCTGCAAGTGGGTTTGTGTGGTGTACGTGACACTAGTAAGTAATTAATTGATGATTGTGCGAAGTTGACGCCGGTAGGGCGGACAACTGGGGCGGGCGGGTGCGCTGGGCGGCGGCCCGGACACGAATTGCACCTGATACTCAGGATTGTTACCCATCGCGACTGCTTTTGCAATGTTAACTTCTATGACGTCATGATATTATATTGTTGCATTTTAAACTTGGACTGTCGTGCGTTGTGACTGTTCACTTTTGATAAACATTTAAGACCGCCATACATGACTTATCGTGTGACTGTATTTGTTGCAAAGTACGTTTGTGATGAACACGAAGCTTACTAGCATTTGGCTATGCACACACAATTATAATATTCGCGATTCCAAGCAAGTTACATAATATCACTGCGTCCAGGAAATGCGCCAGTTGTTCTGTGGTAACCTATAAGATTAGATCGCAGAATTTAGAAACAATTGTGGGTTGATGGGTAGACGCAATCTTACATCATTGACTGTAAGGTATTTAAATATGTGGTCCTGAAAGCGGTTCTAATTATTTGGAGTTGTTGATTTAACAACTCATACCTACAAATAAGTAAGTACTATACGTCTATGTAGAATTATAGTTCGTGTCATTCTACCAATTTTAACTCATATTTGAAAATACAACAAGTCACTAAATTGTGCGTTCTAAGTAGAAATTTTAGTTCATTGTAACATGCACATATACTGATTTAATAATGAAGTAAAAGATGTCAATAAGCCTTTAAACATACCTGGTCATAATGCTATAAAACTCTACAACTCAGAGTAAAAGTAATCTAAAGCTATAATCCCTAATCAATGTATTTCAAAATCGCTAACTCGTTGTAATAAATAGTAATGTCGTCTGGACACATTTGTTTGCAATACACTGCTGGTTGGATTTATTTTGTTTGAAAATAAAAATTAATTATTTTTTCATTATAATAAATTAAAAACATGAAGAATTGATTACTAGTTAGTTAAAAGATCTATATTTAAAATTACAGGCCACACTGTATACTCGTTTGTTACTTTGTTACCCTAATTTAGTTTAATGTGACAGGCGCAGTTATTGGATAATATTAATTGAGTTTAAGTAACCAAATAATATTAACCCATTAGTTACTGACTTGATCTCGTCATGGCTCGTTAGATAGGCTCTACTGGGAATTACCAATCAAAGTCATTAGCGAGTAGGTATTATGTCTTCTATACGTTGTGATTTTAATTAATTGTACGGATTAATGTCAGTGTGTATCGTATTTCTCGTTGATCGAAAGACCTAAAGCATGTTCACGATTTGCAAGCACTTAGACTTATATCGTAGTTTTAAGTAAAATATTTATATTTAGTATCACTTCCGATAGTATTGATATTATGATATCACAACACTATGGTGTTTGTATAAAGTAAAAGTTATGTTTGCCGTAGTTGAAAATGTGCTATATATAAAAACTTCTAGATCGATTTCGTTCAAACCAATTTTCATTGAAAGTTTTTATAAAAATGTACATCGTGTATTTTTTCAAGATTAACACTCGCTCAGTTACAAAGTTAGAGGGGGGAGGACGTCCATTTTACAACTTTGGAAGCATCTATCTCCCAAATGTTAGACTTTCAGAAAAATAGTTTTTTGTAACCTCGATGACATTTGAAGAGACCTCTATCCATAGATAATATATGCCTGCCGTATGACAATTGGTCCCAGCCCGGGCCGGATATTTTTGCAACGCCTTAGCAATATTAAACAGCAAAGTTAGGCAATTGAAAATGATTGCCGCATTCTTTCACGAAGTTGTCGCGTTACGCCTCGACAACGGCCGGCGCACAGTGGATCGACGCCATACTGGCAAAGGGACATAGGCAACTTAAATATACATGTGTCAGTTTTTGACAAACAAATCATTCCATCGTATACGCCTAATTATAAGCTGTAAAAAACTTATGAAGCATTTTCTTACTGGAATCTTATATTAAGAGTTATGGCACCAAACGTGATTTCTTAGTATGGGAAATGGCATAAAAAATAGTGTATTTTCGGATTTTCTTCGTGTTTCGACTTGATTTTTTTATATGGTATTAAAATATATATTTGCTACATTTTCTCCAAACAAACATGGTGCGCCATACGCACCCCTTGCGAGGTACATGCGTTGGCCTATTTTTTACTTCTTATGGACCAATTGATTCATAAGTTATTACTTCGACATATTTTATCTCCGAATTTCACTTCAATGGTGACTTACTAATAAATGGTCAGGCCATAAATCATCGGTACACTTATAACAGATTACCAAAAGACGTTAACGTTAACCACCTATCGATTCTTATTAAGTTCTATAACCGCTTGAACGGCCAGCCGCGCGTCTCAAATTATAGTCAAGTGACCCGAGCGTTTTCGTCATCGTCGATAACGCCGGGCGTGCCGCACATATCGTAAACAATGACGATTTATGACTGTCAGTTTGGGAAGTTAGCAAACATTTGAAGTTTTTCATATAGCTGATGAACAGACCTTTTGAACTGTGTGTTTTACATTAAGTTTATTATTTATAAATAAATATAAATAGCCTTTGGACATTCCCACACATCGCCATCTAGCCCCAAAGTAAGCTACTCAAAGCTTGTGTTATGGGTGCCAGACAACGGATATAACACTTAAATACTTTTTGTTTGTAAATACATACATAATATACATAGAAAACACCCAGACCAATACAAACAGACATGTTCATGCACACAAATGTTTGTATTGTGCGGGGATCGAACCCGCACCCGCTGCGTAGTAGTCGATTTCTCGACCATTACACCAGACGGGTCGTCAAATAGTATTTGTTTCATTTATAAAATAGGTTGCAAATATGAACATCGATAATTTTAAGCTTGTTTCTCAAATAAATGACCTATATGTTTTAAGATTTAAAATTCATGTTTTGTACATGCTTAATGTAAAAAATAAATATAACCGCTTCGTATTGTACAATATTTTTTACTTAAAACCTTCCCTAATCTTCATAAAAATTGTTGGTTAGCTTGAACGTGCTCACAAACAATGCAATGTCATTTTTATTTTTTTAAGTTGATTGAATGATTTCTAATGTTGTCATACTTTGAAACAACCGGTGATTGTTAAAGAACGACACGTATTTTTTGCCAGGCGAAATTGTTTTCATTTTGAAAGCAATAAGGCTTTATATTCAAACACTTCGTTTGGGTACTACTAGTATCCAAGGCCGCTCAACTACAATTTTTGTTATGGGTACTACCCATTGTTGTTCAAGCGGGTAAATTTGTGTATCGTTAGTTGATAGCAAGTTAAGTATATAGTTAGTTTTTATGATATCTTTTAAGGATTTTAATTTATTTCATTACAGTGACATGTTTTAGCAAAAGCATAATGTACTTTTCTTTAAACCATTACAATACAACATATTTACGTACTTGATCAAATGAGCCTTAAAGAAACAAAGCACCTTACGTGTGTAACGAAAACTTAGCTAATATATATTACGATTCGTTAATAAAAACAATCTTTTCCAGAGATTGGGTACAATAAAAAAATATGGGAATCTGTTATCAGTGCACCGATGATCTATGGCCTGACCATTTATTAGTAAGTCACCATTAAAGTGAAATTCGGAGATAAAATATGTCGAAATAATAACTTATGAATCAATTTGTCCATAAGAAGGAAAAAATAGGCCAACTCATGTACCCCGCAAGGGGTACGTTTGGCGCACCATGTTTGTTTGGAGAAAATGTAGCAAATATATATTTTAATACTATGTAAAAAAATCAAGTCGAAACACGAAGAAAATCCGAAGATACACTATTTTTTATGCCATTTCCCATACTAAGAAATCACGTTTGGTGTCATTACTCTCAATATAAGATTCCAGTAAGAAAATGCTTCATAAGTTTTTTACAGCTTATAATTAGGCGTATACGATGGAATGATTTGTTTGTCAAAAACTGACACATGTATATTTAAGTTGCCTATGTCCCTTTGCTAGTATGGCGTCGATCCACTGTGCGGCGCTCTGAACGAGTATGTTACATAGTTTGCTTACAATATTTATCTTGGGACAAACGTAAAACGATAAAGGCCAAGTCATTTTCTTGTGAATGAAGTTAAAAAAGAGCGATTTTTCCTACCTCAGTTTAGACTTTTTACTACACCTTTTAGATCATCACTCATGGAGATTGCAGGTGATATAGTAAAAAAAAGTAAAGCTTATAACGTCCCACTGCTGGGTCAATGCCTTACCTCAACTATGAGATATTTTAAGCTATACTCTACCACGCTGGCTCAGTGCGGATTGGTGGTGGGGTTTTTGCAAGGCAAGCGACTAATCCTGCTGTCAGATATTATCAAGCCGCCCATAAGGCATCTGACTAGGTTTAACGACTAATTTCAACAGATATTAGCCGGGGCCAACAACTTACCGTGCCATTCGAAGCACGGAGATGCTCGAATATATGATACGTCGCTTATATGGTAGGAATGGTCACCCATCCAAACACGACTGCGCCGTGGGTTGCTTAACTTGGGTATCACTACCACAGCGCTGCTACCACTGCGTTACGAACACCTCAGATATAGGTAAAGTTATATAAGGTAAGGTATCTCAGAAGGTGATATATGTAAAGTTTTTTAAAATTGGCTACACTATAATATTGTAGGTACTTTATTTGTACCGTATGCACGTTCAATGGCCGTGTAATTAAAACTATAAACATTAACCTTATTATGGCGTTGGTGTATGAAACTGTTGACTTTATGTCGTATTCTAATCTGGATAGAGGGTCTACACCTTTGCCCCTCGTTCGATGTGGGTCGGAGTCTGTAAACATGACATTAGGAGAGATTGCCCGTGTTCATGGGGCGTGCTCCCTCGAGCTCTTATATTGGAGTGTTCTTTGCGTAACAAAATTGACACTATCCATTTTTGTTTTGCCATTAGAACTCCTTGACGTAGTGGAAAAGTATGAACGGTGCTTTTTAGTTTGATAGAATTGTGAGTGCATTAAAGGTAAAAGCTAGGGTGTTACTGTGACAGAAATTCATGTTACATCTATAGGTAGAGAAGATTCTTATAGCATAAGCAGATGAAACTTACAATAAATCTTAATTAATAATAATCTTATCCGTACAATAACACTATAAAGCTGAAGAGTTTGTTTGTTTGTTTGTTTGAACGCGCTAAAATCAGGAACTACTTGACCAATGTCAAAAAATGTCTTTGTATTGTATGGCTTATTTATCGAGGAAGGATTGATACTATATAAATAGGTTGAAGGGAGCAAATACAAAATCCGTGGAAGTCGCGGGGGGCCGCTTTTATTCCTTAATTGGACTAATATTGCTAACTAACTCAAAATGTTACTAACTATTTATAAATCCTCTTGCTTACAGGAGGAGAAACTATTTAGTAGTACCTACAATATATGCTTTACTAACCAGTAAGCCATTGACAAGTGGACTCACACGCCACTTTGTCGCTCAAAGGTCGCCGAGCACTCATTGTAGGGTAGTTTAGCAACTTAATTAGTCGCGCCGAGTTGCCAACAACTTTGGTAACTGAGGCCCTCCTGTTTGAGACGATTTAGGTTTATGTGCGTAGTTTTGGTTTATGATATTTTGGATACAAAAGGTTTTTTGAAACGTAAATCCCATTTCATATCAGGGGACTGCCTACTAACATATTTATAACACGTTTACGAAATTGGCTAATAGAAAATTGTTTTTATGACCTATTAGAATTTTATGACATAAAATAATAATAATAATGATAAAATGGATTGACATAATTATATTAATAGCCTTGACATTTATTTTTCAATTTTAAATAATTAATATTATGATAGGGGACAAATAATTGTATGACATTGAAATAAGTTTTTGCATGCCAAATTTTGGTAAAACATGTGAACCTGTGATATTAAATAAGATCTTATAATGTACCATGTTTTTCGCAAATAAATATTTGACTTTGACTTTGACTTTGACTAAATGATATCAGGAATATACATATTAGGTATTTGCGGTCCTCCGCGACTGCGTCCGCGCGTTTTTAGTTTGCTCCCTCCCCTCCCGTTGCAGCATAATGTTTTATAGCCATAAGCCTTTCTCGATACATAAACTATCCAAAACAAACAGATTTTTTTAAATCGGTCCAGTAATGCCTGAGATTTATTGATTTGCAAATTTGTCCGAAAAAATAGAAGTTTTTACCCTCAAATAGACGATTTATTGCCAAAATCTCGCAGCCTCCGACAACGACTTCGTTTAGTTAGGCTATTTACTAAGTTACACATAGTTAGCTCTGGTGCTCCACATATGACTGTAAAGGTATATAATAAATTGCCACCACACATCAAAAACATAGATAAGGATACCCAATTTTACAAAGCTTTAAAAGAATACTTGATACAGAACAGTTTCTACAGCATTAATGAATTTTTAGGCATTGTATAGGATGTTATTACTGTATTTTCTCTTTGACACAATAATGTAATTTGTTTAATGTAATGTATTTATTCTTAATTTATTGAAATGTATGGATCTATGAACCAAAATAATATTTATTTAACCTAACCTTTAATTATGAATAATTAATTAATATCGTGCTACAATTTAATTAAATAACCAACAGTTGCCACTCATGTTTGCTGTGCCCTAGCAGGGCGTCACTTGTACTTTATTTTAATATTATACCTGTACCATCTTACGAACCACATGTGACTTGCAATAAAGAATCTGAATCTGAATCTGATTAGCGCGTTCTAACAAACATACAAACTTCAGCTTTAAATATTAGTATAGTTTGTAGGTTATAATAATATAATCGTTAATAAAAGAAATGGTAGGCTTATAATAGTAAATAACAGAAGTTCATACAATGATGTAAATGTGTAGTCCAGCTTGAACCAGTACCATTTATTTTATTATAAATACTTCTTCAGTAACTAACATAGTTTGTAGCTATTTTTAATAGATCACTGATAGGGTCTATAAACATAGACCCTAAAATAATAATAACGTAAAAACTTACGTTTATAAGAAATTTCTAAAGAATCACTTGTTATTCTATATGAGAAAATATTTAACTTTTTCCGCGCTTATTTTCTCGCTATCGCTATACAGTCCAAGAGAGTAAAAGACTTCCACAGTTTAGAGGTAGACTCCTTGTTTCACGATTGATGGATGAAGTGTCGGCTGTGGCTACCGGCGTAGTTGACCGCCCTTTATACAATTAAGTGGCCTTTTAAACTATAGTTAACTATCGGTTATAACTTATTTTGCAGTTTGAAGTCTCCAATCGAGTTATTGTCAAGCCGAAGCTGGTCATAAAATTTTAGTGAGGTTATATCAGGTAATATTGTGTGAATTATGATCTAAGGTCAGTCAAATAACTATCGTATTTTTTAATAAATAATATATATATATATATACATATATATATATAATAAAAAATCGTCTCTATCGAATTTAGACGATATAATACGATAGAGGATTTATACGATATAATACGATAGAGACGATTACGGCTTTCAAAAAGAAGAAAAGGAACCGCAGTTAGCTTTGCTTATTTATTATTGAATCTCGGATCTAGACAGGTTTCAAAGCATGTCCAAAATTATATAATTTTGCAGATAATTTTTTTTTTAATCTGCTACACCTGGGTCATGAGCAGCACCTCTCAATGTAGATTAGCTTGTGCATCTGCTACAATGGACATGCTTTGAAACCTGTCTAGATCCGAGATTCAATAATAAATAAGCAAAGCTAACTGCTGTTCCTTTTCTTCTTTTTGAAAGCCGTAATCGGTGCGTATCATGCAAGTAAATATATTTTTATGCAGCGTAGGAAAATCTTGCAAGTATGAAGCTAATGCAACGCTGAGAAGCGAAAGAAGGCGCTGCATGAATATTCAGCGCGCGCGCCGCTGTCACTGCCCGCCTCCGTCAGAACTAGCTAGAGTGGTTAAACCATAAAATTAATATTCCTATCGGAATAGAAGGACAAGTAAAACGAAACCGATTTAAGATGTCAGTAACTAACATAAGCAAGTAACATTTGTAGCTTTAAATGAGATAACCTTTCGATCAGGTGATTTATAACAATGTTCCTAAGTTAAATATAGTAGTTTACTGCATGATAAACAGTCGACACAAAATATTGAACATGCAGCTCTAGTGTAAAACTAAATATTATTTCATTATACAAAATATTCGTCGATATACATTCCCTGTGTTATTCTGTCTTTATTTTTACGTAAATTAACGTTTGTAGAATAGAATAATCAAACTGCGTACTTTAAATTTGAAGCACATTGGTAAATATAAGTCGTATATTAAGAGGCTTCGATTTGGACTAATCTACCTGTTAAATGATTATTTGTTGGGGTTATGCCGCTGTAATGCATAACAATCAATCACCGATCAAGTCACCATGTTTCAGACGCATTATTTTTCCAAAATATACACAATTTCACACATAAATAAAAAATCAAATGCACGTAATTTTCAGCGAGCTACTGCGGGGCGGTCAACTGTTTGACATCTGCCAAAAATGGTTCTGCTACCCATCTCTTTTTATCTCACAGTTTGCTGCTAGTGACATCTCGCTTTTGTCGTTCTATTCCAAAGGGATAATAATTTAATGGGTTAAACTTTATAGTATTTTGTTCAACAAATGCACATCTACGATAGAGTTATATACACTTAAAATTCAATTCAATATCTTTACCGCATGTCACATAGCGGTAAGCTGTTCGTAATTACAAAATAAAGTAGCATGTGACGCCCTGCAAGGGCGTTGCAAAGAGTCTTAACTGAAATACTTATTCATAATACAATATTAAAATATTATATCGACAAAATTAATTACAAATTTAAAAAATATGTAAATAAAATTATTAGATTCATTAAATTGTATTTTAAGATTGAATAGTATTGTAGTTTTTAGGTCGTATCTTCAAAAAAAATGGGAAATACTGTAATAACATTTCGTGATAAGTATTTTTTTATTCAATTTAAAAAAAATGTGTTTTCTATATTTTTAATATCATTTGGGATATGATTATATCTATATTTTAATGAGCATTGAATGTGGAGTCGACGTGTATAGTTTTTCTTTTTTTTGACTTAACTTTCAAGATATGCTCAGGACCTAGTTTACACTGTCTAAGTAACCACTCCCAACTAAAATTCAATAAAGAACGGCATTTTGTATATGAAAACTAGCTGATAGCACTTACTGGAACTAACTTGGACACTGTGAAATATGCTCTTAGTATTATTTATTGTGAACTAGGTATAACGTAATAATTGTGCAGTGTTTTGATTCTAATCCATCGATAGACGTAAACACGCGTTGACATTTTAACCTCGGGTTAGATAATGATGTTAACTCTAGTCTGCGCAAGTATCTAGGGCTTAATTTGCTATCAATTGAATTTCAAAATATGTAAAATGTTGCAGTGCATCGATCGGGATCGTGATGAGGTGGATCTTAAGACCTTCTGTGTACCTAAGTCACTAGCACTCTCCTTCTCCCGTTCGATTGCTTTTTCAATCACGCTGGAAAAAATAACAGAGACTGATAGAATTCAACGTACGGATTTCGTCATGGAGTACATAATGTGAATATCGTCCCGCAGAACAGAACCTCTGTCGCGCAGTGACGTCACCTAGTAGCACTGACCTTAATAGCACATGATTGGGATCCCGTCTAATATCTACGCTGTTTTCAATGTGTTACGAGTTTTTTTTTAAATTATCTTACACTAATTCTCTTTCAATAATTATTACAATGATTGCGAAAATGTACTTATTAAACGTTGAAATAGAAATAAAGTAATTCCTGATCTATGAATTGACAACATTTCATTTTTGTAAAGGTATGAAAATTCGGAAACCATTTCAAGACTTAGCGATTCTAAACACATGAAAAATTTTGTAAGATTTTTTGCGCTTTATTTTTAAAGTTAAATGAAAAAGACAGGAAAGAACAACGAAGTTGGCATTTCACAAGTTACGCCTTTGCAATGACATTTCATGCAGAAAAAAAATTGCTTTTGAACTTTGAGCTTGCTGTCAGCTGTCACTTTGACATTTAGTGTTCTTGTTGTTTCCGGTGTTGTATTGGACATTATCGATGAATAACGAGATGGTAAATTGAAGATTATTAAAAAAACATTTTTTATTCAAATATTTTTTTAGTTTAGATACGAAATTATAATTCCTCATTCGAAATATGATTGATATTTGTTCATCATCATCATCATCATCATTATCAGCCAAAGGACGTCCACTGCTGAACATAGGCCTCCCCCACGGATTTCCACAGCGACCGATCACTAGCGGTCTGCATCCAGTTTGATCCTGCGATCTTTATAAGGTCGTCTGACCATCTTGTTGGTGGACGTCCCACGCTGCGTCTCTGGTCGAAGGGTCTCCAATCTAGAACTTTCCTGCTCCAACGGCCATCAGTTCTTCGCGCTATGTGCCCTGCCCATTGCCACTTAAGCTTACTGATTCTCAAGGTCATGTCCGTTACCTTGGTTTTTCTACGTATCTCCTCATTTCTGATTCGATCCCGTAGAGAAACACCCAGCATAGCCCTTTCCATCGCTCGTTGTGTGATTTTGAGCTTGATATGAGAATATTTGTTGATATGAGAAAATAATTTTCAGACATCATAATAATAATAAATTAAAAAAGGATGCTACGTTAGCTTGGTTTGGTTACTCTTCGCATAACTTAAATCAGGTAATGGTGCATAATAAATTAAAATTAAATACTTAATGGATATACCATTGATATTGACATCTTAATTCTACAATTGATACAGACCACAACACTATTAACGTCAGATATTTTTTTTATCGAATATAGCAAAGACGTGACCTCGTAACATCCAACTTCAGGTACTTACGCTCTTTTTCAATGGAGAGCTTAAAGACAATTATTATTAGTAATACGGATGCCTTCATTTTAGAAGTTCTTTCAGGAAAAAAAATGTGCATATAAAAATTTTGAAATTTTGTCAATTCTGGTTTGGGAGCGTCAAGTTTTTAAAATTAGTTCAGTTCAGTCATTATAAGTGAATAATTAAGTATAGCAAACCAAAAATTTAGTAAATGATATTCACAAAGATGAAATAAGAAACCAAAAATATTCCAAAAACTTAGGAAATGAGTTAACAAAGAAATCGATATGCACATCTTGTAACGACTAAATGATTGCGTTGATTTGTTTCCTGTACGTAATTAGGAGCTGATATTATAGTACAGAGTGGTAAATAATAGTTACCTATAGTTGCCAATTTTTTTCTGCTACAACACTATCCTTAAATTGTAGCTTTCTTAAAACATGAAATTATCTAAAGCCCAAAATCTAGTACGTTTTTGGAAAATATGAAATAGGAAGTTATTCTGTTATTTAAATAATATTTTGGGTATTGCCTTAAATTGCCAGAGAATTAATTGAATAATATTTTTACTTTTTTGTAATAGTTAATTCTACATTTTTAATACCTTTCTATTGGTGCACTTTTAAACGTTATAATAAATCTTTAACGTAAATTGTGGTTTGACGCAAAACATAAAAACGACCTCAAGTCTGTGGACATTTTAAAGACACCGGCTCGTTTACCGTGTCCCAGGGCAGCAGGGCTATTACCTATAATCAATCCCTGTAGGTCAGTCACCGTGACAATGATGTCATAGCCATAAGTATTTTCATGGCCTGAAAGTAAGCGCTTGCAAATGACTGTTACCACCACTGTAACTATTGTTTAACCAGGATCTTAAACTCTTTACACACTGCAACTTTTAGCATCGATGCAGTCGCAAAATGTCAACCTTTCCCCACTGCGCTACTTTTAGCATCGATGCAGTCGCGATGCTGACGCGCGTTAGCATCGATAAAGTCGCAATGCAGAAGCTGGAAACTGACAAATTATGTACTGTATTTTGGCGACTGCATCGTTACTAACGCGCGTAAGCATCGATGTAGTCGCGCTTCTGCATCGATGCTAACGTGCGACTGCGTAGATGCTAAATTTAGTCTGTTCATTGCGTGAGTCGCGATGTTGAAGCGCGTTTTCAAAACGCGCGACTGCATCGATGCTAAAAGTCGCAGTGTGTAAGGGGTCTAAAGTTCAACCTAATTGATAAGGTTATCAATTCTCTTTCACGACTCTTTAAGATGCACCTTAGTGCATGTGCACTGGTTAGTGAGTCATAGGGAAAAGTTCAGCTTATAACCCCGCACAGGATACTGAAGGCCAAAACTAAGAAAAGTACTTTTAAGGATATCTCGGTGTGTTGATGAATATTCTTATTTCATCATCATGACATAGGTAATAATTAAATAATAATCAATGCAGTTAAATGTAAGCGAGGGAAAATACAGCAACCATTAATCCTATGTCAAACATGATCTATCTGACAGGTCTAGTGCTGTCCATGAGTGCTAGTGTTATCTACCATCACAATGCCATAATCGAATATCCCTCTTACAGTACTAACTCAATTTTTTTCGTCTGTCTATTAACTTTTACTTATAAACTCTACTCTAGCCATGTCATACAATGATTGTTATCGCATCGCGATCTCCTGTGAGTTATGTAATAACCTCGCCAGAGATTCGATTCCACTCGCTCTCTCCGCTCGCTTCGCTCCCGCGGGGCGCTGCCGTCAACCGAGAAATATACTCGCATATTTTATGTAACACTGACCCCATTGTATTTATAATTTTAAACGAGTTCCTATCACAAGAGATAATATTTCGTTTTGTTCTGAAATATATTTGACGTAGATTTAAAAACATCTAACACAGCTATTTAAAGAATCACTGAAGTGCGAATAAGGCCTAATGTCTACGGCGCCGCGTCCTAAAGGGCCATCCATAACATGTTTTACAAATATTTTAGGGTATCATCAGATAGTATTAATGAAAGCACTCTTATGCCAAAATACGATCACTTTAGCCAAAAGGATATCATCGTTAAATATTAACAACTTCTTATCTTAACTTATCTTTAACTAACATGAAAAATATAGCATGATAACTGCCTCGGTGGCACAGCTGCAAGAAGGTCGCAATTTTAAGCGACGGCTGGGCCAGAAGTCCCGGATTTATCGCCGGGTCGGGCCAGTAATAAATACCTAGGTTTTTCTGTTCTGAAATTCTTAGGGTAGCCCAGAGTTTGTAAGTTGGCGATGTTTCTCCCCCGTGCCTCGGATAAGCACGTTAAGTTGGTCCTGCGTATGATCTCTCTCCGGTCGTGTCAGATTGCTGTCCCATCGGACTATGAGAGTAAAAGGAACAGAGAGTGCACCTGTGTTTGCGCACACACTTGTGCACTATAATATGTCCCGCGCAGTCGGTTAGTCGTTGTGAATGGCCACCGTAATCGAAATCGGCTAGGAGAACTACTACTGCTACTACTAACTAGCATGATTAGAACAAAAATTTCAAGAGTCAAGTTTTAGGAATTGACATAATAAAATAAGTTTGATGTACTGTTTGTCGGTGACTCGGTGTCGGTTCTGTATTTCTGTTTCTAAGTATTTCTGTTTTTTTTAGTGTTTTGTCACTAAACAAAATAATAAACATAAATTGCACTTGTAAAAAGAAACTGTGTATAGACATACGTACGACACGGTTCGTTCACATTGGCTTTTTACAAGTGCAATTTATGTTATATAATAAAATTGTTGTTTCAAGTACTATGTTGTTCACAAGTCCAACAATTCTAACACGTGGCAAAGCTCTTCACAAAGTTCGTCGTAGCCATACTACGCTCGTAGCCAACCCGTAGCGCTACGTTATGCGATCCCGTAGCCCGTAGTCCGTAGCTCGTAGCGCGTGTCGTGGCCATTCTCTGGTTTCTTTCACCGCGATTTTTCATTTGCTCTTACACTTGCTGTTTTAGATGAGTTTTTCAAGTTGCCGTTTGCTTTAACAAACATGTTTTACAAACTTGCGGAGAAATATTGCTAGAAAAATATAATTGCATAAGTTTTTAAATAGAACTTCCTGAGCATTTTCCGGAAGCTTTCTAATGTGAGTTACCTTTTGCATTTTTTTCCGTACCTACATGTATAAATTCAACAGGCCTAAAGACTATCTATAATGTAATGTTATACCTACAGATTTTTATGTAACTTTCTTATGTCGAGTCTAATGGACAGTATTTTTTTTTGGGAATATTCTAAGAAGAGCAGGCATGCCAGCCGGTGCCTAAGTGTCGTTTGATCAGAGCCAGCTCAGCGACAGACGGACTCACTAAAATCAACTCAGCTGTTTTTCATCATACACCCCTCCTGCCGCCTTGCGAACACGCAAAAAGATCATTTCTCTGCCTCTCGAAATTCTGCCAGCTTTTTATGACAAATAAAATAACACTTCCCATTCGCATTCGACCAATAAAAGTGTTAACACGAGAAGATTTATAAGCGGCTCTTTGGAAACGAAAAGACGTTGCCAACTGAATTTGCATTGTTTTGAAATTCATATCTGAATAATCCATTCTTGTTTGTAAGTTATATTTTTTTTAAAGTTTATCTTCTGTTAGAGACCTTTTGCACTTGTCATTATCCAAAAAAGTACAAATGCTAAGATAACAATTTACGAATACGAATGAAACCTAGGTACGCAATTTAAGAAATATAAAATACGCTTTATTTTTTAAAAATCCATACACACTCGGGCTCGACAGGTTGGCACACAGCTAGCTGGTAGCCAAGCCCCTTGGGTCGAGTGCTGTGTATTAAAGACGTCGCCGTAAACACTCGGGCCCGAGTGAGCAGCACTCAACGAGTTAAATAACAATTTAGGTAAATATCGTCATCGCCTTTATTTTGTCTGGCACAAGGAAGTGAAACGAATCCCTAGGCTTTTCCAACTGTGTCTCTAGTAATTCATATTCAGTGTTTAAGCTTTGACCTCGTCTGTTTAGCAAAGCGTTAAACGCTTATTTAGTCGCAGGGCAGCGCAACCGCAAGCGGACCGAAATAAAAATAAACGCCCGGAGTCAGGGGCAGGAATGTTCATTTGGGCTGACCGTCGTCACGCCAAGACAACTCAATAACCCACTGAACCTACCTCCTACCTGATAACACTTGTAACTGCGGATAAGTATGCCTTCAAATAGTTGTAACTTACTTTAGTACCATGTACTTGATCTTTTTTGTATGCTCAATAGCACGAATAATTGAATTATTATTTATTCTATAAGAATATACGCATCACCTTAAATAACAACATCATAAAACCTAAACTGTTGAATATCTGTTTGTTAAATACCAAAAAACTTATTAAAACAGTTTTTAACGTTTGTCTTGGAGTGACATTGTTTCATCTCTCTGTTGTTAATTTCATCATTATAATTAATAATTATATTTATTTATTTCACATTCAAAAAGATCCATATTTAAAAAGTACATTAAAAATACAGTTTATATAAAAATAATAACACAAAATGAATACAAGTACCATTAGAAAGCCAACGAATACAGTATAAATAAAAGTATATTAGGTACATTAAATAAACGTACACGTATTTATACATATACAGTAAAAAAAGTTTTCATGGCAATGGCTATCCATTGCTTGTACGTATGAGTTTGTCCTTAACTCTCGAAAAGACTTTTGAGAACGACATTGTCACTGATGCCAACCTTAGACAAAAAGATGCTATACGACCGCGAATGGTATCAAATGAGTTGAGAAGTGCCTTACCAAACATCTCTGATGCAAAGCACCAACGTTTCAATCCCTTTAGCTGCCTGAAGGTATTATTGTAGGCAACTCTGATACCATTTATAAGCACATGGTATCATTTCGTTACCTGTGAATAGGTTGAATAAACAGTCTTCGACCAAACAGCTGCAAATGTAATGGGGAATCTGAGGAAAGGAACAATAATCAGTGACGATCCCATGTCATAGCGAGTAAACGCCGTCATCAAATGCTGTCGGGCAACATCAGTGCTGTCAGAAGGCAAGGCAAGGTGTATAGGTAATCACTATATCAGGTATTGCTTTCGACTGGGCATTAAGAGGCGGAAAGCCCCCGGTTCTTAAACTGCAGTGCGGAAGGCAAGGCAAGAGCGAAACCACCGCACTGCCTTCCCTGATTAGAAGTTTAAAAAAAACTTCACTGACAAGAGCCTAGCTCTTAAATTTGATGATGATGATGAAGTTTCTTATAGTAAGTGGCTTTTTCATCTCTAGAGGATAAAATAGAGCCGAATAAAATGCGAAATTAGGTGTGAAAACTCAGAATAGTTCGAGGTCTAATAAAATGATATTGTCGATACAGAGGCGAGTGAGCAAGTGGTTACTAAGTCTGTCGTTTAAAGTTTTGTGTAGTAAATGGAAAGTCCTTGCCTGGACAAAAGACTTAATCCCTTTAAAACTTAAACGTTGTATTGATTTTTAATAAATATTGAATCATACTAAATTATTCTCAATATTTGAAAACATTATTTAAAAACTTCGTTGTTGAGTATATAACACTTGGCTCGCACACAAAAAGGCTCTATCGCGTAACGAAGACAAGTAATACGCACTAGTGTGGGTTAATCAAGCGCCAAGAGCGCACTGAGCGGCCCTTATCACGCTCTTATCAATTAATGGGACCGTCACCTGGCCCCCTCACTACTCGGCCGCGTGCGTTTCAGCTCAATCATAAGACTACGTGTTTCAGCTTTGACTAAATATGGACATAACTTTGAAAATCATAATTAAACTAACTTCATGCAAGCGGAAATTTCACTGTAGTCGCCAGTAACCAATATTTTTTATGGAAACTGTTTCATATTGATGGATTTTGTTATTTATATATTTTTTTTCTTTATTAAGGAAACAACAGCTTTATAATGATTCATAAGGGGCAAATATTAAAATGATAACACACAATTTTGTTTTTTTGTGGAAGAATCGCCTTTCGATGTTTACCACAAAAAAAATGTTCCGTCATCAAGAAAGTAAATACCAAACTCATAGAAATGTACCTCTAGAAAAGAGTAACGGCTGCGCTTTATTGTGTTATTACGACTCTTTATTTCACAATTATGATAATATACATTTATGCTTTTAAGACTTTATTTATGTGAATTGAACACACGTTCAGATAGCATTCCTACTCGTAATGGACTTTTAGTGGGTTAGTTCTAGAACGCTCTTAACCACTTTAAAGTGTATCTCTCTTCATTACGACTGGTTGATCACTCGCCCCAGGCAGCACTTAGCGGTTCTTATCAATTAATGGAAACCTCCTCTCCCTCCCCTCGTGCTAGCTCGTATCGGCCACATCTTGAACGATTTATAGCACCGAATGTAGATCATTATTGCCAACTGTGGAATATACCCTATGTGGGGCGCCAATATATTGCAAAACTTCTTGAACACATACGTTTTTCTTACAATTCATCTTGAGCACAATAATATTTAGTTTAAAATTATAAGTTTATAAATAGGTAACTTAGTTTAATATGTCAATTGTTGAAATATAGTAAAATTGACACTGCGTTTATTTTATCCACTTCCTAGGTTAAATCGAATACCTGCTGTACATACACAAGAATGATTTAGGAACATATGAAATTTACGCGAATACTAGTCTTTGAAATGGAAGATTCCTTCGGATTTATTTCGCACACATCTTATTAAAACTATATGCCTGACCATTCGAATGCTTTCAACATCCATGGTTACAGGTAAGGCTAAGGTATTATATGTTATTAAATAGTTATGAAATGAAATGAAACTGCCATTACTCAATAATGTTAATTGACGTCCCTATCCACGCAGAAAGAGCTTCCTGTGTCTTGAGATCTTGCAGTATGTGATGTTGCTCGGGTCTTCGAAAGAAATGCATCCCAAGCCGGTAGAACTTTCCAACCAACTTCCCTGTTAAAATTTTGTTATTTCAATGGCCTTACGTAGCATGCGAGGAATGAAACGCCGTTCTTTAGCGAGTATTTTAGGTGGGTTAAAACATGAAATCAAAATCAAAAGGTTGGTCAAAATGTGCGTGTACTAAATTCGTAAAGTCTTTCATTTCAATGATTTAGGAACCTGCGCTGTTACTGTTAATGTTAATATTTTCAAAACACATTGATCAGGCCATTATTACATTCAAGAATATTTGAGGCATTAAATTTATTAATAAACGTGATTTAGATTTGCTCTATTTTCGACTTAAGATTCCTGAATATTCAAAGACTAAAGGAAGAATTCCAAACATTTTCTTTAACTTCAATGTATATGTACACTTGTAAGGTTATCTTTCTAGCAAACATCTCGGAATGGAGAAGGGAGGAAGACAGATAGCCTATATTATCAGAATAGGACCCTGATTATCCTTACACGGTGATTTAAACGCTCCGACCAATATGGCACCCTTAGGCTTAGTTCTCATAGGGTCCACAAAAATAAACAGTTTTTTTTCATTATTTTTTCCAATCCAAGAATTAACCCTATAACAAACATTTCATGGTCAAGTCGCTAGTGTCTGTAACTATTTTCATTGTAAATACGAGTTTAGTAATTGAAGTCCTAGCACGAATGTACTAGGTGAGCATTATTCATAAAACAACTTATCTTTTTAAAAGTAAACGGCGGAAACATTCGTAAGATTCGTTTTCTGCTGATTTGTAAATGTGGTTTGTACACTTAGGTACATTGACAAATAAGATAGATATTCAAATGGATGTGTTCAACAAGTATCAAATGTAAATATTATACTAGCGACTTTGTAACTAAGCAGTTGTCCTTATCGCGAACGCTATAAAACTAACCGAGTGTTATATAAACCCATACTGCGCATTTCGAGATTCCTTCCGTGACACAAAGCGGCGTAAACGTACGTTTGTGGCGACGTCCTTTTACTTCACAATCTGTGCCAATAGACAGAGTATTGCAGAATCTTCTATTATCTATCATAAGATATTACAGATCATTCAACAACTAGCATCAACTGACAAACCACGATCTTTCATTATACACCGCGAGCAACACGCAAGCGAAATTGCGTGTTAATAAATTTTTAATTCGGTAGTTATATTATTGTGTATGTGTGTTAGCCCGCAGTATTCTATAGGTCTGTATTGCATTTCTAATTTACTACCTGATGCAAGAAATAAATATTGAAATTGTAAATTAACAACTGTCGAAAGTAAATGGTCCAAAAATAATGGTCAAGTTTTATCTGGGTTGCATAAATAACGCAAGAAATGGAACGAAGTTTCGTCAAGTCTTTCTGTCTGTCTGTCCGTATATTACAGCTACTTTATTCTGAAAATATTAGCATGATATAGATGAAACTTGGTAAGTGTATCCTGCCAATCGCTTCACAAATCCTATACAAAAATATACAATTATGACATTGGAGGGCATGGAACTAAAATAAAATGAAAAAAATCTCAACCCATGCATGTCTGTGGATTGGTCTCTTAAAATGACATCGAGGTTTTGAAAACCATTCTATCTGATACCCAAACGTTTGTTAGATAGACATTTGCAAAGTGGTAAAATAGGCGTCCCTCTAACTTTATACTAAGGTATTGAATTAAAAAAAATGTATGTAGATCTTTACAAATACTTTCAACAAAAAGTTTTTATCACATTTTCAACAACCGCAAATATAACTTTGTCCTCCATACAAATACTATGAAAAACAAAGTTATATTTACTGTCAACAAAATATCACAATATTATTATAATAGAAGTAGTTTAATTTTGTACAAGTAAGTAGACCCCTAATTTAGTTAAAGTTACCACGGAACCCTCAGTGCGCGAGTCTGACTCGCACTTAGCGGATTTGAAATGTGCTATAACACTAAGCCTTACCGCACAGAAAGTTAACTTAATTTTTACCGATCGATACCACCTAATTATTACATTGGTTTTTCAACAATATCTACTGTGTAGTTCATCAAAGGTCAACAGCATTTATTTCTGTTAGTACACAGTCGACAAACAATAGTGAGCAAGCGGCCTTAGCGCGCAGAGCGAGCGGGTGTGTTTTACGGCGCCCTCTCAGCGACGGATGAGTCGTCTCGGCCGCATTGTCCTTTTGTAAGGCTTGATAGAAAGAATAGCTATTTATTGTCACTGGGTAAAAGTAATACATGTCACCATACTCTGATATTAATTAGAGACCAAAATGACATTCGGTGGGTGGCCACTTTTTCACAATTAAAAAAAATGCTGTTCCTAAATAAACGAAAAATTAAATTTTTATATTCAGTTGTTTTTTTTTGTACTTATAATTTTATAGTTGTAGTTTTAATTTGTGTTAAGCAGAAGTATGTTGGCATGAATTATAATAACAGTGCTATTACAAAAATAAACTCTGTTTCTAAGTATTTTTTTCATCATCATTATTTCTAGAAATAATTTATTTATAAAAAGTAATAAAGAGTCAAAATAGGTAAAAATCATAGGAGAATATTGGTATTGCAAGGGAGAGGGCTTAGATTTTTTACTCATTAAAAACTGTTTTATGTATTACATCTGCTTACATCTCTATGCAACGTTTCACATGTATTATTTATATAATGTTAGTAATGACACTTTAATGAAATATATTACTAGTTCGATGAATCACATACAATAGAATTGTTAAAAGACTGTTGCACTACGCTTGCGACATTAAAAAAGAAAATGTGCAATAAAAGCTGACATGCTGGTCTATCTTATTAAAAATCATAGTATAGGAAATTTATTTATTATTTATTTATAATCAAGCTACTAATAATTACCTTAAGAGTTCAGCCCATAGAATATAGGTCAAAATGATTTCGGTACACCACAAAATAATAACTTTGTGTGGAAAGATAAACAGATGAACCGTTTAATTGTTGAGAGCTTAGGTGCCATGCCTTACATGGAATTATTATTTTTACATATTTATTTATATATATTTTTATGTAAATGTGTTTAAATATGTATTCGTTTATATATTTTGTATTATGGTGTGTATTTTAGGGTCATTTACTGACATTAAATTTTTATATAATGTGCACTTATCATCTTCTTTTATGTTTATTTATAAAAACCTGTCCACTTCAAATTTGTTTAAAATAATTTCATCGCCATGCCTCTTCTTTCATTCTTCATGCTTTTCCTTACCTGAAGGTTGTCTGGAAGAAATTGCTACAAGCAATAAGACTTACTAAATTGTACTTATAGCGAATATATAAAAAACTATCCTGTGTAATTACTCGCTTCCTACTACTACTACACTCGCTTCATGTGAGATTTGCCTTAGAAACTTCCACACTGCTTAAATATGCACATCTCCTTTAAAATTGGTCAAATATAATATATCTCCATGTTTGAAATCGGTTCACCTGTTTCTGAGTGAAAACATTAGTTCAACACACATTTTCGATATTATTCGTACGTAAGTAAGGTTAAGGTTGTACATTAATTACTAGATTACATTTATATTTATAAAATTCAACTCATAATCTCCAGTAAAGTCTTGAAATAGGCACTCATGTGACCTCAGCGTCGGCATTCTATTAGTTTCATACAATGGCTCGTGCTTTATTGTAATGTAAAAATGGTTTCATTGGAATTTTGCCCACCTAATGCACAGTTCAGTAAGCAGTCCCTAAATTGGGCTGTAGTCCGTGCCGGATGGGATGCGGCTATCGGGCCCTCAGGTGGGCAGCCTCGGCGCCGCCCGCCCGCCCTTTGATGCCTCACTAACCACAGCGGCAGGGATATTACGTATCTATCTTAATCGATCTAAACTCGACTTCTGCAGCATTGCAATTGCAAGTGGCGTCAGTTGTTGTGAAATTTCGTTCACTGATGTTTAGTCCGTACAAATTATTCATAGATGGCGTAAGCATTTGCTTTCATCGCAGTGATTTTTCTTCTTTGTTTTAAAAATTTTAAAAATGGTACATTATATTTTATATAATTTTCGCACTTTTCTAATTCAAACAGCTAAGAAGTCACTGCCTGCTGACGTAGTTCTAAAGGAATAAATGACTTAGGCGTGCCATATGACTTGTTAAATACAACAAAAAAACTAGTCGAAATGATAAACTCCTCCTTTTGAAGAAGGTTGATTATATAAACAATAACCGCGTGTAGTATTTAACAGCGTTGACATAAAATTATTCACTATCAATGCTAAGCTTGAATTGTAGTTTTATGGCAATAGCTTTCAAGTTACGCAATCATTCTATAGGCAGTCTTCTTAGCTACATAATAATAGGGTATATTTGATGTGCGGGTCATTAGCTTTGCGATTTATAAAAACTAGCTAGTGTATTATTCTTTGGTATTATTATAATTTTTTTCGGGTTCTTTTTTATTTTATATACCTTCTAATATTTACCGGCGTACTAACAAAAGGCCAGTAGTAGGCTATGCGATCGATCGATGTTAGTGATGAATTAAATAATGTTTTGATAAATTAAAGATCGTAGTTTAAATTAAGTTAAAACCGATGTGCCCTTGTGTCAAATATATGTAAGAACCTTAAGAGTATTGCTCGATCAACGATACAGGTGCCTGGAGACACTTGACTTGTCGTTCCATTCGCGCACAGTTTCTCGACGCCCTACTACGTCAGACGTTGTTTACCCTACATATTCCCTTGTTGTTTTTCTTACTTACATTGTAAAGTAAGTTTGAGTGACTAGGATGATCACTTATGAAAAGATTGGAAGTGCATCATCATTTATCATTATCCGCCAAAGGACATCGACTGCTGAACCTATGCCGAGGCCTCCCTCACGGTTTCTACAGCGACTAATCGAAGGGTCTACAATCTAGACCTTTTCTGTCCCAACGATCATCAGTTCTTCGCACTATGTCCGTTTCCTTAGTTCTTCTACTTATCTTCTCATTTCTGATTAAATCTCGTAGAGAAACACCGGACATAGCCGTCTCCATCCCTCGCTGTAAGATTTTGAGCTTCCTTATAAGGCCTATAGCAAGAGACCATGTTTCGGATCCGTATGTCATCACGGGTAACACACACTGGTTGAAAACTTACACTGAGGTAATTGAGACTGATTATGAACATCGTCAATTTGTCACATTTGTTAGATTGTCTCTCCGCTCACACTGTAAAGTAGACTCGAGTTAGTAGAACGAGAGGAGTACAAAATAGGGCATCGTCTTACTCGTACATGGTACGTCCCCTGACCTCCGTGATTTCCCCGCGGGCCTCGATTCAATAAGCCGACAAATAGCAGATACACTACAACAAGATTCATTTTATATCCAATTTATCGAGTCTACTTAACAGGCCCACGAAAGCCGATTACGAATTTAACAACAAAAGCCAACCGCCATTGTTTTATAACGAGGTGTAACTTTCATTTTTACCGAAGTGGTGTTTCTAAGGACGTTAAATTATGAATTTAATAACCATCAAAAATTATCAGAGAGGACACTTTTAGTTAATAAAAGTTGGCATCGTTTCTTCACAAAATTCTTATCTTATATAATGCGGCATTATTTAAATTCATGCACTGCGGATACTTTTCAGTTTTAAGATGTGTCTTACGATTTCAATAAGTTAAAAAAAAATGCAAGACAAGCCAATAGAGTGTAATGTAATTGAAATTGTTCGTACAATAGCATATCTAAATTAACTTTAAACCATGATTATGTTATTTGTTACATTAGTTCCAAGAGTCAAAGACATAGCAAGAAGTCAGTTAGTCTGAGAATGCGGTCAAAGTGCGGCGGAGGATGCCTGGGGTAGATACTGAAATATCATCAACCTCGAATACTCGACAAACAATTTCACTTGGGTGGAATATGTGCTACAACTTGGCAAGATTGGACAAACAGTGATGTCACATTTTAACAGTGAAATAAATGATTGCATTTTTAGTGTTAGTAAAATTTACAATCAATCCAATTAACACAATAACGGAAACTCTATACTCGTATGTCGAAATGGCATAGCGCCTGCTACAAAAATTTTGTGCGAATAGTTAGTGATACATAAGCCTGATGCCAAATCACTGCCGCAGTGCCGGTGCCAGTCTCACGTATTTAATAAGTTCCTAAATATTAATAAACTGCAGACGTATGTACGCTGTAGATGCCGGAAATCATATATCGCCTGGAGCTAATGCGGAACACTAGCGGCGCAGGAGCCAGGGCTATTCTCTTTTGATGTTTCCTTATTTCCGGATACAACCATCCCTTTTACTCTTAGGGCCTTAATAGTATGTGCGACAAAGACGGCTAGATTTTAACATATTGAGATCGCGTGACGCGAATCACACCGAGGCCGCTGCGATCGATAGAATATTAGTCCGAGAATCAAACCGATAATATTATGGAAATTAACTCTCAGCAATGGCTGGCTGAACCTTGTAATTCCAGTAGGTAAATGTTTACCCGAGTTAGCTTTCAATGGAATATGATGACAGAGAGCGCGTGGGCGGATTGTAAAATCAAAAATGCAGCACCTGTGTAAACAAAATCAGCACGATTGTACAGAGGCAAATATTACTAATTCAAAAAACAGTTCAGATTCAATTTGAATTTTAGATAGAATCATAATCAGCAGTTCAATATTCATAGTACATGCATACTTAATATCGCGGTAAATTGAACAGCAATAGAAGCAGCGATGCACTTAAACGCAAGTGTTCTTGAATATGCATATGGCGCTGGGGCACGCGGGGGCACGGGGCCGGGACGGGGGGGACACGTGACGGGAATACACGGGATCTGCATTCGCGGGACGTGTCGCAGCGTATGCATCTACCGCTTATCTCGTCCATCAATAAAGAGAATGCTGTATTTACTCGAAAGCTGCTAAGCCCGAACCTTTTTTTTCCCTTGGACATTCCCACACATCGCCATCTAGTCCCAAAGTAAGCTACTTGAAGCTTGTGTTATGGGTGCCAGACAACGGATATAATACTTAAATACTTTTTTGTAAATACATACATGATATACATAGAAAACACCCAGACCAATACAAACAGACATGTTCATGCACACTAATGTTTGTATTGTGCGGGGATCGAACCTGCAACCCGTTGCGTAGTAGGCGATTTCTCGACCACTTCACCAGACGGGCGTCAAACTTTGGTAATTTACTCGGTTTTTCTCAAAAGAAAGTAATACAAAATTCAATTATTAAAGCGGTATTCGTTAAAGGCTAATGAAACGCCTTGAGTCAGGTTAATAAATAATATTGCCAACTAAGCAAACTTTGAAAATTATCAGGGCTGAATTTATTTTACCCAAAAATACTAAGTCAAATTTAAATTTAAATTAGTTTCACTTCACCGAAACTAAATATTTACTATTACTACTAATTTTATAAGTGTTTGTTTGAACGCGCTAATCTCAAAAACTACTTGACCAAAAATTAATTTCATGATTTTTCTATAGCCTCACGGCTCTATAGGAGTTTACGCGGTCGTATAAACAAAAAAAAATACAAAAGAATTAAAAACGCCAGTATTAAGAAAATATACACAGTCATACTTTTTTCCAAGAAGGGATATTCAATCGAGGCCCTGTTTAACAATGAAAACAACCCAATAAATAACACCTTTCGAAAATTAAGAAATCATTTTGTGTGTAAAAGATGGCAGTCAAACTACTAGACACTTTTTCTTGCTGTAAACAAACCCCTAATGTATTATGTAATGGATGTGAACTCTACAGAGCGCACATATACAACACAAAAGAATTTTACGTAATAGGTACTCGTATTTGCATTTCGCAACTCTTTTTCCATGTTGTCATAGTAAAATGTTGTTTCGACTCTAGTTGTAAAACTGAACACGACAGTGTTCGCAAATAATGTGCGATACGTGGACGATTGTCGGCCATTTGCGACTCTCATTGTATTGTGCTCTACACTATGAACAAAACCACTTTTTAAATCGTCACATATTTCTTGAAACTGTTTGTCACTGATATTAGTGAAAAACTTTACGGATTTATTTCGCGCACATTCTATTAAAACTATGTGCCTGACCTTTCGAATTCTTAACAGCATCCGTGTTCACGGGCAAGTCATAGGTGTTATTTTTCATAACATAGTTATTAAAATAAAACTACTATCACTCATTAATATTAATTGACTTTCCTATCCAAGCAGAAAGAGCTTACTTGAGACTTGAGATCTTGCAGAATGTGATTTCCACTGTCCAATATAATGGTGTATAATGAAGATCATTATTTTTACAGGTATGCACTACATCCATCTTTGTATCTTTGACTTTGCTTTTTGGTACTTTGAACTGCCATAAAGGTACTCGTGCCTTACATTCTTGATCTATATCAGTTTTCATCTATTTCTAACCGCCTTCAAATCTATGGTAAAAAAATTCACTCGTATAAACCAATTGCATGCTCGTAGCGCAGTGGTACTCGTAGCAGCGATACCAATGTTAAGCAACCTACGGCGGGGTCGGTTTTGAATGGGTGACCATTGCGACCATATAAGTGCCGAATATCACGAGCATCTCCGTGCTTCGGAAGGCACGTAAGCCGTTGGTCCCGACTTATATCGGTTGATATTAGTCGTGAAGCCTAGTCAGAGGCCTTATGGGCGGCTTGATAACATCTGAAAGCAGTATTAGTCCCTTGCCTTGCAAACACCCCCTCCACCAATCCGTACTGAGCGTAGTGGAGTATGGCTCAGAGTACCTCATAGTTGAGGTAAGGCCTTTGCCCAGCAGTGGGACGTTGCAGGCTAACTTCACTTTACTTCAAAAAACAATTATGCCAGGCAAGTAACATAGCTCTCAAAATTGCTAAGATTTTGTTTACCCCAAGTGTCAGTGACTTTGTTTTTATGTTATATCCTGAAATAAATAAGAAGTCATCGGAGTACTAGCTGATCGAGCCTGTATCCTCATCACACACTATTCATTTACTTTTCTATTAGACAGCCATACATAACACACAAGCAGGGTTATATTATTTACCTATATAGAACATTAATGTGATTTACGATAATGATTCATTAAACTGATTTATGAACTCTCATGAATCATGATTATTGTGCTGGTATTAATGTCTGAATGGTGTTCTGATTTTTATATTACAGTGGTAAGTTATTAATACAGGGAGTTAATTAATGAAATCAGACGTTTTTTTGGCGGAATTTGATAATATGGACACAAAGATACTGGGTTTTGGGTGTGGGTGTTAGGTGGACCGTGTTACTGAGACTATGGAAAAACTATGAACCCTGCCTGACGTATGTTTCTGACACGGACAAAATGGCAGGGGGTGACTTGCACTCTCGTCGATGGGTCCCCCAAATTAGTTGTTAGCACTAAGTGACTAGACCACAAGGGGGCAACACCAGTTGAGATGGGGAGTGGAGGGGTGTGCCACGGCTCTCTAGACTTTCCGGTAATCGTTCAAGATTCCTACAAGCATCTTACTGGACACACTTCCTTCCCCCGAGCATCTCTGCTCTAGTGAATCACCACTCAAGCCAGCCATTGAAGGCAAAAAAGAGGTGGGAGATCCGGTCCCTCGTCAGCGTTCACTCTGCCCGGCGAGTAAAGGCAAGACAGAGACGAAGAACAGCGGTTCTCTCAGGAGCAATCAGGTACGTGGGGTCGCTACTGCCCAACAGCTCACCACAAGCTGCCCTGCGTATTTATTATTATTATCTTAAAGATACTTTTTACATTTATAAATAACGTTCGTAATCTACATGATTAAACAATATTATTTAATCATACGTACTGGGTTATGACTGTAAAAGTATTGTATAAACTCGCAAGCAGTAAACTGTTAAAATAGTGGTTTCTTATAAAGTTCAATTGTGGTTTCAACACCCTACGCCTGCTATAAAAAGAAGTGCTTATTGTTATAGATACGAGTATGGTTTGTGTAGTGGAGAATGGTTTTCTTAAGAGATTACAGTTACTGCGATATTGGTTTTCAAGGCGCAGTGGGTTTCACCGTGGCCGGGTTACTGTTACGGCCTATTTGTTATTACAAGAACGTGCCGATTTCTCCCACTTTTCTATCCCGCGTGGAGTGCTTACAGTATTCGATAGTTGGAAGGAAACTCGGAATGTTAGCACAAAAGCAGCAGCAACCTATTATCCACGAAAAATACCTTTTCAAACAGTTCATAGTTTAATCAATAGTTTATTAATAATAAATAATTCTTATTTTGTGAAAAACTTATTAGAACCTAGGTAATTACGAAATATGAATTTAATAAATGTAATTTAATGACTACCACTTGAATAAAATACCAAAAATTAGTTCGCTTGTAATAAAGTAAGCAGGTAATTAAATTAGTTGCTTGAGATGGTACACGAAAAACTTATAATTAAAATTGTACAAGTATTAAATTAAACGTTGAGCACTTGTATTTGTCATATGATTAGAGACAGAAGAAAATGTTAAACAAGGAGAAATTCAAATAATTAATTTGATTCTTTGAATTAATTAGTCAGATCTGAAGGACTTGTTTCATAAATATTTACAGTGAAAAGCGGAAGCGGTTTTGAAGCGGCCAAAAACAAATCTTATTAATCCCAGTTACAGACAATACAAACAGAAGGCTGTCAGCTTGGCCTGGTTTATAGTTTAACCACCAGTTACTTAGCTTAGCTCCACAGTATAAAGTATGTTTGAGCTAGCCATCTAACATCACACAATATACTTAGCGGTTACCCAAAACATAGTCCTCCTGTTTTCTTAACATTTTCATTTGTTGCTTCCCTCCTATTGGTTATATTGTGATATAATAAAGCATTTTTAGATAAGTGAACTAAAATGAACTATCCTTTTACCAGAAGCTTCTGAAATTAGTGCTTTATATCAAACATACAAACGAACTCTTCAACTTTATGATATCAATATAGAATATATTTATTAATAATATTTATACGGCTGCACAATGCTCTTACTACACTCGTAGTGCTAATGTATTACCTCTCTAAGGAAAACTTACATAGAAGTAAAAAATGTGGGAAGCACTCCCAAATATAAATTTGTACACTTAGGGGACCCTATTTCTCAGCAACGTAATGTTTGCTTTTACAACGTAGATTCTTTGTTCATCGTTCTCTTTTCATTTTTCTAATCTCACTGTTATGGATGGGAAAATGCTTTTTAGAACTTAATTATTTAAAATGCGTACCGTGACAGGTATGCAAGTGCTCAAATACAACAAGGTTTTGTATGAAATTTATAAAAGAGAGAGTTTTTACTTTCAATACCAGCTTGTTTAAAGCTATAACTTGTATGATGTTTTTCAGTAATTTCGGTATATTTTTCGTACTTAACGAATTAAGCAAGTTGTTCGAACCTTAACAATTTACCTGACGATTACCTAATACTGTATTCGCCTTTACCATTATGTAACTATGTAGTTAATTTATTATAAAAATCAAACACTATTTTTGTTCATCGAACAACATTTGTTTTTAAAACTTATCATCATCATCATCATTATCAGCCGTCGTCCACTGCTGAACATAGGCCTCCCCCACGGCTTTCCACAGCGACCGATGACTAGCGGTCTGCATCAAGTTTGATCCTGCAATCTTTATAAGGTCGTCTGTCCATCTTGTTGATGGACGTCCTACGCTGCGTCTTTGGTTGAAGAGTCTTCAATCAGTGGCATATTGTGTCCTAAATTGAATATAAAAAAAAAACAAGAACTTTCCTGCCCCAACGGCCATCAGTTCTTCGCGCTATGTGCCCTGCCCATTGCCACTTGAGCTTACTGATTCTTAAGGCTATGTCCGTTACCTTAGTTCTTCTATGTATCTCCTCATTTCTGATTCGATCACGTAGAGAAACACCCAGCATAGCCCTCTCCATCGCTCGTTGTGTGACTTTGAGCTTCTTTATAAAGCCCATAGTTAGAGACCATGTTTCGGATCCGTATGTCATCACTGGTAACACACACTGGTTGAAGACTTTCGTCTTTAGACACTTAAAAAACTTATGTATAGCTTATATTTAAACTTAAGCTCAAAGGGTTTTCCTAGGCTTGTACCATTATATGGGGAATTCAGGTGTTACAATTACCTACCTTCGGTTTAAGGTTCGTTCGTATCACGTGCTCAGGTAAGGAGGAGCTAATATAAATTCCAACGAGGGTCAAAGGCATAACAAGGGGCAGTGCTCGCGCATGTATTAGGCTCTTTGAGTCTCAGGAGCCACAATACATTAACTTTGTTTGCTTGAACCGCACGCTTGGGTAACTAAGGTAGAATGCAACTTGCAAAACTTGGTCATGATTGAATTAAAACTATGACCAAAATACCTTCCTAGTGAAAGGGATTTCTGAACAAAAAACCTTAATTTGCTGCTCTTGATTACTTTGCGTAATTAGTAACAACTTTACATACCTCAGTAACAGCAATTTTAATTTTAAAAAGAAATGCGCATATGATACGTTATTAAAGGTCTAGTTTAACTTTTGAGTCTGTTATTTTGTCCCTACTGGCAAGCCTTGCCTAGCTATACTTGTCATGGGTAAGGAAGATAGTCGTTAGGCGTAGATATCACAACATTTGACATTGAATCTCTTATTGAAGTTACGCTCTTAGAGTTAAAATAGCTTTGTTTAACACACATAGGGGCTTGGTATCTCGACTCTAATTTGATTAGAAAAGTTTGTATGCCTACTCTGATGGGAATCAAATGTCGCGTTCATTGTATCAAATAATTACTTGGTTTTATGCCAGAATAAAATTACCTATGATCATCATGACATGTCACATCGAGATAACTTTTATAAAACACTTAAATATTGTTAACTGGTAACTCGCCTTGCTTACCTTAAAACGACTTATGAGATAAAATAAGAAACCGAAAATTGCGCACGGGCGGGATTTGAATCCGCAACCTTTGGCTTACCAGGCCAATGCCCTTACCTTTCCAACCAAGCTACCGTGCAGTCTACCTTCTACTACCGTCAGCTACACTGACTAGTGTAACACTATGAGTGTAAAAACATTCTTAACCAATAAAAATACTTACCGTTCCGTATACATTTTTCAAATTTTGAAGTTTGTTTTACAAAACAAATATTTTTTAGGCAGGCAAAGGAGGTTTATATGCGCAACACCAGTAATGGCAATATTGCTTTTATGAATGTTTTTAAGGCTCACAGTGTTACACTGACTGATTGCACGGTAGCTTGATTGGAAAGGAAAGGGCATTGGCCTGGTTAGCAAAAGGTTGCGGATTCTAGTCCCGCCCGTGCGCAATTTTCGGTTTCTTATTTCATCTCATAAGGTTTTTTAAGGTAAGCAGGGCGAGTTACCAGTTAACAATATTTAAGTTTGTTATATATGTTATCTCGATGTGATATGTCATGATGATCATAGGTAGGTAATGTTATTCTGGCATAAAACCAAGTAATTATTTAATATAACTCCAAAAAGTGCCAGATTCGGGAAATAAATGCTACTGGATGTGCACGCTCATGTATAACAAACTACCTAAACATAGCAATAGAACTTTTAAAAGATTAAAAAGTGTATTTTACAGATTTAAAAGTGAAATTATTGAATGATCATTGTTTTTAAATTTAACTGATTTTGATATTAAACCTGCTTCATTGTTTCAGTTAATCAATTAGTATATTGTTATAAATAAATTATTGTCAAATATTCGTCAGAGCGTCCATGTTTATTTACATTTTGTATGTTGTGTGTTCTATCATTTCGTATGACATTATTTGTATTTCTGATTTTGGCCTGATTCGTTGAAAATAATTATTATGTTAGAATTTTATTGCATGAAAATCATATTATATTTGTAATTGAAGCTTGTAAGTGTGTTGGACTAACTCTGTTAACTTGCAAGTGTTTTGAACTGAACTTTAACTTTCCCATATAAAATGTTGTCATTTGACAACATTTCAACATTATTATATGCACATTTTTATTTTTTCCTTAAAAAGTACTTCAAAAATGAAGTCAACTGTATTTTTGAATTTTCATTTCTTTTCAGTATTTTGCCTAATAATAATTATTTAAAAAAATCTTCATTCTAAGAGATCGTAAGTACATGAGATTGGATGTTACGAGGTCACGTCTTTACTATATGCGATACAAGTTATATCTGACGTTTCTAGTGTTGTGGTCTGTATCAATTGTAGAATTAAGATGTCGATATCAATAGTATAACTATTAACTCTTTCACGGACAGTGACCGCCTATAGGTGGGATAACAATAAAATTTCTATTATGTCTGGAGTACTGTCCGTAAAAGTGTTAAGTATTTAATATTCCTTTATTATGTAATATTACCTGATTTAAGTTATGAAAACAGTACCAAACAAAGCTAACGTAGCATCCTTTCTTATTCAATATCATTATGGTGTCTTAAAATTACTCAAATATTTTCTCGTAACTAAAATATCAATCATATTTCGAATGAGGAATTATGATAATTATTTCGTATCTGCTCCAAAAAATATTTGAATGCAAAATGTATTTTTTTAAATAATCTTCAATTTATCATATCGTATTTTATCGATAATGTCTAATACGACACCGGAAACTGCAACAACACTAAATGTCAAAGTTACAGCTTACAGCAAGCTCAAAGTTCAAAGCATTGTAATCTTTTTCTCTAAATTTTAAAAATAAAGCCCTAAAAAATCTGTTTTTTTTAACGTGTGTAGAATTGGTAGGTCTTGAAATGGTTTTCGAATTTTAATACCTGTACGAAAGTGAAATGTTGTCAATTGTACCGCGCTCGCGCTTACATAACAATATTATATGTATATTATAAAAGTTTTGTTCACTTTATTGCCGATTTGTGTAGACAGATGCAAAAACTGATATTGGGTGAACATTAGGTATTGGGGCTACTTTGTCTGCTCTTCTTCTTCTTTATTTATCAGGGGTTGTACCCAATTGAACGGTGAACTTTCGGAATGCAGTATGTCTAGCTTTATTCTTACCGAAAGTGAATCAGCGGTATGTTACAATGTCTGAGTAGAGAAAATCATTTTCTTAAACAACATAACTTTAAGCAATACTCTTTGCGAACGCTCAAAATCAAAAAACATTGTCTTTGAAGCACCTGCCCATAATGTGTTACAGACCGTTGCAAGTGAAATGTAAATATCTTTTAACAGCTTTATTCTGCAACATTACAAAGTTATCAACGTGGAGGCATAAGACGTATGTTGCATTATACAGTAAATTATATATTTATAAAGTTATAAACTAAAACATTTAATGTCAAAATAAATCATGGCATATATCGGAAACCATTAATAATCGAACCTGTTTTGCTCGCCTTTCAAAGCCCGAGTCAAAACCACGCTAGGCTATATTTCAAACTCACAACTGCCAACACTATTAAATCAATACTTAACATACATACAACATTCTAATACATACACAATGAACACTGGTAATATTTTATATTATTATTGGATACGAATAACTATCTTATACACGTGGGTCATCCACTATCAACGTCATTTCTAGTGCAGCGTTCACATGTGGGTGATCTTTTCTATTCAAATTATTTTTGTCTTTTTTACTATTATTTTTAATTTATAAAGAAAAAAAGCTATTGTTTTTACATCTTAGCTTAACATACCTCCATAGATTAATCTGTTTGCTGATATGTTTAATAATTATTACAGAAATTGTTTCCTTGCAGGAATGTCAATTTATTATTACAGAGCGCTTGTAATCGGTCACTGTGTAAAACCGCAGGGAAGGCCTGTGTTCAACAATGGACGCCCTTTGGCTGAAAATGATGATAATTCAAATCATCTCTTCACCTAGTGGAACAAATCGCAGTAATGCACCAAGGATGGATCCTTGCAGTGGATTGCAATGCACCGATTCTATTTGATTTCTCCGATAGTTCCTCGGAGGCGATATGTCTCGCGTGTGAGCCATCCGACATATTGCCATTGTAAATTGAGAGCTACTTTTCATACACAGTTATATGCGGAATTTGCAATTCATCACTATTGAATTATTCATGACACAAAGAGATAGTAATTTAAAACGACTTTGTGTGCATTATGATTTTAATATTTTACTTTACATAATGTTCAGTGACAATATACATATGGGATTGTTAGTGAGTCTTTGTTCTCGTCGTTAATAAAGTTATTATAAATGTATATATTTTTGCGTGTATCTACACGCACTCACTGTTGCTAAGAATCGCACAAAGCATGATGCTGATGCTGATATATTCTATCTACTGACTCTACTATATTTTATAGCTCAAAGTGCAAATCGGCGGCGGGTTGTATTAGTGCACGTGTTTTAAATAAGTGGTTGACTATGTAACCCTGCTTGCCATAAGTGCATTAATTGGTCCCGTCATCAAGTCGAATCATTTCGGCGCAAGTTATGATGATTGCGCGTAACCAGCGAAGCCTGATATTAATATGAGAGCGCGCATCCGTCACTTGGCACTCATAATACGCGTCGGAATCACTTACGAGCGCATCGCTGTTCGGTGCCATTAGTATCTGTCAGGCGTACTAGCTCATAATGCTGAAGTGGGAGACAAAATTTACAGTTTGACTCTTTTTTTCTATTCTGCTTTCTCTTGGGGTCTCCTTGTAGCTAGCGTTCTCTCACTCAGATTTTCTAGACGGAATTCTACGCGTGTCATGGGTGCAATGTCTTAAGGCTTATGACTATTTAATAGTTTACTTAAAAACATGCCGCAAACAACACACTAGACAAAGTAATATTTATGTCAGAGCAAGATAATAATCTTTGCACGCACCCAGCGTCGCCGACGGTTTAGAAACACAAACAACGCCACAAAGGGCAACTTGTGGACTAAATTCATTAGAAGTTTCTCCAAACGTCAAATTAATGTGTCGAGTCGCCACTCACACTGCCTCGCCTTCAGTGTGTCAGTGTGGCTACGCTCTCCGGCTCGCATGAGTCGGAGTCGTAAGTATAAGACCCCTTGCATACTGCGGCTTTTAGCAGCGTTGCAGTCGCGATGCAGCATCGATGTAGTCGCAAAATATCAAACTTTACATATTGCGCTACTTTTAGCATCAATGAAGTCGCGATGCTAACGCGCGTTTGTATCGATGCAGTCGCAATGCAGAAGCTGGGAATTGACACATTATCCATGCTCAATTATTGCATGTATCGTAATTCAGTCGCGCGTTAGCATCGATGCTGAAGCGTGACTGCATCGATGCTAACGCGCGTCAGTATCGATGCAGTCGTCTATTATTTAATTAATGTCCAGCTTCTGCAAGCGACTGCATTGCTGCTAAAAGTCTCAGTGTGCAAAGGGTCTTAGTGTTTCCTAGCACACACATTCTATAATATTTGGGAAGCCGCTAAGACATTATTTTCTATTGTCGGTAGATCACTCACTTATGATGATCATATCGGCACTGTGGATTTTATTTGCTAAAATGTATGTCAGGAGTATACTGGAATATGCCTGTACCATCTGGTCCCCACAATATGATTTTTATAAGGATAGACTGGAAAGAATACAAAAAAAAAATCATAAACCACCTTAATTATCGTTATCGCAAAAATTTCGAAACGTACGAATTAAGTTCCATAGAACATGGCCTACTTCCTCTTGATCTTAGGCGTTCTCACTCGACATGTCATTCGTTTTTGATATTGTTAATAATAATATAGGTTGTCTGGAGCTGGTTTCTAGAGTATTTTACAGCACTTCTAAGTACCGCACACGCCACACGTCCTTGTTCAGTCCTCCTAAACATCACACTAAATACATGAAAAATGCTGTCATGGTTCGACTACCAAGAACGTATAATTCAGTATTTAATGAAATAGATCCTTTTTGCACGAAACGAAGTAAGTTCAAGAGTGATTTGTATGACATTCTCAAAGAGCGTATTCGTTAAATAATTAAATTAATGGAATCTTATCTTGAAGTACACATTCATTTTATCTGAATTGACACTACTTATTTTGAACTATCCATCTATTAGAGTATTAATAATAATTCTTATTTCTAAATTTCACGGAGCAAGCAAGTTCGAGCCTTACAATTTACCTGACGATTACCTAATACTGTGTTCGCCTTTACCTTTGTGTAACTAGGTATCTAGTTACTTAATTATAGAAATCAAACACTATTTTTTTGACCTTCCAACAACATTTGTTTTTATAACTTATGGAAAGCCTTTTATTGGTGGCATTAATGTGTGTAAAATTATTTTTGTTACTTATGTAAACGCTGTTGGTTTTCAAATAAATATAAAATAAAAAAATAAAACTATGAAACTAAATTCTAACACTTAAGTATGACGTGACAGGTACCCATGCAACTAAGTTTTTAAAATATCTTAAAATACATTTTCACTGTGTCCTTATTAATTCAATAAGTTGCATAAAAGTTTTCACACCTACAAGGCTTTGAAAAGTTTCATCGAAATAAGTGAATTAGAAAGGAAATAAGTCCTTGGGTTTGCAAAATTCAACAGGCATGGATATGTGTCGGTAGCCGAATGGTAAAGGCATGCGCTCGGATAGCGTAAGATACAAGGTTCGATTCCTTGTCTGTCACAGTTGCTTCTTACAAGTGCAATTTATACAATCCTTGGGCTATCAACTTTATGCAAACTTTAAGAGGCTTTGCTTATTTTACATCGTTTTTTAAATACTTAGCTTCTTCTTCTTCGTCCTCGCCTTTTCCCGTCACACGGGTTCGGCTTTTGTTATCATGCGGCGCCATTTAGTTCGCTGGCTGGTATCATCTTTCGAAAGTCCGAGACACCTCATGTCCCTCTGGACATTCGACAGCCAGGTCGTTTGAGGTCTTCCCCTTCCCCTTTTTTTGGTAGCCATAGAAAGGCACTTTTTCACAACATAATCGTCGGGTCTTCTCATCACGTGACCGTACCATCTAAGCCTTGCTTCACACATTTTTTCACATATGGTTGCAACCTTAAAACTTCCTCTTACATATTCGTTGCGTATTTTGTCCTTGAGTGTGACTCCACCTGCCCATCTTAGCATACGCATCTCAGTAGTGTGCAGCTTGTTCTCGTGCGTCTTTTTAGCTGCCCAGACTTAGCTGTCGTACAATAGCGCTGGTCTCACTGCCGTTTTGTATACTTTGCCTTTCGATTTTATCGGCATTTTCGTATCACACAGCACCCCTGTAAGCATACGCCACTTCACCCACCCTGATGTTGCTCTCTGAGTTACATCTGCGTCTATAGAGCCTTCTTCAGAGAACCCAGGTACTTGAAGGTTTTAGCTCTTGGGAGGGCCGTGTCGCTTAGGGTTAGGCCGGGATCAGCTTGGGCGTTGCAGTCAAAGTTGCAAAACATATATTATGTCTTCGTCCTACTAATGCGCAAACCGTTTTGTTCTAAAGATGCTCTCCACTCTTCAAGTTCTTCTTGTAGGACTTTTACATTGTCGGATATAAGAGCTACGTCGTCCGCATACAAGAGATTCCATGGGGTCGGTTTTTGAATTTTAGCTGTCAAGTAGTTCATGACAACATTAAAAAGTAAAGGGCTCAATGCACTACCTTGGTGTACACCAACATTTACATTGAAACAGTCAGATAGGCCAGCTGGACTTCTAACGGATGTTTTGACATTGCTGTACATGTCTTTTATGATGCGGATGTAACACTCCGGTACATTGTGTGATCTGAGCGCCTGCCATATCACGGACCTAGGCACCCGATCAAAAGCCTTTTCAAGGTCAATAAACACTATCCATAGGTTTTGACTGTTTTCTTTAGCTTTTTCCATTACCGTTCTTATGGCATGAATAGCATCCATTGTTCCCTTTCCTGTGGTAAAACCATATTGGTTTTCTGTAAGCGAGATTAAGGGCGTAAGCCTACCACAGATCACATGTTCCCATATCTTAAGAGTATGTGAGGTAAGTTTTATGCCCCGAAAGTTCCCACACTCCCTGACGTCACCCTTGTTTTTGTAAAATGGGATGAGTATACTTTTTCTCCAGGCATCTGGCATTTTTTCGCTTTTTAAGATATTGTTCAACAAATTTGTAAGCCAAACTTCTCCAAGCTGCTTAAGAGACCTCCATAGCTTGACCGGGATATCATCAGGACCGCAGGCTTTGCGATTTTTCATTTTCAGAATGGCCTGTTTGACTTCCATGGTTGTAATTTTGTCTACGGGCCCTTGTGTCCTCAGTTTTTCGACCTCGACCTGTCTCGGAAATTCCTTTCTTCCTTGAGCAGTGTATCGTAGTACTCATACCACCTCTTGCAGATCTCTTTATCTGAAGTGAGTAGGGTGCCGTTGCTGCTCTTGATGTATTTCATAGTCCTAAAATCCTTGGTGTCGTTTTGTCGTTGTTTCGCAATTTTATAGATCTCTGTATCGGAAGCCAGTTCCAGCTGCTGGTATAATTCTAACTCTGCACTTTCCTTTTCAATCGCAACAGATCTTCTTGCGTTCTTTTTCGCCTCTTTGTACCGTGCACGATCGTCTTCTGTACCGCTTTCTTGCTATTTTTTAAACAAGAGTTTCTTTTCAGATACAGAGCTTTTGGTGTTATTATTCCACCACTTAGCGTCTTTTTCGTTGTGTAGAGGGCCTTTGGATATGCCTAGAATGGATCTTGCTTGGGCAATACAAGTATCTTGAAACTTCGACCAGTGTATAGAAGGAGTGTCGTCCAGCTTGTTGCCGTTATTAAGGTATGCGCTGAGGTTAGCTCTGAGGTTGTTTCCCTTTTCTGAGGTTAGTTCTCGCCACTTAATTCGTTCAACTCTAGGTATTTTATATTTAATTTGTCGCTTAAGTTTTAAAGCTAATAAAAGAAGTCTATGCTGCGATGTTAGTGGCTCGCCCGGTATTATTTTGCAGTCTTTAATTTGTTTTAGATTTTTCCTGTCTGTCATAATGTAATCACTCTACGTTTTGGACTATCCACTCTTATATGAAATCAGGTGCTCATCTTTCTTTTGAAAGAATGAATTGACTATTACCAAATTGAATGCTGATGCAAATTCTAATATTGTGGCTCCCTCTTTATTTCGTGTTCCATAACCAAACCCCCATGATGATTCTCAAAACCGTCCGCATTGTTACCGACATGCCCATTAAGGTTACCGCAGATAATAGTTTGATCGTTTGCAGGTAACGCGTTTACTTGTGTATTCAGTTCTTCCCAAAAATCTTGCTTATCTGTTTCAGGGCTCCCTGATTGCGGGGCGTATACACAGACAATATTCAGACAGGCTTGATTCTCCAAGGCCAGCTTTACAGACATAATACGGTCACTCGTCCTCGTTATTTCTATAACATTTTTGACTTAGGTGTTTATCTAAAGCAATTCCCACCCCATTTCTCCCACTCTCTCTCCCATAATACAGAAGTTTATATCCCTTTCCAATTTGTCGTGATTCTGAACCCTTCCATTTTGTTTCTTGCAAGCAGCAGATATTGATGCAACGTCGTTCTAAAATGTTGCTTAGTTCAGCACTGCGTCCTGTCATTGTGCCAATGTTCCAACTTGCAATGCGTAGTTCGGACATTCTCACAGTGGCTTGATGTTTTATCGCGCCGTCGCTTTTGGGGGACGCCCTAGTATTTTTCGCAGTTCCATCGCCAACGTCGCTTAAGGGGGACGCCCTAGTATTTCTCTTGTTTCTTATAGAATGTTGCCTCATGATAATTATGTCAAATTGGCTATATGTTTTACGGTCGGTTGCCACCTGACACCAAGGTCTTGATCTTCCTGGAAGACCTGAGAGCCGCCGTTGATCCATATTGGTTCTTCCGCCGCCATCTCTAATGAACTCTCCAACCTAGAGCTCATCGTAACCAGGAGCTTCTACTTTGATAATGTCGAAGAAACCTCCTGGTTAGGTTTTGTAACGAAGTTGTCTCTCCGTCCTTTGTGGTCCGCGGGAGGTATTTTATTTCCCTCCTACCCTCCAGCAGTTTCTGGCGGGCGTTCCCTTATCCGCCACCTGGGGACGCGCTCAGTGGGGTTAAGGCTCCCCCGAAGAGTTAAGTTAAATACTTAGCTTCATTTTAGTAATTTTAATACAGAGTACACAAATATCTTCCACTTTTTAGTATCATGCCAGGGACACACTGACGCAAGTTTTCACGAATTGTGCCCGCGCCCTGACGGGGTTTCGTGACCGCAAATGTCTTTTACACGAAAACAACTATCTGCTTAAGTCAGCTTTTATTGCTAACAGCGGTTGCCGGGAACTTTGTTAACATAATAATACAATATGAATATACAATAAGTATTGTAACACAAACCATTATCTGATTGTGTTACAATACTTATTGTACATTGTCATTATTGATCATTATTGTCATTATTAATCGTTTTTAAGTACTAAATGCCTATACCCTTAACCAAAACCATTTCAAAATAAAAATGGACCAATACACTATAATACTTTTATCTAACAAAAGATGCATAGTTATGACAAAAGTTTTATTTTTATAGGATACCTAAAAAGCAAATAAATAAGTTTGAATTTAAGGCCAAACGCTCGGAAAAGTAACTGTAAAAGTTGATGCCGGTCTCGGTCGATCATTTCAGGAACGAAAACAGGTTCATTAGGCTATAAAGTCTAGCTCGTTCGTTCATCCGATAGTTGAGGTAAACTTCAGCACCTTAAAAAATATATTTGAAAGTTTGATTTATGGAGCTAAAGAGTAATTATTAAAATTATTACAACCGTGCAAAGCCACTAACTAGTATTTGATATTTTGTACTTGCTGCTCTTCATAAATGCTCATTGCAGCTTGTACTTACTAGAAAAAACTTGCATCTTTTTTTTAGATGAGTTCACATTGAATTTCGTTTTTACAATAATTCGCCACAGAATTGTCGCTGCCGGTAAAATTCTGACGAGACTGACGGATGCAATAAGAAAACAATCGTTGAGTGAGGCTGGTTCTAAATGGTACTGTTGTACAAGTCAAAATCCACGTCCCTGAATTGTCAAGTCTCCGCTCCGTCACCACTCCGCTTATCGTCAATTGTAACACTTTTAACCGTTCCTTATGGGTTTGGTACAATAAAACAAAAAAATGTAGAAACATCATCTTTCTTTGGTACTTTCATCATTTGAATATAATATTCACTAAGGTATTAGGTACTCGTATTTAAGAAGATACACAACATAAACATTAGAAACAGAACAATTCTTTCTCTTTTTTATCACAGCTTTCGTTAGCACGCCAGCAGGCAGGTGATTGTAAATGACTGTTGCGATCATACTTACAAGTTATCCATAAAGGTTGACATTTTGCGACTGCCTCGATGCTGCATCGCGACTGCATCGCTGCTAAAAGTCGCAGTGTGTAAAGAGTCTTAGGTCCCAGGCTACACCTTTTTTTCACCCGATCGAAACAAAAATACTTCTGAAAATCTAGGTTGACCTTGGATCTGAGTTAGGCGATTACAACAATGTGTTACGCATTGACCTCCTTCTATCAGTCGGCTAATGTGATCGTCCACTGTTATCGGCTGTTGATGCCAGCGCTAGGGGCCCTACTGTGTGTGTGTCTGGATTTTTACCTCACGGTCTACATGCTTGTTGCTCGATGTAGGTACTTTAAGCTAGTAACCATAATATAACCGTATGATTAAAATTGCGTAACACTATTTCTATTGCTATAAACTCAGGGAATCTTGTCTGAAAATTTATAAATTCTTCAAATAAAAACTTAATTATCAATAAAAAGTTCGGAATCGAACTTACTTCTGTAAAACCCTAACCAGTAAAGTTTTAAAAAACCGTATACACACATCAAGAAAAGTTTATGATTACTAGCATAAGCTGTTTAATTTTTAAATGTAACTGTTTCACGGAAAACTTTTTGTGTGTTTTCTAAAAAATAAAAACTCGGTAATAATTTGCTTATAAATTTGCTTTTTCAAAGTGATCGCAAACTTTTTTGATGTGTGTACTTTATTAATTTATTTCCGATATTTTGGCATTGCTGCATTCTAGTCATCGTGATCAGAATAGTTTAAATTCTTAAAGAGGAAATAACAATAACATTTTCTTTTATAATGTTCGAAAATATCGACGTAGAGTCGCATCCCAGATGTTCCGAGCACCATTCAGCGGTATTGGCCGTTCGGCGCACACCACGCACCCTAACACCACGCGGTATTACCTGTTCGACTATATTCAATATTACAGGCACTTATTTTAGGCGAGGAATTCAATTTTTACGCATATTGTAAGTTGAGGTCGTTGTTTACATACGCGAGAGTAATATTATTATGTTCTGTTATATGATTGACGAAGTTGCCGTAGTAGCCTAATATCACATTTAGCTTATTTGTAATATGACAAATTCCGTTTAAAAAAATACGAGTAACTACTGACTAATTGCATTAATTCGATGAAACACGCTCGAAATTCGACGAAATTGACAGACATGAACGTGAAACGTGACTTTCTCTCATGTAGGTTCTGTCTAGTTGGTTCGAGCCCTGTAGTTTATTTAATTATTCTACAATTCTTCTATGTTTATCTGCTAGTAGAATCATTCAGAAAAATACATAGAACATGCATTAGTCCGTTAGAACGAAATTAGCAAAATTGACAGAAATGGAACGCGATTGATGCACTGGCCACCGCACAGTGGTTCGCAGTGGTCGCAAAGAAGTATTATGTAACCTGCGACAGATTGCAATAAATAAATATTTTAAATATTGGAAACCAATCACATACATTGCTCTGATCCCAAAGTAAGTAGCCAATGCACTTGTGTTATGGAAATCGACACAACGGTGGTACCACAACACCCAGACCCGAGACAATATAGAAAATTTTGATTTCTATATTGACCCGACCGGGAATCGAACCCGAGACCTCGGAGCGGCGACGACAAAACCGAGTATATTATTTACCAGCGCTATCAACACTCAATCTGCTTATGCTTCTTTTGTCAGTTTTTTTTTATTTCGGCCACTAGCACATGGGTTCGCAACGTTCTACCACAAGTTACGTAATCAACCTATAGGGCCCAATTGACCCGGGCAAATGCCGTTTGTCCGGCACATGGCGGAAATATCCGGACAAACGAGCATTAACCGGACAGCGCTACACGCTGAAGCGGGTCAATCATTTGCACCGTGCGCACGGAATTAAAATGAATTCCGATAGTGTTACGATTTTTAATTGACTACATTTACATGATTTATTATTCTAAGAGTTATGTGTTTTGGTTTGAATTTGATAATTCAATATGGCCTTTCTCTTGAAGTTTATCATTAGTGGCGATGCCTGCGGCGAAGGTGACTCGTCTCAACAGAATTAATCCGACTTAAAATGGGAAATTTCCCACGTGTATTAAGGGGTGTTTCACTTTTTAAATTGAGATACATTTTCCAGAAATTTCACAAGGACTAAGCTTTTCTGTAGTTGCCTATATCCTGGTTTCCCATCGAACGATTTGGCTTATATCAAAGGTTATCCTAATTAATCGAGTCCTTGAGTTTCGACGGAATGCTCAAGCGGCGAGACACTCGATCCGTTAATTAACATTTGAGTGTGTCTTCGGTTAGGAGAACTCAGATGTAGCCGTTTGGTTGCTTATCAAACACGAATGCGTTATCTACTCAAACAGGGTCTTATGCACCGAGGTATGGGAAAAACGTTATACTACTAGTTAAAAAATAGTTAGCAGGTTATAACTGACTTGGTTACGACACGAAAATACAATTTTTCCAATAATATCGCTAACACTAACCGAAAATCTCTTTATAGTGTGTTGATGTACGCTTCATGATACATGATTATGATCTTTAGTCGCGATAAATTATATGACTACGAAAAATAAATTAGGTTTGTTAATAAAAATTAACCGTTTTGTAAAATAAATCTAAACTACCTAAATACATAATACTTAGTTATCTAAGTAACTAGTATGTTTACATACGACCAGAACACGCTACTTTGTGTAAAACATAATCACACCACCTACATATGAGATGTGTGAAACCTTTTTTGAATAATCCCTGCGGATGGGAGCAAATTTATTCCTGAGGCGGGTATTATTTTTCTTTGTCAGGCTATTAGCGTCCTATTCCAGGCGCCTCCTCTAGACATCTGGGAAATTGGATCATTTCCTAAAATAATAATGACATTAATAAAGAGAAAATTAACTTTTACATAATTTTATTTGCTACCACAGATTTTGGGTATTTGTATGTGTTTTTGTTGTGTATACTACCATCAAGGTAATTAATTTAATATTTTAAAAAGCTTGGTATAACAACGCTTATTATGCCATACTACTGACACATGCTCCAAAGTTATCTTCTATCTAGACTTGTTCAAATACGTTTCTTTGATAGTTTTTCTCGTATGTAATAGTTAAAAGTTGTAGGTATCATAACTAGGAGAAGTAATAAGTGAGACACCGCACTCTGCCATTTCAGCAATTAGTGTTGTGAAGAGTATCGCCTGACTCGACTACTCAGGGCTGATATTTTATTAGTCCGGGTTCATTCTGGTTTTACTGGAAAGCAGTCGGATCTTTGTGAATTTATTGGTGCATCTTATATCGAATGTTCTTGTTTCATTTTAGTTAAAACAATTTTTCCACAACTTAATAGCAAGTAAGTAGCGTCGAGGTGCTCGTAGCGCAGTGGTAGCAGAGCGCTTTTGTGCAACCTGCGGCACACCCGTGTCTTGATGGTTGACTATTCCGACCATTTAAGTGATGTAAGTATGTCACGAGCATCTCCGTACTTCGAAAGGCACGTTAAGTCGTTGATACTGGCTAATAACGGTTGATATTAGTCGTAAAGCCTAGGCATTATGGCTTGGCAACATCTGACAACAAGGTTTAGTCGCTTGCCACGCAAACACTCATCCAACAATCCGCAACAGCCCGCGAGGTGGAGTATCGCTTAAACTACCTCATACTTGCGGTAAGACCTTTGTCCAGTAGTGAGAAATTACAGGTTAACTTTAGTTTTTTTTTGTTAAGGTCGATGATTTTCAGCAAACTCATCTTATCGCGTCACTAGAGCCAACTGTTGTTTACACAAGGTGCAAAAGCAGATGCTGCTTTAATCTAAGTTTGTTTCTTTTGTGTGGGACCAGTAATTGCATATTATATGACGCCGTTCGGCCAACTTGCGGGCCAAACTTCGCTACAATATTAACTGGCCGCGCTTCGCCACTTTTTCGCTTAGCGCTGCGGTCGCTGTGTTTAGACGGGCCTTTGAAAAGTTTTGGTCATCGTTTTTTTTGTTATCTCTTACAGCATGTAAATAAAATAAAACGTTGCCCGTCCGTTCAAAGTTCATTGACCTTATGGATGTTTTTTTTCTTGTTTGTATCTTGTAAGTGATTACCAAGATACTTTGCTAAGCGCCAATTTTGTGATCAATATTAACTCAAGAAATGTTTAAATGTGTAGCAGTTTACTATATTTTAAATTCTGTTTGTTTTAAAGAAGAAACTACCCCACTCAATGGTCATTAAAAGAGCCTTTCTGGCTTTTGGTTAAGGTATTGTTACTTCAAAACACGCACAATCGTAAATATTCAATCGCTCATAACGACACCTATTGGTTTATAATGTTTTTAACACTCACTGTGTCATATTTTATTTATTTTTTAGCGTCATGCAATGACATATCTATGGCCATAAATTTCGCAGGGTCGGACTGACAGCACGGTAGCTCAATTGGAAGAGCGTTTGGCCCGGTCAGCCAAGAGGTTGCTGGTTCAAGTTCCGTCCGTGCGCAAAGATTTGGTTTCTAATTTCATCTTTATGAATAACGACACCTATTTTCAATTAGTTCACTGTCGATCACGAAACCGGGCTTTAGTGAGACTAATTACAACTTAGTACTACTTGTTACAGTCCAGAGTAAGATAATATCTTCTATTCAGCTTTAAACTTTAAGGTAGGCAGGAATCTTAGTGAAAAAAGAGCACCTCCAAGAATTCTCTAAAGGCCTGTATGAAGGTTGGGCAAAGAGTGGCATGACAGTGACAAAAAATTGAATGAAACTTGCCGATTCTTTGACGGGATATCCAGTAAAAGGCTCGTCAACGGGTCGCAGAGCGATGATACGTGCGATTAACCCGACGTGGCCAATTCCGATTCGCGTTAAGGTGACTCTACACTAGAGTGATGTTACGTTCTCAATTCTCATAAATTTACTGCGAGACCAAATCATTTTATGAAATATATTAACAATTTATTATTTAACAATCAAGGCTTGGTATGACTTCTCCTTATTCTCTTTTTATCTGGTATTGTTCTTCGAACATATTTAAGTGCCCGATTATGTCTTCTATCTATTGTTGTGTATTAATGTGTACGATACGATCTATAAGTGAACTGCTTACTGCTTGACTGCTTAGGCATATTATATGTTTTATATCTCCCGATAACATTATACATGTATTATATTGCTATTTGTTTCCCAACAAATAATAAATAAAAATAAATAAATAAAATAAAATGGTACAATGCAGACAAATATTCACTGTCTTTGTTGAAATTCACTCATTCACTTCGTAAAGTGTCACATCTCAGCGCTAGCTTGTCCAAAAACCGGCCAAGTGCGAGTCGGACTCGCGCACTGGGGGTTCCGTGCCAACTTTAACTGAATTAGGGAATCCATTTACTTCTACTAGGTAAAATACCACAATATTTTGTTGCTGCTATGAAACGTTAGACCTTAAAAAAAATGGTTTTAGAAACCTATGTTATTTTAAAAGACCTATCTATAGACACGCATAGGTTTGACAAAAAAATTTTTTTTTGGTTTTAGTTTCATGTATGAGAGCCCTCCCTTAACTGTCATTTTTTGTATGAGAATCGGTAAGCGGTTAACAAGATACATCTTCCTACCAAATTTCAATTGTGCAATGCTTATAGTTACAGAATAAAATGGCTGTGACATACGGACGGACAGACAGACAGACAGACTTGACGAAACTATAAGGGTTCCGTTTTTTGCCATTCGGCTACGGAACTCTAAAAATTCTAGTACTAGTCTAGTATAAGACATTTGAGAAATTAGTTTAAAGAAATAAAATAAATAGTTGACTCAAAAGTTAAACACCCCAATTTATATTCGGATACATCGTCGAACATTCGCAAGAATATTGAACTACATGAAAATTCTTTAGATAACTGAGTATGTATTGTTCCATTCTTAAAAACGTTATAGTATCGTGACATTGTGGTACTGTATTATACATCCATCTTTAGAATGCAAACCCCGCTAACGGACCGCCAATAAACCTTTCTATTCGGACACAATTTTCAGCGAGAAACGAGCACGAATAGTTACCAAAATCCGCAGTAGCACGTTGTAGCTTTTTCTCTCCTATGTGACTGATATTTTACCGCTATAACTAGATAGGTTTCCAATTTTTTTCTGTAGATCCATTTAGGAAAATAAAGTAGGTAGAAGCAGTCCAAAGAGAGGCAAAATGGATCCCCACAAAACATCACCGAATATGTGGCATCCAATTTACGCCAAGCGTGATTGAATGCCAACGCATAAAATCTACTGCCTAATTATCCCATAGGAGGATTTAAATGGTGCAAGGCTATATTGTGTACTAACGGGCTGTTTCAAAATGTCTTAAAAAGTTCACACTAACTAAGTGATACTTGCCAGATCGTTCATATAAAACGACTTTCTATGTTTCAATTGTTCATTTGATGGTTTGTGCATTACATGCCCATAATGTAATTTATTGTTTTGGTGATTAAAATTAAATATAATTGTAGAAAAGATTTGTTCATTCATTCGTTCCACACATATAGATAAAAAAATATCGACACTTCCATGCACTAAATGTTAAAAATTGCCACGACAAGCTTCCCCCGCCCCGCAGAACTTGGCTTATGATGTTTTCATACATTCGCTTTTGCGTTTCATATCCAGTGGTTAATTCATCCAAGGTGGTATACGACCACAAATTCCTTTAAGACTTGCTTCGTACTTTTTAGAGCTTGTTTTAAGTAGACGGGGTTTTAGTAGTTATGAGGTAACAGATGAACATCCAGACAAAAATCGCGCTGCGACGGGTGGTGAGCAAACTCCTTGGATGAATTAACCACTGGATATGAAACGCAAGAGCGAATGTATGAAAATAACATTAGTCAATTTCTGCGGGGCGGGGGGAGCTTGTCGTGTCAATTATTGACATTTAGTGCATAAAAGTGTCGATATTTTTTTTAAGATATGTGTGGAACGAATGAATGAACGAATCTTTTGTAAAATTATATAATTTTATCACGAAAACAATAAATTACATTATGGGCATGTAATGCACAAACCATCAAATGAACAATTGAAACATAGAACGTCGTTTTATATAAACGGTCTGCCAAGTAACACTAACTAGAACTTCCTTAGACATATTGAAACAGCCCGTAAATACACATAGCCTTGCACCATTAAAGTCCTTATTACGGATAATTAACCAGAAGATTTTTTTGCATTGGCATTATGTCACTCGGTGATGTTTTGTAGGGATCAATTTTGCCTCTCTTCGGTCGGCTTGTACTCATTTTATTTTCCATAATGGATTTACAGGAAATCTGAAATTATATTAGAAGGATGTATTGTCATATAATATGAAGTTTAAATTTTTAAAGCAAACTGTTGTATATTTAAGATGACCTTAATCTACTCTCGAGTGAAACTTTTACAGATTTATAACTTTATTTTAAAAGTATTTATTATATTTAAAAATTTAATAAAAGAACGTTTTTCGATATGATTTATCGACATTTGTCAAGCACAATTGAAATTAAACTGATAAGAGAACGAATGATAAACAAACGACAATCCTACCGTATAAAGTATACGTTATCTTGTTGATTTTGTAGTAACAGACCACCACTTTTTTAAATGGCAATGTTACTTTTCTCTTGGAAAACACTTTTCACTATTTTCATGAAAAATAACAGCTTTTTTGGGATAAAACGTTACTGACGATTGAATTTTTTTTTATAAACTTGCTGCTATAATTTTTTCACTAAAATAAGCCACATTTACTCATTTTTTCTGTCAATGTTTCTCACTGAGCTCTATCACCGTACTGACAAGACATCACCTGCAAGTGAGGCCAAAAAGCCCGCTTCGTGGCTAACGGCTAGTGTATTTATAATAAGTAGTAGGTAGGCCTTTATTAATATAGTAAAATATAGTAGGGTATGCTTTGTACTTGTGTGACAGTTTAAATATAGATTTGGAACGCAACAGACGTGTTACTCATTTACACCTACCCAAGGATAATTCATTGGCGATCGAGGTAAAAATTGCAAGGTCTAATACAAGCTCAAGATGTCGTTTGGGAAAATTAACGAATACAACATGAATACCGGGAACTGGTTGTTGTATGTCGAACGCCTGGAAATGTATTTCCGGGTGAATAAAGTTGAGGCGTCCTTGCAGTTACCTACACTCATAACGGCCATCGGCGATGAAGCGTACGAGGTATTGAGTAGTTTGGCGAGCCCCAAGAAACCGGCAGAGCTGACCTACGAAGCGGCGGTCAAGATTATGCAAGACCATTTGCAACCGAAACCGTCTGTCATGGCGGAACGGTACCGGTTTAGGCAGCGTCGGCAAAGAGAAGGCGAGTCAATTGCAAACTACATTTCGGAGTTGGAGAAATTGGCGAAAACGTGCGATTTCGGATCTAATTTAGAAGACAATTTGCGTGATCAGTTAGTGTGTGGAGTAGGCAGTGATGTAATACAGCAGAGACTGTTTGCGGAAGATACATAAACCTATACGAGTGCAGTTAAGTTGGCGGGGGCATTGGAAGCGGCGGAACGAAACGCGGCAATAGTGGAGGGCTCGACCTCGGGGGCTACGGGCAGCGCGGGCGCCGTGCACGCAGTGAGGGCGAGGCGGGAGCGCGGGTCACGCGCGCGTCCCGGGCCCGGAGGCGCCAACGGTCAGGCGGGCACGGTCAGGTGCACGGTGTGCGGTCACAACGGCCACAGCAGTGGGGAATGTCGCTACAGGAAGTTTATTTGTAGCAAATGTAAGAAGATGGGTCATCTCCGGAGGGTATGTCCCAACACGGCCGGGAGCTTTAGCCCGGATCGGAAACGATTGATCATGTCAAGTGCCAGAATGAAGAGTCAACGGACGATTCCAGTACTGAGGATGACATAGAGGAGAAGTTACACCAATTAAGTTTAAGCAGTTACAAACCGGTAAGCTTGAACCTTGTTGTTGAGAATATCGTTTTAAAAATGGAAGTAGATACCGGTTCCTCTGTTTCATGTATCAGTAAACATACTTATGATAATTTTTTCAAGGAAATTCCGATTGAGAAAAATGACTTGATTTTTAAATTTTATGACGGTAGTTGTGTTAAACCGTTAGGTATAATAAGAACCAAAGTTAAATGGAATCATAAGGTTAAAACCTTAGAATTATTTGTCATAGACGGGGGCACGACCTCTTAATTAGGTCGACATTGGTTAACAGAATTAGGAATTCAAATCCCACCATTTAATATAAATGCGATTAACGATATTGTTATAGGAAGCGGTTGCAATAAATTAAAATCATTAATCGACAGGCATAAGGAGTTATTCAGCGGCGGATTGGGGCGGTTCACTGGCGGGCAAGCGCGGCTGCGAGTGCGCGAGGGGGCGCAGCCCGTGTTCTGCCGCGCGTGGCCGCTGCCCTACGCGCTCAAGCCGCGGGTGGACAAGGAGCTGGACTGCATGCTGCGCGACGGTATCATTGAGCCCGTGGACGCGTCGGACTGGGCGACGCCGTTGGTACCGGTACGTAAAGCGGATGGTGGTCTACGTATTTGCGCGGATTACAAAGTTACCGTGAATCCCGTCTTGATGGTCGACAGGTATCCTGTACCTAAAATTGAGGATCTATTAGTCAGCCTAAACGGAGCTAAGTGTTTTTCGAAAATCGATTTATCTCAGGCATATAATCAGGTAGAATTGGACGATACAAAAATGTTTACTGTGATCAATACGCACAGAGGCTTATTTAAATATAATAGGTTGGTATTCGGACTTGCCTCTAGCCCGGGAATATTTCAACGTATTATGACTAATCTGTTAAAAGATATCGCTGGGGTAGAAATATTTTTAGATGACATCATAATTGCCACGAAAGGGGATTATTTTGATCATTTAGCCGTATTGGAAAAGGTGTTGTATAGGCTGTCATATCATGGTATGAAACTTAAACAAAGCAAATGTTCGTTTTTAGTTGACGAAGTGAAATATTTAGGTTACGTTATTTCCAAAGACGGTGTTAAGGTAGATGACGACAAAGTAGCGGCTATTGTCGGAATTCCACGGCCTGAGGATGTTTCTCAACTGAGATCATTTTTAGGTTTAGTAAATTTTTATGCAAAGTTTGTAAAAAATATAAGTAATATTTTATTTCCTCTTTATAGTTTACTAAAAAAGGGGTTAAATGGAGATGGTCTAAGGATTGTGAGATAGCCTTTAATAAAATTAAGGACATTTTGATCAGTGCGGAGGTACTGGCCCACTATGATCCGGATAAACCGTTAACTTTAACTTGCGATGCCAGCTCGCGCGGTCTCGGCGGGGTGCTGACGCAGTCGGGCGCGGGCGGGCGGGGCGAGCGGCCGGTCGTCTATGTGGCGCGCGCGCTCACCGAAGCGGAGAAAAATTACTCGCAGATTGATAAGGAAGCACTGGCTATTGTGTTTTGTTTGCAAAAGCTACATCAATATTTGTATGGTAGACGTTTTACGCTTAGGACGGATCATAAACCGTTGGTAAGTATCTTTGGACCAAAACATGGAATTCCAGCAATGGCCGCGAGCCGAATGCAGCGTTGGGCAGTTATTTTATCTGCGTATAATTATGATATTGAATACGTAAATACTAAACTAAACGGAGCGGACGGCTTGTCGCGCTTACCGGTGCCGCGCGCAGCTGATAAGAATGACTCATCCTTCGACCCGCCCGAACAAACATATCTACACTTCGCACAAGATCAATTATTACTAGATTCTAATAACATTAAATGCCAAACCTTACGAGATCCACTTTTAAGTCGAATTTTACTATACATTTCTATGGATTTCTATGGATTTCTATGGATCCGGCCAACCCTCCCTGTTGGCCGGATCCATAGAAAAAATGAATAAGGTTAGAATGGCCCCGGTCAGTGCGGCAGCGAGCTTAATTGTAGGCATATGCCTGCATTGAGCCGTAGCTACTTCAGTCGCGTGACAAGAGCGTTGCATTATTTTTTGACAAAAATGCCGTCTTTTGCTATAATTACTTGAAGAGCGTGAAGCCAGGTCATAAAAAATGAGAGAGAAAGTGTATTTTTTCACCGGTGAGTAATAATACGTAGTTATTTCGACATTATTTGCAAAAAAGCACTTTTTAATTATGATATTTCAAATGATAGCGGTTTTCTTGCACTAAGTTTAAAAAAAAATATTCATTGATGACTGTCCACGCATATTTTTAACAAATTGCTATCTTAACACGCAATGTATCGCGTCCAATTTGCTTTGTTCGCTTGTATACGCATCACTAGGGATGTGCTCACAGCACAGTAAAATTATCGATAAATGGTAATTTCCCTACTGATGTATTAAAAGATAAAACTAAGTTTTGTTTATTAATTATTTGAAACATAATACATAATGATAAAATAAATACAATAAAGTTGAAGAGTTCATACGTTGGAACGCTACCTATCTACATAAATGAACACCTGACGTCATCTAACAAGCTACTACTCAAGAAATGCAAAGAGGCGGCCAAGAGTAAGATGTACCGCTATGTCTGGACAAAAAACGGCAGAATATTTATGCGGCAAAACGACACTTCGCCAGCCCTGCAAATATTCGACGAAGAGGATCTCATAAAAAAGACTCGGGTGGTAAATTAACTTCTACTTCTACGAATTACCAAGAGACATTAAGGTTGTATTTGTTTTATATTTTATGTCTTTTCTACTTTTTAATTAATGATAAAAACAAGTTTATTGCAACCAGTTTTGAATATCTTTGCACTACCTTTTGTCTGGGTCTCATGGTCATTTCTACCAAAGTTACTCACTCTATGGTAAATACCGCGTCACTTTGCCTTGTAAACTGCCTCACAGTCATACACTCAAAGAAGGTGCGACGACTGTTCTTATCTTTCCATTTGTCCCCAAATAATAAATTACCGGATGCAACTTTTTTTTGTGTATTTATATGCTATACTGCTATGTTGTACTCCTTATGTGTGGTGGATAGTCGTTATTCACACTGGATGTTACATAATGATGTCTTATTGTTCCTGTTTGGCTCCGATTTATATCTGAAACTCAGAAAAGCTACATTCTGCGCCGTGTATATATTCATACATTTACTAAAACAAGACCATCTCCAAAGAATATGTATAATAATAATATCACTAAAAAACGCACATGTATTCGGTGAACGTTTAGTAATTGTAACTGCTGCTCAAACGACCAATCGTTGCATTTGTTTCTTTGTTTACCCTCATAATAATATTTATCAATCTACTACGGAAGTATTTATGTCGGTCATTATTTATTACTACAATCACAATAAACATCTTACATTGGGCCATCGTAAAGATATTAAACAAATTAGTCAACTATGGATGGAGGTTTACGTCTACAGAGCTTGATAACGAAGTAGATCGAGGATTGACAATTTACTACCAAAACGTTCGCGGTTTGAGAACAAAGTGTTTGCAGTTGAGACAACAAATACTAAATAACGAATATGACATCATTGTAATAACGGAAACTTGGTTACATTCTGGGATTTTTGATAGGGAATTTTGTGACCATCGCTATGATGTGTTTCGACTGGATCGTGACCTCACTATAAGTAATAAAACCACAGGTGGAGGGATTATGATTCTCGTCCGATGCGAGCTGGGAGCCTCTCAGTGCTCACTCTCGGGTTTAGATCAGAGAACGGAATTGTTAACAGTGATTGTGCCGGCGCGGGCGCTTGGCGCGACAACTGACTTATACTTATGTACAGTTTATGTCCCACCCGACTCGCAACGCATTCCGGACGATATAGAACAGATTCGTGACGCTGCTCATTTTCTATTAGATGGATCTGAGAAAAAAATCCTACTTATCGGAGATTTTAACCTGCCCTGTATATCGTGGAATGAGACTGAGCCTACACATAGAAGCATCGGCACAACTGAAGTGCTAAATTGCGCAGTAAAATTGGTTGATGAATTGAGTTTCCTTGGTTTAAATCAATATAATGATTTTAAAAATCACGCCGGAAATACACTAGATTTAGCTTTTTCAAATCTTCCTATTGACATTAAAGATTCCTCATCTTCACCGCTGGTGAAGCTAGATCGTGCTCATCCGGCCCTCCTATTAAATATTCACGATTTAAAAATAACACCTTTAGAGGAGGCTAATACCTTAAAGCGAAATTTTAGAAAATGCGACTACACATCTATAAATGAAACCTTCCAAAATATGAATTGGCAGCATATACTGGCGTCATGTACAATAGACGAAGCAGTTGGCTCTTTTTACGATACGGTCAATCAAACTATCGAACAACAAATACCATATAAAAAAAATAAAAATAAGAATTCAAAATATCCAGTTTGGTATAGTCCATCATTGATAAAAATAATAAAAGAAAAGTCTAAAGCACACAAAAGATGGAAAAAATTCGGCAACTTGTTAGATTTCGATGAGTTCTCACTTTTACGACGAAGGCAGCAGCGTGTGCAGACGGAATGTTTTGAGACTTTTACAAAATTAGCGGAGGAATCTATCGTCCTGAAACCTAAAACTATTTGGTCATATATCAAATCGATGCGCGGTGGATCCAGTTATCCAAAGATGTTCACATATCGTGACCGAAAGTACACCAATGGTGAAGAAATCTGTCAGGCATTTGGTGATTTTTTCAAAAGCGTTTTCGGTTCGCCATGCACAACAGTAATTGCATCAGACTTTAGACAAGAAGTAACTGAAAGCTTATCTAAAATTGATATTCCAGCTGCTACTGTCGAGAAACATTTGAAGGCTTTAGATCCGGACAAAGGGGCTGGATCTGACGGAATCCCGCCTTTCTTCTGGTTAAGCACTGCAGAGACACTCAGTTACCCGATATCTTTATTATTTAATATGTCTCTGAATAAAGGAACATTTCCTAGTATTTGGAAAAAAGCACATATTGTACCAATACATAAAAAGGGATCAAAATCTAAAATCGAGAACTATAGAGGTATCTCAATACTTAATACGATAGGTAAAGTATTCGAGAAAATCGCGTTCGATGTAATTTATCCTACAGTATGTAAAGAAATACCACCTAACCAGCACGGATTCCTGAAGCACCGCTCTACAATCACCAATCTGGCATGTTTCACTAATTATGTGTTAACTAACATGGAAAGAGGTGGACAGGTTGACGTGATCTACACGGACTTCGAAAAAGCTTTCGATCGGGTAGATCACGGCATTCTGATCCGTAAGCTGTGTGGTATGGGTATACATGGAGATTTGCTGAGGTGGATCGAATCATATCTGCACAATCGCTCTCAAGCTGTCGTGGTGGGGGGATACAGGTCTGATTTTATAGATATCCCTACAGGAATTCCTCAGGGATCTCATTTGGGACCGTTGTTCTATAACGTATATGTGTCGGACATTACATCTTTTATCAATTCAGCACGATATCTAATGTACGCTGACGATAAAAAAATATATTTAAAAATTAATAGTGAAGAAGACTGTTTATTGATACAATCTGACTTAGATAACCTATCCGATTTCTATAGGCAGAATAATATAACGGTAAACATAGACAAATGCGAGTGTATATCTTTCACGCGTAGACTCAGACCTGTTATTTACCCATATAATTTCAATGGTACTATAATCCGAAGAACATCTTTGGTTCGCGATCTCGGAGTGTACTTTGATAACAAAATGCTCCTCAAAGATCACATAGATAAAATAGCAGATAGGGGTTTTAGGAGTTTGGGATTTGTTGTTAGAACTTGTAAGCCATTCAGGAACCTAAACACAATTAAAGTAGTATATTTTGCCTATGTTCGCAGCATTCTTGAATATGCTTGTCAAATATGGTCACCTCAGTATTTTGTCTATAAAGACCAACTGGAACGCCTACAGAGAAAGTTTATTAAATATTTAAATTATCGTTTCCCGCATTCACTGACTAACACCTATGAGGAAAGTTGTAAACACTTCAACCTATTGACGCTTGAAGACAGACGTAAGCTAATGGATTTGTGCTTTCTATACGACATTACTAGAGGTAATATAGACTGCACCGAACTAGTGGAGGGTATAGGGTATAACGTACCGGCCCGCCGCGCTCGACGGCGTCCTCCGCCATTGTTCCTGGTTCCCCATGTGAGTACTAACTATGCACGTAATGCTCCCATCTCTCGACTGCCGAAAACATATAATCATATATTTGAGGACGTGGATTTATTCTGGCACAGCAAGAGTACAATAAAAAGCAAGGCAACGGATATACTCAAAATGAAATACTCATGAGACTCAGGCATGGGCTTTTAAAGTTTAGTTTAAATTTAGTATAGTCTTCTTTCTTAATTTTGTAGCTTTTATTTATTAGATTATATTATAGTATAGTGTATTAATATGACACATATATTAATATTACATCACGCACGGGATCAAAATTGTTTCTTATTAAGTAGGTAGTCTTTATTATGTTAATTATCTCATCATTACTTACAGTTATTTTAAGGGAAACCTGTAATTAGCTTTACTTACCTGTACAATTCTACTTAAGAAAAAACAATGTATGACGCTGTTGGTTTTCTAAATAAATAAATTAAATTAAATTAAACGCGCTTATCTCAGGAACTACTAGAGCTATTTGAAAAAAAAAATGTATTATATTCTAATTCGTGCTACCAAAATAACGTATTCTTGCAATAAAAATATAACTCAGCAAAAACGCACTGCTTAATCCTCAACTTTTCTTCTTTCGCTGTTATTATCTTCGATTTTAATTTATCGTTTGGTCTATTTATTTGTAAAATAGGGTACGACAATTCACAGTTTAAAATCGATATGTGTTCAATACTCTTTCACAAGTTCTACATTGGTTTACTGTCAACAATCTACTCCCTTCGGCAGTGATACCGAAGTTAAACAACTTACGGCGCGATCGTGTTTTAATGAGTGACCATACCAACCATATTTAAGTGACCTAAACAACGAGCATTTCCGTGCTCCATGAAGCACGTTAAGCTAGTAAGCTAGTATCGGTTAATATTTTCTTACAGCATCTAAAAGCATTCGGTATTAATTTTAATATAATTTCGAAATCTCGTTTTCCTACAAAAACTTAAAAAGAAAATTTCCTTAAAAACGGTTAACTTTTGGAAAGTATATTCTCGGATCAAGATTGTCCCAAATGAGCTCCCCCATCAACTCTTAAAAGGATCCGGTCATATTATCAATAACCCTGAATACAAATATTTTTGTAAGAGTTATTAGCCTTTGGTGATATGATTTAAATGCGAACAAAAGCACTGCAAGGTTAACTGTTGTATCATGCAGCTGTACATTTCTTTAACTTAACCACCATACTAACTTGGGTCATATTTATTTATTGAAAACTTGCACATGCACGAAACATAAAATTGTACATGTGGCGTACTTAATGCCAAAAGCATTCAATACCGGTCAACCATACGTCTATAGGTTTATTGTATTTTTTTAATTGTAATCATAACTATTTTCGATTTGAGTTTGTTCTCTCCCCTTCCGTCCCTGCGTAAAGTTCAAGCCTAAAGTCTTTCTCGATAAATTAGACATCCAACACAAAAACTTTTTTTAATTTGTCCAGTAGTTGCTGAGATTAGCGCGATTAAACACATACAAACTCTTCGGTTTTATGGTATTAACTAAGAATACAAATTAATAAATAGCATGGTAAGATATAATACCTGAATAATGTAGACCATGGCCTTTATGCTTTTATACCTTTAAACATTTTTCTTTACATTGGAATCTATTTGTCGTATATAAGTAATATTACTTATTCTTTATACAAAGAATGATTCAATTCAACTAATAGAACTATTTTTAGAAACTAATGTTTAAAGGTATAAGTTACTCTATTTCAAGTAACATTTAGCAACTCATTTTTTTCTTCTATTGTTTTTACCGAAAGGCAATAGTAGTATCCTTTGTTGCGACCAAATGAGCTGTTAAATTATCCAAATTATTTCAAACATAAATTCTACATGTTTATTCACAAAGAGAAACAACATTACATCGGTAATTGAATTTATAATAATCGACCTTTACCACATCACTAGTATTTTGACATAAAAGAACGAACGTATCTGAATGATGATTGGAGGTTTCACCGCTAGAAGCTCAGTGATTGGTAGTTGGTTTCAAGTACTAATTACACCAATCACAGAGCTCCTAGCGGAAATTGTGATTGGTTTGTGATATTGGTGCGTTAATTCATTGATTGGTACCTTTATCACTGCAGCAACAGCGCGGTAACTCCCACCGGCGACAGAGGTTCCCATACAAACGAACGATCAAAACCATTCTAACCTTATTCATTTTTTCTATGGCCGGATCAGAATGATATTAGGGAACTACAACCATACTTCAATAGAAAAAATGAATTGTATGAGGAATTAGGATGCATTATGTGGGGCCATAGGGTAGTCATACCTGAGAAGTGTAGGAACAAGGTGTTACATGAGCTTCATGAAGCACATATGGGTATAAGCAAAACTAAAGCTATGGCTCGCTCGTATGTATGGTGGGCAGGCATCGATGAGGCTGTGGAGGCCCTGTGCCGGGGCTGCGAGGTGTGCGCCGCGGAGGCCGACGCGCCACCCCGCCATGCACTGACGCCGTGGCCTTGGCCAGCGAAGCCGTGGTCTCGTGTCCATCTCGATTTCTTAGGACCGTTTCATGATAAAACTTATCTCATTTTAATTGATGCGAGAACAAAATGGATTGAAGTTTTTCCAGTTCCTAGCACGGCTGCTCGTTTTACGATAGCAGATTGCAAGAAGCCTTTGCCAGATGGGGTTTGCCAAGACAGATAGTCACGGACAATGGGCCGCCATTCAGTAGTTCCGATTTTAGTCAATTTATGCAAAAACAGGGAATTGAACAAATATTTTCAGCTCCTTATCACCCCGCCTCAAACGGGGCAGCGGAAAATGCCGTACGTATAATTAAAAAGGCTATAAAGAAAGCTATACGAAAAAAAGACGACATACAAACATTTTTAAATACATTTTTATTACACTATAGGAATACAGAACACTGCACTACCGGGGAAAGCCCGGCCGCTCTTATGTTAGGTAGGCAGTTAAGAACTAAATTAGATTTACTTAGACCGGATAGAAGTAAGAAAGTCCGGGAGGCACAAAATAGGCAAATACAAGGGGGTACAGAGGGGAGTCGAGTATTAACACCAGGAGAAGAGGTTTGGATTCGTCAGTATCAAGGCAATACTAAGTGGATTCCAGGTAAGATAGCGGAAAGGTTAGGGACAGCTGACTATGAGACGATTGACGAGTTAGGTAAAACAGCTCATCGCCATGTTGACCAGTTAAGACGGAGAATCTCACGTAACTCGCAAGTTGCTCCTGCTCTTGAGGTTGAGACACCATCCGCGCAAGTCCAAGGAACGGTACCAATGGTAGGGTGTAGTTTGCAGTCCAGTCTCAGACCGTCGAGTGCAACCGAACGAGATAATAGTCCAATGGGAGATTTAGGTCAAGATTTAGATACCTTCAAGGATGCATGTTCCTCTCCCACACTCGTATCCGATTCGCTTGCGATACCTGCCACGCCGCCCCAATCCAGACCAGTTAGGAGATGCAGGGTTGAAAATCCCCCACAATATGTGTTTAAATAAAGAACCTAAGTAAACATTGTATGTTTTTTTAGTTGTAGTTAAGTAAGATTTTTCTTTTATATTTAATTTAAATAACTATGTACTTATCTATTGTAGTTGTAAGTTCAGTTGGTTTGTAAGGCGGTATACTGAAGAGATATAATGTAACAGAATGTAGTAGGGTTGTTTATGCTAACCAGTATATGCTTTTTGTTAAAGGGGTAACTATAGTTTAAAGGGGAGGATTGTAGTGTATTTAGAATAAGTAGTAGGTAGGCCTTTATTAATATAGTAAAATATAGTAGGGCTTGTGTGACAGTTCAAATATAGATTTGGAACGCAACAGACGTGTTACTCATTTACACCTACCCAAGGATAATTCAGGGGGCACAAGCGAAACCCCTTGAAATATACATTTCTGTTTTTCTTTCTGATTTTAAACCGAATTAACCTCAGCTCGAGATATAAATCAGAGTTACGTCGAAGAATAGGATTTTAAACAACCTGTGTCGTATTTTATAAAACGTTTTTTAACTTATTTATGTACATATTTGAATAATTTTAGTTAGCAGGACCAATCATTTATCAAATTTATTATCTTAATGCTGCGTTAATTTAAGGTTCACTATTTAAATTCCAATGAATATTGACCCTGAAATTTTCGAAATCAGATTGAACAGGCTTATTCGCTCCATCGTCGTCTCTGGCTATGCCACGTCTGGTCTAGTCTGGAGATAAGAGCGAATCCATTTAAAAAAAAAACTCTACTTACGATTTTACATCAAGAAAGAAATACATTATATTTTAATTATAATAATACGGTTGGCAGATCGATAACATACACATCTGTTGATATAATATAGATCGAATGATATAAATTACGTCTTATCTTAGTAAATATTTAATTACCCAACTGTGCAGTAGTGTCACCAAACTGGTATGCACAGATACCATTCACATCACTTACAATAGGTGATATTAACCCCATACTTCGCCCGGTCGTATTAAACTGTGCGGGTGGAACACGCACGGAATGCGACACGTTCACAGTGCCACTGTCCTATTTGGAAATATCAGCCCTTAACTCGTAATCAAGTGGTTTCACAATCGGCATTTGTGATTTTTGAATGCCGCACTCCTGAGGCTTCATTTGCGTGGGCTCATAAAATACTTTTTGTTTACATAACTCAGAACAGTATCATTTAAAAAAATATGTACTTGAAGTTTTTGATGAACTAGTAAAAGACATACATATCAATTATCCTAAGTGATTATCAAAATATACATTCCACAGCTGCATTGTGTTTGGTGCATTAAATTGATCGATACAACATTTTTGTTAAACAATATGTTTTTGCACTTAGTTTGTCATGCACCTTCTTCAAACCTGAATATTGAGCTAATAAGTGTCAACAAATCCGTCCTAACAAAGTCCGTTTAAACAAAAGTATTCAGGTTGATGACACAGCTCCGTGGAAGCCTTAGCGTTCCCGTTGAGCATTTGGGTTTTAAAGTTTCATCTCAAGAACAACAGGCACACTGTACCGTTCGTATTCAAAGAGACTGGGGAAAGAGAAAGAATAGAATGTCCTATAATTGACGCCCTTCGTGGTGTAGTGGCTCAGCACGCTGGGTTTCAAGGTGTCGCCGCTCCGAGGGCCCGGGTTCGAACCCCGGTCGAGGTCGGTCCCGGTCTCGGGTCTGGGTCTTGTGGTACCACCGATACGTACGATTTCCATTACACAAGTGAGAGCAATGTATGTGATTTGTGTATAATATTTATGTAAAATTAAATTAATAGAATAATACTTATCCATACTTAGCAATTAAGTAAAATGTTATATTTCGTAGCAGACACGGTTTGACATGGTAACGTATCATAGTTTTTTTGTTAACATTCTTGCCTAACTGGTCATCAATTGCTGCATGGTATCTATACCTGCATAGTAAAGAAACCTTTGTACTTATTAATACATTAAGTTTAATTACGTAACGGTATCTATGAACTATGGTTTTCGACCTGAAAGCAAGTGGTACAAGAATTTCTGGCGGATACTACTGTATTTATGAGGAAGTAACAATGTGTCACCAACTATTGGATTTCGACCAAACGTTAAAAGATAACAGTTCAAAATAGTGATCAGTACATTGCTACCGCCATATTAAAAACAAAGACATTTGGGTAGATGCAGAAAATTAATATTCCTATCGGAAAGGATACTAATTATATTGTAATAAGCTTCTTTAACGTTTTTTCCGTGAACCGCGCAAGGTAATCCACGCATTGTCTCGCCTCGTAAATCATCCACTATGTGGTAAGTGTTGCTCTTTATAATTTATTACTCCACCGGAAATTAATTATTCGGACGTCCCGAAGGCTGGCAACTTTCATTTTCCCATCATAATGGTTCTTGTGACTAATTTTTAAAGTTACACAGCCAAGGATTACCTTAAAATAAAATCAAAGACAATTTGTCACGAGTTCTAAGAAGAACCATTGATCAATGTGATTCTTGTTCCATTGTATTCAATTTCAGAGTAAAAGTATTCCAATGTTGTATGTCAAAAGATTCAATTATTCACTTGTAGTTTTTCATATTATAGTATTCATCTGGTCAAACCAATTTAGTTTTGAATGCAAAACCAGATAATAGTTCAAATCAGTTATCACAATATGCTACATAGAATACATATTTTACAGTTTATGCGAGCGATTACTTACAGAAGATAGCAGCTAACTAAGCACTTACATACTGAGACCTTGTTATGTTTAAGGTTACTCTTCAGTATGGCAGATTAGAAAATAAGCTGGAATAAATAATTGAAAGTGTCTGAAAATGTAAAGCGGGCCGCAATCGAAAGCAAAACACATGCTAAAATATTGTTTCTTGAGGTAAAATAAACCTCGTCGACTGACTGCGTTCTCAAGAGCGCAAATCTGCATATAACAGCTTATTTCTGGATATGATATCATTTCCTTTGTAAGATAAGTGACGTTACGAACTCGTAATAGGTAGTTTTTCGAATTTTGTTCCTTATTTTCGGAAACTGTGCCGCGAGAATAGAATATGATTTAACTAGTAAGGGAAAAAATGTCTACATTACATTCACAATTTCTATGATAAAGAAAACAAACGTTAAGCCAGAAGTATATCAATACACTCCGACTGACTAAATCTTGGGTCCAATCTGTGATTTTGAAGGTCATTCTCATTGACTGCGTCCCTTAATTGTGCCGCATCGTCGTAAAATATTTAATCGGCCATACGCGACTTTATTTTCGGCACTTACCGAAACAGGGAGGTACTCGCCTCTGTTCAGCCGATGTGTCGTTAATGCGGCGGTCATGTCCACCTTTCGGGTGCACTTGATAGCCAATAAAACTGCCTACGTTTGGCACTGTTATGCGAATCTGATACTCTTATAAAGGCAACGAATTCCATTCATCGAGCAATATTATAAAAGGATTTCATTTCATAGAATTGGTATTGCGTACTTAATGGCAGGATTCAACGATACACGACGTATTTAATAAGGATGTTATGTTAAACCGATAACAGAGCTAACAAGATTGTTTGACCGTATTTTTGTACGTAAACACGATTCTATTTTGCAAATACAAGCTGAATGCCCATAATCGGTCACATCGGCGCAAGCGGCGATCGTTATGATTTTTGGCTTCGATTCTGCTCGACAAGACGCCATGAGTAATGCATTGATACAGACCACAATACACTAGGTTTCTTTTTGCGAATCCTAGGAAACGGAGCGCAACGGATTCTGCATGAGGCATAACATTTGTTTGCGTGATAGATGTAAGTAATAAAAAAAATAGAAATTGCACTAATATTAGAACCTGTTGTGACCCATTTGGCAGGAAATCTATAATAGCCATCCAATTGTTTGAAAAGAAAATAGCTATCGTCATGTCTCTTAAATAAGTTTTCAGACAATATTAACCTCATAATAAAATTATAATGACTGGTTTTTAACCAATTTTAAAAGGACTGGAATGTGCGTACAAGATTTTTTTTTCTCTTACTTGACTGATTTGTCAGTTTAAAATAATTTATATTTACTGACTTTTAACCTATTAATATTATATATGTGAAAGTATGTACCCTACCCTTCACGTTTCAACTGAGTTTTGATAAATCTATAGGTATACATTCAAATAGCACATAGCAATGATTATTTTGTGTGATTCGATATTAAAGCGGGTTAAGCCGCAGGCAAATGCTAGTATTTAAAATTAATATTACATTTCGCTTAATGCAATGCAATTAATAAATTAAGCAGAGAACACAGCTAGTACTGTTATATTCTGTACCTAAACATACAAACATCAGGTTGTTATGTTGACAAGTGTGTATATACAGGCTTAATTAGTTACTAATGACAACTAAGATAAATCACTTGGAAGCCTGCGGGTAGTCGTAAACAATTTCAGTTGGTATAGCAGATGATCTCGATGATTTAATGGAGATTACTCGCCCCATTTCTCATCAGATGATTCTGTTTGATTGGACTGTCGAAATGGCAACTTCTCTAATCACAGAAGTTGCATCTCATTGGTAATAGGTATACAGTTTTCTATAAACTTTGACCAAAAACTGTTCTGATTATCATATTTTTTAAACAGTGGTTAGTAATTGTTATAATAAGAGAGACTAGCCACGAGAAATCACTTTAGTTAGCATAGGTTGTTTTTTGTAGCGATATATTCAAAACTAGCGCACCCAGCAAACTTTGTTTAGCCCTCAGCACCGTCCCGTCTAGCCCTGTAATTTTGAAAGTTAAGCGGTCACAGCCAACATTGTTTCACCCCGGTCCTGTTGCGCCCTTGTCCCAGCCGCATCAACAGCACGGTAGCTCAAATGGTAGAGCGTTTGGCCCGGTTAGGCATGAATTTGCTGGTTCGAGTCCCGCCAGTGCGCCAATTTTTGGTTTCTTATTTCATCTTCATGAATATAAAATATGACACTGTGACTATTAAAAACTTTCTAACCCATCGAACGCGTTAAAAAGTATTTTATGTCCTTCTCCTGGTTCCAGCAGTCCCATTCAATTTTAGCCAAATGGTTCAGCCGTTCTTAAGTTATAAATAGTGTAACTAACACGACTTTCTTTTATATTAGATGTAGAGTAATCTAAGGTTGTTTGTCTTCACACAGCTGTAGTTGGTCGTTCGCCCGCGGACCCATATTTACAAACAGCCAGTTATTTTTACGAGAGCCCGCGACTCCGAGCTAAGCCTCGCCTTATGACGTCACCGTAGAATTATTGTACCGTCTGCTCCCAGCTTGAGTATGAAAAATAAATTCACCATTTTCTTATTGCTTTACGAACACGATTGAAAACGCTTGGTTGCCAGTAAATTAAATTTGTTTTCTTTGCTTCAGCTGAGGATCAGGATTGCTTTATCAAATCCATTCATATTTTAACCTCATTATTTCCACTCGTGTAAAAGTGTTCTTAGTAAGCCTATTTGCATAAATTAGTGTCTTTTTATGTTGTTTTCATTCGACTTGGGCAACCCTGCAAGTTATTGATTGCTATTTAGATTATACAGCAAGTTAATCTTACAATTAGTAAAGGATACCTAGATATGGGTTCAGTATTTACTTGTCTAATTAATATAAACACTCTTGAATTTTCCCTTGAAAATAAGACTAAGTATGTAACCGTTGTCGTCATCCATTACCCGTCAAAATACCATGACTTAGCATGAAGGCGAAACGCGTCCGACGCGGCATTCCTCAGGATGGCATCCGTCATGGCGGGCGGCTTTGTCGGAATATCCTGACGGACGACCGTTCGTGTATGCGTCCAGAACGTAACTCAGGCGTTCGAGATTTGTGAGGCAGGATATGCTTGACTAGCATTCTTGTTTAAATTCATCATGTCTCAATGTTATAAAGAAATTGGTAAGGTATCAAGGCCTCCGTGGTGGATAGGCTGGCACGCCAGTTTTCATAGAGCCGAATCTTGGATATCACGGTTTGATCTTCGGTCTCAGGTCTGGATTATCATCATCATAATCACCTAATGACCGTCCTTTGCTGAACATAGGCCTCCTCCACGGTTTCCCACAATGACTGGATGAGAGTGGTCTGCCTTCAGTGTGATCTTGCAATCTTTGCAAGGTTGTCTGTCCATCTTTTCGGTGGACGCATTACGTTGGTCTTTAATCAAAGTGTCTCTAATCTGAAACTTTTCTGCCCCAACGGCCATCAGTTTTTCGCGCTATGTGCCATGCCCATTACCACTTGTTTTAACTGATTTTCAGAGCAGGTCTGGATGTTGTGTCTCTGGTTTGTGTTTTGATTTACCTACTTTTGAATGAGAGCAGCGTGCGTGATGATATCCAATATTTATGATTATTTTTACCCGTTCGTTTTTCGCCTTATCTTGAAAGTAGGCACTCCGCACTCTGTTACACTGCTAAAATCACCAGTTTGCCTTGTTACGCCTACTTAGCGTTTGGAATATCTATAAATCGATAAGCTTCGGGCGCTCAAGTAGAAAAATATTCTATCCGCTCTGAATAACAAGGAGAAAGAGTATCAAAACAAGCGTTGTTAAACTGTTGTTGTCAATAATACGAGAACATTGCGCTCGCTAATCGACTTACATACTTACGAGGGAGGAAAACAAATTGAGTAGAAGTTAGGCCCGTCCTCCGAGCTGCGAGTTATGTATAACGGTTTATTAAAACTGAGACCACGGAACTTTGAAAACCCAGAAGTTTTAATGAAAGTATGTAGGTATTAAAATTACACTTTATAAAATTTTCTGATATCTTTTGTGAGAACATTGATATATCGATAGATTATTCAAGCAGTAGTTACTACTAACTGTTAGTAGTTATATGTAGATTATACGAAATAAAATGTTGTTACAGACTTATATTTGTCATCCTTGGTCAAAATTGCGACACGCTATTGTGTATCTATGAAATAGATGTGACATAGCTATTGTTTGACAAGAATGCAGTAGTAGAGGCAGTAAAGTTGGGACCGGGCTTTAACATAACTTGATTGTGATCGCAATTCGGAAGGTGAAGTAATATAAGCGCTTACAGAATTTAATTTTGATAGCGCTAAAAAAAAATATTGTGCTCGGGGGCACAAACGCAGACTCATAGTGACAGTGCGCTATGTCACTTGTTAGCGCTTTTAGCTCTTACCGAGCATCATAATCACAATCGCTTTCAGTTACGTTATAGCCCTGCCGATTTGTTTATTTTGCGACCTCCTCCGCTTCCGCACTCAGTATTGTTGTTTGGATGCAGCCGTACGAATATCTGGAAAGACGGTCACAGAGGTGGATGGGAGCAATTCATGTTTAGCTACTGTGGACTTGAGTACCTTTTGAATGCAGTATTTTAGCTTAAATTAGTGAACTAGGTATTTGGCGTTTTATATTTTGAATGATATCAAGATTATTTTTTGCAATAGATTTTGAAAATGATGAAAAATCTTTCTTATTTGAACGTTATGCACAAATTTGACTATTTTGAAGAAGTATTTCTTTTTAACACCAAATGAAGATTTTGTAAAAGTTTTTCGTGAAACCTCAAAGATAAATCAACTATTCAATAACAATAATACCTATTCACATGTTAAAAAAAATATGATTACCGCAAATAATAAGTAGTAATGGTCCATAAGTGGGTCTTCTGCGCTTAGTTCGAATATGTTTTGTAAAGCTGACGGCAAACATTCGATTCCCGATTACAGCACAGCAGGGACCGCCGCGCTAATCGAAAACCCTTCATGCATATCAACATCTCATGCATACGTTTTTACGTCTGTCAACATTACTCATTGTGATTCGCAATCAAAACTGATGGTTTTCATCGCATTTCGTTGTAGCGCGTAACAGCGCACATGCATATTATGAAAGCTATCAAACTGGTTGAATGGAATAGCATACAAAACAAAATGTAGAATATCTAGTCTCACTAATCTAATCCTTTAATAGTGAGACCGTCAAAATACTCATGTCACGTTTAATTTGGGTATGATATAAGTTTTTGTTTTCGAACTGTTAGTAGATTAATTCGACAATCATATGAGTAGAAGATAGGTTCCACTTTATAATTTGAGAGATTGGGAAGTTATTTTCCCAGTAAAGCTATCTATCTGAATTATGAAACAAAATAAAATTCAGCTTGAATATTGTTCACTAAGTACAAGCAACTCGAACAAGCGTTAAATATACGCTTTGAAGTAGTGACAAAAATTGTACCTCCCAAAGAGTTAAATACATTGAAGTCCGTTGAATTTGAATTTATTCAAATAGTTTTGTGCAAATTTGGTTGCAGCGAAAACGTTTATTCCAGGGAGCTAGTTCCAAATGAGCGAAGCAGTTAGTTTCGGACCAGGTAGGTACAATTGCCAGCATGACAGATTTTTAAAAAAAATACCGAAACCTAAAAAAGGAGTGAACCAATTTAATGTTAATGTATACGAGGGTCAAACTGAAAGTTCTTAGAAAATCAAAAACTGATTACATTAGCCAGTTATTAGTTTTATTATATCTTTTCAAAATATTGTCCATTGACGTCAATACACCGCTGCATGCGATGGAACCACTGGGAAAAGCACTTTGCCCACTCGTCCTTAGGGGTCTCTTCAATGGCATCGCGATACGCAGCCACCGCTTCTTCAGCATTCATAAACCGCTTTCCTTTAAGTTTTTCTTTAATTTTTGGAAATAAATAAAAATCACAAGGCGCGAGGTCGGGGCTATACGGCGGGTGACCCAGTAATTCAACGTTTGATGTCGCCAAATAGTCGATCGTTCGCTTGGCGGTGTGCGACGAGGCGTTGTCGTGGTGAAGGAGGATCCTACTGCGAGGTCGTTTCTCTCGAACTTTTTCCAAGACAAGTGGCAAACAATTGGTAGTGTACCATTCTGCAGAAACTGTTTTTTGATCCTCTAACACAATTGTTGCGAAATGACCTATCCTCCCAAAGAACGAGGCCACCATTTTTTTTCCCGCACTTCGATCTCTCTTCACTTTAGTTGGCAACTCCTCGAAAGGAAACACCCACTGAGCAGATTGTCTTTTGGTTTCAGGATCATAACAGTAAATCCAGCTTTCGTCACCTGTTAGTATGTCGAACACAGCATTTGAGTCACCTCCGTTAAATCTTTCAATCATTTTACGGCACCAATCCACACGGTGGAGTTTTTGAGCCTTAGTCAAATTATGAGGTATCCACCGGGCGCAAAGCTTCCTGACCGCTAAATGTTCGTGGAGGATTTTGTGCACTTGACTCATACCGATGCCTAAGCTTGTCCAAATCTGCTGATAGGTCACTCTTTTGTCAGTCTCTATCATACGCCGCACAACACAGATGTTATTTTCAGTCGTCGCCGTAGAAGGCCGTCCCTCACGTACATCATCAGTGAGATTAGTGCGACCACGTTTAAACTCATTAAACCAGTTGTAAACAGTCGCACGAGATGGGGCTTCATCGTGAAAGGCCAATCGTAGTCTATCATAACTTTCTTGTTGACTTAAATGACATCGAAAGTCATAAAAAATCATTGCACGAAAATTTTCTCGTGTTAAATTCATGTTGACGTGACACAGACAATTTTCAATTTGCCGCCAAATCGTAAAACAAATGACAAATGAATGAAATATATACTCAGTAATATTGGCAAAGAGTTCTATTTTCAAATTTTAGAATATTTTTTTTATTATATTGTTTATAAGTGGCCAGTTCTAAGAACTTTCAGTTTGACCCTCGTATGATATTGTTAGAATTTGATATGTATGTTTGTATATTTGTACGTTAGTTCACGAATTTCTCGGAAACGAGAAGTCATAGCAAGATGACTCTTCTTAGTTCCATTAGATATATTTAACTGTTCAATAGGGTACAGTGTAAATTTCATCAAAATCGGTCTAGTAGATTCTGAGGTATGGATAAATACATGCAACAAAAATCATGAAATAAAAATTAATTTGAAAAATTCAACCGCTTTAAAAAAAACGACTAAAACATAAAATAACACATTTTTTCTTTTTAGGAGAAAAATATTTATTTGGAGTTTGTACACCATCAATCTACACTCATCACGCACCGACTCTAAATGAATTTGTTTCTCATAAGTAGAGGAATTTTTTTTAGCTTTTAGTCAGTTTTTTGTTGAAAAATAAACCTTATCATACATCAAAGTTGAGATGACGGTTAGCCTGCAAATATCTAGGTACTTATAAAAATATCACACTTTCTGCGTATAATGATTTTAATTAAACTAATTTTCATACACGACTGCTTTGCACATCCGCATTATGAGATGTGAATCTTGAAAGCCTATAAATATTAAATGTTCCGAGTGTAATAAACCAGGTAAGAGTGTGGACAATGGACTTGGCTTTGTCCAAGTTTTTGTGCATTGCTTTGTGCGCAGAAACAATGAGAGCCGCCATTGGTGAGCTACACTGTGGATGTTGTACATTGTTTTGTTATATTGTTTATTTGATAGCTACGGGTATGGTTTCTCTCGATGGCTCGAGTTTTGCTAGCTGTGTGCAGTATGCTTACGATATTTTTTTAACAATCGGATTTAAATCAATGTGTGTAATACTATCTATCAATTTTTATCATTAACCATCTGTAATTTGCTTTGACTGTTCCTTCCTTTTTTGTTGTTGAATAACGGATGTTACCTATATGCAAACTATAGTCAAAGGTAGTTAGCTAACCTTGGTCTGGAGATAGGATTTCGTACTGACATGTTGAAATTGGTGTAGTAGTTCCTTAGATTAACGTGTTCAAACAAACAAACAAACTCTTAAATTAAGGAAACAGCTTCATTAAATCATCTTGTTATTGGTTGTTAAGTTAAAATTTAAGTTGACCTGTAATCATCCCACTGCTAGGCAAAGGTACCTTAATTATACGGAAGTATCAGCCACAGCCACAACGCGGTCTGTTTGTACTGGTAGAGGGGTGTCAGATTTTATCAAGCCGCCCATAATGCCCGCCTTCCACTCTGCTCTCCTCTGATTAGGTTTAACGGCTAATATTGGGTAACCAACGGCTTCACGTGCCTTCCAAAGTATGGAGATGCTCGTGGTAAACCTCATATCGATAGTCGGAATAATCACCATCCAAACACGGACCGCGCCGTGGGTTGCGTAACATCGGTATCACAATCAAAGCACTACCACTACTGCGCTACGAGCGCCTTCTATTTTTGGTTCATCATCATCATCATTATCAGCCAAATGATGTCTGCTGCTGCCGCACTGCTGAACATAGGCCTTCGCAAAGCAACCAATCACAGGCGGTCTGCATCCATCATATCTTTGGCCTCCCAAAACATAGTTGATATAGATAATGCATACAACTTTTTGGATACCTACTGTTCCATTATTTACCAATCTATACATAATAGAAAATAGTGTTAGTTACACTATTTATTATTCAAAAAGGGCTGAACCGATTTAATTGAAACTTGGTGGGAAGGTTGGCGGAAAGGTAACCAGGAAAAGGACATAGGATAGTTTTTATCCCATTAGACGGGACCGGGGCTGGGTAGGACGGGGCCAGGGTAAAACGGTAGAGAGGTAGCTTAGAACTAGGGGAAGGAAAGAAGATACTTTTTATCCCAATTGACCCGGGCCGGGGCTGGGGCGAGACGGGGTCAGGGCGAAACAATGTTCGCTGGGACCGCTTAACTTTTAAAATTACGGGGCTGGGCGGGACGGGATTGGATGCCAAGCAAAGTTAGAGGGGTCCGCTAGTAATTTAATAAATTAAGTCTCGCAAAAATAAGTATCATAAAAATATTATGCCAGATATTTAAGCCGAAGAAAAATTATAGGAGTATTTTATGTAGCCCCATTTTATCATAGCAGCCCGTGAGTCGAGACCTCTATAAATAGCGGATAAAACCACGCGGCCTACTAATCATTTTACTTTTTCACACACCCACGTTTATAGAGGTATATATATAACCGTGCTCTATAAATACTTGTTACTCCATTCTGTAGTATGTTGATTTAGGATTCTCAGGCAAACAAATGCCTTGTTGCTTTTACAAGAGAATTATTTTACTTGGGTTATTTTATATTATCAATAGTTTGATGCTTACATATTCTATATGCTGGATAGGTTAAACTTTTTTTGTTTCAAGTTGAGTTAAACCTTTGTTTCACACAAATAAAATATGAAAAAAAAAACATTGTTCTTGAGTTTGTTGAGATATTACATAGATCGGTCTTCTAAAATGACATGAAGGTTTTTAAGACCACTTTCTATTAAAGTCTAACGTTTGTTAGATATACGCTTTCAAAGTTATAAAATGGGTGTCTTACTTCTAAAATAAGCAAGTATAAATTTAAAAAATATATATAATGTAGATCTTGACAAATACTTTCCACGAAAATTGGTTTGGATGAGATCGAACAAGTAGTTTCTGAGATACAGCACATTATTAACAACCGTAAACATGACTTTGTTCTTCATACAAACACTATGAAAAACGTTGGCACGGAACCCTTAGTGCGCGAGTCCGACTCACACTTTCGGATTTTGTATTTTAGTAAGACATAAATATTTGTTATTTTTGTTTGTGACCAAGTTAGAATATCATATTTAAATAACTCTGATTTTATAATACTACCGAAAAGACGTTAGAATTTTGTATTCATTACATATTTTTTCATTCTGCTTGGTGTGTCCCGCCCTGAGGCCGTATATTTATCGGACGGTTTATATGCGATCCGATATTTTACACATCGTTGCATTTCCCGGGAACTATTTTGTTTATCTTGGCTTTATTTATGTGCTTTCTGCGTGGCCTGAAATAATATGTTTACTTTCTCAACAATTTTGTACAGAAAAAATATAGCAGGAAAATCGTAAAACATAACTTTAATACGCTGGTTTTTGAACCGTGCTTGAATCAAATCTTAACCGATAATAAAGTTGATTCAACTGACTACGGAGCCTCTTGTTTTGTTAGCTGTATCAACATCTCAGTTGTAACTCAGCTCTGTTTGTGGTTTTCGCCTTAGTCCACACAAACGACACTCAACTCAATATTCATTTATCTTTCAAGATTTCCTTAATTCAGCCTGGGGTGACCGTTTTCTTTATGATCGTTAACCTTATGATTGACAGTCGTGATCATTACGCTCTTATCTATTTTAAAGAACAAGTTCTATAGAGAAAACTAGGCAGTTAAAAATACATCAGGATTCAAGGAAATATTCAGCCGGGAGTCCAGTATTAGCTGCAAGTTATTAGCGCACAAACGACCTACAGATTTACGGGAACGAACTGGAAGCTTCTTATTTCCGATACGTCCGAGCCAGCCTCGTATTTTACAGAGGACTAAGTTTTATCAAATTAATTTCATATCCCATGTCCCAGAGACATTCTATCGGCTGCTCTATCCATTTTGTATGAATCATGATTCAATTTTAATTTTATGTCTCCATTCGGTGGTGAAATTTTCGATTTTGCGGAATTTGCTGTAATGGGTTGGATTTGCAGAATAAATTACGGTCTAGTTAGTAACGAAACGTTTTGTTTGTTTTACTACAAACAAATACAAATGCATACGCAATTTGTAGATCGTAATTAATCTTGAGATGTTCATGCAAACAAATACATTTTTATATTACACTCGATGGCAAACTACGTATTTACGCATACGTTAGCACCATAATATATTTTATTATTTACATTAGAAGAACAGGTAAAAAAAACATAAGCACAATTTACTCGTCCCTAACCGGGAAAAGGTTTTCAGAGTTATTTCATTGCGAGATGTTTCGGGGCTAAGGTATGGCCGACATCCACAGAAGTCACGGTCGCTTTGTATAAATAGATTAGATACAATGGAATGTGAATAGTCAGGTAAACCAGTTAACTGAAAATAGGAGAAGATAAATAAAGCATTTTTTGGTCATACAAATCTAAGCTGAATGCCACTCATTTTGGCTTCGTATTATTCGAGAATTCCTTATAAGACTTCACTGTTTGTTTTTTATAACACGTTAATAGTCCCCCTTGCCGATTTCGACTACAGTGACTAACCGATTGCGCGGGACATATTATAGTGCACAAATGTGTGCGCAAACACAGGTACACTCCCTATTCCTCTACACTCGTAGCCGATGGGACGGCAATCTGACACGACCGGAGAGAGATCTGGCGGAGGACAAACGGCTTTTACGTGCTTTTCTGAGGCATGGGGATGAAACACCGCCAACTTTCCAAGCTACGACCCTTAGTATTTCTAAACAGAAAAACTCAGGTATACATTTTTGGCCCGACCCGGGGATCGAACCCGGGACCTCCCGGGTCCCTCTAAAGTGCGACCCTCATACCGCTGCGCCACAGAGGCAGTTAATTTAAAACTTCAACGTTGTGTGTTAAGTCTCAACAGCCTCGTAAAAATGAAACCTTATCAAATTGCCTACTAGTCTGCATCTCCAGACACACTCCACCGCGTCGTAGTTTCCAATTACATCGACTCAAAATAGCGTGAATGGCGAAAAGGACAGAATTTTTGCTATAAGAGGTGTTCATTACACGCCATGTACCTGACTATTTATTTGGCCCGTAGATTGATGCCGAGCGTGCCTGCATAGCGGCGCATTTCCATTTCGGAAAGTAATTTAGCTGGTGTTTTGGCTGAAAATCGCATCTATTTACTCCATCATGAAATATATCGTTATAAAGTGCTATGTTATAAGACCCATTAAACACTGTGACTTTTAGATCGATGCACTGATATTTACGCAATGAACACATTTAATTCTGCATCAATGCTGTTGCGCGTTGTTGTCTTGACTGTGTATTGGCGACTGTATCGCTACTAACGCGCCGTAGCATCGATGCTGTTGCCAATATACAGCTTTTGCAACGCGACTGCATCGATCCTAACGCATCGCTACTGCATGGTTGCTAAAAATTGCGCAAGTGTGTAATGGTTGACATTTTGCGACTACATCCATGCTGCATCTTGACTGCATAGGTGCTAAAAGTCGCATTGTGAAAAGGGTCTTAAATTTGTTTAATATTATTTGTTTTCATTTTCTGCAAAGAACCCAAAACCAGTTACCTTGGTACAGACTACTTAGCAAAGCCGACCTCACAGTCGGAAAAAGCTTAAACAATTGTCTATCTGTTTTTTTTTTTAACTTCTATCGAACAGAGTTAGATAGATGTACATTTTGCCGTCAGTAGTAGTCACGTTTTTCTCGTTATCCTTTTTCAGAACACATGTTCAGATCAAACGCCGAATCTTCGGTATAACTGATATGAGAGATCCATCATGTGTCTTATGTTATTCCGAAGGTCGTCTCTGACTGAGCGCGTGTAAAAATAATCTAGTGAACATTTGAAGTCAAGAGTTTAGGAGGGTCGTGGATATTCAGAGTCGGAATCAATTGCAAATGGGTTCGGAAATGACGGCGCGCCCGGCGTTTCACAGTGACAATGAGAACAGACAGATAGATATATAAATCAACCATCAAGTCCTCTACATGCTTCTATACAGGTTAAGATATGACGTACTGGTACAAAGTTGGACGCTAAAGTAAAATTCGAAAACAAATGATTTTAGTCTATTTTGAATCAATTTAATAAGAAATATGTTAGTTCGACATGCCTGTGAATTTCTCACGTTTGGCTGAACCGATTTTGATGCGGTTTTCCCTGAAGTATTTTACACCGAGGAATAGTTTTAGTATCTATTCAGATCAGTTCAATCAAGTACATTGTAAGTTAAACAATAACTAAAAACGTCGAAAAAAGACGCTAAAAGAAATTTGGTACATGCGCCGACTTCAAATGAGTATGCTTCTTCTGATAGCGTTATTTTAGTGTTTTTTTTAAAGCGGTTCATTTTTTAAGAAAAAACAAACTGCTGATGAGTTATCAATAGTGTAGATATGTAAACTTTTAGGTTATTATGTCAACTTAGAATTTTCTAACAAGTTTCAAATTTCGCGTACATTTATTTAAACTTTGCGCTTCGAATGTTTACTGTATCCGTGGTCTCAGTGTTTCAACGAATAGTATTCGCGTAAACTCCAGAATTAAATAAGAATACTTACCATCATATTTTGTGGTAAAGAATTGCTAACTTATAGTTGTGGTACAGCATCTTACTTATATGGTCTATCCTTTTATTAACCTATCTCCTTGGGCTGTGTCGGCAATTACCTGTCCCCGATCGGCGGCGAGTGTACACGCCACAAATGAAGTGTTAAGCAAATGTCTTGTGTGAACGCACCCTTATTGTGAGCGGCCAAAGAGCTCTTAATACCCAATATCAGGTGCGTGAATGTAAACGTTTGTGTTATTTGAACAGGAGGGCTTAAATAGCGATCAAACTTTTAGATTTTCTGTTCAAAAGTCATAAAATCTGTAACAAAGTAGTTAGTTGCAAATAAGTTGTCATTATATCAAACTTTACTGTTTCTACTGCCTGAATTTCCTTAATAATAATAGTATTTTTAGCTTGCAGGCAGACATTTGGCCATAATCTCACCGGAATATAAGCAATGACGTCGCCTAAGATATAACTTAAAATTTCATCATTGCGTAGCCATCAAGAGGCTGATGATATATTGTAGTGGGCAGAAACCTTAACAAAAGGCTATAAGGTCGATAGAATTACATGTGTTTATAGTTGTTTCTGAGGCCGAATGTACTATACCGCACGCAGAACACAAAACGAGTGATAAACGTAACTCCGTGTCGCGTTACACAAGAACTATGTTGTTTGAGCGCTGAACCTTATTAGGGACATGAATTTTAAAATATTATCCTCTCGGTTTATGCTGAACACAAAAGATTTTAAAGGCAACTACTTTTATATATCGCTGCTTCTGCTTTTGAAATTTAAAATCCAAGATTCGATTTTGAGGTAGAACATTGTGTAGTTTGTGGAGACTGCACAGAACTATTAATCTAATCTTGTTGCCAATAGTGGTTTCCTCTTCTTTAACTGTAGCGTTTTCTCAAAAATACTTTTATGATTACCTTCAAAGTCAGAATTTTATCATCGATCTGTCTCTGTCAACCTTTGACTTACGTAAATAAAAACTTACTTGTGTAGGTTATTATAAACCACACTATTTAAATTCGAAACATCAATTTGTAAACTTAAATATATAATTTGGAATATATGAAACCTTTATATCATACATACCTGCGAATATATGAAAAGTTTTAAACACCAATAGTGCGTTTTATTACAAAAATCAAAACGCGCGCTGCTTATCATAGATTTCTAGTTCGTTCGCTTCAGTCCAATCTAGCGATTTCTGGTAAAAATCTTAATCGTTTCAAGGATCCAGGTAATAATCTTTTGTATTCCAGATTTCAGCATCCAATAGATCAGCTGATTGTGAGCTGCAGGGGTATAACGTAACGCAAGCGATTGCACATTGCAATCCGTGTATCGCATTGGCGAAGTATAAATCTTACACACGAGCAGCATTTTACTGTCGAGATCAAATAACGGAAGCCGCAGTCGTTATCAGCAACGTGTCAGTGGCAAAAGTGTTTTTTCGATGGCTTTACTTGGTTACGAGTACTGGCCGTCGATATGACAGCGTCAAGCAAGTACAGTGATCAGTAAATCAGGTTACCTACTTTTGTTGCAAACTAGCCCTTATTACAAGTGCATTAGATAACGCAATGTTTACCTTGACGTGCAGTTGTCCGTACCTTGTATAAGAGTACGAGAAAGTACAAACGGTACTTTGTTGAAACTAGGTATAGTTTCAGCGCTTACAAGTCAAATCGAGCCAGCGCTGCAGCGTTGCCAGACTGTGCTGCCATAATTACCGTAAAATGAACCTTAAAATTACCGTACACATTTTTTTAGAGAATATCACTTGAAGTCACTATAATGTATTTGATTTAGCGATTGGCCATGTCCTGTTTCTTCAGTCATTCATTTCAGTTCGTAAATTTTCTCGGCTGTGCGTTTAATAATGCGTCAAACAACAATAAAAAGATACCAAAAATATCATTTAAAGTCCGATAGAAAAAAAAATGCACTCAATTCTAGTCAAATCTACCAATTTTACTATGTTTTTGTACACTAATTAGGCCACATTTTCAAATTAACCAACTAATTATCGAATTTTTGCTCATTTAACAAAAATACCGTACCGTTTTGGGACTGCGATGGATTACCTTACGAAATTAACGTACTAATATGGTAATTACCATACGTCTGGCATCACTAAATGGAGCAGTGCTTTGTTTGGGAGCTTTCAGATCAATGCTTACGTGTGTAATAAAAAAACATACTTAATTATGTTTTTTTATTACACACTTAATTACCTATATTTTAAATATTTACAAATAATAACATAAAAAAGGTTATTGAGTGTGTAATGTTCAATTTATAAATGTTTGAAAATGTGTCACTTTTAATATGTATAATGTATTATTCATAGTATTTTAGTGCTTACTTACTGATTTTTAGATAAGGGAAATCTGTAATTGGCCATACCCTGTGTGTTAAAACTAAACGTAAGTGATAAAAATGTATGTGCTGTTGATTTCCTCAATAAACAATAAACAATAAACAATGCTATCATGACGTTTATAACTATTGTAATGTGAAAACGATCGGAGTATGTAATCGGTCTGCCAATATTAAAAGCGCGACGCGATTTGCCGGCAGTTAATTGAAAACGTATCCGGCTCCGGAGACGGCAGGGCTGCCTGACAGCCGTAAGGTCGGTTAGACGGGAAGAAATGGATTTACCGTTCGCGAGTAACTTCTAGAGTAGTAGACACTCCATCTTTATTGAACACACCGATCTTTGCGTAGCTTTGAGTAGGCTTCGAAGAATAGAAGATTAGTATCGCGATTTATTATCATTTTATTTACTTTTTGTCAGTGCTGGATTAATATTAATATTTGTCATTTGTAATCATGAACCGTTACTGTAACCACGCGTTATTTGTGGTTGTTTAAATAAGGCAGTCGTTACAACATTAGAGATCATGATTATCAACCAAAGAACGTCCACTGCTGAACATAGGCCTCCCCCACGGCTTTCCACAGCGACCGATCACTAGCGGTCTGCATCCAGTTTGATCCTGCGATCTTTTTAAGGTCGTCTGTCCATTTTGTTGGTGGACGTCCTACGCTGTGTCTTTGGTCAAAGGGTCTCCAATCTAGAACTTTCCTGCCCCAACGGCCATCAGTACTTCGCGCTATGTGCCCGGCCCACTGCCACTTAAGCTTACTGATTCTCAAGGCTATGTCCGATGCCTTGGTTCTTCTACGTATTTCCTCGTTTCTGATTCGATCTCGTAGAGAAACACCGAGCATAGCCCGTTCCATCGCTCGTTGTGTAGTTTTGAACTTCTTTATGAGGCCCATAGTTAGAGACCACGTTTCGGATCCGTATGTCATCACTAGTAACACACACTGGTTGAAGACTTTCGTCTTCAGACACTGAGGTAATTGAGACGAGAAGACGCTCTTGCGCAGTTTCCCAAACGCTGCCCAGCCGAGTTGGATTCGTCGATTGACCTCTTTCTCAAAGTTGGACTTACCCAATTGGATCACTTGTCCCAGGTAGACGTACTCGTCGACAACTTCGAGAGTTGAGTTCCCAACAGATACTGGAGTGGGTACAACAAGGGAGCTTGACATAATTTTCGTCTTTTCCATGTTCATTTTAAGACCCACTTATGTGCTTATACTTATAAAAGCTTTTGAGAATAAAGACAATGATGTTTTTAAAGATCACAAAATTTGTGATCTTTCCCAAACAATACAAGTATGCCAAAACTGCAGCTTTACTTTAATTATTGCTAACTAAGCGTATTGTTCAATATGACTGGGCTAAAATTCAATTCAAAAGTACTTTGCAAATATGTTGAATGATTGCAAAGAACTTTTAAGAAAGCTTTTTTTTAGTACTTATTAATAGATTTTTAAAACATGTATTATAATACTTACCGTCAACTTTTAAGGTGCTTTCAAAGTGCTATACCTTCTGGGTAACTAGGTTATAAGTACAGTTTATGATTACACATGATTACAGTTTATGTGAGTGAGTAACACCTAGTACGCATGCATGAATAAATGAAATAAATAAATCCCAACTTTCTTATATCACTAATTAATCTACGTATTGTTATTATAATTAAAATGTTATGTTAAAAAATCCCTAATGAATGATGTGATAAATAAGATAGCCAAGAGCAAAGCTTTGAACAAGTTTGCGCAATAACTACAAAGCAGAAACTGTTTTACACCTCCAACATCTGGTGCCTTTTAGTTCTGAAGTTGTTCAGTCCGCAACAAACTGTCTTGGAAAAGATAATCATAATTTTAATTAACTTTGCATGTATAGGGGTTCATTAAATTAAAATTATTCGCGTTGAAATGTATGATGCGTATATATTTTATAATTTTTTTCAGAAGGAACGTTCTTAATTAGTTGATCAACATTTTGATACGCGTAGTATAAAACAAATACATGAAAATAATTTCATATACGATAGGTGTTTCAAGCACTTTAGAAAAGCTTTGATATTTTTACTTACTTCAAAAAAAAAGTGAAGGCTTCCTAAAACGCGTGAAAAATTTCATAAGTATATGTATGTTTGTTTATTTGTTTCAAAATTTCGACTGACAAACATTAATTGCGTAAAAATAAAATATTTTTATTTCATTACAGACGCACAACCGACGGCAATCATTAGGGATTTTTAAATCTAACGTTATTGGGAACACCTCTAAATTGGACCTAACGAAAGCTTTTGATTTTATATTGCTATGTACAATAGTATTTTGGAATAGCCCTTATTGTACCGACTCAAACTTATCTAACAGCATGCTCTCAATTTGACGAAATCAAGAGTAGAGTAGCCTCACGCGAGCGGAGGCTGATCCAATGAGAAAGGATCGAGATTACAACTACCTTGGATATTTCACAAGTTTCAGTGTACCCTTAATTCTTCTTCCTTGTCCTTCTTTACATAGCAGATGTTTGAAATAAGTATAAATAAATACAAGTATTGGACACCAATCACATACATTGCTCTGATCCCAAAGTGAGTATGTTTTGTAAACATGCATGTTAAGTAAACCAAACTGCTCTGACTCTAATGAGATATATATCATAATTCTCGCTAGTTAATTTTCCTTGCTTTGATATTGAGATAAAAACAATGTACCTTAGAATTTATTCTGTTCTAGTTTTTAGAAAATAATATTTATTTGCTTAAAACATGGAACATTATCAAGTTCTTACTATAATTATAAGGTGTGAGCATGCATGTTTTATCGATCTGACGATGTGCAAGTATTTTGTCATCTCGCAGTCATACATATTAAATTAGTAAAATAACATTTTAAATTCAGTAAATGTACAACAGTGCTAATGCTAAATTACAAAATCTTAGTTAGGTACATAATAAAATTACATACTTTTTTTCTACAATCAAGATGTTACAAGTCATTATATAAGCATGTTATTGAAAATGTTAGGTCAGAAATCAATGAATACAATGTCAAATGTTTTGCTTACTTATCTAGAAAAAAATCAATATCATTTCTTTAATTGCTTTACAAATACCTTTTCAGCTGTTGCAATACTTATATACAAACACGTATACACGCATTTTAGAACAACCTATCAATGTTTATGTCTAATAAACTTTTTCATTCATAGTCAAATGTAATCATCCAATAGCTCTGGAAGAGTCACCTCAGTGCCACTGTAAACCTTATTAATGTGGTCGTTACAAAGTAGTGTTTTTGTTATCACTGCGAGTCAGTGCGACAGGTGGGTGAGGACACCACAATGCACTCTTAGCTACCGACCACTCACTAAAGTTTGTTGGCAACGATTGGAAAATTCTGAGTTCAGTGACAACCCATTTGATTATTTACTTTGGGATATAGGAAGGAACAAATACAAAGCTCATTATTATTTTTATGTGGACCATAAATTTGCCACTGAATCCAGAGCCAGACATTGTTTTTGTATAGGAATGATCTAATTAGGTGCAAAATGACATGTGGACGCTCACAGATCAAAAGGCTGCCGGCGGTCGCATAAAAAAAGCATAACAAAAGACTGTTGATAAACCGTGAGGAATTAAATGTTTTTTTTTTTTCTTATTAGAAACTGAAAAGTTGCATTTTTATTTATTTATTTTAGATAACGTGTATGGACATCTGTTCAAGGCCGTCGGGTTTTTTTTATCAAGTGTGACAACTGCTTGTCATTTTGAGTAATACAGTCGTTGAAATAATAAAGTGATTAAATAAGAAACTATTTCTTAATGCTTAACTACATAATATCAGATAACTATTACTCTCAACCTAATGTAATAGCCGTTGATGTAGTTTCTCAAATAATGACCTTTTGAACAAATTACTGTCTCGCTTTTGTATTGGTAAGAAAATGCAGCGGGTGAAAAAGATGCAATCTTCGCGTTACCTCATAAAAGTAGTGAAATGGACGATTTATTTATGGAGAATTTACTACACAATAATGACAGCGTATTCGCGAAGTTCGTTGAGTTCAAATGAGCAGCTCTGAACAGCAGTCTTCCTTCTTTGTACCATGAAACTGATTAGATTTCATTGTGTCCAATCTACAGCTTTATAATCTATTTCGAGGGTGAACCAAATCATTGGCAAATCATCGAGCTGGTCATTATTGTTCAATCCTTTTACTCGAATTCGTCGAAATATATGATTTAATAGCTCATCGTTTTTGAGATAAGGATGTCATAACACCACTGGTGTATCCACATTGTCCGGTGGCATGTTCCGGCGGGCAAAGACACTCAGGGCGCAGTGGCTGCCGCTGATGCCACAGCAGCATTTTCCATAGTATTTGACAGTTATATGACGTTTGCGATTGGCAAAGACACTGGGCGGTGTGATATACCAATATCAATCAAATAGTCTGTAGAGTCATGAATATGCATCTAGTGCGCTTGCGTGCGTCGTGCTAGTTAGCGCCGGCGATGCGACAATAACTTATCGTTAGATAAGATGCCCGCTGTAATGAGATTCAGCTTGTAGGTGGGGCTGAACACTAAGACCATTTACACACTGCGCTTCTTTTAGCATCGATGCAGTCAGATGACAGTTTGCGACAACATGGATGTTAAAAGTTGCAGTGTGTAAGAAGATATGTCCCGTTATAAATACAGTGCCAGTAGAGATTAGAGAAAGATTTGACCTTCTCTAATTAATGCTTCTCTAATTAATCAGCGCCTAAGCGCGTAGAGGGCATTAATAAATACATAGTGAGCTGGTTAAGTTCTACGTTAGAAGTTTTTTTATATTTTGCGAAGTTCATTCTATGTGAATAAATAAATATGCGCCAGATAACACACCAATTGTCTTGGTGTCGAAGTAAGGAATTCTTCATTGTGTTACGTAAACCAGACAACGATACTCAATAAACTCTAGATTACGCTCATATCAAAATGGAATATTACTTGGTCGGTAAAAGCGAGTTTGCCTGGCAGGAAACTTACCCGTTCTTTGAATTCTGCATTTATCATGTCTTTTTGAACAATCATAATATTTTTGAGTGACTAAAACCACTGAAAAGAAGAACACCAAGAAAAACGTATTGAAGGAAAAATTTAACGTCGAGCCGTACTAAGAGATCCAGGAGGAGATGGCTCGAAATGGCGATAAATGGAGAAAACTCCACCTACAAGAGCAATGCTCTAAACTGAAGACAATGAAAACAGCTGCCGTCGAATATGCCGTCCTTCAGAATTGGGCCTCAAGCTAGAAGAATAGTTAAGTAAGCGGATTAAACGGTCTACGACCTACGCCACGCCTGCCCAAAGCTAAGTCACCTCAGACTTACATACGACATTAGCATTATCCGAGATCAAATACTCAGGATCCAAATTCCCGTGCTCACTTTTATTACGACTGATTATCTAGCTAGACTATCATTGCTATTGAAAAAAGTGCCTCTTTTTTTTCATACGAAAGCGCTTTCAATTTTTTTGCTTTTCGTTCTGGTATAAATAAATGTCGTCAGTCGTAGATGAGTTGCCTACCGAATTACCTACTATTTGGTCTTTGACTATGTGACGTCATCGCAATTATTGTGTCATTACCAGCTCCATGATAAATAAAATAGCCTCATGCATTTAGATTTAAGTGCTCTCCTGTATTGCCTCGGTCTTGTAGATAGACAAGCGACACTAAACGGAGCAATAAAGACCTCCGTGGTGTTATTAAATAACAGGCAAGCGATTGTTATGTGCTGTTTTGACGACCCGTCTGGTGTAGTGGTCGAGAAATCGCCTACTACGCAGCGGGTGTGGGTTCGATCCCCGCACAATACAAACATTTGTGTGCATGAACATGTCTGTTTGTATTGGTCTGGGTGTTTTCTATGTATATCATGTATGTATTTACAAACAAAAAGTATTTAAGTATTATATCCGTTGTCTGGCACCCATAACACAAGCTTTGAGTAGCTTACCTTGGGACTAGATGGCGATGTGTGGGAATGTCCAAAGGATATTTAAAATTTTTGCCATAGTCGGAATAGAAGCGTTTGCAGCACTTGCAACGTCGTCATAAGGGTGTCCCAGCAGATTATATCTTATCGCTGTCAAATTCTATTAAGAGCTTACTTACTTTTAAGCTTATGAAAAGTCCCATAAATGGCACAGGCAGTAAGCATTTTTCATTCATAGTATCTTAAATCTATCACTAGATGGCGCTCATTCAACATTTTTTGCTAACGTTGGTGGAAAACAATCATCAAACGCTTAATAATCTGCATCCTCAAAGGTACGACAGCATCAACTCTTGTCAATAAAAGTCATCTTATGAACAAGAAAACTTTTCATTGCGATGCGACTACGGTAGAGTTACGTAACAACCCCGCGGCGGTGTTTCCTCGAGGTGCTTCGGTTTGACGACGGCTCATAAAGACCAATCAATTCTGAGGGTAGAAGAAACTGAGTCCGCCTCTTCAATGGTGAAATCTTCATTTGCTGAGTCACTTAGCCTTTTTGTCGAAAGTTTTGGAACTAGGTAAAGAATGTACTACTTTATTAAATAAATATTAATCTTAGAATAAATCGCTAGTTATCCGAGAGTATATAATAAGACATTGTTTAGTTGACATGATTCTAACTTTCACACCATACTGCTTTGGTTCAGCATTTATTTGCATTGAATAGTTCAATCATTCGTTATGTTATGCGAGTTTTGTAATTCTAGTCTTGTTACATTTTTACTTCGAGTTGTTTGAGTGTAAAATTAAGAAAAAAGCTCCGTATAGTTACGCGCATGTTAGTCTATGTTTAGTCGAATCCAACCTAAATGGTATAATATAAATAGCAAATTGCACTTGTAAAAAGCAACTTTGGCTGCTGTGACAGACGAGGAATCGAACCCCGTGTCTTACGCAATCCGGGCGTATGCCTATACCACTCGGCCACCGTCACATTAGCAAGCCTGTTGAATTTTGCAAGCGCTTTCTTTAACGCGTAGATGTCGCGATGTTCAGCTTACCTACACCAATAGGCTACCCTCATCATGCACCGACTTCAAATGAATTTGTTTCTCCTAATAAGAGAGCAATGCGTTATTTTAAGCGTTGCAGTAGCAGCGTTGCGTTGCGTTGCGTTTTTGAGAGCGGTTAAGTTTAATATTTTTTATAAATATTTATTTTTACGTCCTAGCAAGAGGCAGAACAGGGCCAGTACCTTTAACTTGGTTCAACATTTTAACCCGTGTTCCACAGATTTTATGATTATAATTGAACATATAAACATATTAATCACCACACTTGTTACTAGCTTAAAAAGAAAAAAAAAGTCGGGTTCAACTGGTTGAGTGCTCTCTGATGTTATTTAAATACTGGATAACCGTTTTCAGCCGAGTTGCTGATAAAATTTTATCCTAAAATTGCCTTACGCATAACTTTATTGGTTCTAGCGTTCAAGTATACACATCTAAATTCGAATAGGTCTAGTCTAAAATTAAACCCAAATGAAGTACGGGTAATGTTGAATGCCCTAGAGCCTATTTTAACCAACTTCAGATAAAACGTATCCGACTAAATAAGTATAAAACGACCGATTTTACAATGACATATACATTCATGAATGCTGAAAAATAGGTGACGTTTTCAAATTCGGCGTATTATATTTTATTCGACGAATATTCTTTATCTGAAGTTAAAAAAAACAGGCCTTATTCTGTTTAAACTAGGCAAAGATAGTTTGGCAACTCAACGATTAAGGCATTAATATTTCAAAGACGAAATTTTCAATTTCAAATTAATTTCAAGGTACGGTAAGAATTGTATTCTGGGTATCCAAAATATGTAAAAAAGAACTGCAACTAACATTTGTGCCCAAGATTAAACTATTGTGAATTAACGTGAAAACTTTGAAACGATATAATATTTAATTACGATTACGTCAGAAAAAAAAAAGTTATCCGTTTAAAAGAAAACTGGTAGTCTGTGTTTATCTAAAAATTTGTATTCCCACCCAGAAAAAAGATATCAAAATAGGGATACAGTAACTTTATACTTAGTACTGTACATTGTGTTAGCTGTTCATTCGAATGTGTTGGACAGTTCGCCGCAAAGGCGGTTACGCTAACGACCGAGAACGACTGTACTAGAAAACACTATTATGTCGTTCGGTAGATTAGATAGCCAGATGTGAGTCTGCGACGTTCATTGCCGAACAATGCATTTCGGCTTTGTTAGTAGCTCGAGAAATTGTTTGGATGTAGCGAGCAGTTTGGTTCTGTTTCGTCTGCTTAGACTTGTCAGTGTAGTTAAAAGAGAAAAAGTTTATTTTATTTTATTTTATACATAGATGAATAAGTGACAGGTACAACCTAAACATAGAATATAGCCAATTAGAGAGTTCCACGGTAAATATACAAGTATTACAACCTACAGGAGACTAAGCAAGATTTTAAAACAAGATTTTAAATTAGAAAGTAGTTCCGGAATTTTACTAATGTTACATGAGTGTTCATTATTTGCCATAATATCAATATTAAGGAGTAGTTGTAAGGCCTAAGTTTGGGATTCTTTTGGGTTTAACTATGTGTTTGCGCCGTTTGGCGTTGGAACATTCGGACCTTCTGCTAAATTGCTGTTTAGAAAGAATACTCCAAAACGAAATTCTGTTATGGCCAATAATAGATCTGGTTAACCAGCCAGCTCAAAGGATTAGCAAAGCAATCTGACGCGACAACGCAGCCAGTATTATGGTCTCCTTGCCGCAAGGAAATGGTTTCGTTTTCGAACAGTTAGGTTTTAAGTTTATTTGTGTGTTTTGTCTTAGTTTTTTTATGTTGTTATTTAAAATGTAATAGTCTCAAAAAGTAAAAAAAAAGAGTAGTCATGCTTTATACCAATTAGTAACATCATACCGCAAAACCTCCACGACACGAATTCGCCCTTCATATCTTGCTTAAAATACAGTTTTATTGTAACAGCACAGTTGATACCGTCACGTCCAAAAACATCTTAATACAATTACTAAGACCTCTTCGGACTCGTTACAAACTTTTCTTCTATATTATCTATAAAGTGGAATCATGTGTATTAGTTATTGGGTGTCTTGCTCCGGCACCCAGCAGTTTCGAGGGTGGTTGAATACGTGAGCAGGCGAAAGTTGCGGGTCCTGCTCCAGTGACATAGTTCAGGGCTCTCGAGACGCATGCCTGAGTGTGGCAGTTAGCGAACATTAATACACGAGGGGCCATGAAACTAGACGCTTATGAAATATTAGCGGTTAGGTATCGAACTACTTCTACTAGGTACTACAAACAAATTCTACAGGTTTATAAATATTATTCTTATTTTATTTAAACTTTATTGCACTGTTAATTGTATGATTGGCGGACTTAATGCCTTGTGGCATTTTCTACCAGTCAATCGCTTGGGAATTTCAAAGAGTTTAATCAGTGCCAGAGTAACAAAAATTAAAATAAGTTATTAGTCCATTCCAGTATTGTAAAGCTGAGGAGTTCATCTATTTTTTCGGTTAGATTAATTAATTTTGGAAAATTGTAAGCTAAAAACCTGTAAACTCAATGTGTTTTTGCGGTGCTCGTAAGGCAATGTTTCGTATTCCATTGCTATTCCACCGTTCCATGCTATTAGCGCTGGTTATCCCAAAATACTAGATAACCTTTTAATTCATATGAATTTAGGTGTTATGTATGTCGTAGCCATCTAGTTAAATCAGCCAATTAAGTGATTTGTTTTTACAGTTAATTTAACGCGGTACCCAATCAAATGAAAAGGCCGACGATTTATACAACAAGTAACGCTTAACGTATAACAAATTAGGTTATTAATTCGACATTAAATATGGCTGCGACAAATACAACGTGTAACATTTAATACGAAAACCTGAAAATAGGTAGACTAGAATAGCAAACAGAATCAATTGAACCACTTTTTAATATTGGTCACATTTTTTAAAAAAAACTTCATTATAATGTTGCCCAGTCTATTTAGTAAAAAGATAAGCCATCACATGCGCAAACCCACCAAAATACCTAAACAAGCATTTATTACTTCTCTTTGAGCGTAGATAGTAAGCCGGTGAATACCTACCGAATTCTCTCTCGATCGAGATCAGAAGTGTCAGTTAAAGTAAAACACCACGAAAACTCAAAATATTTTTTCTTTTAGAATTATATCAATTGAATAACAAATCATTTGTGGTGTCTGAGGTTTTTCGCAATCAACATTACACATTCAACATGACATAAAACTATCTGTTATTCTCCACAACAACTTGACGACAAGAAGAACATTGGCATAAGGCCCCACATCACTTCGCCTGAGTCCCTGCGACTACATTGCTTAACGACGCTACTGAAAAGTAGTCCAAGAGTCAAGTAAACAAAGAGCTACTTATGTGGTGGAAACCATTAAGTCTTCTTTCCGGTTCGTGGCCACCTCACCTGTCGCCGGTGATACCAGCCATATTAATCACCGTCGTCGCCCAGGCTGCAGCGCCATAAATCATACTTTGAGATACTTCATTATTTTAAACTGCCCGTCAGAGCGATCCGCTCTAAAGCGCTGGCAGCGGTGGCAGCGCATCGCAGGTAATGCGAAAACATTTTAGCGACCGCCAATGAATTCTGAGATAGATTTTAAAATATGAACTCAAATGTCGTACGGCGATTTTTCGAAAGGAACTCGTTTTAAAATAATAACGGGTTATTTTGATTTAAATATCAATATGAAACTTGTGGGTCTCTAAGAGTTTTACTTTATTAAAAGTCAAAAAAATGTTCACTACGCTATTTCACTATTTCATATTAGAAAGGAACAACGTGTAAATTACAAGTAACTCGAGGCGACTTGAATTTTTTACTCCGCGTTAAAATACGTCTTATCCAACATAAAACGTTATCATTGAATACAACCACTGAACATCGAAAAATATACGATTTAAAGAGTGGATTATTTCGGCGATTCACTAACATAGAGTGATAAGCGATCGCGGAGGATAAGAGGCGTAGTTGTTAATCCCCAACCCCGTCCCGCATTCCATACCATTACATAATCTGTGACATTTGTTCTTACTTACAGCGCATTTTACAACTGTTTCCCGATAACTTAAAAATTGGATTAATTAGACCAATTTACAAGAAAAGTGCACATAACGATACAAATAACTATAGACCAATCACAATTTTGTCAGCTATCGACAAAATTATTGATAGATATTTTGGTACAGAAATAAACAAATTTTTATCATCTAACAAGATAATAAATAACAAACAATTTGGTTTCAAAAAAAATAAAAATTCTTCCCAGCTATTGTCTCAATTTACTAATGAAGTAAACTGTCATCTAAATGGAAAAAAACACGTACTTGTTGTCTTTATTGACTTTAGTAAAGCATTCGATTCCCTTAGATATAACATATTATTTAGCAAACTTGAAGACGCTGGAATTCGTGGGCCTTTATCAGAATGGTTTAAAAATTACCACACTAATAGGAAAACAGCTGTTAAAATTGACGGCAATTTAAGTGACATGATACCTACAAATGAAGGCACAGCTCAAGGATCCATAATTGGGCCTATTGAGTACCTTTTATATGTAAATGACATGTGTAATATAATTAAAGGAGGTTCAATATATCAGTTCGCTGACGATACCTGCCTTGTAGTTGCTCACAGACACTTGCAGACCGCGCAACATATCATGCAAAGAAACTTTGATCTCTTATGCCAATGGTCGCACGATGCCAGAGTAATAATAAATGCTCAAAAAACTAAATTATTACATATTCGCACACCTTATTTGAAATCGCCTATAGAACCAACAATAATTGCCCACGAACACCAATGCCTACATTCATCCAAAAATTAGTGTAAATGTAAAGACATAGAATTAGTAAATGAAAATACCTATCTGGGACTTACAATTGATACTAACTTTTGCTGGAAACCCCACAAAAATAACTTATGTAATAAACTTAGAGCAGTTTTATCTAAGCTATAAATATTAAAATATAAGTTACCCTATCATACTTTACGCATGTTGTATATGTCATTGGCTGATAGTTTAATCGACTATGGTATAAGTAGTTATGGCAGAAAATACAAAACATATATTGAAAATATTTACAAATTACAACTAAGCTTACTCAAAACTATTACACCGAATAAAATAAATATAAATATATACTAAACGATGTAGACCTATATAAATATTGTAAAGTAATAAACATATATGATAAAGTAAAAATTCAAATTGTGTGTGAAAACCTAGATCAAATTAAATCATTACAAGTAAAAACTAGAAGCACCGGATTGCGTAACTTATTATATCTACCCAGACGTATAATACCTTCATGCAACATGTTCATGGTAATAGAATGTGGGAGTATTTCCTGCCATCTACTTTAAATGAATATCCTAGCAATATTATTGAACAAATAAGTAATTTAGAAAATAGTGCTAAATGTATAAAAATACCTACTTAAGAACTACATATTGTCTTAAAATTGTAACAAGTAGTGTAGTGACTCTCATTACCACATATAAATCTAAATAGGTTTTTGGTGGTATTGAAAAATTTTTTTTTAATGTAAATTGTTTAACATAAATAAAGAAATAAAGAAAGAAGAATAATTTAATTCCTTATTTCTAAACCATTCGTTATGGTGATTTAATTTTTATTACTGGCAACACTACTCTTTAAAATGGCGGATGAAACAGTCGGACATCAAGTCGCCACTTTTGGGCGAGAGCTCGTCGTGATTATGTCAGATGCTGTGATCATTTATTGGAGTAGATGTGTGATGTATCTAGGAGTGTGATATTGTAAAGAACTTTCTCAGAATAATTCGTAGAAGTTTATCCGTCATTTTAGTGAATAATAAGGTATCAAACACATGTATTTAAATTAAAGACCTGGCAGTTTCCAATAAATGAGTATTTATTGTTCGAAGTGTGTTTTATTAGGCATTCTGTTATTAAGTTTTTATCACAGCTGCGACCAGGCTCTTGCTCCGCCTCTTACACAATAACTGAAACTTTTTTTTGGCCGTCTTACCCAATTCCATAAGCAAAATTAACACATATTTTAGGATAACATGAAACAAGAAATAAATAAATAAAAAAAAGAAAAACATATATCAAAATAATAACGTTTACTAATAAACAAAAAACAGGCTAAAACCGGAGTCAAAACCGGCCAAGTGCGAGTCGGACTCGCGCACTGAGGGTTCCGTGCCAACTTTAACTGAATTAGGGAATCCATTTACTTCTACTTAGTAAAATACCACAATATTTTGTTGACTACAAATATAACTTTGTTTTTCATAGTGTTTGCATGAAGAACAAAGTTATGTTTGCGGTTGTTGAAAATTTGCTATATCTCAAAAACTACTTGTTCGATCCCGTCCAAAACAATTTTCGTTGAAAGTATTTATTAAGATCTACATCATATACTTTTTTCAAAATTTACACTTGCTTGGTTTAGAAATTAGATGGGGGGGACGCCCATTTTACCACTTTGGAAGCGTCTAGCTATGAAACGTTTGACTTTAAAAGAAAATGGTTTTAGAAACCTCTATGTTATTTTAAAAGACCTATCCATAGACACCCCACACGCATAGGTTTGAAAAAAAAAATGGTTTTAGTTTCATGTATGAGAGCCCCCCCTTAACTGTCATTATTTTTTATTTTTTGTATGAGAATCGATAAGCGGTTAACAACATACATCTTCCTACCAAATTTAAATTGTATAATGCTTATAGTTACAGAATAAAATGGGTGTGACATACGGACGGACAGACAGACAGACAGACAGACAGACAGACTTGAGGAAACTATAAGGGTTCCGTTTTTTGCCATTCGGCTACGGAACCCTAAAAAGGCACCCGCTCAGCATAAGTCGTGGCAGCGGGACGCATACCACGACGCTGATTTTTAGCGGGTGCCTTTGTGGGTAGAATAAATTAAGCTCGGCAATTAATTAGATATGTAAAAACAATAACATAGAAATAAAATAACGTTTTACGATAAATAAAAAATAAATAATGTGTATTAATATACAAGTACTTTGTTATCCATGGCTTAGGAGAGCTGACATGCTTTTTTCAGATATATTTCAGTCACAAAAACGTATAATTTTTGCTTGTTGCCCCACAAACGTGAGACAATTAATGCCTTAGCTGCTTGCTTGTTTGTATAACTGAATAACTAAATAGAAACTAGACTTGTACACATGTCTAAAGTTTTACATTAAAGACTCAGAAATTTGTCTTTAAAGTTAGCATTGTTCTGTATATTTATTTGAATATAAAAATAAAGTAGACTTAACATTTCCTAGTATAAACAGAGCGCTCAACATAATGACTTTTTAATGTTTCGCATTAAAATATGCACACTATCCAACATCGGGGAAAGATTGATGCTTTCTCCCTCAATTCTTAACGAATATAGGCCAAATTAATCGTCGTGACTGACTTGTGGCATAGCTCAAATAGATAGCCTACATACGTTAAACTGTTAACCAGAGATTTACAATAAACAAAAGACAACTTTTCGTTTTAACGCACTTTCTTAAAATCATACTATATATAATTTCAAAAATAATGAGTGTCTTTTTGAAAGTGGTACATTTATTTATTAGGTTTTTTATAGTGATTTCGGATTTTAAAAAAATGCTCTAATACTATGTAAGTATAGGTTGATGTTGTGTTTTCATTATGTGATTTTATTAATCTGTGACATTTTATGGTTCTCAGAATGATTCAGCCGTTTTCTTCGGCGTGTGCTTGACGCTCGCAACTCAGTTCTCTGTAGCGACAAACTCCACCCGTTAACCGTTAATCTTCCGGTTTCATTAAAATTCGTATTCATGCAAAATGTGTCGTTTCCGAGGCGCCGAATTAAATCCTCGACAAAAGTGCCGGTTCTGTGTGAGAGCCGCCATGCTGCGTAATACAAATTAGTAATTAAGTACTCACCTTAGACTGTTAAAGAGCGGGCTCCCCTAACACAAGCGTTTAGCTTAAAAGGGGTTCCCATAATCCTGTAATATCGATGCTGTAAGACTTAATAAAGAAATTTTGAATTTTGAATTTTGAATTTGAATTTTTTGAATACGTGAGCTCGGTACAATAGGCTCTCGGCTCACATAGTCTGCTTTACTCGTATATGTTAGGCAGTAAGTGGCTTCGGATTTTGAGCATTTGATACGAAACTTAATTGGCAGAAAGTTCCGAGAAAACCAGTAAACTTTTAAGGTCCATAATTGAACTAATATTGTTTTCTATCAAGAGGTTTCAGGAGGATTTGAGTTGTTACATGCATTTTTTTGTTCTTCGTCCACTGCCTACCTTCTACCTCTGTACCTTTTAATATTTTGTCTCTGTACTCTTAATTTTGGTTTACCGTATCGTGTTTACCAATTTCTTTAATTATCCCGAACAAAAAACAATCTGTTATGTTTTTAAAATAATCTGAAGCAAAAAAGCTGAAGCCGTTTCCTTGAGGCAAGAAGGCGAGGATGCTGGATTGCGTTGGATTGCTGTTAAATTATTGAAATACAAAACAAAATTCCACATATCAAAATATATTTTATGGTAGATGATTTCTGCACAAACAACCTATGCAAGAGAAGCTCAGCTGCCGCTTGGCTTGAGAATGCAAGGGCCATACAATATTTATGGAAGTGATCCATGGGGACAGATATGCGAACATTGTATTTGAATTTAAACCACCGCATATCGTCTTGAGGCGAATTTCAAAAAAATCTTTATCCAAGGTGTTGTTTTGGTCAGTGACAACCAACTCAGGATGATAATATGAGTTATGTTAATTCAACAAAAAAATATATGCAAGTTTTATAATAGAAAACTTCTTCATAACACTCATAACTTAAAAAATTAAAAACAAATGGGAAATCTCGCACCCTCTCGCATAGCTAGCGTGTATCTATATAATACCACGCAGTAGCTAGTAAGCTACGAAGAGGCGACTTGATTTTGTTGGTTTTTCCATTATATTTTTTTATATTTATTTTTGCATCAGTATCGTGTACCCTTGAGTCGCTTGTCGCTGACTAAAACAACACTCTGTACATAAAAATGAATCCTCATTTTCATTGGTGCTGGCATCACGCGTGGATGGGTAGACCGATATCGCTTATATTTTTTTGTGGTGTTTGTAACTGTCAGGAGAAGGTTCTTATAAAAGAAAAAAAAACATTGCGCGCTAGTTCATATTAAGAACGGGGTCGGAGCGGGACGGGCTGGGGTCGAAACGAAGTTGGCTGGGTCCGCTAGTACTTTATACTCGTATGTATAATACGTGTATAAAAGTATTATTCGTATCATGAACATTTTTAGGTTCAATCTCTTTTATTTTGGAAGACGCTCATTACCTACATGAAGCATTTAAGTATTACTTGTTGCGAGACATAAAAAAGCCTTTGAACCTGACTCTTTCTCTTTCTGTACAAAAGTCCCTAAAATTGGAATTTAGCATATGAAATATCAAAAGGAACCCATTAAAACATTAAAAATCCGGTGTTAAGAGTAATTTGCGAGCGTTTTATTAAAAGCGCGAACCGGCCGGAAGTTTTTAGTGGCTGTAAGACGCGCGTATTAATAAGGGGCCAGTTTTATCACTCGTAACACGAGGGTAGTTTTCGTTTACTGCGCGACTTTAAAGTGATTGTTAGCGCCGCGCCGGTAGTTTCTAGGGTAGATTGTTAGAAGTTTGATGTCGGCAGGTTTGAAATTTTTTATGAGAGTTAAAAGGCTAACCTTTTAAGAAATGGGATATTAAATATCCTATCTTCTTAACATAAAAATGGTCACATGCTAGTTATGGTCACCTTAATGTTTTAACATTCAACCATAAAAAATTCACGAACTAAATATCACCGTTTTTTTTATTTAATTTTCAGTATTTTTTTTGCCAAATGTTAAGATTGTAATGTTTAAGTAATTTTTTTGAAAAAGTGATAAACATGCAACCTGCATTTTACAGAAAAATGCCATATTTGTTATTACAAAATGTTGTCTTTTAGCTGTATTTATTGTTGATAGTTCAATGGTTGCTTTGCAATTAAGTAGCTTATTTATGGTTTACGTTTAGTGCTATATGCAGATGAATGGACACCAATCAGACTGAAACCTATTGTCTAGTGTAGAAACGTTACTCGATGCGGTAGCGAGAGTTGACAGAATTAAGGATATTACGTTATTAATAAGTTACTATGATACCATTAGAATAGTTATATTATATTAACTATTCTAATGTTAGTGACCATGAAAGTTTAAAACATTATATTATACCATTAACATAACATACTTTTGCTCTGACATTTAAGCCAAAATGTTAGGTACTTAAAATACGGAAATGAAAACAACTACCACCATTAAAATTTAAAGCATAAAAAAAACAAAATCAGACAACAATCATGCCAATACACATTGGTATATATTTATCTCAATGCTAATAACCTATAGTACTATAATATTTTAGGGAGTAATTTTCGTGCAATTTGCAGAAGAAAAAATCGTTTTTGATTTCTCACGGTATTTATATGTATTAATATTTTGTTCGTGCGATAATTTTTTTATGTGTAGATATTTTACTTGATTTTTTTTAGGTAAAACGGTTAAACTCGCAATCGAATTCTTCTCTTTGTTATATCTGGGGGAAGCCTTGTGTACTGGATCCTAGCAAAATGTATTTTTATAACTGCGATAAAGTTTATCTTTATTTCGTTTTTCACCGAAAATAATTTACTTTTATTGTAATTAAATACGAAAATTGTTTAGCAGCCCGTAAATTACAGGTATTACTATAGTAGTGGGTAGTGAAAGTGTAATACAACGACGGGTATTAGTTGCGTCAATAAGTTAGTATGTGGTATAAAATGATAGGAAATCGTTGTGGAGTGCAGCGACAGTAGGCGGCACTTTATTGCGCAAGTAAGCGTCGCAGATGTTCGCTTGTTGTCGAGAGCTTGAGAAGTTTGTTTCCTTGTTTGTTTGTATAATGGCTAATGCTTTGCGGACATTTTCGCTACTAAAAGTTTTAAAACGTTGATAATGTTTTTAATATACTTTTGCTTAATCTAATAGTTTCGTTACAGTTTTGTTTTTATCTAAAATAATTGTGAAAGAACAACATTGCGATTTTGCATTCAATTTACAGGCAGTTTCATTTCTACTAAGTGTGAAATAATTAAAGAATAAAATATGTATAGTGTAAGGTCTGATTTTATTTATTAATCTCCAATATAATATTTTACACTAAAAAGTATTTAATATCTATTAAAATAAATAATTGAAAGAGTAGAATAATATTTTTCATGCTGGCAACTCTAACTAGATTGGCGGGTAGTCAAATGAGCGATTGAAAAAGGGGAACTTCCGGCAACGGTAGCGGGGATCGGTTCACTCGGCGGGTTGGCCATTCTGTGTCGAAGAGTGGAAACGGACAGTAGTGTCGTGATAAAAGTGTACTTATAGAAGTGAAAGTAATAAAATATTGAAAAGAAGATCTGCTGTTTGACTGGCGTACAACTCCTACAAGTCAGAAGTGGGATCACTCGGCGTCTGAGCGTGAGTACATTTTGTTTAAACTCCTTAACGGAAAAGTTTTCAAATAGATAATTTAAATTACAGTTTTCCCATTTAAAAGCAGTTATTCGTGTGGTTGAAATTGTGACAGTTAAAAACAGGTGTGATAACAATTCGTTTTATTTGAAATAAATTGAAGGTAATACATTTATTTTCGTTTCTCATCCGCTAAAATCATTGCAATCTTCAGTTTTACCTTTGGAATATGCATTGTGCTCCAATTAACGTAAGCGGATCCTTGATTACGAATACATATTTCCATATTTTGCAAGGAAATATAATTTTTTTTTCGATTTTACGTGCTTGTATCTATCTTTATCTTGGCAATCTTTTGGAAATTTAGAAAATAGCCACAGGCACATGTTGAAAAACGTGACCTGCGAAAGTTTAATGTAATATTTTTGGTTTTTATGAAAATTATTGTTTTAGTACACACATACATCCATAGAAATCTTGTCAATCTGTTAAATAACTCTTGATTAAACGTGTTTACGTGCCATGAGCAGTGATCGACTTAAACTTTATGGATTTATTTTTGATATTATACATATTTTATATTTATAACGCTTAATTTGAATTTAAAATGCTACCTATACATATCATAGCCTTATTTATTTATCCAAATACTTTCTTGCACAAATATAAGGCGCATTCGCATCCAGGGAAGCCATTGTACTTTATAAACCACTAACTACATGTCTTTCTTGTCTTGTTCGAGGTTCAATGGAAGAAGCAAGCTATAACAATAGTGGTGTCGGTCGTCGGGTGGCGACCCCAACCCGAAGCCGAAGCCGTTGCTCCGAGAGCCGTCTCTGCCGGAGCGAACGTGACCGCAGCCCTATCCTCCAGACTCAAGAGCAGTTGCCGCCTTTTCCGCATGAGCCCTCGCGAAGAAGTCGACCACGCAGCCGACACCACGAAGCCAGGACTCGTGATGGGCCAAGCCTGCATGAGCGGGAACGTGATCTGAAGCGGGAGCGTGAACGTCTTCGTCGTTTGGAACGTGAAATTCGAGAAGATCGTGACTACGAGCAACGTGCTCAGCGCAACGAGGCACTGGATGTGAACGAGGGACGCCGGAGCCGTCGGGACAGCGAGCGCCGCTGCGAAGAACCCTGGGGTCGGCGAAGCAGTGAGCGCCGCCGTGAGGAACGCCGGAGCTGCTTCGACAACCGGCCCCGCTACGAGCATCGCCGAAGTCGTCTGGACATCGAGCGTCGCTGCGAAGATCGCCGGAGCAGCCAAGAAAAACACGATGACCGTCCCGGTCATCGTTCAAGGTCACGTAGTCCTTTATTTTCGTCTAAAGATGTTATTAAAATAATTCAATCATTTAAAGACAAGTCGGCGTCGCAACCAGTAGAACAGAGTGCACTTTCACTTAATAAACTTGATTATAAAAATATCTTGCCGGAATTTGATCCATCTATTAAAAGTCAGCGCATGGACGTATGGATTAGGAAAGTAAATGAGTGTGCATCTGTCTACGGTTGGGACGACAAAACAACTATTCACTTTTCGATGCAAAAACTGCAAGGACTGGCCAAAGTTTGGTATCAAAGCTTAAATACTATTCTTTTTACGTGGCCTGAGTGGCAAGCAAAGTTACTAAAAGCTTTTCCCAGTGAACAAAATTATGGCCAGTCCTTGGAGGAGATGCTCAAGCGTAGAAGCAGGTTCAATGAACCAATTGAGAATTATTTTTATGAAAAGCTTGCTCTTATTAACCAGTGCGAAATAACCGGAAAACGTGCTGTTGACTGTATCATCCATGGTCTCAGTGACAAAACTACCAAATCAAGTGCCATTGCATTACGATGTACGGACCCGGATCAACTCTTACAGTTTTTACTAAGCAATAAGGATTCTAGTTTCCATCCAACCGTTAAAAATCGTAATTTCACTTTGCCTACAAGCTCCAATGAAAATCAACACAGTAGAACTAATGATAAACCTAATATACATAGCACGGGGATATTTTGTTATAATTGTAGGGAGAGGGGACACTTATTTGTTAAGTGCACTAAACCTTTACTTAAATGCGAGTATTGCAATAAAATAGGGCACAAAGTTGAGGATTGTCGTTTTAAGGAAGCGTCTACAAAAACTAACACGATTTCTAAAACAATGATAATTTCTAGCTCAAATCCCAACGATAAATTTATTAAAGAAGTTTTGGTTAATGATGTTCCTCTCCAAGCGTTCGTGGACTTTGGAAGCGAAGTTACTTTAATCAGGAAAACTAATGCTGCTATGATAGGGATCGTAAGTGATGGAGAGTCAATGCTGATGAAGGGGTTCGGTAATGGTTTCGTGAGGTCGCTAGGCTCGGCGACAGTTAAATTGTCCATTGATGGGGTTACCGCTACCGTAAACTGTAAGATTGTAGATGATGCCTTGCTCGACAAGCCTATGCTTGTTGGTCAAACGTATTCCGAGCAGCCTCATATAATAGTTTATAAGGACTCGAATAGTTTGAAGTTTTTAGATGTAGGTGATGAAGTTCCATCGAATATTTATGACGATGAAGGACAGCCTATTAGAATAAGAATGTCAGCAGGTACTACATTACACGGAATTGCTAGTGTTAGGGCTGCAACAGAGGTTGTGATTAGTGGAAATATCTTAATTAATACAAAGGTAGTTGGAAAACCTAATCAGCAATATGTCGTTATTGGTGGGATATACAAAGTCCAAAATGGCATGTTGGATGTGATGATCTCTCCGTGTTCGATTCCCTGTACGTTACAAGAAAATTTTGTGTTTTCCCGGGCCGAGAAATTAGAAGTAGTTAATAGAGTAGTATCGGTTACTGACCCAGAGATAAATACCAACAAAGGGATTGACAGTTTTTCTTTTGATAAGCAACAGATCAAACTTGGTGATTCAATATCTGAAACTGACAAAAGTAGGCTTTTTGAAATATTAAACCGTTATCGACGTTGTTTTGCATTTAGTTTAAATGAGCTAGGATGCACCGATGTTACTCAAATGAAAATAGAATTAAATAGTGACCGACCAGTAGTTTACAGACCTTATAGACTCTCTCACAATGAACGTGAAAAGGTACGGGGTATGGTAGGTGATATGCTAGAGGCAGGCATTATTAGAGAATCTGTGTCCAACTATGCTAGCCCTGTAATATTGGTTAGGAAAAAGGATGGGAATATTAGATTGTGCATAGATTATAGGATGTTGAATTCCATTACTATTAAAGAGAGGTATCCGATGCCGATTATCGATGATGAGGTTAGTCGCCTGGCGGGTCAGGCATGGTTCATCACATTGGATTTGATGTCAGGTTACTATCAGGTGCCAATTGCAGAGGATTGTAAACACCTTACGGCGTTTGTCACCCCGGACGGGCAGTACGAGTTCAATCGTGTACCGTTTGGGTTAGCAAATGCTCCGGCAGTGTTCCAGAGGATGATGAACCATGTCCTGGGACCTGCGCGATTTGATAAAGCTACAGTTTACATTGACGACGTGCTAGTATACGGCAAGGACCCTGATGAGGCACTTACAAGACTAGATGATGTTTTGCAGCTTCTTGATGATGCCAATCTAAAATTAAACTTGGCGAAGTGTAGCTTTCTTCAAAATAAAATAGAGTATTTAGGATATGAGATCAGTTCAGAAGGAATGAGACCCGGTGAGACTAAGATTCGATGTGTCCAAGAGTTCCCATTGCCTGAAAACGTTCACGGAGTACGTCAGTTTCTAGGGCTTGTAAGCTACTTCAGAAAATTTATTAGAGGGTTTGCTGAGCTAGCCTCTCCACTCACTAGACTGTTAAAAAAGGACGCGCGTTGGGAGTGGACGGATGATCAACAGCAGGCATTTGCAGATCTAAAATCCAGATTAGTGACAAGACCAGTCCTAGCCATTTACGATCATACTGCGGTCACTGAGCTGCATACCGACGCCAGCAAACTTGGTATTGGTGGGATACTGTTGCAGTGTCCGCAAGGAGAGAATGGTTCCTTGAAACCCGTAGCGTACTACAGTCGGCAGACGACTCCCGAGGAGAAAAACTTTCATTCCTATGAACTAGAAACATTAGCCGTGGTTTGTGCATTAAAAAAAGTTTCGGGTTTACCTCTTAGGCAAGGAGTTTAAAATTGTCACCGATTGCAGTGCGCTGCGGTCCACTTTCCAAAAGCGCGACCTTATACCTCGTGTGGCCCGATGGTGGCTTGCTTTTCAAGAGTTTGACTGCACAGTGGAGTATAGATCCGGTGCAAAAATGGCACATGCAGACGCGTTGTCGAGAAACCCCGTTTTTGCCCCAGAGACGCAAGACACGGAGCATATTCCTACTATTTTAGCAATCAGTAGTGAGGATTGGCTTCTTACACTTCAATTGGGTGATACGGAATTGAACAGAATTCGGGACATTGTGAATAGTGATCTGGACTCAAAAGGATTAGACTATATAAAAGACAATTATACAATCAGAGATAACAAATTATTTAGATACCTCGATGGGGACAAAAACAACGTTAGGTGGGTGGTTCCGAAGGGCGCGAGGTGGCAGGTATGTAGGATGAACCATGACGATATAGGGCATGTAGGTTTTGAAAAGACGATTGAACGGATCAAAAGATATTACTGGTTCCCGAAGATGACAAAATTTATTAAAAAATACGTAAGCGCTTGCGTTGACTGTGCGTATTCAAAAAAGACTGCTAATAAAAATGAAGGGTTATTGCATCCCATTCCAAAAGTTGAAGTTCCATTTCACACCCTCCATACAGACCACCTCGGGCCATTCGTGAGATCAAAAAGGGGCAATACACATTTACTTGTTACTGTAGATTCTTTTACCAAATTCGTCTTTATTAAACCAGTTAGAAATACTAATACTCAAAATGTAATAAAGGTCTTGGGAGATATTTTCGATACGTTTAGGAACCCTGACCGCTTGATCAGTGATCGTGGCAGCTGTTTCACTTCTCACGTGTTCAAAAGGTTTTGCCTAGATAGGGGCATCCGACACATACTTAATGCAGTGGCCAGTCCAAGGTCCAACGGACAAGTGGAACGATATAATCGTACTATCTTGGACTCGCTAACAGCACAAAATCTTAAGGGGGACGAAAGAGATTGGGATACTTGTCTAGGAAAAATACAGTGGGGCCTAAATAACACGATGCAAAAATCCATAGGTAGAGCACCCGCTGAAGTTATGTTTGGCACTTTGATGGATAGCGAAAGTAATCCAGCATTCAATGAGATAGCAGGACTGACACGTAAATCATGTACGCTATCGTCGATTCGTAAGGAAGTGAAAGATAAAATTGACAAGGAGCAAGAAAAGCAGAAGCAGTACTACGATAAGGGACGGAAACCAGCTAGGGTCTACAAAAATGGTGAACTCGTTAAGATCGCCAAAACTGCATTTCAAAATGATGGCAAAAGTACCAAACTTTTGCCATCATACGAAGGTCCGTTTAGGGTTGTTAAGATACTAGGAAACGATCGTTATAAGGTAGCGCCCATAGCCGGGTTTGAAGGGATGAAAAATAGGCGAAAAACTACTGTTGCGGCAGATCGGATGTTGCCATGGATACATTTAGCTGCTCTAGAATTAGGCAATGATAACGCTGAGATTTTGGATGATAAAAGTAACGAAGATACATATAAACTGAATGATGATGAATGAATGAATAAAACATTTTTGTAAATACACAAATTTATGCAGTCTATGAAATAAAGTAATTAGCCGATGGTAGAATAAATAACATTTAATAGTTCGATTATGTCAAAATAAGTTAAAAATTATAGTGTGATTATATGCTACAGAGAAATTTGTATTTATGTTCCAGGTCAGACACGAGACACGTGAGCGAGCGGGTTCGTGGTTTGACTTCGTTATTACATGGTATATGAAGAGAGAGAAGGACACGAGACTCCGCGAGCGAACGGGTTCGTGTCCAACTCCATGAAATGTTTACCCTTGAATAGAGGAGTGCCAGCCACGAGACTTCGTGAGCGAGCGGGTTCGTGGTTTGGCATTTTAAGAGATGAATGGTAGAATTATAAAGAGGATTCTCCACTCTGTTAAAAGTTTAGCTGTGAGACTCGTGAGCGAGCGAGTTAGCAGAGTAATTTTAGTATGATGTTTTAAGAGCTTTTTATTATTATTTCTAATAGTATTTTCCCTTCTTAATAATGCCTTAATGTTGCTGAATCATTGCATTTTTATACAATTTTATTAAATAAGTTAATAAGTAAAATATATATATATATATTCTTAAACAATGTTTAAATAAATTAATAAATGTATACATAATTGCTAAAGTAAGACATAAGTTATGGCTGTTTTTGTAAAAGAGTTTTGTTACCTAGAATAAGTTAGATTTGAGATCACTAGGCAGGTACTCGCGAAAAGAATAAAACCCACCGAGAGGTTTCTTGCTTGTTCTTTTACTCGGTTTGGGCCGGCTAGGGTTGGAACAAGCGTAAACTTAGTTTAAGACAAATTATTTATATGTGATCTCTTTTTGTGTGAATGACACAACTTGCCGAGTGTAAGGTCTACCATAGGTACGTGTATGGGGTCATACACGTTGTCAGGACGGTCGAGTGTAAGGTCTGATTTTATTTATTAATCTCCAATATAATATTTTACACTAAAAAGTATTTAATATCTATTAAAATAAATAATTGAAAGAGTAGAATAATATTTTTCATGCTGGCAACTCTAACTAGATTGGCGGGTAGTCAAATGAGCGATTGAAAAAGGGGAACTTCCGGCAACGGTAGCGGGGATCGGTTCACTCGGCGGGTTGGCCATTCTGTGTCGAAGAGTGGAAACGGACAGTAGTGTCGTGATAAAAGTGTACTTATAGAAGTGAAAGTAATAAAATATTGAAAAGAAGATCTGCTGTTTGACTGGCGTACAACTCCTACAATAGCATTCATTTATAGTTTTATTATAAAAATAATGCGAAATCCCAATACAAATAGCTCCTTATCCGTTCAAAAGCAGAGATGTTTAACTGTCAAAGCACCATCGCAATACGCAATATTTATGAATATATTACACTTGTGGCTAACCTAGAAAATTGGGTTACGAATTACCTTAGTCTAGTTCGAGGTTGGATCACCAACGGTTGCTGAAAGAGCGCGTTCATAAACATAATTTAATTAGTATACTTAAGCTTACCTATTTGTAATAATGTATGATAAAAAAGATCATTTGGCTTGGCTGACCGGGCCAAAGCCAAGCCCGGTCAGCCAAGGGTTGCTGGTTCAAGTCCCACCCGTGCAAATTTTTGGTTTCTTATTTCATCTTTATGAATATAAAATATGACACTGTGAGTGTTAAAAACATTCTCAACCAAGATCATAATTGTTTTGTTAAAGTACACCTCATTATAATTATAATGGTAGTAAAATACCACAATATTTTGTTGACAGCAAATATAACTTTATTTTTCATAGTGTTTGTATAAAGAACAAAGTTATGTTTGCGGTTGCAGAAAATGTGCTATATCTCAAAAACTCGTACGATCCCGTCTGAATCCATTTTCGTTGAAAGTCTTTGTTATGGTCTACATTATATATTTTTTTCCAAATTTACACTCGCTTAGTTTAGAAGTTAGATTGGGGGGACGGAGACGGGGGACGCCCATTTTACCACTTTGGAAGCATCTAGCTATGAAACGTTAGACTATGTCATTTTTAAAGACCTATCTATAGACATACGCAAAGGTTTGACTAAAAAAAAATGGTTTTAGTTTCATGTATGGGAGCCCCCCCTTAAATATCATTATTTTTTATTTTTTGTATGAGAATCGTAAAGCGGTTAACAGGATACATCTTTCTACCAAAGGAGACATTTTTTTTTGGGCCCAGTAGCAACGGTTGCGTCTAATGATGACATTACACCCTAAATTAATAACTTATTTTTTTAGACAATTAGGCGAAAGATAACGCTTAAATGTAACCGGAATCTTAAAATCAAACTTAAAATGCGTTGTGTTGACTATTTTTCATCACGCCATTCCTTTTTTTTAAAGTCAAGGCATAGATAACTATTTAGTATAGATCTTTTGTTCAACAATACGTGTAAAGGAACGACCAGCTGGTTAATATAAAAATAAAATCAATTGTTTCAAAGATGATATTTTGTTTAGATCAAGTTTTATTTATTTTAAACAATTGAAATCTCCGAAAAAATGTTTTAATTGAATTTTTAAGACTTTTTGCATAAAATGGTTATCAAGTAAAGCGGTGGAACGGATAGCAACTCTGTCTTGATGTTTGACAGTTTTCACTGACATTGACATGAGTGGGCTGTCATTTGTCATACTTTCCGTTTGTTTCGAATAGTGTTTGTGTTCTCCGTATTTTTCATTATTTTTAACGAAAAATATAAGAAAATGGCATCAACTACAGCCCCTATTTCACTTACGGCCGTTCCCTATATCCATTCTAACTGTGGTTTTGCCCTACTAGAGTTAGAAATGGTTATCTACCTTTAGATTTTTTGTTTCTATAAACCTACTGGCAGTAGGGTAAACTATCTCTGGATGCATCTTATCGATGGGAGGACGGATAGCTTACTAGGGATAGGCATTTGTATGAAATTGACATTTATTGCGTTCCTATAATGTTTTTCATCTGACTGTCAGTCAGTTTGACTATCTCTAGTAACCCCAGAATTCAATCCTAGGATTTTGGAGGATAGCGCTCTTGTGCACCCTGGCAAATTACTAGTTTTAAATGTTTCATTGATTTATTTATGTAAAAGTCCTGCTGCTCACAAGGTTAAGATAGAAACTTTCTCCCTAGTGGCAAAGATGTTCCTTTACCCTAAGAAACTGACCCTAGCCATAACCCCGCCTAACAAAAGATACTTAGATATAACAAGGATGATGTGGTAGGAGAGCTGCGTTCAGGTCATCCAGGGCAGCAGCATTAAGATGGTAGGTAGGTGGTGGGACCCGCTACCAGTCTGACAGACTGCCCAAACTGATCATAGGGACGGATAAAGGTGTCTGCTGCAGTGAAGGGAAATGAGAACAACAAGGACGGATAATATCTGATTCATTGGTAGTAAATTAGTTTATTTAAAATATTAACAGATACATGAATAGGTGGGCCGCCAGTGTGAGTTCCGACGGTGTTGGATTCTGCTATGTAGGTCACTGACGTGTTCGTAGTTGTAGAATGTAAGGTGCTACCTCGTACAATTTATGAAAAACATATAAGTTTCGGGTGGCGAACAATATTGAATCCAAGTTCAAGCAGTCAACTTTTTCTCTGGGAACAGCTGAGTGACTGGGAAGGTACCCGATGCTTTGCATAGCATTCGATGAGCATGAAATAATTCCACCAGCATCATCATCTATGCCTTTGTCAAGGGAAGGTGGACTTTTTGCTGTGGCTGAAAGAAGTAAATAAAACAAATCAGTATAACATGAAAACAACTGGTATTTAAGCAAAGGATATTGACCAAAACTCTATAGAAACTCTGCACACTTTGCGGCAGCATGCGTCTTTACAAAATGTTTGGTTAAAATATATACCTAAATATTTGAAAGAATACACACAAAAAATATTTTTGATAAATAATCAGGTTTACAAGGAATTCAACGGCAGATTAGGCATTTTGAGGTTATGTTTTGTGATTGCAGAGTTAATGCACCTCACCTACATTCATTTTGATACATTCAGAAGGTAATTTACTAAAGTAATTCAATACTTAATAACTTAGTTACCCTTAAAATACCAGTACAATTATAATTCAAACAAGATTTTTAAAATATAAACTACAAAGACGCAATCTGGACCCGGCTTTGGTCAATATCCTTTAAAAACCGTAAACGACTTGTTTGTAAAAGTACAATTGATACTCACTCACTGCACTTATTTTATGGAAATAAAGTCCTCCTTGAATACATTGTTTACCAGCTGAACACATTGTTTTTTCTAAGCAATCGGACTGATAGCATTCTGAAACGTTTGCGAAAATAAACTGGAACTATAACTTTCTATTTCTTTTCAATCGGTCGTTTTGAATTTTAAAATTTATAAATACTTTTTACGTTAAAAAGTATTAATTTTCAATCAATTGACGTAGGTATGATGTCCATCAATCACCTGTCTGTCAGAGCTCAAAAACGTTCCATTTTACGTAAAGTCTATGCATGCTTCACATAATATTTTTACCCAAAGTAGAATATATATATAATTAGGTACATAGTAATAAAAATAAATATTACTTTAAACGTATTATATAAATATTATCCTTGGTGTATCATAATGACCACAAATATCGTGAAAACGTTGACGCGACGTAATTGAGAGGGTTTTGTACAACTGCGTAATTCGAAACGTAAGGGAGGGTTTGGATAATGTGGCCTATCTTCTGCTAACTGGAGATAAGCAACACCTATCTGTAATATAGAAACTGTTTATAACTGGTCGATAGCTGGTGACAACAGTTCGAGGATAGCTATCTATCTTTGATCTTAGTTTGCATATAGGGAACGGCCGTTAACCGTTGTGTTAACTGTGCTGGTAGATTTCAACGGAACGTGCAAAGACAATTACTTTCAGAAAAAAACTGAAAATGTGCGTCAACTTGTTCGTGAGTGGATTTCTCGCGAGGTGAGGTTTTAAACCTTTTTATACCTTGTTGAAACACTACTACACCACGTATTATTCTTCTATCGTAGGAACATTCGGTTTTTACAGTAATAAAACTCCTGTACGCTTTTATTTTTCAGTTAAATCCACTTGATGCAGTTTGCTTGAACTGTTTGATATTGCAAGAAAGTACTCCTGATACAATAAGAAGATTTGGATATCGGAATATCTGTATTCCATGTGGTGCTTCTGTTTCAAGAGCACGGCAAACACAAAGTGTTTCCAATGATTCTGCTCAAAAGAACATTATTCTGCATTGGATATTACCACACCAGGTAATTAAATTATTTATTTACCTACCAACTAATGAGATGGGATGTATTAAAATTATATTTTTTGTTAGTCACATGTTATCAACATTGCATTCAATATGTTTAAAAATAGGAAGGTGCTTTTAAAATGACTTTTCCTTTTGTCTTATGGTTGGAAAGCTTTGAATTAATTAAAGTAGATAATTGTAATTTTAATATTTTTCCAGATGAATCGCTTGGAACAAGTCTGTAGGGCTTGCTGAAAGCTTCTTGTGCTGTGAGCAGGCAAAGACAAGAGGATAATAACAGAGCTGTTGTGATTTAGCCAGTGATTGTAGATAGCATTTACTTCCCGCCACCACCTCCCATGCCTGCATCTACTGAGCCCATTATTTCCAGGACCGCATCAGAAATTACTATGCACAATTACAAACATGCTGCTTATCCATCTCGTCACTGTATTAGGTTATGTGAAAACACATCTCGATTTCTGGTACCAACACTTTTGAAAGAAAGATTACTGATTGGTTATTCATTTTTTGTCCCCCGCAGTGCTCGTATTTGTGATTACCATTTGAACGAAACTCATAATGACTGGAATAATTTGTACACAATTAGTAATTGTGCGAATTTAACTGCAACGCAAATAGAAGAATAGTTCTTTACTTAAAATAAATAAATGTATTTTGATTTGTTTTGCTATTTTTTTTCCTTACATGTGGTTAACATGTAGGTACCTACATAATATTATTGATAATGATCACAATGATAACATCTGAACTGTATATATTATGGATACTTATATTTTTATAGCGAAGGGGTGTGAGTTCGATTCCTAGCTTAGACAAGTGCAATCTACCTTTACTCGCTTTTAATATTTGTTTATATGACTTTATTTTAATATCTTTGACATAAATAGCTTGTTTATGCAAATAATGAAATAAAATGTCTAAGAAGTTTATAGGTTATGTCATTTACATTTTGACGAATTTTCAAATATTCCCGTTAGACAAAGAAATGCTAATATTGCCAATATTTTTAAGACATTATAAGGAACAATTTGATATGTGTTTCATTACTAGACGTCACAATTTTTGGTGGGCCCATCCTCCATACAATAAAAAAATGTCTCCTTTCAACAGTGTGATGCTTATAGTTACACAATAAAGTTGCTGTGACATACGGACGGACAGACAGACAGACAGACTTGACGAAACTATAAGGGTTCCGTTTTATGCCATTTGGCTACGGAACCCCAAAAATCTGATTATTTGCCTTTGACAAGCTTATAAGGGCTTGTACTCGTGTAGACGTGAGTATTGACGAAACCTTTTTAACTCGAAATTGGAAACCTTAAATGCCTTGGAAGTCATAAAAACATATATTCATAGTTTCTGAGATAGTTTTTTCATACAAACTATAAAAAACAAAGTTATATTAGTTGTCAACAAAATATTGTAAGTGTAAAAGTAAGTGAATACCCTTATTAAGTTAAAATTGGCATGAAACCCAACTTGGACCCGCCGAAGCCGGCGCCCGCCCAGCCGCGTCCGCCCGCCCTACAACTTTTAAGTGAAATTCTTACAAACACCCTTTCTTGACATGTACCAGCTTAAAATGTAATGTGACTATGAGCAATAAATGATTTGATTGATTGATTGAACCCTCATTGCGCGAGTCCGACTCGCACTTGGCCGTTTTAGTGCGAAAGAAAGTAAATATTATTGTTCGTTTATATTTGTTTAACGGATGACAAAAAAACTTTATGCACCGTTATCTTACTCTTATTATAGTTATGTATAAATCTGACTAGAGGCGATGACTCGCCAGTGAGCACTAATTAATGTATTGCTGGCGCTGATCGGCGCTATTAACGGCGGTTAGCATCAAATTTGAACAAATATGTTATTGGGCTAAGGCTAACTGGTTGATACCAATTAGTAATGGACTGGGTGTTTCCCTAACACGAGTACATTAGTGGTGCCCACGACTTTGTCCGCGCGTTTTGAGTTTGGTTTCTCCATAATAAAGCATAATAAAGCCTTTCTCAATATATAAGCTATCCAACACAAAAAAAAAAACCAAATCGGTCCACCAGTAGTTGCTGAGAGCAACGCGTTCAAACAAACAAACTCTTTAGCTTAATAATATTAGTAAGTAGTAAGTGAGAGGACAGTAACCATAGTTAGAGCAAGCTCGAGTTGTAGGTACTTAAGCTGCGAGTATTATTTTAATGCGGAGTTATTTCTAAACTGTGATAGCTACTAAGATATTTATATGTAAAGGGCAACTTTGTTCATAATGAAATGCTCGTGATGATTAATGATGATGAATGTATTTATTTTGATGAGAATCTTTACCCGTGTGTATAAAACTTATAAGTCGTATCTTGATCTTATATATAGTTTAAAGCCTTCCTCGATAAATGGGTTATCTAACGAAACAGGAATTTTTCAAGTCGGTTCAGCAGTTTCTGAGGTTAGCGCGTTTAAACAAACAAACTCTTCAGCTTTATAATATAAGTATAGATATCGTTCTTAAAGCAAAATTATGATTTTGCAGTAGTGATAATTAAATTAAATCAGAAATTTGATTTAAAAGTATCATGCAATAAGTCGAAATCGGAACATTTATTGAGAGTCAATCATCTTTCTGATTAAGTTCAAACCAAACTTCACGATTACCGAGAGACTTTTGTTGTTGCATGCCCTTCATATTTCCTTTATCGCACAGGATTAAGTTAACTGTTTAAGTCATGTTGTAAGACGACTTGGACCCGCCGAAGCCGGCGCCCGCCCAGCCGCGTCCGCCCGCCCTACAACTTTTAAGTGTAATTCTTATAAACACCCTTACCGGGCACTTCTTCAATTATACCAGACGTTTGACTCATAAATTGTTGCGCCCGCCCTCAGAAATATTCACTTACAAAATGTATTAACTATGTAAATATATGGAATATTATTTCAATTAGGGTTAGCTATATTAAGAACCCGCACCTGACTCGGAAACTTGAGGAAGCGAGTTTAATCTTGGAGTATGGGAAAGTATGCGATATAAGTTTAATGTAACACTGTGGTACTAGGTCATTAAGACAGCGACAACTTTGAAAACGTAAAAATAACTAAATGTTAAGTACCCCTTGCATATATAATCCGACATTATTTATAAACACGTCTATAAACGAATCATATTGAAATATTAAACGATGCTGTTTTGTCATTATAACAATTACAATAATACCCATTCAAAATGCATAGTTGCTATCACATCACTATCATCAATACACATACGACGTATTGCACAAATCGATATATTGCTAAAAACATTAAAACAGTCAAACTTTACTCTTTTAAAAATAATATTTCCATTCAATACGAACAATATCTCCAGGTTTTAATTAACATCTCGGACGGAGAAACGTTTGGAGAGCGAACTGGCGTTGTTATTTGTTTGGGAGTAATTAAAAAATGGTTTTGTGACGTTTTTGAAGTGGTAGGACATCTTTTAATATTACAATTAAAATATTTATCCCCACGTTTTTTCTAAACTTTATCGATATTTTGCTTTCGCAATGTTGAGATAGAATCAAGAAAATATATGTGTCGGGTTGTTTTATCTTTCGACGGGATAAGTCAATATCAATTCTTATCTGGCGATCTGTGTTTATAGCCGTCATAAAATGTATTATGACATTGGACAGGCGTATTTCGATTTAGGACACGAGGATCCATACAATGACTTGACATAAACGTAGAAAACATGGTGTCTTAATTTGAAAACAGCGCTTTGACCATATCGTGTTTCTTTTTTTCAGGTAAGTCGACATTATTCAGAAGACAATACATATCGGTATACATCTGCATAGTAGCTGTAGCTTGTTTCGGGTAAGTTTTTTCAACCTTCTTTTGGGTTCCCAACACTAGTAAGATACTCATTCACTCAGATCGGGTGTTCATCTTGAGTTAGTTACCTTTTAACTCCTTTACGAATGGTCGTGAGTTTCACCGTGCTCTGCCTCAATATTAGACTGTTAATTCCTAGTGTTTGTGTGCCATATTATGCAGAAGTTTTAATATAAAGTTATTGTGGAACCAGGCTTTATTATTTGAACATCAACAAACTACATTCCGCTACCCTCCACCTTCAAACTAATCTTTTAATACAAAAGTTACCTTGTCACAGGAATATTTACATACGGAACCACTTAGAACAAACGAAATTATTTTGAATGAAACTTTTATTATAAAGGCTGCATTACAATGCAATATTTAATAGCTGTCCCGTCCCGTGTAATGCATATGCAAATGGGAAACAATAGGATTATTACCGCAGTGGCCGCCAAACGCTCTAATTACGTCAAGTATTCTGATGCCTGGAATAGAGATTACAACGATGTAATGGAGTTTAGCACAATATAATAAACAGCATTGTCCACTGTCATATCATAAACATTTAATGTATTGTATTGAGTAGCTTATGAAAAAAAAAACTACATAATATTACTAATAGATGAATAGGACTGAAATCAGGCAATGTAGTCATCATATTTTATTGCGCGGTTAGCGATAGGTACGTCCTATGAATAAGACAAACCTTATTGGCTAGTCAGTATACTTTTTATTGTAATAATTAATGTCTTGAAAGATCTTTTCTGTCCGGATTAATAACCTTCAAACATTAAAGATTTTTAAAGTAAATCCCACGCCTATTTACAAAATACGCGTGTTAGTCGAATGAAATCCACACATCGGCTGTTTACAAATTTTAATCGTGTGAGCTGAAATGATCGCATCGTTAACAATAACGGCATGTGCTAATTATTAACGATCGGCTCTGTGTTTGCGGATTAGTGAAAAATACATAATTCTGTTTTGTTATCCACACTTACCAAATAATTATGATTGTCTTGTTACGAATTTGATGCGATGCAGATCTAGTTAAATTATTCATCAAGTTTCAAATAAACGTTATTGACTTAAGTTTAAAAATCTACACATAGAGTTGTTATTTTGTTTCAAATTAGAAATTTTATTTGTTTTAGGGCCAATTTTTCAATGGTCAAATAAAACTTATCAGAATGATAAATTATAAAGCGACAGATTTTAGAAAATGTCAGTTACGTGTGATTGCTGAGAATCAGGTGACGTTTTCAAATTATACCTTCTAGGTAGGCGAAAAAAAAATCGAATCGGTCGACAAATGACTGAGATATGAGGTAACATAGATACGAAAAGAAACATACAGTCGAATTCATAACCTCCTCCTTTTGATTTGAAGTCGGTTAAAAAATAAGTTAAGTTAGCCTGTAACGTCCCGCTGCTGGGCAAAGGCCTTACTCCACCACGCGAGCTCTGTGCGGATTGGTGGAGGGGTGTTTGCAAGGCAAGCGACCAAACTTAATGGTCACCCATCCAAACACGACCGCCCCGTAGGTAAACTTCGGTAATTACTACCCAAGCGCTGCCACCACTGCGCTAGTACCAGCTCAGCTCAAGGTCATTTAATTTTGACCTTAAGAAAGAAGATAATAACGAGGAAAGTTGAATCCTTGTAAAGGGCAGGCAAGGAAGAAAAGGAACAGGAAGAAGATAATACTTTTTATCGTTGAGCAAAAGAGAGGCAAACAAAAGAACCAATTAAATTACGAGTACAAATACAAGTGTCAGAACTAAATCAAATTAAAGCGTGAAAACAATTAATTTTGTATTAATATAATAAAATATTCTTAGCTCTGTAACTCTAGAACTACGTAGTCTCTTCATGCTAGAAAACATGAATATTGTATTATTTTCATACGTTATTTATACAATGATTTTTTATGAGAATGTTGATTTAATTTACGAGTATGATATATTTAAGAGTATACATTGGCATTTGGTTGTTTCGAGCTAGTTTTGCCCTATTATGTAAGTTTAAATCTGTTTTACTTATGTATTTACATGTAAATAAGCTATTAAGACACTTCTTTAAGCTCTCCCTCGATTTCTTTTCTATTGGGTCATTTGTAAGTCCAAAAAATGATTCTATTAACTAGCGTTCTCGTGGCTAAAACAAAGACGACTCAGACAAAAAAAGCCTTTCAAATGAGACATCATGTTATTGAATTAAAAGAAAACACGACGGAGCCGTGTAATTCGAATAAGTTCCCATTTTACATATTAGCGTCATCTGTTCCCTACTCCATGCGCACTGACGTTTCATATGAGAGAAACAAAATTTTCGCCATGGTTAGTGCTTATTTGTCATGGTCATTGCTTATTTGTCCATGGTGATGAGCGCTTTCGTTTTAAGCCGACGTAAGCACCGCGCCACGCGACCGAGGCGCGGCAGCAGCGTCGCTGTGTTTTATCCGATTCTGCCGCGCTGCTGTCACTCCAATATGAAGACGCACTTAGTTTTCACACTGATGTCTTTAACAAAAAAAAACGTCAGTTAGTTTATTTATTTCGTCATATACTTAAACCTAGTACTCTCAGGTTTTCTCTCCACGATTTCAGCAATATAATAAATAAATTTCCTAACATAGTTAAATTAACCCATTTCAAAGTAATACCTTGTTGAAATTTCAGGTAGGTGGAATGTTTTGACTTTATTGGTTGGTAAATCACTTGAGCGACATTGTTTACTAATATATATATATATAATATACCATCCATGAGTTTTCATGAAACTAGCCCTACTGTATTCAATTCAATACGAGAAGGTCTTTATTGAAGCTAATCAGAGAGCGAAGCCGGGATACTCTCGCGACAGTTATTACAAATATTACAATCATCCCGTAAGACGGCGAGATTCCTCACAGCATTACTTACATACCTAGAACAAAACATTGAAACGTCACAAAAGGTCAATACTGGTTAAATTGTTATCATTTAAATTGTATTTAAGAAAATATCAACTTATCTAAGACTTGAATTTGAACCCTTTTGCCTTCTCTTTAAACTTAGGCACAGTAAACATTATTTTCAAATAAAAGAAATGCAAACAGATATCTCTTTCGAGTTATGTAGTTGTAGTTAAAAATGAACAAACAAAAAGGCTGTTTCAGTTGCAACAAGAGAACCGATATATTATACTAGCGGTCCCCCGCGACTTCGTCCGCGCGTTTTGAGTTTGCTCCCTCCCCTCCCGTCGCAGCGTGATGTTTTATACACTAAAGCCTTTCTCGATAAATAAGCTATTCAATAGAAAAATATTTTTTTCAAATCGGTCCAGCAGTTCCTGAAATAAGCGCGTTAAAACAAACAAACTCTTCAGCTTTATAATATATTAGCGCAAGCGCACGTTGTACTTAAGCTGCGAACATTATTTTGGTGCGGAGTTATGTTAAAACTGTGATAGCTCCTAAGATATTTATTGAATTCAAGTGATATAAAGGGCAACTTTGTTCTAAATGAAATGTTCGTGATGATGAATGTATTTATTTTGATAAGAATAAATCCCTGTGTGTATAATAAATAAACCTCAAACAATAATGCATTATTTTTTTACAAATTTATTAACATAAAAAAGGTTACAGTAAGTCAACCATAAAAGATAGATATATGTTGTTGCGGACTTTATTATAGAACTTTTAATGTTGAACAATCCTGTCATACATAATTTTTGTGTTACTTAAGCCGTTTTCGCAGCGTACGCAGCGGAAGCTCTCAAAAGGAATATCTTTCTCCCGTTTTCGCAACATTTTTCATTTCTGCTGTGGTCTTATGAGTCGTATCTTTATGTTATATAGCCTCAAGCCTTCCTCGATAAATGGACTATTCAACGTAAAAATAATTTTTCAAATCGGGCCAGTAGTTTCAGAGAAAAGCGCGTTCAAACAAACAAACAAACAAACAAACAAACTCTTCAGCTTTATAATATTATAGTTTAGATAAAATAAACTTTAAAAAAAAGTAAAAACCGACTTTAAAACCAAAATGCACTAAAAAGTCTTAAATAAACTCTTCACCATTGAAAGGAAAGGAATCCGTTTTAGGCAAACAATTTCTTTTTGGAGTCGGTGCTGTGATAGTTGATGCTTGATGGTCAAAGTGATGGCACCGACTCCAAAAAGAAATTGTTTGTCTAAAACGGATTCCTTTCCTTTCAATGGTGAAGAGCTTATTTAAGACTTTTTAGTGCATTTTGGTTTTGAAGTCGGATTTTACTTTTTTAAAGTTTATTTTATTTCTTCATTTTAAGTGATTACATAAAGGGGGGGGAGGTGCACCTTATGATTCTATTTTTTAAAGAAGCTACAAATTACCTATCATAAGTTCCGTCATTATAATTACTGAACTCCTAAGCGTTAAGGAGTTCCACCATCAGCTCAGCCCCACAAGATGTTGACTATCAGACGTAACAACACGTCAACATTAAGATTCTAGTAAAGAAACTTTATACGTGCCTTTAAAATTTGAGGGTTTCCCTCGATTACACCAAGATCCCATCATTAGATCCCAAAATGGAAAAAATGGGACCAACTAGAAGGTACACACTCTAAGTAGGCGAAAAATTTTTTCGATTCGGTCGACAAACGACTGAGATATGAGGTAACAAACATACAAAAAAAAAAAACCATACAGTCGAATTGATAACCTCCTCCTTTTTTGAAGTCGGTTAAAAAACTATGGTCATCTTTTTAAGCGAGTGTCCTAGAGTTGTACTGGCAGTGATTTGTTTTTGAGTGTTTCCCAAAATCAGGCATTATATTTTTTAAAGAGTAAGGATCGCAGATTTGTATTCTTTACATTAAAAACGTTACGTCGATACACGTATATTGAAGGATGTGTTTGTTTATTTTAGAAACATTGTCAACTCTTAAACTGTGAACTCAACAGAATATGAACGAAAGTTTTGTATTTATCGTATACTTTTTGGGTAACAACGGACAGTTCGTTAGTCAACGCAAAGAGTTCGTGCGGTAATTATTACTGTGGAATTCCTTTACACGCAAATTCGTGTAATAAAGCTTTTGTGTTTTTTTTTCAAGTTTATGAGTTGGGTGTGCACTTGACATGATTGTGTTCAACGTGCCAGTACTTCTTTACATTACTAAATATTTCACACAAAAAGCGTGTTAAAAAACACGTTACCTCACCTCAAAAAAAGATGAAGCAAATCTTCATAAGTTCAGCAGCCATCATCATCATGTATTCTTGCATACAGGTGTAAATATTACAAAGGCAATAAGTATGGATGTAACTCTGTAAAACATTTTTTTTTTCATAGTATAATCATTTACTTATTGTTTACTGATCTTCGTGTCACTGAACATTGTAGAAAATCTAAAATTAAATGCACTCTAGTTATGCTTCACAATATTAAATTGCTGTTTACCTAAATTTCAAGTTGTGAGTTGGAAAATTGAATGCATGCGATTTAGAAATAACACACTACCACTAAAAATCAATTCATATCCCGCTTATATGCATGTGACGTATCGGTTGAAACAACCGGCCGATATACATCTATCTTGGCAATATTTCCCCGTATCCCACTACCGGGGCGAGCTGTCAACACAAATAAACGGCTACAAGCGTCGATTGATGCGTTTGAGCGCACGCGATATCGACGAATATCTTTTGAAAAACGACGTTTTTCACCAGTGACGCCTCGTGCATGGGAGTGGCTATTTTGTCAGTGGATTTGGTAGTTTGTTCGTTAGAAATGCGATTTCTTGGAACTTATCATAAGGGTTAAAACCGGGCATGTTCTTGGGAACTTGTACAGTCCAAAACTGAACCGATGTCAACAGCGTAGGATTTTCATTATATAAGAGCAATTCCACACCAAACCTTATTTTTCTGTCGTGATTTAGGTCTTAACGACTTTTGCTAAAGTTATTAAAACTTGATCAATTAGGTTGCATAGCCCACTAGTATTAGATTATCGGGATAGAGCCCTTCTTTTATGAGTACCGTTTAATTAACTTGTTTTAATTTGAAATAAAATCTAATGAAAAAATCTAAATCTAATCTTGCCCGTAGTCATAATAGCACCAATTTACCCGCGTCTCTCCCTATTTCCTCTATTCCAAATCCTCTATCTTCTTCTCAATCTTTTGAATCTATCATCACAAACCTTCACCAATCTACTCCGCTGGTTAAACGGATCCCTAGGGGAGCGAGAATAGCTTTAGCTAAATGCCTTTCTTCTTGTATTGAAAAATGTTTCGATAATACTGAAACTGCCTGGCAAAATCTTTTTACTTTTTCATACTCATTTTTTCACGTAAACTCTCCTTCTAAAACTTTAACTCGGGCGCTATTAGATAATGCTTCAAATTTCCACAATCCGTCCCTTCCATTCAGTCCGTCTAGTACGATATCTTCCAAATTTAACGTTTATCGTACCGTTGAGAACAAGGTTATGGACGGCGACCTGAAAAACGCAGCCCGAATCTTGTTCTCCGATGACACTCTCGCTCCCCCTAGTCAGGAAACTCTCGAGAGCCTTCGTAGTAAGCATCCTTCACATCCAGATTCTCCATCTTTACCTGTTCCTCCTCCTCAAAATTTCCAACCCTTACAGATACTTGATGACAGTGACACGTTTGCTGCCATCATGTCATTTCCGGCTGGTTCTGCTGGCGGCATCGACGGCATCACTCCCCAACACCTTAAGGACTTGGTGAGTGCTTCCGCTGCTGACGCCGGTAGAATTTTGCTTTCCAACATTACGAAATTGTGCAACTTTCTCTTATCTGGCAAGGTAACTGAAAGTTTTGTCCCATTTTTATTTGGTGCTAGACTTTGTGCCTTTCGAAAAAAAGATGGTGGCATTCGCCCTATTGCTATTGGCTCAACGTTTCGTCGTCTTGCAGCCAAATTAGCCTGTCGTGATCTTTTTTCTCCTTTGAAAGAGTATTTTCAACCCATTCAACTTGGTTTCGGCAGTAAGGGAGGTTGCGAGGCCGTGGTTCATTCCGCTCGCAATTTCCTCTCCTGTGACGAATCTGAAGTTTTTTTGAAAGTTGATGTGAAGAATGCTTTCAATTCTCTTGACAGGTCTGTCTTGCTGAATGAAGTTCAGACTCACACTCCACAGATTTATCCCTTTGTTTTTCAGTGTTACAATAATCAATCAAAATTACTTTACAATGAACATTCAATTGTTTCTGCAGTCGGTGTTCAGCAAGGCGACCCTTTAGGTCCAGCCCTTTTTAGTTTAGGCATCCATCCTGTCATTTCATCCTTAAATTCTAAATTTAATGCCTGGTATCTGGATGACGGGTCCTTTGGAGGCAAAGCAGATGTTGTTTTCCAAGACCTTGTCCAGATTATAGAAGGATTTAAGAAATTAGGCTTGGAACTGAACCTTTCAAAATGTGAACTTTTTATTAATGATCACGTTTCGTCTGGTTCCCGTCAGGCAATCATTGATAAATTCAATTCCCTTGCTCCTAACATCAAAATTCTGAATTCTGAATCGCTTTGCCTCCTGGGTGCCCCTCTTCTTGATGCCAGCATCGAACCTTTTCTAGATAAAAAATTGAATGATTTCACCCTTTCAGCCCCTAGATTAGAACACCTAAATTCACACATTGCATTTACTATTCTTAAATCGTGTCTTTTTGTGCCTAAATTTACATATTTCTTACGTGCTAGTCCTATCTGGAAAAAAAATAATTATTTAAAACTATTTGACAACACCCTTAAAAATAGTTTGGAAAAAATTTTAAATTTACATTTCGATAATAATTCTTGGGCTCAGGCTTCGCTTCCTATTCGTTTTGGTGGTATCGGAATTCGCCAAATTTCTAGTATAGCCCTCCCCGCTTTTCTCTCCTCTTTGCATAGCACTTCCGTTTTAGCCGGAAAAATCTTTGAACATCCTCGCCAACTTTCTGAGGTGAGAGAGGCGGAGGAGTTTTGGCAAGGCCTCTGTCCTAGAGAAGACATCCCAAAGGAACGTCACCAGCAAAAACTTTGGGATGTCCCTCTTGCGAGAGAGACCTTCAATTATTTACTTCAAAATTCCGTCAGTGACAGTGGTCGCGCAAGGCTCTTGGCAGTTTCCTGCAAAGATTCTGGTCATTGGCTTCATGCTTTACCGTCGAAAAATTTGGGCACTCTTTTCGATAGTGAGTCTTTCCGGGTGTGTGTGGGTCTCCGCCTTGGTACCCCTATATGTGAAATTTTTACGTGTCCATGTGGCAAGGAGGTTGATAAATTTGGTCTCCACTGCCTTTGTTGCCAGCAAAGCGCTGGGCGTTTTGCCCGTCACGCTACCCTTAATGACGCCATCAGAAGAGCTCTTGCGACCATTAATGTTCCTTCCACGTTGGAACCACGTGGTTTGGTCCGTGATGATGGCAAGAGACCCGATGGCCTAACGCTTATTCCCTGGGAACGGGGTCGGGCCTTAGTTTGGGATGCAACTTGTGTCGATACTTTGGCCCCTTCCCATCTCAGAGAATCAGCCCTTAAAGCTGGAGCAGCAGCGGAGTTGGCTGAAAACGCCAAGCGTCGCAAGTACGTTTCACTTGCAAGTGATTATGTGTTTGCGCCGTTTGGCGTTGAAACATTTGGGCCGTGGGGACCCTCTGCTAAATTACTGTTTAGAAAAATTGCGCCAAAATTAAATTCTTTAACAGCCAATAATAAAGCTGGCTGGTTCCTAGCCCAAAGGATCAGCATAGCTATCCAACGCGGCAACGCAGCCAGCATCATAGCCTCCTTGCCGCAAGGAAATGGTTTCGTGTTTGAATAGGTATTAATATTAAGTATTTTTTTTTATGTTGCATGTCTTAGTTTAATTTTTTCTTATGAAAATTAAATGCAGCGAGATGAATATTTTATTTGCCTTTGGAAAAGGGCACATTCTTGTAACTGTCAGAAATAGCCTCATTAAATTAGTAACTGCGAATTATGATATTATCATTACGATATCTTCTTCATTATCTTCTTATTTCCGTCACAAGTTTTACTTATTGCATAATGCGTTTTCAAAATTATATTACAATTAATTTAACGCAACCAACTTATTGAACCATACCGCCATAGCAATATTTTTATGTATTTCACTTGTATGTGCTTCGAGCCAAGTTTCGGCTTCTTTGCGAAACTTGTGCGGCTTTGCACGAGCAGTTTTTCTCGGCGTATATTATTGGACACTCGTAAGTACGGACAACAGCACGTCAAGGTAAACACTGCGGTATCTTACTCAGTTGTAATAGGGGCTAGTTTGCAACAAATGTGGGTAGCCTGATGTGCTGGCAACTGCGAAGTGCAATTAACACATTTTGTGGTAAAGTTCCGAGTTAAGTGCAAACTTTCTACCTTATGTTGCTCTTTTGCGGTTATTTCATAAATGTATTATATCATCTGTTATGAATGAAATAAGAAACCATAAAATGCACACGGGCGGGTCTCAAACCTACAAATTTCTGACTAACCGAGCCAACGCTCTTCCAATTGAGCTACCATGCTCTCGGTCCGACTGAGCGAATTTCTGGTCTCTTATGAATACGTCATTACGCGCGAAGTCACTTTCAATTGACATTACAAAGTATGACGTATCACGGCTCAATTGGAGAAGCGTTAGATTGATTAGCCAGTAAGTTCCAGGTTCGAGTACCGCCCTTGTGCAAATTTGTTTTCTTATTTCATCTTTAAGAATATAAATATGACACTGAGTGTCAAAAATATTATAAACCATCTGTTATGAAGATTGTAGAAATGGGTCGCCTAAATTGAATAGATACCTATCTTTGTGCTATAGTGATTTGAACTCTTACTAGGCTTTCTCTTGTCACGCAAGCTTTTAAAAAATAAGTATTTTGTTACACTGATTGCTTATGTGTATAGAGTAAAAAAATTAAATACAATAGTACCTATCAAATGTGTACAAAATAAATGAGAACAATGGTAAATTATGCATCTGTCATCCATCACATTACCGAAGAATTATTGCAAATGTTATAGTGGCGAGCCGTTAGCTCACAGATACCAACATATTTTCATTTATTATTGTCAAAGTAATGCTTAATCTTTTAAGAAGCAAAAATAATACCAAAAATACTATGAATGTACGTATGTCGTGAAAAACTTTGAAATAATCTTCCTACTGTTAATCGATAAGACATTCGATTGAGAGATCCTCCTAATCGATATCAATAAGTGTACCACAGAATGACACTTCTATATATAACTATATATAATTTAATTTTTGACATTTATTTAAAGAAACATCTGCTATTTACTGAATTAATGCTTATTCAGCTCGTAAAAACACAGTTTGTTACTCAGAATATAAGCATGATTGAACCTCTGCATATAGCGCGCCGGGGGTGATATAAAAGTGCAGAAGTCGCACAGTTCACCTCGACACAAAGCACAAACAGCTAACCGCAATGATTGCGCTCTACGTGGTTTGCGAGGTCACTATCTTTTAATAACTCCAATTGTTATCGTCACAGGTCAACGGTTCAGATGAAAAAAAAAAAGATTGATTTTAGAATGTCTTTATTTCTTAAGTCTTATTCTTAAGATCGACACTCGAATTAGCAACTTCTGGCTCAATTGGAAAAGCGTTTGGCCCAGTTAGTTATTTTTGGTTCTTTAAGAGTAAAATAGAATTTTATTGTTGTTCACCTGTACTTGATATGATTTTCTTCAAGGTAAATAAAAACAACTGTTTCATATTGAATATATGAAAGTCAAATCTGCCCTCTGATAAATTATTAAAAGGCTGCAGTATATTGACTGTACAAATGTAGCAATTGTCTCTTAATTAGTGACGTGTATGAGAATCCCTTCATAATATTTTACTTACAAAAGTAACATGATTTACAGAGCAGTTAACTGATGGCCGCTTAGTCAATTTATTTTATTTTGGAACATTATGAGTGAGATTCAATCCATTTTTACGATCTTAGCTTAACTTTTGATTTCTTTGAATTTGATGGAGTTAGGACGCTGCGTTTACGTTTTAACTCCGCACTTTTAGTTAGAGCAAGTGATGTTTTCGTGTTAAGCCGGGATTAAATCACTCTAAATAGATAAAGAAGCCCGAAATAGATAGATAGATAGAAATAGAATATCAGTTGGGATAGCTCTTGTCTCTCGGCTACGTTGCGAAGTCGTTGACCCAAACACGCTGCACCGGGCGCCAACTTTCCGTTTGTTTTCTTTTCTCGCGCAACAAACACTATTTCAATTTGTTTTTATCGATGTTCGAGCAAAACAAATATTAGACAACTGATTTGAGATGAGGCATGCATTTTTTAATAGTAAAATCAGATTTTAAGTCATAATATATTAATTTTAGATTCCGATTTGAACCTATGGTCATCTTATCGTTTCCTCACATACGCGTAAGTCTGACTTTTGAAGTAATTATTGAAACTAGTGTTTGTTCTTCCTGCATAATAGGTACAGACTTATTCCTCGCTCAGAACATTTTCTGATAAAATCCATTGATCACGTGTCTATCACACTATGTTTGAGAACGCAGCAATCCAAAATAATATATAGCAACTATTCTCTTAGCGTCTTGACGAAAAGCATCATAAATTTGCTCGATTGGCATCTTCAAGGCCATTATTTCTATTAATGCTGGCCAGAGTTGAATAAATAGTTATGAAATGACTGTTATGCTTGCAAACACTGCTTCTGTTATGTCATTTATATGTCAAAATCATATTGCACCTCAAGCGATGTCATGAATCTAGCGAAGTGCGTTACAGTTATAGATGCAAAAAGTATTTTAAACGTAAAGCCTTAAAGTATTTTTTTGCATAACCGTGACATCAACAAAGGCGAGATAGCAAGAAAGGGCGAGGCAAGATCAAATGAAAGGTGTAATTGAAACATAGAGCAAAAACAGAGAGATAAAAATAAAATAATTTTATTGAAAAATGCGGTTTTGATCTGAATCTAAAACAAACAAAAAACGCGATCTAATAGTAAAACGCGATATAATTTAACAAATCAACAAAATGTTTTCTTTTCTCGCGCAACAAACACTATTTCAATTTGTATTAATCGATGTTCGAGCAAAACAAATATTAGACAGCTGATTTGAGATGAGACATGCGATTTTTTCAATAGTAAAATCAGATTTTGATTCATTATAAATTAATTTTAGATTCAGACTAGAACCTATAGTCATCTTACATTTTATCGTTTTCTCACATACGAGTAAGTCTAATTTTATGAGTAATTATTGAGCAGTAAAATAAGAGATCAAAACAATATTTATGTCAACTACACAAACACTAGCAAAAATCAACTTTTTATCCTATTTATAGAGGACCTTTGTTTATTTCATAAAATATGCTAAACAATATTTTACAAAATACTCCTGTTACAGAAAATCAATTTGCTGCCATATTACAAACGATTTGGAATGTGTCAGTAACATAAGTAAGCTGAACGAACTCCAAACAAACAGAACGAGTAATATTGAGAGGAGAAGGGCCGTCCGAATTGTTAGTTTTGGTTTCATTTCACATTTAAACTTTCATTTTATTGTTGCTTAACCTTTTGAAGTTGTACCCATGTAATTTGGGAACACAGTTAATATGAAGTAGAATCATATATTTAGTATCTCTTGCCATTTTAAGTGTGTAGGTTTCAATAACCAAAGATTTTTAAGTAAAGTAAAAATGTTTATTCATAAATAAAAATCTACTGTCAAGAGCAAAATTTTATTAAAGCCTTGATCAGTCAAGTCAATTCGGTTTCAGAAGTTTTCCAATAAATGGTTACCGAAATAATGAAAAGGACTCTCAATTTTATTGAATTCTGAACCATCTTAGTTATTTTTTAAAATAGGCAGATGTTTGACATCGACAAGCAGGATAATAATAATATTAATATTGGACACCAATCACATGGATTGCTCATACCCAAAAGTAAGTAGATAATGCGCATGTGTTATGGGAATCAGACAAAACGGTAGTACCAGAACATCCAGACCCGAGACAATATAGAAAATTTTGATTTCTAAATTGAACTGACCGGGAATAGTATCCGGGACCTCGGAGCGGCGACGTCTTGAAATTAAGCGTGCTTAGCCACTTGACCACGAGATTGTCAAAGAATGACCTCAGACATTTGTAAAGACCTGTTTTTCAAATCATTTAAATTCGCCTCATAACTGGTGAAGTAGATAAGTGAGTCAGTTTTGAATAAACTTTATACGAAATGATTACCAAGTCTTTACCTGCACAATTTCTTCTCTCAACAATCGCAGTGCTTAGAGTTCCATATCTCGGTATCGTAACGTTGCCATATTTCAATCCCTATTGAGTCCGCTGCTCCTCGGAGCGAGTATCACCTGCACGGTTATTACGTAACTCTATTGCTATCACATTGCAATAGGCTAACCTATTATAAAGATTGAGTATGTATGAGAAATAAGATACTCGTACAATGACGATGTTGTAGCATGATGTCGTTATCACTAATAATTTTTGAAAAGCCATTAAAACTTACTTATGAAATACTGTAAATCGCCTTTAAGCGGGGTTTGAACACACAACCTTTGGTTCGTCGGGCCAGCGCTCTAACATCTGAGCTATCGTGCTGTAAATAGTTTTTTTTTAACTCAAAGCACTTACGAGTATTTTACAGCGCAGACAAGTGTCCAAACTTTCAGCTTCACCGGACTTCAGTCCAAACTTTCAGCTCATTTTTACTAACTTCAAATAAATAGTTAATCAATTCGACCTTCGCATCACCGAGCTCACATCGGCTCAAGCTGTGACGCGGAAAATTGTTAGGTACTGTTCAAGCCTTTTTCTAGCCGACTTACAACTTGAGCGGCTTTGTGTGAGCACATAGATACTTATTGGTTCAATATAATAAGTTTATTCAGGCACATTAAGGGCGCAATTAAAGGGAACTTGGAAGCTCAGAATAAAGGTTCAAATTATTCAATTCAAAATATAATTGCAAATTAAACCTATTCATCTCCTTATACAAAAAAAAAACAATCTCAAAATTATATCACTATGAACAAGATTATGACCAAAATAAATAACAAATGTTTTTAGCTTAGGCAAAAATAAACCGAAGTTTCTTTAGTATATCTGACATATAATCAACTTCAATTTAACTCAATAGTTGTAATTTTATTTTAGTTTTCAATTACATAATTGACGTATAACGATCGTTGAATACACGATAATGTGGCACTGTATTGGCAATAGGATTCAAAAGTCGTAAAGTATGTTCATAAAAATATTCGCTTTTCGCTTTACATTTCTTTATATGTCAAAAGACATTAGCCCAGCTTTTCCGCAATCTAAAAACATGACAAAGAAACCGTGACGATCCGCGCGGCCCCGCGACGAATCGTGACTTTTAAGATAAATAACAAATAAATTTCGCTAATGGCTTTTTGCAAAACGTATATTTAACCAGTTCTCCGGTAATTGAATACAAGATAAGAAACTTTTAAAGCCCATAATAGATATGAAGATCTCGAACTGAGCCCCGAGGTATTCCAACCACTGCCTATTAACACAAATTAATTTTAATCAAGCCAATTTGTGAGCAAAAGGATGGTCGTTCCTTGACTTCGTTATGATCTTATATGCATTAATTTGGTGGTAATTACAAATAGCTTTTGATAAGGATAATTAACAAAATTACTTTACACAAACTCGCGGCTTGCGGATGTCGAGGACAAATTAAAAGTTAACGCAATTCAGCTTCTTTGTTTCTGCGATAATTACTTCTTAAGAGCTATACATCGAAAAAGTTTGAGAAATTCCTTATAAGGTGAAGTTTCAAAACGTTACCTACGTTACGTGGAAACGTTTACGAGTACCTTTATACCCGTTCTTTTGAATAAAATTGCCAGACATTTGGCGCAACGATCGCACCTGAGATAAATGTCAAAAATGGTGCTTTAAAATGTAGAATAATAGATTCGTAAAGAAATAACAACTATTGGCAACTTCATGATTTATAATTTATTATAAATGTTACACGAAATGTATACAACTCCTTGGGAATGCATACAATTTTGAAGCTATTTTTGAAATGTATAAAATATTGAACCAGAGATTGTTTAATTACACATATCATATACACACATATTTTTAGAATTTTAATATTGTATTAGGAAATGTATAAAACAAACGCTGTATGTGCAGAATAAAAATATTAAATCATTTTGTTTTATATTAAGAACTTCAATAAGGTTCTCATTGAGACAAATAAAGTAAATATCATACGGTTGATATATTATATTTTTTTCATATTTATTGATAATTTAGGAAATACAGTTTTTACTGAGGCTTTTATAGAGCAAACACGAGTAACATTTAATAAAAGTTATCACATTTCCAATTGCTGTTAAGCGAGTGTATAAATTTCCTAGGAAATGTGTCTTATATAAATTTACTGCTCGAATTTCCAAGTAATTTTAGGAATTATATATGAAGCTCGCTAGGTTTCAAGGTGCTCCGAGGTTCCGATAAGACCGGGTCAATGTAGAAATCATAATTGTCTATATGGGCTCGGGTCTGGGTGTTGTAGTACCATTGTGTGCCTGATTTCCATAACACAAGTGCATTGACTACTTAAATTGAGATCAACTCAGTTTTTGTGATTGTTATTTATGTAAAATTCCTAAGTATTGTATACAATTACGGATATGGTATATTTCCTGTAACATTTATGAATACATACCAAACCATAGAAAATGTGCACAATTTCAAAGAAAAAAAAAGGAAGAAAGAAAGAAAATACATTTAAATCATCGAAAACTTTTATGAAACCTATGTAAAATCCTTAAATGAAATTTAAAACCGATGTTACCGAATCTATCTTCATACGAATGCTGCACGCCTAAACATTTCAGGACCGCGTTCACAGGTCACAAAGTCTCGGGTCACGGGTCACAATCGCAGGTCATAAGCGGACAGCTGCGAAATGGGACCACTTTGTGAGTCGCAACAAAAGCTTTGTCCTGTCCTTCCGATAGCCGACACAATTGCTTTCTGACTTTTATCTTGTGGCACGTTTATTGTGTCTTGCTTTAATTAGGTTCACGTTATATTTTAACGTAGAATTATTACTCGTAATTTATAGGATTCAGTTGCATTTTCAGTGTCTTTTTATACATTTTCTTAGAGGTTGTTTTTTCAAATATTGCGAAAATGAATTTTAAATCCTACCAATTAGTTTAAAATATTCTTGTCATAATAACCGTGTTCAGTTATAAATGTGTATAAACTTACTTCTTCTTGTATTACATATACTTTATCATGTTATGAACGAGTGAGCGGTTCCAATGATTGAACAATATTTTCTATTGAAATCGTTACTTTAAATCGGCTCACCGCTCCGTCCATTTCGCAAAATGTAGTTCAATTCCGTCCCTATTATACTCGCCGAGCGAATCAGTACCTTTATTGTAACTACTCGTAGATGTTCGAATTGTCAGATTCAGCCGTTTCTGTTGCTCATGCTAGCATAACCTCATGAGTGAATGAGACGGCTAAGTCTGAAAGACGAAGATAAATCTGCAGAGTTGAGACTCTTTCGTAACTCGTAGTACTCGTCTACGGGCGCTACGAGCTACCACGTCGCTGCAACGCTACGGTGCTACGGCGCTACGAAGCGCAGCGGCCCGTCTATTTAACTAGTGCACCCGCCGTATAATCCGTTCTTTCATTAAAATCTTCTTGTATACTTTGAAAAAAAGGAGGTATTACACGATTCAGGGATGTATTTTGTATTCCAATGCCCAATGTTTGTTAACTGCTCCATTAATATTGCAAAAATAATAAGAAAATAGGGGTTTGGATACATTTCTCGGTAAATGGTCGTTTCAGTGCTGAATGTTGCAAATGCAATGCAAATCTTTTTACAAGAAATTGGTATGATCTGTATTTACGTGCGTGCATAGTCGTCGTGAATGTCTTAATTGTTTGTTACCATCTTCGTGACGATATTTTTTACTCTTATGACTTTTTTCCAATGTATCAATAATGAGATCGATTTCACACATAGGCGACTTTAGCAGCGCGATGGTCGCGCGGCAGTCGCGCTGCTGATGCTCTTATGTGACGGCGCACGTAGGTGAGCAACAGCATTTAGCAGCGCTGCTAATAATTTCATACATAAGTGCGCCTTCACATTAAATAATGTGAAGGGCTTACTGCTGTCATTTATATATGAAATTATCAGCAGCGCGGCCGTCCCGCTGCTAAAGTCACCTAAGTGTGAAAGCGCTCTAAATGGCAGCAGCGCCGCTGTTTTTTATTACGGTTTCATAGCCGAATGGTAAGAAATGGAATTCTTAGAGTTCCGTCAATCCTGTCTGTCTGTCTGTATGTTTGTCTGTCTATCCGTATGTCACAGCCTTCTGAAACCATATGCATCACACTCTTGAAATTTGGTAGGAAGATGAATCCTGATAACCGCTTTACGATTCTTGTACATAAATAAACAATAATTATATTTGAGAGGAAAAAAACTTTATGGTTTTAGTTTCGTGTTTGGAAGCCCCCGTACATGAAACTTAAAACATTTTTTTTTAGTATTTCCTAAATATTTTTTTTTAGTATAACCTAAACATACCTTTCTATATAACCTATTTTAACTACCGTGTAGGGTGTCTATGAATAGGTCTTTTAAAATGACAAGGTTTTAAAAACCATTTTCTTTTAAATTCTAACATTTGATAGATAGACACTTTCAAGCCAATGTAAATTAAAAAATATATATTATATATTTTATGTTCATCTATGTTAATCTTAACAAATATTTTCAACAAAAATTGGTTTGGACGAGACATTTTCAACAACCGCAAACAAAACTTTTTTTTTCAAACAAACGCCGTAATAATCAAAGTTATATTTGCTGTCAACAAAATATTGTTGTATTTAAGTTAGCAAAGTGCATACAATAGCAATATATAATAATACTAGCGGTCCCCCGCGACTTCGTCCGCGCGTTTTCAATTTGCTCCCTCCCCCCCGTCGCAGCGTGATGTTTTATATCCTAAAGCCTTTCTCAATAAATAAGCTATCTAACACAGAAATATTTTTTCAAATCGGTTCACCAGTTCCTGAGATAAGCGCGTTCAAACCAACAAACTCTTCAGCTTTATAATTTAATAGCGGTCCCCCGCGACTTCGTCCGCGCGTTTTGAGTTTGCCCCCTCCCCTCCCGTCGCAGCGTGATGTTTTATACCCTAAAGCCTTTCTCGATAAATAAGCTATCCAAAACAGAAATATTTTTTCAAATCGGTCCAGCAGTTCCTGGGAGAAGCGCGTTCAAACAAACAAACTCTTCAGCTTTCTAATATTATTATCGCACGCGCACGTCGTACTTTAGCTGCGAACATTATTTTGGTGCGGAGTTATGTTAAAACTGTGATAGCTCTTAAGATATTTATTGAATTTAAATGATATAAAGGGAAACTTTGTTCTAAATGAAATGCTCGTGATGATGAATCTATTTATTTTGATAAGAATAAATACCTGTGTGTATAACACACCTCTAAAAATAATGCATTATTTTTTTACCAATTTATTAACATAAAAAAGGTTGTAGTAAGTCAACCATAAAAGATGGACATATGCTGTCGCGGACTTTATTATAGAACTCTTAATGCGGAACAATCCTGTCATACATCATTTTTGTGTAACTTAAGCGGTTTTCGCAGCGTACGCAGCGGAAGCTCTCAAAAGGAATATCTTTCTCCCGTTTTCGCAACATTTTTCATTGCTGCTGTGGTCTTATGAGTTGTATCTTTATGTTATATAGCCTAAAGCCTTCCTCGATAAATGGACTATCCAACGTATAAACATTTTTTCAAATCGGGCCAGTAGTTTCTGAGATAAGCGCGTTCAAACAAACAAACAAACAAACAAACAAACAAACAAACAAACTCTTCAGCTTTATAATATTAGTATAGATTAGCGCAAGCGCACGTTGTGCTTAAGCTGCGAACATTATTTTGGTGCGGAGTTATGTTAAAACTGTGATAGCTCCTAAGATATTTATTGGAATCAAATGATATAAATGGCAACTTTGTTCTAAATGAAATGCTCGTGATGATAAATGTATTTATTTTGATAAGAATAAATACCTGTGTGTATAGTACACCTCTAAAAATGATGCATTGTTTTTTTACAAATTGATTAACATAAAAAAAGTTGTAGTAAGTCAACCATAAAAGAAAGACTTATGCTGTCGCAGACTTTATTATAGAACTCTTAATGCTGAACAATCTTGTCATACATGATTTTTGTGTAACTTTAGCGGTTTCCGCAGCGTACGCAGCGGAAGCTCTAAAAAGGAATATCTTTCTCCCGTTTTCGCAACATTTTTCATTGCTGCTGTGGTCTTATGAGTCGTATCTTTATGTTATATTGCTTAAAGCCTTCCTCGATAAATGGACTATCCAACATAAAAATAATTTTTCAAATCGGGCTAGTAGTTTCTGAGATTAGCGCGTTCAAACAAACAAACAAACAAACAAACAAACAAACAAACAAACAAACAAACAAACAAACTCTTCAGCTTTATAATATTAGTATAGATAGCAAGCAAGTGGATTCCCTTATTCAGTTAAAGTTGGCACGGAACCCTCAGTGCGCGAGTCCGACGCGCACTTAGCCGGTTTTTGTATGGGCATCCGCTGCTGTCGCTCTGATATGGAGGCGCACTTAGTATGTCGTTTCATTTTAAAACGATACGGTCTTCTCCCATGTTGCTCTCTGCCAAAAAAAGTTTACATTATTATATTATGATGCAATCGTTATAATTTGATAGTATTTGAGTATGTTGTTTGTATATTTGTTTGTCCACGGATTTCTCGAAAACAAGAAGTCATTTCGAAATGATCCTTATTCATTTTAATCAGGTATGTTTAAACTAAGGGTAAAGTGTTAGTTTCATTAAAATCGGTCCAATAGATTTAAGATATGGTTAAAAATTAAAAATCATGAAAAAAAAAATATTAAAAATTAAACCTTCTTCAAAAAGCTCACTTAAAAGCTCAAAATAGCCAATAAATAATTTGCCCTAAACAGAGGCCAAATGTGTTACTTTATTATATTTATTATTTATTTATACGCTTTATTTTTAAATAATTTCTACCAATTGCTTCGTTAATCGTCACATTGAGAACTTGTAATCAGTGAAGATAACAGCACTGTCAAGTCCGTCAGCGCAGCGATGCAACGCCACAATCATTATGAGCCCACTAAGTCCGAATCAGTAACGCGCCGCGCGAGCCGACCGCACAATGCGAGGCTTATCTGAGCTGCAGACGGATAGACCAGTGCAAACCATGATTGCGGCACCCGGCAGGATATTTTGTTACTTGAAAGTAAATGCGATGCGTTTGCAATTTGTGTTTGTGTAGCTAAAGAACGCGTTGAAGGCAAACGTGAAAATCTAAGCAGGTTATGCGTCAGCGCTGCTAGAAGCTAGAATCGCTATAATACGCTAACGTAGTATTTTAGAGTTTTAAAAATACTTCCACCATAAGAAGTTGCAAAAAGAAAGCAGCAAATTAGGTATTACCATGTTTTTTAGATAAAAAAACAAATGGCAACTCTGATAGCGCACGCTTCCTGACGTCGACGTTTTTCTGAGCTGGTAGCGTAAAGAGCTCTTGCCGAACCTAAGCCGGTTTGCAACTAGAATTATTATAATAAAAGTAAAATGATTGAAGATATTGACTGTGTATAATTATTGTGAAGTATTTCCTTAATCCAGTTGTGATTCGAGAACGACGTTTCATTTTACTATTCGCTTTTCTGATTTTTGTATACGGGTAGTCGCGGCCATCAGCTCAAACCTAGTCCAGTAAGCCAATACGTCCCGATGTGAAACTTTCTGAATGAGAATATGCCCCGACACCACTTACCAAACTAATACTTTAACAGTTTTGAGTGTTCGCAAGAACAGTTTTTAATAAGTTTCACGAATCAAAATATTCTATTTACACTTTTAATTGGATAAATGTAACTGGGTTTGATATTTGCTTTTGTATCATACATTGTTCGTACCTACCCATAGTATGCTTTTGTAACACAATTTATGTACAAAACGTTGTGCTGAACTTTTTTGTAGGTACATAAATATAAAACGCCCACCATTAGCCAACAAAAGCAACCATACCTTTTTACATCTAAGGTTAATACTGCTTAGTGTAGGTTTCGAACTGTTACATAGTAAAAATTGAACCTTTCTTTTAACTTACCTCCTGCGATAGTTTAAGGTTTTTATTGCATTCTTTCGTCTCATTGCTGTACTGCAATTCGTTTTATCATTGCATTTAAATTTGTTTCATGAATCGTGAGATTGATTTGTAGCTACCAAAACAAATATTTCATCAAGTTTGACACTGGCGTTGACAGCTTAGAAGTATTATTTTCCCGTTGCCACACATTATGTAGCGATTCGGTTTGTTGAGCTCGTTAGCTCAGCAATTTCATCTTTCCAATTAGTTTTGTTTTGATTCTTAATTTGTCTGATTTGCTTCCAATTAATTCGGAGTACAAATATTATCGCTTTTAAATATTTACCTAAATTCAATTAGATTTTAATAGTTTTTATTCTACGTATCTATGGTCGTTTGGTCAAATGAAGTGACAGTGACAGTTGTTGATATAAAAGTACTGGTCAGCAGATTACGGGTCTTTTTTCTTGGATTTTGCGTCGTGAAGTCCACACCAACCTTTCCACCGCCTAACAGTGCCACCAGCCTCAGAGATCAGTCCCCGAGACCGTTACTCAATTTCGGATTTATCTTTCGATTGTAAGTATTCTCGCATTTTGTGCGATTTTCCATTTCACTTTGAGTTCGTTGAGGTTGTGTTGTTTCGAAAACTAACTTTTTGTGGTATTTCCCTCGTCCTCGCAGAACTCTTGGAGGTCACAGGAGACGGCGTGGCAGGCGTGATCCAGCAGTCGACTCGGCGCTGAAATCCGTCATTCCAACCCCTTTTGAGGTAAATTTTTCATTTTTATTCTTGCTGGAGGGTAGATGAAAAGGTCGCGCCCTGTTGTTACAAATTTAGGTTTTCCATTCTAAATTCACTTTATTTAATATTTCCCATAGCATTATTGAAGTAAATTCAGATTTGAAAAGCATTTATTTAAGATAATTTCCCCTCTTTATGAAAATTTTTAGTACTGGTTATGACAAACCATAAAATAGGTCGTTTTGGTTTGATTTAATCCCATTACCTCCTCTTCGGGTGCCTTCGGGATCTACGTTTGCGGAGAACCCCGGCCTGCCAATTCCGCTCCAGGGTCTCCGATTTCTCTCCGGCCCGAGGCATCTACCCCGGTAACCCGTATAGGGAACTTTACTCTTTCTTATAATACGGTGCTGCACCCAGCAGTGCCTGGCGCCCACACCTTCATATTTATTAAATTTTTACATTACTTTAAGTTAAAATTGTGATTGCTCCCTAAATCGTCTTATACTTATCGGCTCCGGTCTCACCCCAAAGTCTACCCACAACTCCCATTGTGTTCTGCCATAGGCTAGACCGGCTCTTTTTTTTAATATTGTTTAGTTTAGCGATTTAATTAATTGTTTACCTAAGTTTGTAATTTAAATTTTTATTAACTATTTAATAAATCAGATATTTAGAATTATTTTTTATTATTTAACAGTGGCGCCCAACGTGGGGCCAGTAGATTTTGGGGAGTTTGTGTCAAACGCTGCAAACTGAGATCGGTCCCGAATACCCCATGTGGTTCTCGGGTAAGAATAAGGCCACCCCGGCACTTTCTCAGGGAGTCGTAGGAGGCGACTGAGAGCTCACCTGTTTTTGACAGTGTGCGACCTTAGGTCTGTTTTTCTTTTCTTTTAGCCCCCAAGGCTTAATTGTTTTTTTTTTTTTTTTAAGCCCTTACTTTTCCGTAAGGCCTTATTTTCTTTTTTAAGCCCTTACTTTTCCGTAAGGCTTAATTTTTTTCTTTTTTAAGCCCTTAGGGCGTTATTTATTTTTTCTTTTACGCCCCTCAGGCATTTATTTTATGAAACTAAATTTTCATTTAGGGAGCAAGTTTTTTTTAAATGTCTGTACTGTTGTTATTGTAATAAGAATGTTTTTGTCTCCGGTTTTTTTTTTAAACGTCTGTACTGTTGTTATTGTATTAAGGCTGTTCTTTACTGTATTGAGAGGGACTTGAGCCGAATTTTTTTTTTAATTTTGATTTATTTTTATCAATGTGAAATGGAGCATCCAATTAATTTTAATCTTTTGAATAAGGACGAGTTAATTTAAGAGGTAGAAATTCGTGGAAAAGTACCTGAGGCCACTGTTGAGGCACTTAAAAAACAAATTCGTGTTCTGGGAAAGGAAATACCCTCCGATAACATTGACACTACGTCGCGCGCCCCGGACGCGGAATTAGAGTTTGTCACCACCAGCCTCTCAAATATTGACGTCCTTATGACTGCTTCATCTAATTTTAAGAAATTTAACCGGGTCAAAGCTTTGGCTTGTCACCTGTACCATCGTTTGTCGCGAATTGAAGCAAAGCCAGACATCAAGGATCAACTGTCGACTCTGGAAGCGAGAGTTAATTCCCTCCTTTCTAGGCTCGAGAGGATGACCTTCAGCTTCCACAGTACCTTTAGTTCGGTCGACGAGACTCCTGCTACCACCCCTGCCACCGTTCCATTGTGTTCGCCATCTCCAGTTCTGGTTTCGTGCAGTAGTGAGAAGTCCGTTAGAAACTTGAATCATCGTTTTGACGGTCACTCGTGCATTCGCACTTACCTACAGACGCTGGAGGAGCTCGCGCACTCCAGGGAGATCAGCGAGGCGACTTTGTTCAGGTCAGCTTACGAGCTTTTTACAGGTATTGCTTTGGTGTGGTACCGCAGTGTTAGGGATACCGTCTGCGATTGGTCGTCGCTAAGGCGTCTCCTGATCGAGGAATTTTCTCCCCACGATTTCGATAGGCGTCTAATGGACGAGATCCGTTAGCGTACTCAAGGCCCTACCGAACCAGCTCCCATCTATATCGCTATAATGGAGAATTATTTTAGTAGGCTGTCCTATTCAGTCAGTAAGTCTGAAAGACTTCACATTATTAGGTTTAATGTGAGGCCTAATTATATAATGGCGTTGGCTCTTCACTCTATAGACAATATTTCTCAATTAAAACACAAATGCAAACTGTTAGAACATAGTCTTGTTTACGCTGGTGATTTTAAAGAACCCCCTGAACCAAATGACGCCACGCTCGCGAGTGACTTGTCATATGTTGCGCCAAAGACTCTACTCAAGCTAGAGGAAGTGAAACAGGTAGAGGATAACTACTGTAAAAAGTGTCGCAAAGAGGGTCACACACTGAGCGGGTGTAATTCTAAAGAAGTTGTATGCTTCAAATGCGGCAAAAAAGGAGCGTACGCCAACAATTGCTCTAATTGTCTGCCTAGTTCTAGCAAGTCTCAAAAATCCGACTCTCCCCAGTCAAAAAAACTTCTAGGACCGAACCGGTGTAATCTTCTTGACCAAAACGATTGGTGTAATAATTTAAAACAAGATTGTGATTCTCGTCATAAAGTTGCTTCGGTTCATTATTTAACTCATAAGGATGAGCGTCCTCATTTAACGGTTTCCATTTGTGGTTCTAAATATTTCGGTTTACTGGATTCTGGATCCGCGATTTCTATTTTAGGTTCGCATTTCGCATTTTTTCCGAGCAGGACACACGTTACACAGTGACAATAATATCAAGAATATTGTCACTGCTAACGATTCTGTGGCTTCTGTCTGGGGTTATATTTCTTTGTTGGTAACCTTAAAGGAAACCAAAAAAGTAATTAAATTTCACGTCGTTCCCGAAATTTCCACTCCAATTATTTTCGGAGTTAATTTTTGGAAGGCTTTCAATTTGGCCCCAAGCATTTTTAATGATCTTCCTTTTGAAGTTTTTCCTTCTGATAAATATTCTGTCTCTGAAGTTCGCAGACTTCACGCATTCGTTGACCTAGACCCTGATCAGACTCTCCCGGCCAATGAGATTATTGAGCGTTATAACCGTACAGTTATGACTTCTGTGTCCATACTCGTCGAAAAGGATCACAGATCATGGGATTGCAACTTGCCGAAAATACAGTTTGCTATGAACACCGCCACTAGCGAAGCCACTCGTTTTACTCCATTCTTTTTAGTCCACGGGCGAGAAGCTGTCAGCTCGGGTGAAGTGTTCGGTACAAATACTTTTTCTCTTCCCCCTTCTGATTTTGCATCTAGAGATTCTTATGCCCAAAACCTTGGTGTCTTGAAAGACATATTCGAGCAGGTTGAGCAAGCCTTGGTCACCGCCCATTTTGTGCGATTTTCCATTTCACTTTGAGTTCGTTGAGGTTGTGTTGTTTCGAAAACTAACTTTTTGTGGTATTTCCCTCGTCCTCGCAGAACTCTTGGAGGTCAAAGGAGACGGCGTGATCCAGCAGTCGACTCGGCGCTGAAATCCGTCATTCCAACCCCTTTTGAGGTAAATTTTTCATTTTTATTCTTGCTGGAGGGTAGATGAAAAGGTCGCGCCCTGTTGTTACAAATTTAGGTTTTCCATTCTAAATTCACTTTATTTAATATTTCTCATAGCATTATTGAAGTAAATTCAGATTTGAAAAGCATTTATTTAAGATAATTTCCCCTCTTTATGAAAATTTTTAGTACTGGTTGTGACAAACCATAAAATAGGTCGTTTTGGTTTGATTTAATCCCATTACCTCCTCTTCGGGTGCCTTCGGGATCTACGTTTGCGGAGAACCCCGGCCTGCCAATTCCGCTCCAGGGTCTCCGATTTCTCTCCGGCCCGAGGCATCTACCCCGGTAACCCGTATAGGGAACTTTACTCTTTTTTATAATACGGTGCTGCACCCAGCAGTGTCTGGCGCCCACACCTTCATATTTATTAATTTTTACATTACTTTAAGTTAAAATTGTGATTGCTCCCTAAATCGTCTTATACTTCTCGGCTCCGGTCTCACCCCAAAGTCTACCCACAACTCCCATTGTGTTCTGCCATAGGCTAGACCGGCTCTTTTTTTTAATATTGTTTAGTTTAGCGATTTAATTAATTGTTTACCTAAGTTTGTAATTTAAATTTTAATTAACTATTTAATAAATCAGATATTTAAAGTATTATTTTTTATTATTTAACAGAACCCAGGACCTCTTGTGCGAACTAACCGCAACCCCAACGAGGCAGTCAATCGGGTTTGAATCCCGGGTCGAGACAAACCTTGTTTCTGAGTTTTACTGTCTTGAAAGTACTTGAAAACAGGAGTCGGAGTCAGGAAGTTGGTGGGTATGGATGACAGAAGGTGCCTCGTAAAGCACGTTAAGCCGTTTGTCCTGCGGCTGATCTCCCATCAGTCATGGCGCATTGAAGACGGAAAGGAACAGAGAGTGCACTAGTATATTTCCCACATATCTGAGTACTGTATCTCTTATATCTTCTGCCTAGTTGAGGGGGTGAGAGGTGCCGCAAGTCTGTAGAAGAATATTATTAGTGTAGGTTACAAATATAATTAAAGATGCGGTGGATATGCATTATAATATTTTTTGCTTATGACCCTATGCATGTTTTTTTTTTAAATATTTTTCTGCAGCTAATAAACAATTTGTGCAATTCATAGTAACATTACTTTATGTCATGAATTACCTTAGCAGTGGACGTACTATCACTGATAATGATGATGTATATTTTTATACTCAGACAAAAAACAAACGTCACACCATTCGTTTATAAAGGATTTGTTGATCAGTCAAAGATCCGAGTGGCTGTTCAATTTGTGTTGCCGTCGAAACAAGTGAATGGTATTAACATAAAAAGTGCGGGTTCGAAAATTTACGATATCATCCGAACATTACCATAATAGAATAATTCCAGACTTAGGACTCTACTAAAATGCTTAAACATTGTAGCCCCGTTTAACTTTTAATGAAACCTACTTATTTACGGTAGGGATCCCGGCCAATTAAGTTAGAAAATTATTGAACGTATATTTAAGATGGGTGTTTTTTATACAACTTAGTACACCTTGAAAAGCTCAAGATACAAAGGGAGTACTGAAAACTTTTATAAATATTGCACATGTACTAAATGATCATTTTGTAAGTTGTACGTATCGTTCGTAACGTTCTTTGATTAACTTTATGCAATATTCGGTATTTTTATTTTTTCTGATTGGTCCTCTGATGCAGAACCATTTGGTTACGGATATGTTGACATTGATAGCTTCACTTAATAATAAATTTATAAGAACGTGGATTTTTTCGATGCAACTATTTTGTTTTGTTTTTTCATTATATTTGTTATCGAACTGATATATTGATATTCGATCAATCTAAATATACAATAGTTAAGGACAATTATAAAAATCATCGAAAATATACAAAAAAAAAACTAGCCGGAACCCAAGCCGAATGGCTCATCGAATGATTCTGAATCGCCCCGATACATTTTTGATCTTAATCCGCAAATGATACATATAAAATTATACAAATAGATGTAAATAAATTATTTCTCACTTATCTTAATCCAATGAAAGCTTCAGTTTCTAGATTTTTTGTAATACTTAACCCTTTATCTTCAAAATTTACTTCCTCGTCAACAAATGAGAACCTCGATAGTCAACCCTAACCGTCAAGTTTGCAATGCAAAGCAGTGATGTCTCAGTGACCTGAGGTGGCTTAGAAGCATTACAGAGGACGACTGTGATTATGCCGCTCGCTTGCATGAAACAACCAAGGTTCATACATAATTAAATTTTGGTTTCATTTAGTACGATTTACTGAAGAAAAGTTTAGTAAATATTTGGTAAATATAATAAAAAATTTTGCAACAAATTGTTTAAAGGTGCAATACTAAGTCTTATACCGCACGATCTTTCAATATTTTATGTTTGTGAACTAATTCGGAATACTTTAAAGCGCACGTACCTGTTAAGTTCGTTCCGAAGACAAATGATCGCTTGCGTTAACATGGCTCTAGAATAAAGCAATGAAACGATGAGAATAGGGAAAAATATTAACAACAAAGTTAGAAATACTAGAAATTATACATTCGAATAAAAACATTGTACCTACTTACCTCCCTATTTATTATGGTCATCGGCTTAGATTAGAAAGAGAATAATTGAGTAAAACTTAACAGAAAAACACCTTATAATCTGCTGATACAAGATATACCTATTTTCGTAATTAGGTATCTCATCCGGCTCACTATACAACCGGTACTATCTGTGAAAGTGAGTCAGGGATCCGATAAAAAAGGTGAAGAATCATAGTAAGCGGCTTACCGCTCAATCGCGATGTCGCCTTATTGTGACGTCACGGAGGCTCAAATCCACACACTTTTAATTTCCCTAGGGCGAGACCCTAACAACCCAGAACGGGTACGAAAAAAAACAGACTGTTGGTCCTCCTTTTACATACGTAAAAAGATCTAGAAGAAAAGGGATGGTGCTAGAAGTCAATGAGATCTAAAATCTTATCGGCGAAGAATACCGACATTGTTTTTAATGTGCGTTCATCGATAACAGTTCAAACAAGAAATATGGTTAAATATATTTTCTTTTAAAGGCATAAATCGGTTTGTTTGTTTGTCGATCAGGTTACGATTTGCCGTTTGGTTTACCTCGGACACCTTATTTTGAAACTAAAAAAGGCAGTTCGGGCTGCCTAGCTATGAAAAGTTTATTATTTTCATATTAAAATGACCAATTAATATTAAATGGCAGTAAGAATTAATGGAGTCCTTTTTACATATATTATTTTATTAGAAAAACTGTACATGGTCTTGGCAATCTTTCTTAAATACAATTTAAAGAAACGTCAAGGATTCTACCACAAAAAACTGTCTTGAGGAAAAAAAAAGTTATTCTGTCGATTGACAGCACTCAAGTTCAACAATTATTAATCGCCAACTCATTAACAAGTTTCGAGTGTTGATCAAATTACCTCTGAGTCTGAAAGTAGAGTCTATAAAAATGTACAAAGTTCGCGCGGCTTGAAGAGGAACAAGCTTTTAAAAGATCAAAACGAATTCCTTAATAATATTGTACCGCTAGAGTTCTAACTGCCTCGGTGGCGCAGCGGTAAGAGTGTCGTACTTTATAGCGACGGCTGCGCCAGAGGTCCCGGGTTCGATCCCCGGGTCGGGCCAAAAATATATACCTGAGTTTTTCTGTTCAGAAATTCTTAGGGTAGCCCGGAGTTTGGAAGTTGGCGGTGTTTTACCCCCGTGCCTCGGAAAAGCACGTAAAGCCGTTGGTCCTGCGCCTGATCTCTCTCCGGTCGTGTCAGATTGGTGTCCCATCGAGCTATGAGAGTGACAGCAATAGAGAGTGGACCTGTGTTTGCGCACACACTTATGCACTATAACATGTCCCGCGCAGTCGGCTAGTCGTGGTGACTGGCCACCGCAGTCGAAATCGGCTAGGGGGACTATTACCTCTAGAGTAAGACATGTGAATTGTATTACAGAGGTATATTAATTGAAAGCCCTGGACATGGAAATAATCATTGTTGGCACCTCCAGCAATAAGAACCTTTTATTTTTTCTATGTACTTGTCTATGACAGCAAATAACTATCTTTTGTCTCCTCATCTTAGACTTCTTTAAGTTTATACGGTTTAAGCTGTTTCCTGAACAAATATATAAAATTTGCCCTCGCAGAGTTTTTAATTAATCTACCAAGTAGACCAGCTACGCAGTCAGTGCCTAAAGCGAAAAATTACAGTCCACTATAAAATAAGCACAAGTCAAACACATCAAAATCACTAACTATATAAGCTCAGGGATTTTGTATACTAAAATGAATAACAAAATAAATTTACTGTAAATACTATAATGATTTCCTACTGCATACAAGCTTAAACTTGCCTGATATGGTGTATTGGTCTTCGAAATGACAGTCCTTGAATGTGTAATTTTAATGATGACTAAATAACATATTGTGTACGAGTATGTAACTGTTTCGCTTGAGCTCTCGTTTCCATGTGAATATACATAAATAAGTATTTAGTTTAGAATGTTAATTTTTAAATAAATTCACATTGCGACTTTTTTCATGTGCTTCTTACATAGGGACATACGATGACACTGGGACACCGCGTCTTCTGTTCCTTGATCCGCTTAACTATTACTTAAATAGGTTGCTTTGGCATTGCAATTACACATTTTTGATATTAATGATTACAGATAAACCGATTATACGAGACATCTAAACGTAATATACCTTAATACCTTCGTTAATAAATTAAGTCAAGTTTTTTTTGGTAACATTGTCATTTTTTTTAAACTACACTCCTCACTTAGTAGTAACCACCATATCTTCTATTTTACTTGAAAGCTCTTAGACACACACATAGATTGCTTTATGTTACGAGCACATAATACCTCAGCCAATCGCTAAGCGGCTTAAATTCAACCTCAAAGCTTGCGCTTATTTTTTAACAATTGTTATCAATTCGACTGTATGTTTTTTTTTTTATCATTATTTTTTTTTGTATGTATGTTACCTCACATCTCAGTCGTTTGTCGACCGAATCGAATTTTTTTTTCACCTACTTAGAAGGTATACCTTCTAGTTGGTCCCATTTTTTCCATTTTGGGATCTGATGATGGGATCTTGGTGTATTCGAGGGAAACCCTCAAATTTTAAAGGCACGTATAGTGTTTCTTTACTAGAATCTTAATGTTGACGTGTTGTTACGTCTGATAGTCAACATTTTGTGGGGCTGAGCTGATGGTGGAACTCCTTAACGCCTAGGAGTTCAGTAATTATAATGACGAAACTTATGATAGGTAATTTGTAGCTTCGTAAAAAATAGAATCATAAGGTGCAACTCCCCCCCCCCCCTCTTATGTAATCACTAAAAATAAAGAAATAAAATAAACTTTAAAAAAAAAGTAAAAACCGACTTCAAAACCAAAATGCACTAAAAAGTCTTAAATAAACTCTTCACCATTGAAAGGAAAGGAATCCGTTTTAGGCAAACAATTTCTTTTTGGAGTCGGTGCCATCACTTTGACCATCAACTATCACAGCACCGACTCCAAAAAGAAATTGTTTGCCTAAAACGGATTCCTTTCCTTTCAATGGTGAAGAGTTTATTTAAGACTTTTTAGTGCATTTTGGTTTTGAAGTCGGTTTTTACTTTTTTTTAAAGTTTTTGAATAAGTCTCTAGCATGCAGAGTTAAAATAAATTTACTTTTGCATATTTTATAATTTTTCTCACATCTCTCATTTTTGATTGCGGTCTTATGGGGCAAAATAAATTAAGGAACTCGTTAATGAGCCTATAAAGTATTTCTGCACGATTAAGTAGGTAGGTATAGATAATTTTAAATATTGCAAATTCGCTTTATTTTATGTGCAAAGGTATTTTCAAAGTAACTTTTTACATTAATTCCTCACGGATGTCCGCAGTCTTTTGTTATGCTTTTGTTTATACGACCGCCTTTGGCGTTTTGATCCGCGAGCGTTTTATATAAATCAACATGCAGCTAGTTAACAAGTCACTGACGCTCCCTGTTACAAATAACAAATTGTAGTTAGTTTTGTTTCCTCAATATTTCACCCTATTTTCTCTACAAAGTTACGGCCCATTCATTTCAATTGCAACCGTAATAATATCTTATAGTCTGCGGTATCCACAGATTAAGTATCAGTAGCAGGTGGGGCGCTAATCCCGCAGTTTATAACAATCGAAGTTTAAGCCTAACGACTTTTATAATCGCACTAAATCAAAATAACTCGCGCGCCGCAAAAGGTCGTAAACAGTGAACGCATAAACTATGGAACGCCTTACTTTGACACCAAGTCCGACAGGATACTTTAACCAACAAAAAAAAGTGATAAGTGTGGGTCGGACTGAGAGTTCCATGCCAACTTTAACTAAATTAGAGATCCACTTACTTCCACTTGGTAAAATATCACAATATTTTGTTGACAGCTAATATAACCTAGCTTTTCATAGCATTTTAGTATGAAGAACAAAGTTGAGTTTGAAATATGCTATATCTCAAACATTACTAGTTTGATCTCGTTCAAATACCAATTTTCCTTGAAAGTATTTGTAAAGACCTACATCACGTATTTTTTCAAAATTTACACTCGCTTAATTTAAAAGCTCGAGGGAGGCGGGACGCCTTTTTACCACTTTGGAAGCGTCTTTCTCTCAAACGTTAGACTTATAGCAAATGGTTATAGAAACCTCAATGTCATTTTGGACATTCCATCCATAGACACCCCATACGCATAGTATAAGAGACCCCCTTGATTATCATTATACAGATAGATAAACTTGACAAAACTTTAAGGGTTCTTTTTTTGCCATTTGGTTACGGAACAATAATACCTACGCAATAGGTCGGAATGAATAAGTAAGTGTTATTACAATGGCGTATCCGTAACAGGCGAAAATAGTACGGATGATGAATTCATGATTTATTACCTCGTCACAAAAGAAAGTGGTCATAAAAGATAGTAAGTTATGAAAAGCACATATTGTTGTGTTAGTTCATGAATTAATTGTGTACATATTTTTTATGTCAAGAAATGTAACATCTACAAATTTTAACTTTTTTGAACTGTAAGTTATAAAATTGGCAGACCTAATACCTAAAAAGCAGTCTCTACTAGTCAAGCACTTGGAAATGCAGAATGTTTAATTAATAGCTAAAAATTTTACTATAACTAAAAAAAAAGTCTTTTCATAAAAATTACATACTAATTAATAATTTATTGAATGAAATTTATTTAGAGGGATTTATGTTAACTTGCACAATGAGCGTATTTCTACAGTATATCGGCTCACTGGCCGTAAAAAGTATTCCTCACTTATTGTTAAGTGTGGGGAAATGCGGCTTAACCGCCAATCTTGGCTTTAAGTATACAAAGATGTGGCTTCACAGCTTTGAGTGAACTTTATAGTTACTTTAAATTGTTTCACTTTCAAGATTGCACAAGAAACTAACTGATGTTGCTGCAAAAGTTTTTTAAGGTTTTCTTTAGATAAAAACTGTTTTGGTTTGTATTCGTATTAATAAAAAACCGGCCAAGTGCGAGTCGGACTCGCACACTAAGGGTTCCCTGCCAACTTTACCTGAATTAGAGAACCACGTACTTCCACTTCAAAAAAATAACACAATATTTTTTTGACGGTTAATGGAACTTGGTTTTTAATAGTATTTGTATTAATAACAAAATTATGTTTGCGGTTATTGAAAATGTGCTATATCTTAAAAACTACCCGTCCAAACCAATTTTCGTTCAAAGTCGTTGTTTTTTTTTTATTTACACTCGTTAAGTTTAAAAGTTAGATGTGGGGTAGGGGAGGGAGGACGCCCAATTTACCACTTTAGATGCGTCTATCTCTTAAAATAGTTTTGGAACCTCGATGTAATTTTAATCTTTTGGTTTTCTGTATAGAAGCCTCCCTTAAATATCATTATTATTTTTTTGTATGAAAATCGTGAAGCGGTTTACAGAAAACGCAGTTAAGTTTCAACTGTGTAATACTAATAGTTTCAGAATGAAGTGGGTGTGACATACGGACGGATAGATCGACAGACAGACAGACATACTTGACGGAACTATAAGGGGTTCCGTTTTTTTTTTTTTTCGTTTTTTCCGTTTTTCGGCTACAGAACCCTAAAAAGCTTAAAACAATTTGAAACAGTAAAATAGTTATACAGTACTCGTAAATTGTCACAAGATGCGACATAAGCACAACGTTTTCCTTTGTTGTTCAAAATAACAAGTTGCACTTTCAGAACCATTATTACAGCAACTAAACACAGGATATCCTTTTATAAAAATTGCAGGGTTTTTTACGTAATTTAAAAGCGATTTCAAATAGATCGTCGAATGTGGTTAGAGTAAGCGTTGCGCTATTAAATCCCTGTCAAGAAAGTTCTAGACCAGATGATTTGTCAGCGCTGTCTAAGGCTTTACATCGAAGCGCTTGAAATACTATAAGATCATTAGCAATTGCAATATGACAATAATTCAGATACGAAATCGTCCTTCAGGTCTGCGTCGATTTTGTAACTTTGTTGAATTTGTGTAAATCTTTTGAAGACTGGTGATGCGTGGGAGTAGTGTACTATTGGGCATTCTCTCCCCCAGTCGTCCGCTTTGCTCCCGACCGTTCGCTGCGCTCACTCTGGTATGACAGAATGCCCAATAATACACTACGAATTAGTGGTGCAGTATAAAAAGCAAATTGATGACGCTTCGCTATCTAATGCTTTAGAGTGTTTTTGACACTCACAGTGTCATATTTTATATTGATAAAGATGAAATAAGAAACCAAAAATTTGCGCACGGGCGGGACTTGAATCAGCAACCTTATGGCTGACCGGGCCAAACGCTCTTACCAATTGAGCTACAGTGCTGTCAGTCCGACCCTGCAAAATTTGTGGTCTCTTATGAAAATGTCAATTGCGTGACGCTCAGCGCCATCTAGCCGTCTGCTTATGAAACAGATTGCCCCGCCCGTGCGCAAATTTTTGGTTTCTTATTTCATCTTTATCAATATAAAATATGACACTGTGAGTGTCAAAAACATTCTAAAGCATTAGATAGCGAAGCGTCATCAATTTCCAAGTTGAATTTATTCTGTAAAGAATAACTGCTTGGTTCATCTGTTTCATAAGCAGACGGCTAGATGGCGCTAAGCGTCACGCAATTGACGTTTTCATAAGGGACCACAAATTTCGCAGGGTCGGACTGACAGCACGGTAGCTCTATTGGTAAGAGCGTTTGGCCCGATCAGCCATAAGGTTGCTGGTACAAGTCCCACCCGTGCGCAAATTTTTGGTTTCTTATTTCATCTTTATCAATATAAAATATGACACTGTGAGTGTCAAGAACATTCTAAAGCATTATATGAAAGTAATCAAACCATTATTTAAGTTCGCAAGAAGTCATACAAGTAGTTAGGAGAGCCTCCGACAGGGCAAAGGCATCGATATTTTAAAAGAAGTGAAGAGCGATACCGATTTGTTTACTGGGATGTTCAAATAAATTAGTGGAAAGGCTAATATTACTACTTGGATCATGGGCAGCTGGCAACACTGGGGTACAAAATGAAATTTATGCAATACTTGAAGAGTTGCATGAAGCTGGAATTATAAAACAAATCAAATATATAAAGCTTCCATCAGGAGGATCGAGCAGTGTCATTAAACTACGAAAGCGGACCAAACGACAATGAATATTGACGAATTTGGTCATCATATTCATAAGCGTTTACGACTATCAGAATCCAGTAATATTCTTAGCGACATCCTAGTGCGAACAGATAATGGAGATTTTGACTTAAAATCATCGAGATTAAAGGGACTACAAATTCCGGAAAGGAACGACTACAAATTTCGGTAAATTGTACTACACAAAAAAGAAATTAACCTCATGCTACCATCAAAAGTTGTTAATAATGACTAAACAACATATAGTTAACGAACTTCACAAGGCGGCAAGTAGAAATTTCATTCGTCTACATAATTTTATAAAAGGAATTGATGATTGATTTTCAAAAATATGCATCATTCAATAAAGGAATTTGTATAATGTTTTAGTAGTAATTGATGCTTTATCAAAATACGTTTGTGTGAGACCGTTGAAGATAAAATCTAAGATATGCGTTGCAAATGCTATGCACAGCATATTTTCTGAACCCACACGAAAGCCAAAAAATTTACAAACAGATCTAGGTACAGAGTTTTACAATGATTCTTTTGAAAAATTAATGAAAATTAACAACATAAACCATTATTCCACATATTCTGTTAAAAAGGCTTCCATAGTAGAACGCGTTATTAAAACCATAAAATCCCATCTTTACAAAGCATTCAGTTTATGCGGACGATATGAATGGGTTTAAAGTAATTTAGATTCTGTTGTGAATCACTACAACAATACTTATCACCGTATCACAAAATTCAAACCAATCAATGTTAATCGTTCAAATGAGATTTTAGTAAGGTCAAATAATTTTAAAACACAACATGCAAAGATAGCACGTCAAGGTCCAACTTTGAGAGTTGGTGGTTTTGTTCGTATAAGTAAATATAAAGGTGATTTTTATAAAGGCTATACTCCTAATTGGTCTACGGAAATATTTAGCATTGTTAAAATCACTCAAACCAATCCTCAAACGTATCAAATAGCTGACAAACACAATCAAATTATCTTGGGTGTTTTTGTACCGGTATGAGTTACAAAAATTAATTTTCCTGACATATACCTTATTGAAAAAGTTATAAAAAGAAAAGGAAACAAACTCGTATTTGTAAAATGGTTAGAGCTAGGTAATGAAAAGAACACTTGGGTAAACAAAAAAGAATTAGTGGTGTAGTGGAGAGGTATATAAATAACACAAATCACTTCTTCATGACACTTACTGCTTATCAGTGAAGGAAGACAGTGGTATAATTGATAAATTGATTGATCGTTTGCCAGTTGAGCTACACTTACCAGGCTATCAATTTTGTGTTCCTGGTACAACACTTCAAAAACAAATACAGAAAGGTGATCGAGGAGTTAATAGATTAAACGAAGCTTGAAAGATTCAAGAGTACGACGTAAAGCTGATTTTGAACTTTTGTACATGGCTAAAAGAAGGTTGAATTCGAAAGACGCAGGCAAAGGAGAAAAAATTGCCTCATAGATAGTAAAAAAACGCAATGAAGGCAAAAATCAAGGCAGGCGGAGCCATGAAATCATTTCATAAAGGAGTTAAAAAGATTAAATCTCATTTAAGAAAACATAAATCGAAGAATCACAATTCATCTATAAAATATGCTTATGCAGCGGCAAATAAATTGTTTCGTAATAAAAAAGGAATACGTTTGCCACGTTATATTCCTCTCCCAAAGAGTGGTGGAGGTTTGCCACTCATCCCCATATTTGCTGGGCTATCGGCTTTAAGTTCACTTGCTGGAGGTGCAGCAGGTATAGCGAAAGCTGTTAATAATTCTAAGGCTGCACAAAAAAGTCTTCAGGAAGCTGAGAGATACAACAGGTTGACGGAAGCAGTGGCTCTTGGAAAAGGATTATATATAAAAACCACATAAAAAAGGAGCAGGTTTATATCTTAGTCCATCAAAAAACTAAATAAACGGCTGCCCAGACGTGCACTTACCAACCTTGATATAATACGAGTACAACATGCCACTGATATTCCTTATTTTCGTGGTGTTTACATGAGAGATTGTTTTTACGTTACCATTGAAACCTATAAAGTTAGAATGTGGAATTATGAATTTGGATAGCATCATAAATCCTGGCACGCATTGGGTAGCCTATGTGAAGCAAAATGAATACATAGAATATTATGATAGCTTTGGAAATTTGAAACCACCAATAGAATTTAAGAAATATGTACATGACTTGCCTATAAACTATAATCATGCAAGACATCAAGCATTTGGTACTACAAACTGTGGGCATTTGTGTTGAAAATTTTTAAGAAATTATCGGAAAAATCATTTATATAATGAAAGAAAAAAAAATATGTCAGTTTCAAAATGTCTTTAACTATGTCTATAACTGGGAGAGGAGCTTCCTTATTAACAAATTACTCACCAACATTGGAGCTTCAAGGAGACTATGAATGTGGTCTTTTGTACTTTTCAACTTTCAACTCTATCCCTAATATAGATGAGCGCAATAATAAGTTTTACTATGGTGAAAATGAAATTCCTGAAGGGTCTTACGAGCTTCAAGATATTTTTGATTATTTAAAAAGCAACATTAAAAACACAATTTTATAAATCACTTGCAATAATAATACATTAAAAACAAACATCTTTTGTTCAAAAGATGTCCATTTCAATAAGAAAGCATCATTAGCTCAAATTTTAGGGTTTGGGAAGGAAACAATAAATGCTAATATAAGTACAGATTCACAATATCCTGTCAACATTCTATCAAGGACCATCGTACGAATCGAATGCAATGTTGTTAGTGGTTCATTTGTAAACGGAAAAGCAAGCGATATTATTTATGAATTTGTACCGAATGTACCACCTGGTTATAGATTAATTGAAGTTCCAAAAAAATGGATTTATTTTCCTGTTAATCAATCTTCAATAAGCGCTAACAATATTAGACTCTTGGACGCAGACAATAAAGAAATTAACCTGCGAGGTGAAGAAGTTCAACTCTATTTACATTTTCGAAGAAAATGATAAATTTCAATAAAAGCTCCACTCAGTTGAATATTCGAGTCAGTGCTGAAAGAGCATCCCGCAAAGGCACCATTAAAGCTCAAAAAGAAACTTACCACGACCAATAAAGAATTCCTAAAGAAAATTGGGCTGATAAAATGAATATCTTAAACATATCTGAACAAACTACATACAACAACAGCATTAAAGGTTTCGAGCATCATTCATACAAGCCATACGTAACAAGTTTCAACAAGAATGATGAAATAAGAATCCCGATTAATCAGCAAGACCTATACGTACTGCCATCACTTAGTAGTCTGTACATCGAGGGATAAGTGAGTGTTCATAACACCACGACCAAAGCAAAAATATCAGACGTAAACTTTGTTAATAATCCGGCATTGTTCCTATTTCAAGATATTCTATAAGCTAAGATAAGATAAGATAAGATAAGCTGGTTTAACTACAACTATAAAGTCATATCTGTCCTTAAGTGAAAACGAGTCAAAATATGCTCGTGTTTGGGGCTGGTCAACAGGGGGAACCAAAAATACAGGAGATGGAGCGTTTTCTGTATCAATTCCTTTAAACAAGATAGTAGGATCTGCAGAAGATTATCAAAAAAATTATCATGAACTGTAAACACGAGTTAGTGCTACTTAGAAGCAATACGAACCTTAATGCCATAAAATTTAATGCAGGAAAAGCTGTAGATGATATTACAATAAATAAAATCATTTGGGGAGTGCCACACATCAAAGTGTCTGATCGAGAAAGAATCAATCTATTAAAGCATTTAGAGAGTGATCGTGCTATTCCGTTAGCGTTTCGCAACTGGGATCTTTACGAATACCCATTACTACCTAAAACACGCAAACATACTTGGTGTATCAAAACTTCATCGCAAATAGAGAAACCGCGCTTTGTTATTATTGCTTTACAAACTAACCGGAAACACAACAGTCAATTGTCAATGGCAGAGTTTGATCATTGTGATCATTGTCACGTGCGTGATGTAAGAATATTTTTGAATTCATCATATTATCCATATGAAGGATTGAACATCAATTTCTCCGAAGACAAATTTACTTTATTATATGAACAATATACAAGATTTCAACAGTCGTATCATGGACGTCGACCAGAGCCGTTGTTGAGCTTAAACGAATTTAAAAACATTGCTCCTTTATTCGTTATTGACTGTTCACGACAACACGAAACGCTTAAAGGATCTGTTGACGTGCGAGTCGAAATTGAAACAGACCAAGAAATTCCAGATAAGACAGCTGCATACTGCTTGATTTTAAACGATTGTTTATACGAATATAAGCCTATGAGTAATCGTTGATTTGCAAGGGTTCAAAAACAGCGATAACAAATTCTTGGTTAAAGAAATGGCAGCGCTACTCCAGAGTATACTTACGTGTTTTTAATAAAGCCTCCGTATCCGTTCTCTGGATTGAGTGATGAAGGAAAGAAATGTGTTCGTTGGATCGAAAGAAATAGAGGTTATTTATGGAGTGAAGGCTATATAGACTACAGAGAATTTCTTAGAATGATCAATGGTTTATTGAAAAATAAAAGAATTATAGTCAAAGGAGAAGAAAAAGTAAAATGGATGCAAGAGTTGTTTGATAATAATAATAATGTTTTCGATATAACGCGTAAAGGTACTCCTAATTTGAAAAATCTTAATGAACTCTATTGTAAAAACAAAATTAAGTTTAATTGTTTTTATCATGATAAGTATTGTGCGTTAAGAAATGTTTTAAGTTTAAAGAAATGGTGTATGGACAACAATGTATTTTATTATTGCTTATTTTTCGAAATAAATAATTGTAACATTGAATTAAATATTTGATTTATTTTTATACCTCAATTTATTCCTACCAATATGTTTAGGGAACTTAGTAAAAAACATATTTTTGCATATTAATTAATTTATTTAATTACATTTACAACTAGGATTATTAAACAATATTCTAATAGCTCAAAAACGTAAATCAACTAAAAGTTAGAACCACACAACTTATTTGATATCTTCTTAATTACACATTATGTCATATCCATTATTTCGTCCACTGCGTCATGAACAACGTATTGAGCACTAAGTAACACGCACTCGCCGTCAGCGTCCGACGTCGAGGTCGACGAGATTGTCCTGGTTGATTCACATTCGCAGACCAAGTCCAGCACCTTTATCTGGATCATCTTAAAACCTTTCTGTTCGTTGCACACCACAAAAGATTTAGGATCTATTCGCTTATTCTTTTTTGATGAAACACGTTTTCTCTTCTTTTGTTTAACTTCTGTCGATTGCGAACCAAACAAATCCTTATATTGTTGCGTAAAGTTTTCTAATGGGTCTTGAGCGTATTGAGGAAAAACGTCGTATCCATCCGCCATTATCTGTGAAGAAAAGAAATCTCATATTAAAATTAAGAAGTTATTATAACTATAATAACCCTTTTATTCTAAAAAGTAATCAATAAAGGATACCTACAACATACTGATTTATAATATAATTATTTCACCGTAGTCACAAAGCAGGTCTTTCGTTGCGGTCTCCCAGTTTCCTACTAATTTCAGTCAGCAGTTGTTCTGTCTTATAATAGATGTCATCCCAATGGTCGTACACAAAATTCTGGCTTTTTGCTTGCCCTCTGATTTCCACTTCAGTTTTAGCCGCTGAATCCACTGCTTCCATGATTTCTATCCTACCCTACATTGAAAAACTAAGAAGTAAATTACATTCATTTATCTATGCTCTATGCCACTTAAAACGCGTGACGGATTTCAATACTGCCCTAGCGGCCTACTATGCATATGCTTTCTCTAGGTTGTCATATGGGATAATACTTTGGGGAAACTGCAGTGATGTGGACGACATATTCATTTTACAAAAAAAAATTGTCAGGATACTTACAAATATTGACCAGATGACATCCTGTAGGCATTATTTTGTGAAACACGAAATGCTGACCCTAACATCTATTTATATTTTAGAGTCCTGTAAGTTTGTGAGAAAGCATGCTGAATTATATTCTCCAGTTCAAGCCATCCCAAAGAGAAATAACAGAAACCAAAATAAATTAAACAGGCCACACACTAACATGAAACTTGTCTCGTGTAGTCCACATCACATGATAATAAAAATATATAATCACATCTCAAACATTCTAAAGAATATTGAAAAGCTTAAAATATTTAATAAACATCTCAAAACCTTCTTAATAAATAAATGTTACTATAATATTTCAGAATTCTTTGACGACAAATTTATCGAGTAACAAAATACTTATCAAAATATTTTAAGCTTGGACTTATCATACTGAATAATATAATGTAATTAAATGGATTTTATTTAATATAATTATGTAACATCTAATCTTTTTCAATATTTAATTTAATCATGTAATAAATTGTAATTGCTAACACACCTATTTTAAAATTAATTTTATTTTGTTATTTATAATAAGTAAATGGGCAATAGTTGCCGCTTATGTTTGCTGTGCCCTTGCAGGGCGTCACTTGTACATTTTATACCATGTAACATCATACCCAACTTGTGACATGCAATAAATCTGAATCTGAATCTGAATCTATTTTAATTATAAGCTTTGGTATTCTATGATCATTCGACGCAAAGTAACTGGTTTGCGGTGAAGAAACTGATGGTTGGACTGCATTTTAAGTTCGACGCAATATTTATGTAAATGCACTAAGCACGAATAATGAACTACATTTAGAATGATTAAGCTTTTTCTATATAGGTAATCAAGAACATGAGACGTGTGAGACGGAGTGTCATAAGCACGTGTACTACATGTTTTAAAATGTTCAATAATCATTTTGTCAGTATAGCAAATATTTCTAATAATCTTCCAGTAAGTTGAAACGAAATACGATGCGCGCTAAATAACACTCGTGTTAGCAACTTGTTTTAACCTGCACTTTTAAATGCACATGTGTTTTTGTGTGATAACTGAATACCTACATAAACTCTTAACCATCATTCATTAGAAATAGGGGATATGTAATAAATCAAAAAAATATATCGTATCATCATTTATTTGCGATATAAGTACAATGTACACGAAGGTCCCTTAATTTCTAGAATATAAATTCTAAAACAGTTTTGAATTTAATTACCGAACTTTTTTCAGGTAAAACGATACCGTTACATAAATGACTTACTTTCGAGTTCTTCGCATGTAGTAAGAAACACTAGATATTTGTCGCAAAAATAGATTTAACTGTGATGTGATGTAATTTGACTCCGTATAAGTCATGACAAATCTTTTATTAAACAATAATGTGTAGTAGTCCCGTTATCTAATAGTAATAAATGAATAGTATTTTTGTTTTGACTGTTTCCGGACTAATAAAGAGGTCCAATGATAGTCTTATTATTTTTTAAACCGTATGTAGCCGACGCGTAAACAGGATTCAAGATACGAAGGGAAACGCGATAAACATGCAAAAAAATGTATAATTTACTATAGGCTCAACATCGCCGATGACACTGACATACAGAATTCTTCTTAATTTTAACTGATGAAACCATTGACAATTTCCATCGCCAACATTCCCTCCTCTAGTGCTGAAACGGCATTCAGCACTAAATAACATCTGAGACATTGGTGCAACATGGGCTGCAGACTGTCGCTTTAGTCCGGTCTTGATTTGATCGAACATCCACCACTCTCGACAATACTTACTGGGATGAACTTATGTGTTCCAGGGTGCAGTTTGATTAACTATAAAACATGTGACTTACCCACAGAGACGCCGGATTCAAGATCCATTTAAAAATAGCAGTATGACTGGCAAAACTTTGCATACCCATAATGTTCCAGAGCATGTCTGCTAAACTATGCGCCTAATGCCACGGTTTCCTTGCACACTTGTCGGAGTAACTGTTGATAGATTCGACAAAATACCTAAAATAAAATGTGTAGGGGTTAAGGACTTAAATAAGATCAATCAATATACATGACGAAGTTTAACTGTTGGCTTCCTTGAACTAATTGCAAGTCCAGTTGCAAGCGCGTCGATCAAAATATCGCTACAATTCAGCTGCATCGCCTTATGTATTTATCCTTTTATTGCGATTTAATCATAACTAAAAAGTTTTCAAACAGATTTCCATGTTGTATCTATATATAATCTTATATCTTTGATAAGTTTTCTGCTTTAATCCATAAACTTCAGTAAATTTTCACGATTTTTCACAAAGCGGAACCAAAATGAAAAACTAAGTGGAACCGGAACTCGTAAATTAACACACACATTTTCTTTTACCATAACGCCGTCTGATAAATATACTAAAATAAAACAACAATCACTTTAAAAGAAACACAAGTCATCACAACAACACCATCATCATTTTCACGCCAATACTAATTACACTACTATACAGCACCACAACTTGAGTAGACACATCACTAAATATGTAACTGAAGACCGTTGTACCTTTCCCCATTTGTTGCGCTATTTCCTTCGACCCCTGCGTGCGCATATATATATACCATACTGTGATCAGGCACAGGGCTTAACATTGATGCAGTTACCATATTCAACTGAGCAAGCTATTAACGGCAGCTAGCATGGTAAACTCTTAGCGTATAGCGTATTATTCTCTACACATTAATAAAAATTGCTCCAAAATAAATGAGTTCAAAAATCTATATCAGTCATTACATACTTTTGACAGGCTCCTTGGCACATTCTCTGTATAGGTTCTCGGGTTTACTTTTCCAGTGGTGGATGTTCGATCAAATCAAGACCGGACTAAAGCGACAGTGTATAGCCCGTGTTGCACCAATGTCTCAGATGTTATTTAGTGCTGAATGCCGTTTCAGCACTAGGGGAGGGAATGTTGGCGATGGAAATTGTCAATGGTTTTATCAGTTTAAAATCAAGAAGAATTCTGTACGTCAGTGTCATCGGCGATGTTGAGCCTATGGTAAATTATACATTATTTTGCATGTTTATCGCGTTTCCCTTCGTATCTTGAATCCTGTGTACGCGTCGGCTACAAGTTTGTGCAAGGAAACCGTGGCATTAGGCGCATAGTTTAGCAGACATGCTCTGGAACATTATGGGTATGCAAAGTTTTGCCAGTCATACTGCTATTTTTAAATGGATCTTGAATCCGGCGTCTCTGTGGGTAAGTCACATGTTTTATAGTTAATCAAACTGCACCCTGGAACACATAAGTTCATCCCAGTAAGTATTGTCGAGAGTGCTGGATGTTCGATCAAATCAAGACCGGACTAAAGCGACAGTCTGCAGCCCGTGTTGCACCAATGTCTCAGATGTTATTTAGTGCTGAATGCCGTTTCAGCACTAGGGGAGGGAATGTTGGCGATGGAAATTGTCAATGGTTTCATCAGTTGTACAAAGGTTATGCTGAATATCAGCTAAACTTAAATAATCATTACAATTCAAATATGACATACATTGTAAAGGTAAACTTAATTCATTCACATTGCGCGCATGAATAGTATGCACCTTATTGTCCATGCCAGAAATGTTCATATTTACAATGGTCGAGTCGAGAACCAGCTGATTGTCAGTCCACGCTCCACTCACGTGCAAGGACTCTCGACGACCACACAGCCCTGCGCGCTGTGCCAACGCGCCGCTGATCAAAGACACCGTCGACCCGTCGTCAAGAAGTGCACTCGTGCTGATGATTCCACCCAGCCCGTGTATGCGTACAGGTACGACTTTCAAAAACACTTTCCGATCAGCAGAGTCGTTAAGTAAAGTGACAGTCTCTGTGGCGGCATCTTGTTTACTCGGTTGGCGTGACTGATTAGAGTCAGTACTACGATTGGCGGGTGAATAGTGTAGCAGCTTATGATGAGCTAAACCGCAGTTCTCAATATCGCATACTGGTGCCGCACAGGTTTCTCTGTTGTGACGAAATAACAGGCATTTAAAACATAGTCCAGTGCGTTTAACATACTGCCATCGTACGGTGCGTAAAGCCTTGCCGAACCGCTTACAATCCGCCAACGTATGATTCGGTGTGCAACAAAATCCACATTTAACAGCATCATTGTTTTCAGATTGAAGTAATACAGCATGTGGCGATTAGAAGAAATATAACGCTGCTGGTTGAACTTAGTCTGTTCGAAGCATGGTTCCATAAAGTAGATATTGGATGTTGTTGAAGACTTCACTGCCTCTGTCTTTAGAAAATCTGACAGCATGACCAATCGAGGTATCTTTCCTTCTGTGATCAGTGGGAAACTATAGTCTGACCATTTAGATACCAGAACTGTCGGCAGCTTAGATAGTATATGAGACACAATGTTCATACCTTGTAAATAGTCATTTATTTTCAAACATCGAATAGCTTCAACTAGTTTTTGGACTTTAACTGAGAATGGCACGATTTCTCTCTGGTAATCGTTTGGCAGGTGACGTATTTTCTTTACGTCCATAAGTACACGAGATATAATGTCATCCGGGTTGCCAAATCGTAATTCAAGCGTAGTCATAATACTGTCAGGAGAAGACGCGCTGATGAGCTGGGCTGATATAGCTTCTTTGGCAGCTCCACGTAAGCATTTCCTCAGACGCCATTAATTTTCCTTAGGAGTGAAACCGCATACTTCGCTCGATTCTTTATACGCCTCTCGAAACGAAAGCCATTCCATAGGGTCACCGTAAAACTCAGGTAAATCACGCGGTGTACATAAGCGGTTCACAAAGTTACCATTAGTCGCAGTGGCAGCTGAAGCAGCAGCAATATCCTTTATGGCTGTAGCCAACATGTGCACCGTGCTCGCGCTGTCAACGGGTGCTGACGTTCCATGATGTGGTGCAGGTGGACACAACTAGCTCGTTTGTTTACCATGATCGTGAACGGGTTGCGCCTTTTCTACAGTTTGACTGCTCTGTTCGAGCCATTGCTCTACAATCTGCGATGTACCATTTTCGTGCAGTGTATTACATGCCTCATCCTCAAGATCGGCGATGTCTGCTTCCAATTCTTTATCTAGCAAATCCATCTCGATGCGCGCTTTCTTTCTCGCAACCTCTAGTTCCAGCCGTATCCTTCTAGCTAGCAACGATGATGCAGATGTTTTCGCCATTAGTTCACTTCGGCATAACGTATTTTTGTGCATAGACATCGTTCCCTCCAAATTTGTACCATGAGAATCGATATCTCTACGTTACCAGCAGAAGTGCCTTGAGGTGGCTGAACATTTTCCTGTTCGCGAGGTTGATCGTCTCTTTTTTCATATCTTGACATACTCCGTGTATTTACCATATTGTGCGGCGGCGTAAAAAACATTGGATATCCGCTGATCCGGCTCGAACTTGTAGCCGACGCGTACACAGGATTCAAGAAGATACGAAGGGAAACGCGATAAACATGCAAAATAATGTATAATTTACTATAGGCTCAACATCGCCGATGACACTGACACACAGAATTCTTCTTAATTTTAACTGATGAAACCATTGACAATTTCCATCGCCAACACCGTAAATGATGAAACTTAACCTAGGATTGTTTTTCTCAAATGTATTTATATATACATTTATATATATCTGCGAATGTGACAGGAAAAGACATTCCTTCGTCATTTCGAACGAGACGAAAATCGGGATAAGATGAGACCCTTTCAGGGTGCTTTTGCGTAGGATACAGAGCAGCCACAACGCTCCATAAGAAACGAAACTGATCTTTATTATGAATGTTTATGCATGCTTTCTTATTTTGAATGCATTTTGGTAGTGGCAAATAAGAGCTGCCTCCTAATGGTTGATTTATTTATGTTAATTTCTAAATGTGAATTGTCAAGAAATGCCCAACCACTATCATTCTCCTGAAATTCGCCTATTTTCCTTTTTAAAGAACTTTGAAGCTTTAAAAAAATAGTTTTAAAATCATAGTTCTGATAAATAACAAAATTTTTTGTTAGTCATTTCTTGTGTGCTGTCCTTAAATATTATGAACAGGGAAAATAGCATAAAATTAACTTTTATAGTGGTATGCTTTTTTAATGCTTCAACACCCGAGCGGTTGCAGGCAACCGCATAACAATAGAATTTGCATTGTGTCTCGTTCACATACGCTTGAGGGATTAAGGCATCATCAATAAGTAATTTTATTTTATTACTAATTGAATACAAAAAGGAGTCTAACGAGGCTTTATCAGTTTCGATTGGAACGATTTGATATGAAACGATACGAGAGCGAAATGCAGATGCAACAATTTCCACGCCATCGCTATGCGGTTGGGTGGAGTTATTTTGTTTATGCGATCGACTGCGTATATGACCTATCCAAGACTTTGAGCCGATCGATGTATTACAAACCGAACAGAATGGCATAATTGCTTAATTTACTTTTATTTGCAATGTTAAATATACCTACCTATCAAAAGGAATAATAAATAAAAAAAACAATATAAGATACGAAAATGTAATTAATATTTCAAATGAACATTATAAATTTATTGCTAAATTTTCCTAAAATCTACTTACTTAATATTAATTTTATTACTATAATATACCGGGTCACTATTATTAAAAATGGCGGAGGCCTTGGCGAGGAAGTCCTGCAGGGATTCCCACTCGCGAGACTGCTCGGAGCACTGCAGCTTCACCGACGCCAACGCCTTCTTGTATCGCTGGTCGCCAGGGGTGTTTTTGGCGTCGTCGGTATTGTACACCTTCAGGTCCACATAAAACTCTCCATCGACAGTTGCGGCGCGACGACACTGACCGGACGACACGCGGGAGGTAAAGCTGGAGCCAAGGCTGGGGCGACCGGAGTCCTCGTTGGTCGTCCGCTCGTCGTTGTTTATAATGGCGAACAGACTCTTCGGCTTTTTGTGGGATCTGAAAAATCAATTATAATAAATATCCTTTAAATAAATAATAAATATCCTTTCCTACACATCGCCATCTAGTCCCAAAATAAGCTACTCAAAGCTTGTGTTATGGGTGCCAAACAACGGATATAATACTTAAATACTTTCTGTTTGTAAAAACATACATGATATACATAGAAAATGGTGGTCTGGGACCAATACAAACAGACATGTTCATGCACACAAATGTTTGTATTGTGCGGGGATCGAACCCGCAACCCGCTGCGTAGTAGGCGATTTCTCGACCACTACACCAGAAGGGTCGTCATTATAATAACAAGAAACTATTACTATCACTACTTAGTATAAAACAAAGTCGCTTTCTCTGTCCCTATGTCCCTTTGTATGCTTAAATCTTTGAAGCTACGCAACGGACTTTGATGCGGTTTTTTTTAATAGATAGAGTAATTCCAGAGGAAGGTTTATATGTATAATAACGTCCATTAAATTGTGTAGAAGTACTGTTAGTTGAGTTTCTAATGTGATGTCGTAAATAATTACATTTTTTCCGCTTACATTGCAAACGCAGGCTGAACCCTACGAGTTTTATCAAAATAATATATTAAGTATTGTACACATCGAAAAGGTCTACAGAAAAGTCCGTGATGGTATATGTCTATCTCTTATGGATATCCCACAAAAACTTTTTTTGTCATTTACTTTTTACGACAAATAATAGCTAATTTTCGAAGCGATAACATTCAACCAATACAGCATTAATCCTTAACCAGTTAAATACCTTGAATACATTGTTCATTTAATATAGATCTATATGCCCCTTTACACCGCATGATTTAAGTGAATATTTTCCAACATATTACAGATTTAAAAATTGCGGGACGTTGCGTTTGCGGCGGTACCGGCCGGCCGCCCGGTGCGGCAAGAGCGTGCCTATAAATAGCACGTCTGAGGCCGCGGTTTTCCCGATAGCACTTTGAATTTAGCAGTTTCCGGTAAAGACATCTTTTGCAATGACCATTAATAAATCGCAGAGTCAAACCTTCAACGTTGCAGGCTTAGATTTGAGCGTTGACTGTTTTTCACATGGACAACTGTATGTCGCTCTTTCAAGAGAAAAACACCTCCAGAGAAAACATGTTTGTATTGTTTAATGACAAGAAAGCTGTGAACGTTGTTTATAAAGACATTCTGTAATATGTTGTTAAAATAAAATAAATAGTTAAAAATGTAAAAAGTAAATAAGTAAAAATGTAGTGTATCAATTTAGATATTCCAAAGATAGCAGGAAATCTTCATGGTATAGGGAAAGGGGGATTGTTTTACTCCAAATTTAACGCGTGCGGGCCACGGGCAGTAATTAATAAATCAAAACTACTGGATCGATTTTAATCACATAGGCCATATATTTTATACCCGTGCGAAGCCGGAGCGGGCCGCTATGTTTTTATATACAACGTTCACAGTTTTTCTGTAGTGTATTTAGTATCAGCATTGCACTCGTGCAAAGCCGGGGCGGGTCGCTAGTTACTAATAAGAAACAGTAGATATGCTTCAAGTTAGTAGGTATATGAGTAAAGAATAGTTTTAGTTTCGAAATCATATATAAGCCTTTCCTATAAGCTCATTATTTCTTAACCCGAAGGTTGTCTGGAAGAGATCGCTTATAGCAAAAAGACCGCCTAGATTGTACATTTTCTCGAAATTAATTTGTTATTTACCTTTCTGATGTGCAATAAAGAGTTATCTATCTATCTATCTATATTAGTTTTTTAAGATTATTAATTAACCTTTTATGTCTATTGTGTATGTATTATTAAGTGGTTATTTTATTACTCTCGACTGGCGGTAGCAGAGAGCTTTGAATTGAATGCATCGACAACCACATGTATAAGTATTAAAAACTGTTAAAAATTACTAGTAAACTGGACTTACTGGGAAGAGGAAGGCTGCGTGTAGGCTTCCACGTTGATAACAGGAGGAATGGCGGCTTTCCGCTTCCTGGGCTTTGGTGCGACGGCAGCTGGGGCGGGCTTGCTCTTGGTTTTTCTCTTGCTTTTGGCCGGCGCTTGCTGTGGTGGCGGTTGTGGCAACGGCTCTTCAGCTGCTACCTCATCGCTGCTTGATACGTACTCAGAATCCGACCTTAAAAGGAAAATATGATAATATTTATAAGAAAGAAAAAAATATAATTTTGGACTGAGTCTAAAGCGAAAAAAAAATCATTAATAGCAAGGCAGAAATCAAACTGCCTAACACTTGCTTCAGGAAAGTAACAAAGATAACCACTATCGTTAAAATAAAACTTTGTAAAATGATTAAAATAATGAAATGAAGGTACTTACTAACATTTTTGGGTCGCAGGATCTGGTGTCTTGTGCTTTCACAGGAAAAATCTTGAGGAATAATAAATTTTTGCCACAGAAATCCGTATTTATGCGATAAATAATGAATCATCAGCAAAATGAAATCATTATTTGATTGATAACGTAAGTTGCTACAAAAACAGCAAGCGATTGAATACCGTAATATAATAGACAGTCCATAAATTTTATTAAAAGTAAGTATGTCACATATTCCCTTTTACATTGCAACATTATCGTTATTTCGTGTTAACATTTAAAGAAATCATAGTCGTGTTTCATTATGTAGCAGTCGCAACGTGAAAAAGAAATTCGAATAAGTGCCAATATTTACAATGGCTAGGTACTCAATCAATAACCTTACCAAGTACATGCCTTTTTTATGTAGTTATATATGGTTTTCAGAAACATTTATAAGTAGTTATTACTCAAAATATGATAGTTGTAAAGTTAATCCATTTGACACAGTTTTATTGTCAAAGTTTTTCATTTATAAGAATTGAAATAAATATTTGAAAGTGCATATCATACATAGTAAAATTAAAGGTAAACGTAAGGTAAACATAGCATCCATGACGTATTTCTGGACAAAACTCAAACAGTCATTTGCTTCTTTTTAATGCAACATAAAGTAAACACGATGAGTGTTAAGTTACAGCTCTCAAGCTTTAACACAGAAAGCTAAAAGCTGAGTCTGCAACTGCATCGTTAGTACAGGACCCAACATGTTTTAATCATGCATTAACACGAATATTAAGCTTTTATTTCTTGGATTTTTTACCTTATAACTTGAATCGGTGGTTCAGTTCATTTATATAATTACGATCTAAGAATATTCTTATAAGTCTATAAGTAATAAAAAAAAACTAGGAGATATCCAGATTTTCATATCATAAATATTTCAAATTATAAAAAGCATCCGACTCCTAGACTAGACACAGGTAACTCACGTTTCCACGCAACGCGCCACGTATCGCATCAGTGTAAGCTCCGAGTTAGTTAGTATGAGTTTGAAGTGACAAATTACTAAAAATGTATTTAATGTGTGCCAGTGTTTAATTGATTACAAAATGTAAGTTTATTTTTTTCATCTTATCACTTTTTTGACTTGTAGCAGTAAGTAAAGTTTATTAATTGACTTTATCAAATGTATTGTTATCTAATTTGGATGAAAAAGATTTAGTAAGACAAGTAAGCATAAAAAAAAGCATGATTCTCCTTTAAATTCATTTGTATCTACATATGTTTATGTTTTTAGGGTTCCGTAGCCGAATGGCAAAAAACGGAACCCTTACTGTTTCGTCAAGTCTGCCTGTCTGTCTGTCTGTCTGTCTGTCCGTCCGTACGCACAGCCATTTTATTCTGTAACTATAAGCATTACACAATTGAAATTTGGTAGGAAGATGTGTCTTGTTAACCGCTTACCGATTCCCATACAAAAAATAAAAAATATTGACTGTTAAGGGGGGCTCCCATACATGAAACTAAATCCAAAATATATTTTTTTAGTCAAACCAATGCGTGTGGGGTGTCTATGGATAGGTCTTCTAAAATGACGTAGAGGTTCCTATAACCATTTTCTTTTAAAGTCTAACGTTTCATAGCTAGACGCTTCCAAAGTGGTAAAATGGGCGTCCCCCCCCCCCCCCATCTAACTTCTAAACCAAGCAAGTGTAAATTTTGAAAAAAATATGCAATGGACCTACATTGCATACTTTTTTCAAAAAACTAACAAATACTTTCAACGAAAATCGGTTCGGACGAGATCGAACGAGTAGTTTTTGCGATATAACATATTTTCAACAACCGCAAACATAACTTTGTACTTCATATAAACACTATGAAAAATAAAGTTATATTTGCAGTCAACAAAATATCGTGGTATTTTACTAAGTTTAAGTAAGTGGATTCCCTAATTCAGTTAACGTTGGCACGGAACCCTCAGTGCGCGAGTCTGACTCGCACTTGGCCCGTTTTTTGTGTTGTTGAAATGCACCTACTTATTATCCAGAATAACTTCGATCATAACTTTTGGACTTACTCTAACACTTTATTATACGATTAGATTTTAAAATTTCGCGTTATATTGCAACTTATACCTACCTACTTTGATATCAGAATCTTACTGTAAATGTCTCATTTGGAATGTCATCTCAAAACATAACCCGCATCTACCCATGTTTAGGTATTCCGTATGGATCTTTCAATTCATATTTTAAACTGGTTAATTAAAATTCAGCTGTAATCAATTTCAGGTTGCTATGCTGTAGGGGGCTGCCATACACCACAAATTACAACGGTATAGATATTTACTGCGTATAAAGAAAATGGGTAAGATTTATTATGTATTAATTCTAAATTGTAAAAAGTAAAGTTAGCCTGTAACATCCCACGGCTGGATGTAGATGTAGATGGAGGCCTTACCTCAACTATGAGGTAGTTCGAGCCATACTCCACCACGCGGGCTCAATGCAGGTTGGTGGAGGGGTGTTTGAAAGGCAAGCGACCAACCCTGCAGTCAGATGTTATCAAGCCGCCCATATGGCCTCTGACTAGGCTTAACGACTAATATCAACTTATATTAGCCGGGGCCAACGGCTTAACGTGCCTTCCGAAGCACGGAGATGCTCATGAATGCTAAATTGTACATTTTCATTAAAAAATGAAGAAGATTGTTGAACATTTTTATGAAAAACAATCAGATATTGGTGAAGTGTTTCAAGAAGAGATCAAGAAGAGATGATTAGTGTGAAAGTGATTTTATTATTTTCTTTGCATTAAGCACAAACTACTTTTTTATTTTTTGTCATGTAAAATGTGCAAGAGTATTATACCTTATGTAGGTAGGCACACATTAAAAATTTGCATTATTAATAAAAAATGTATATATTTTGATCATAATATTTACCATTAATTAAAATTTTACATTGATTAACAACCGAATTTAAAGTAACAAAAATAACTGTTTCAATAATATTTAATTTCTTTTATTTAGATAAGAGACATGCGCACATTATTTTTTTACGGAATTTATTCGGTAACAAAATGATTGAACTAAATTGATATTTAAACAAAGCATAATTAATTATGTTAGTAAGTAGGAAGGTTCGGTGAGAGAATCTTGCCATGGGTCTCTCTGAAGATACCTTGGTTCTTCAATCGAAATTGCTAGGCGATACGTACAGCAATGGAATCTTATCATGGGTCCGGAGCTGTTTGTATCATGATAGTATTACGAATTACTGAGGAAAAAGCCGGTTTATGATCAGTCGATGTACGCGACGTATTTTAGAAGGAGGAATATATCGGAAACACCACCTGTCAAAGTGACTGATGATTATTTCACCGTTGCCGCCTTGACAGGAAGTGTCATTATTGATATCGATTAGGAGGATCTCTCAATCGAATGTCTTATCGATTAACAATAGGTAGTAATTCGGTGAGAGAATCTTGCCATGGGTCTCTCTGAAGATACTTACCTTGGTTCTTCAGCCGAAATTGCTAGGCGATACATACAGTAATGGAATCTTGTCATGGGTCCGGAGCTGTTTGTATCATGATAGGTAGTAATTCGGTTAGAGAATCTTGCCACAGGTCTCTCTAAAGATATTTACAAACCGAAGTTGATCGTGTCCCATTTATTCGTAGTGAATTATTGGGCATTCTGTCATACCAGAGTGAGCGCAGCAAACGGTCGGGAGCGAAGCGGACGACTGGGGGACAGAATGCCCAATAATATACTACTGATACGTAACTTCTAGTCAATAGCTTTTATTTAGTTAGTGGTTTTATATCGGTAATCATACGTGGTTGCAAGAGTAGTAACCCATATGCTCACCGGTCGACGGTCTAGCAACGTAGCGTGTCATGCACGGAGCGTGTCAGTCAGCACGGGCATAATTACGCTCCGTGCATGACACTCAACGATGTTGGACCGTGACGGAGCGGTCTAGTGGGCAAGGTGGCTTAAGACGGTGTATTAGGCAAAGAGCTTAAACAGAGTAATGAAAAAATCTTTAACTATAATTTTGAAATTAGTTGCAAAGGTGGACTCTTTCTTATAAGTGCTATGACAGCTAAGACAGAAAGAGTCACTCTTCTTTAAATAAAATCAAGTTACGTAGTACTTTTTAACTTATAAAACAAAACAAAACATGTAGTAAGTTAATAAAAAAAGATTCTTTCGATGGTATGGGCTGAACTGAAGGAAGAGACGCGCAACATGTAGTTCGAATTGCATTAAAACCTGCCTTCACAGAAAAAAAAGTAGAGGTTCTCTGAATTCCCGCCACTGAGCTGGCTCAAACAAGCCGAAATGCCGGGACAAACAACTCAGAGAGTATCCTGGCGCAGAAATGTAAGAAGACCCGGCTTGCAGCTTACAAATCCCATATAAATTAGTATTAAACTTTAGTTTCAATAAATGAGTTTTGCAGAAAATAATGTCGGTTCGATGAATCATGACCGGCTGACTATTTTAATTTATTGTTCCTAACGATACAATGTCGCAAAATATACGTAGGTCGCAGTTTGCGGACTGGACCTCCTACAACTAAAATATTTAACAAGCGATATCTGTAAAAAATAAGTTAAAGTAAAAGTTGTGTTTCAACGTGGCGCATTTTCAACATTTTACATTCAGATCAATAATTATGTCCTCTATCTCTCTATCAATCTGTTAATTGAAATAATATTAATTCAAATCTTCATCCTTAAAAATTAACTTTAGAAAAAAGTAAAAACCGACTTCAAAACCAAAATGCACTAAAAAGTCTTAAATAAACTTTTGATCCTCGAAAGGAAAGGAAGACATTTTAGGCAAACAATTTATTTTTGGAGTCGGTGCTGTGATAGTTGATGCACCGATCGATGTTCAAAGTGATGCCACCGACTCCAAAAAGAAATTGTTTGCCTAAAATGGCTTCCTTTCCTTTCAAGAGTCAAAAGTTTATTTAAGACTTTTTAGTGCATTTTGGTTTTGAAGTCGGTTTTTACTTTTTTTTTTAAGTTAATTTTATTTCTTCATTTTTAGTGATTACAGGAGAGGGAGGGGGGGGGGGGGAAGTTGCACTTAATGAATGAATGGGCTAGTGCTGAGAAGAAGCTGTGCAACAAACTCAGTAACTATTGTCAATGCCTCTTTTCAAAAGGTTTACAATGTTTGTAGTGATCATGCAAGTCCATATATTTTTATCTCTTAAATAATCATATACTTCATAATACCCTTTCCTCATAAGAGTTTCTTTAATAACATTTCTCAGCATTCATCAGCTCCACAAAATGTTGATCTTCAGACGTAACAACACGTCAACATTAAGATTCTAGTAAACAAACACTATATTTGCCTTCAAAATTTGAGGGTTTCCCTCAATTACACCAAGATCCCATCATCAGATCCTAAATTGGCAAAAATGGGACCAACTAGAAGGTATACTCTCAGGTAGGTCTCTCTAATAATTTTCCGAATCGGTCGACAATTGACTGAGATATGACGTAACATACAAAATAAATAAAAAAAACATACAGTCGAATTGATAACCTCCTCCTTTATTTAAGTCGGTTAAAAATACTGACCATTTAGTTTCGCCTTATAGATCCACTATGTTCATTATCCGCTTTGGTGTGAGGTTGCCGCGTGTTTTCGGGCAGGCAGCATTACGTCAGTCGGCAGGCGCGCGCCCGCGAACGCGCTTGTCTTCGAATGGTTCCCGCGTCCATTCGACATGATCGCGCTCTTAAAACTTTTTCGCGGCATGAGTGCTCTAAAGTTTTGAATTAAGTTTCAGTGGCGGATACAGTGATTTATCAACTTTTACTCATGAACAAGTTTTAACGTAATTCAAAGTAAAAAAAAAACTTTTTACTGACTTAAAAAAAGGAGTTAATCAAATCGACCTGTAGGTATGTACCTATGTGATATTCGTCAGAATTGGATTAAATTTTAGTATGGTGATCTATTAAGGCTTCCTAGCACGTGTGCGAAATTTCGTAAGTGAATGTGTGTTTGTTTCAAGATTTCTCAAAAATGAGTGAGACGAAAAAGAATCATACGTTTATCAGTGTAGGTTTCATGAAAATCAGTCTGGTAGTTTAAGAGATATGAGTAATAACTAAAATAAAAATAATGAAAATAAATCTGAACATTAAAATAAGACCGCATTCAAAAATATTGACTAAAAAGCTTGTAATAACGCATTTGTCTTCTATTAATGAGAAACTAATTCTTTTGGAGTCGGTGCATGATGTCAAGTTTACCTACAGTCTACACAATTCATGCACCAGACTTTTTTTGTATTAATTTTGCGAAGTTCTAAAATACAGATATTACTAATTTAAATGTGTTGGCGATTGTGAGTACAGTACGCTGAATATGACCGTAATTCTACGATTCCAAATAACTTTGTGAAGTATTTCATTGCTAATATTTTTTTTTGTAAAACAAGTAATTTTAATATGTTGGAAAACATAGCTGGTGTGTAACAAACAACGGTTCCCAGTTCCCGTAGGTATCAGTCGACACTAATTCCTAATGAGTTTGAGAAGCATAAAACGCTTTGCAAACGTGTCATCAAATTAGTTTCTACGTTTTTAAAAACATTGTGGCTATGCAACTATGGCATCTACTTCGTTCATAGACTCGTTTCGTGTCGTAAAACTTTGACACATGTGTGTTGCAAAACCGTTGCGTGTGCGCCGTCGAGGCTGCTGATCGGAGGCATGTGAGCGCCGATGGTGACTAGGCGCGACGATGGCGGCGCGCCGCCTTGTGCTGAACGGCTTGACGGCGGAGGTTGGTGCGGGAGACCCCGGCGCAGCCAACGGCGGCGGCGGAGGCGGATCGCCCGACTCGCTCGAGTTCTACCACGAGCTCGAGTTGTACCGCCAGTTGTTGGCTCTGCCTGTGACCGACGCGGTCGATGCGAAAGACGAGCGTGACGACAACGAGCCGCAGCATGCGCCGGCGCCGCGGAGGCGAGCGCGCACGCCAGATCCTACGTCTGCACACAAGCATCATGGTATGTACCTTGTGGTTTTTTATTTATGATACTCGTACATGCAACATAGATTCTTCACCATCATCATCTAATTTAAGAGCCATGCTCTTGTCGGTGGAGTTATTTCTATTCTCAACGCTCTTCCGCCATTCTTTTGACCTCTTAATACGAAGCAACATTCAACTTTTGATTAGTATGCATCAAGCATATAGCTTTTTCTTGGTTTATCTTCTTCCTTCTATTCTTCCTTCACAAGTGTCACAAACATTTTCCCTCTTTTACTTTCAATTGTTTTTATTAGTTTCCTCTTTGCCATTACTCTGTTTAAAACTTCCTCATTATTTTTATTCTATCCAGCTGATTCCCTCCATCGTCCTCCAGCACCACATCTCAAACGCTTCCAGTCTCTCCCTATCTTTCTTGGTCAAGGTCCATATTTCACACCCATAGAGTGCTATGCTCACTGTGATCACTTCTGGATATCCTGGATTTTAGTAAGTGCTTTTTTAAGTTAAAAGCTTCCTTGCCATCGCAAATTGCCTTCATGTCTGGTGTACATCTGGAGTCGTCAGTTATTAGGCTACCTACGTACTTAAAGTTTTTTATCCGTTCCACATCTATTATCAATGGTGACAGGGCTTTATTTTTTCTTCTTTGCTGCAATTAGTGTTTTAGTTTCATTTTTATCAATTTCATTTTCATTAAGTCCAAAGTCTTTAAATATGATATCGATTTCTTTAACTAATTCTTCCAAATCTGTCCTTTTTGATATGGCTGCGATATCATAAGCGAAACGAATAAATTTAAATATTTCTCCGTTAATTTTGACACCCTCTTTTCTGATTCCAATTTTTTGCGTATTGCACACTCTATAAATATGTTATAAATAATAATTGCCGAGAGAGAACTACCTTGCCTTTCTCCCTGTCTTCTTTTTACAATTCCCTTTTCATCCCACTTCTAATACCTATCATTTCTTGGTTTTTATACAGCTCAAAGATGATCTTTCTGTCTCTATAATCCAGTCCAGCCTCGCTTAGAATTTCAATCATTTTCATCCAATCAACTTTATCAAAAGCCCTTTCCAAATCGATAAAAGCTACATATGTCAACATGAAGTCTTCTGTCTGTTATTAATCTTGGAGCCAGATCACATGACGACCGTTTTTGTAAGTGGTCCTTCGGTTAGCCCCTGAATAATATCGCTGAACGCATTGTTTGTTGCGATGTACGATGGTAGCTCTCACACTACTATTATGTAATACGAGGACACAAACGCTTGTCGGCGTCATCTGAAAACAACCTCCTGTATATTTTCGTTGTGCATAAATTTATTTATTAATCTCTTAATTTTTTACTCAGAGGTGCCCCGCCGTAGCCGGACGCCCGGCGCGCGAGCATCGAAAACCGCGCCGCTGGACGCCGGCGCCGCCGCGAGGCCTGCCCGGGTGAGTTGGATGCTTTCTTACACTGCCTCCTTTGCCTATCCCTACCCTTTGTGTTTCTTGCGGATTGCGACTTATCGATCGTAACCTTTGATGTTGTGTGTTTTTTTATCAAGGTGGCTATCAATCATCTCATTGTTGATATTTAGGACCTGTGTAAATTAGGTTCATTTGTGCGGATAGAATCATGGTATAAGTTTTGAAGCTCAATGAATTAACGTCAAAATAAGACATGCGAAAATCTTTCTTTTTTATCTAGGTAGGTGCGGTGCCTAGCTGTGATATAATTTATATTCTGAAATGTAAACGTAGTTGCTACCTTCAATCAAGACGCCAATGCTTTGACGGCTCATTTAGTACCTAGTCATTTTACAGTTTTATGAATATTTAACGCGTACGGTAAAATCTGTGACGAACGTCCTTCAGTGCCTTTTTTTATAAACACTTTTCCTATAAGCTGCAATATGGTTGAAAATAAAATAAAAGGAAAAACATTTAATTCTAGTTTCTTATTTCGTTTTTATCGAAAGTGACTCCTATATCCTCTTTTCTTTCGTCGTTATGGAACAATTCGGTTGCCATTAACTACGCAGGTATCGTTACATTTTACGCGAACAGATCCCTTTTTTGACTTGAGCTTTGCACACCTAGCTTCCCTATGTATTTTACGGACAAAATGTAAAATATGTTTTAAGCTGTAACTAGGTTTCATCGATGAAATATACAACTGGAGCAGGGCATGGGCCGCGCGTATCAGCGTACCCCGCAATTTGCATACCAATGAAATAAAAGCCTCTGTCAGCCAGAAAAATAGGTATTATAATTGCCTCTGGGCGCCGGAGACAGGCGGCATTACGCGATATTTCAGCTAATTTGGCGCGTCTTAATTTTAACGAAGTGGATATCCTCGAGTAACGAGCTGTCAGCACTGCACGTAGCGCGGTAACACCCAATTACAGCGCGACCAGAGCGCAAGAGCTCAGTTCAAAAGGAACGCATTCATTACGCGACGATATTATAATTATTTAGGCACGTGCTTAGTGCGAATCTTGTTTGTTTATGTTCGTAGCGTCGTAGTGTACCAGATATATTTAGATACGCACTGCTACGATGCCTATGCTACGGACACAGCTGTAGGTAGATATATCGTAGCTTGACTACGAATTCTTCTTTTTATGTCAAAGTTACCAAGGCTACATCGAACCCGATGTTAAAACGATGACGCGTCTTTCAAAGTAAAAGCCAGCCGGCATGGCTGAACAAAAAAAACAATATTAGTTAAGCCGGGTCTGAGCCAGTCGCCACAAATTAAACTAAAGACATCCCGACGTTTTATTTAAGATCAAATTATGCGAATTCTTCGATTCCATAAATCCTTTACTCCATTCATAAGCTTTCAAGTACCTTAGAAAACCCATTTTGAATGCTAAGTATTGACATGAGTAGGTATTGCCATGAGAGCTCTCGTATCGAGTGCGATGCGAGTGAGTGGAGAGGCTCGGTATAAATAGACGGCAGATCGGCCGCCCGTAGGCTTGTGTGTGTGACACGCATAAAGGACACTTGTTGCTGTGTGCTTGCTCCTTTGTCCTGTCCACTGAAGCGAGCGTTATTGCCTTCCCGCCCACAGTGACCACTCACTTAGTATGTATCACTACTAATGTTATAAAACATTGTGCCTTTCCAAATATTTACAGCAACATTAGTAAGACATTTGCATGACGTTAAGTATATCACTAGATTTTGTATAGGTAGTCATGTTTTACTTGCTCACTTACCCCTGTACTAGCAAAAACATTTTATCATAGGTATTCTAATATTTGTCATTTAATTTGGTATTTTATTAGGCACCATTATTATATTTCCTGTTGCTAAAGATCATAAATTAAATAAAATTATGCTCTGCAACGTTACTCTCATAACCATATTATAATATACTACTTTTGATTGCGACAATGAATAGTTAAATAGATGAAATCAGTTTTTTAAAGTGTTTATCTAAACTTTAAACTTTCGAGGGAATAATAGGCCACATAAGTTCAAAATAATATTATCACACATTAAATTGACGAAAAGTACCTACAACAACATCTAATATTATGAATATTCTCTTAGTAGAAAGCTGTAGCATCACATTATACGATGTGTCTTATTCCGAAACATACACTTCCCGAGGGATGTGTGGTGTAAAATCTGTTTCTTACCGAACTTGCCCAAACGGATGATACTTACTTGAAGATATTCATTTCATAGACGTTGATATTCGCATTTAATTTTTATAGAGAATTCTAATCAAGTGTTTCAAATCTCTTTTTCCGTGTTTAACTTCCAGTTACAATGATATTTTTTCCAAATCTGAATATTCTGAATGCTTGAACTTAACACACGCAAGTCATAAACACTGCATTTAGCTAAGACTTGGAGCATATTCGAGGCGACTTGTAAACCTATCGCAAGTTTGGCCGCGATTAGTGTAACGAACTGTAAGCTCGCTGAAAACCCGGCTTCTGCTGTCGACGTATTGTTATGGTGCTATTACCGGATTGCGTTGTTCGTACGCGTTCACATATGCATTACACAGGAAATGGGAAAAGCACCATCAACAACGTTTTAATAAAAACGAAGTAAACAGAAATTGAGGGAATGGAAGTAAAAATATACCGATCAGAAAAACTGTCAGTCATGTTTCGATTTTAGATTCTAGACAGATCTACCTGAAAGTACCTGAAAAAAATCGATTTATCTAGATTTGATCTATTGTATTCTCGACCATCAAAGGTGGAGTGTGTGTAGTACTGTATGTGTTGCCATATTTCCATAATGCTCCACCACACTTTGTCCCGTGTTTATAAAATTATTTATTTTCTACCAGAGGCTAATATCAGGAAAACGCGTTGTTATAAGATGCGAGCAGGTAAAAGCTGCGAAGTGCTCCTGACACGCTTTATTTATGGTTAGGAAACCTTCGTCACATGTACTGTTTACCATTGTAATACTCTTTTTTGTGTTTCTTGTACTCGCGTTTCATACAAAAGAATATGATTCATTTTATTTTAATACAAATTGCGTCTCTTATTTTTTTACCTATATTTCTTTGACTTAGCTTACTTCATATCATTAGTTGAGACTCTAGGCCGACTTTGTCAGGATTATCTTCGTTCCGAGCTAAATCATTACTGTCTCTGACAGTTTCTTTCATGTTGACAAATATGAAATGATGTTTCATCCTTAATTTACATGAGTTAGATCTGTTTAATTCAGAACTAAGCTACTCCTGCCATGCTTAAGTGGACAAGTGCATGCTATTCTAAAAAATATTTTCTAAAAATAATACTCAAGTCTGTACAAGAAAACCTCTTCACAATAATCTATACTAATATTATAAAGCTGAAGAGTTTGTTTGTTTGTTTGTTTGTTTGTTTGTTTGAACGCACTAATCTCAAAAACTACTGGCTTGATTTGAAAAAATATTTTTACGTTGGATAGTCCATTTATCGAGGAAGGCTTTAGGCTATATAACATAAAGATACGACTCATAAGACCACAGCAGAAATGTAAAATGTTGCGAAAACGGGAGAAAGATATTCCTTTTGAGAGCTTCCGCTGCATACGCTGCGGAAACCGCTTAAGTTACACAAAAATCATGTATGACAGGATTGTTCAGCATTAACCCAGATCTTACTACTGTTCCTTAAAAGACCCAGCTTAGTTATTAGAAACTAGCGGTCCCCCGCGACTTCGTCCGCGCGTTTTGAGTTTGCTCCCTCCCCTCCCGTCGCAACGTGATGTTTTATATCCTAAAGCCTTTCTCAATAAATAAGCTATCTAACACAGAAATATATTTTTTCAAATCGGTTCAGCAGTTCCTGAGATAAGCGCGTTCAAACCAACAAACTCTTCAGCTTTATAATATAATTAGCGCAAGCGCACGTTGTACTTAAGCTGCGAACATTATTTTGGTGCGGAGTTATGTTAAAACTGTGATAGCTCCTAAGATATATATTGGAATCAAATGATATAAAGGGCAACTGTGTTCTAAATGAAATGCTCGTGATGATGAATGTATTTATTTTGATAAGAATAAATACCTGTGTGTATAATACACCTCTAAAAATGATGCATTATTTTTTTACAAATTTATTAACATAAAAAAGGTTGTAGTAAGTTAACCATAAAAGATAGACTTATGCTGTTGCCGACTTTATTATAGAATTTTTAATGTTGAACAATCCTGTCATACATGATTTTTGTGTAACTTTAGCGGTTTCCGCAGCGTATGCAGCGGAAGCTCTCAAAAGGAATATCTTTCTCCCGTTTTCGCAACATTTTTCATTTCTGCTGTGGTCTTATGAGTTGTATCTTTATGTTATATAGCCTAAAGCCTTCCTCGATAAATGGACTATCCAACGTAAAAATAATTTTTCAAATCGGGCCAGTAGTTTCTGAGATTAGCGCGTTCAAACAAACAAACAAACAAACAAACAAGCAAACAAATTCTTCAGCTTTATAATATTAGTATAGATTTAGCGCAAGCGCACGTTGTACTTAAGCTGCGAACATTATTTTGGTACGGAGTTATGTTAAAACTGTGATAGCTCCTAAGATATTTATTGAATTTAAATGATATACAGGGCAACTTTGTTCTAAATAAAATGCTTGTGATGATGCATGTATTTATTTCGATAAGAATAAATACGTGTGTGTATATTACACCTCTAAAAATGATGCATTATTTTTTTACAAATTTATTAACATAAAAAAGGTTGTAGTAAGTCAACCATAAAAGATAGACTTATGCTGTCGCGGACTTTATTATAGAACTCTTAATGCTGAACAATCCTGTCATACATGATTTTTGTGTAACTTAAGCGGTTTCCGCAGCGTATGCAGCGGAAGCTCTCAAAAGGAATATCTTTCTCCCGTTTTCGCAACATTTTTCATTGCTGCTGTGGTCTTGTGAGTCGTATCTTTATGTTATATAGCTTAAAGCCTTCCTCGATAAATGGACTGTCCAACATAAAAATATTTTTTCAAATCGGACCAGTAGTTTATGAGATTAGCGCGTTCAAACAAACAAACAAACAAACAAACAAACAAACAAACTCTTCAGCTTTATAATATTAGTATAGATGACATGTAGTTTTATCAAGGAGCTGAGTATTTATCACTTTTAAGTGTGTTTCCATATAAAGTAAGTTCAAAAAATTAACAATTTGTTCTTAATACATTAACCAACCCATTTATCATAAATATCATGTTTTGAAAATATTCTAAAACTATGTAATACCTTATTTAAAATAAACAAGTTTTGTTCCTATTTGGCTCATAGTACCTTATGTATCTAAGACATATTTTTTCCGGAATATCTGGGTTAAGAGTTCTATAATACAGTCCGCGACAGCATATGTCTATCTTTTATGGTTGACTTACTACAACCTTTTTTATGTTAATAAATTTGTAAAAAAATAATGCATTATTTTTAGAGGTCTATTATATACACAGGTATTTATTCTTATCAAAATAAATACATTCATCATTACGAGCATTTCATTTAGAACCAAGTTGCCCTGTATATCATTTGATTTCAATAAATATCTTAGGAGCTATCACAGTTTTAACATAACTCCGCACCAAAATAATGTTCGCAGCTTAAGTACAACGTGCGCTTGCGCTAATATATTATAAAGCTGAAGAGTTTGTTTGTTTGAACGCGCTTATCTCAGGAACTGCTGGACCGATTTGAAAAAATAATTTCTGTGTTGGATAGCTTATTTATCGAGAAAGGCTTTAGGATATATAACATGACGCTGCGACGGGAGGGGAACAAACTCAAAACGCGCGGACGAAGTCGCGGGGGACTGCTAGTCTAAATATATTCTTAACGAATACGGAAACTCTCATACTCGCGCGTAGCTCGCGCGTATCTACGAAATACTACATAGCTAGTTAGCTATGAAGAGACGACCGTTCGTTGGTAGTTTTGAGTCGCTCGCTAGTATCGCAATAATAAATAAATTGATTTAGTGTTTTTTTTTGTTGTTTTTTTTGAAAGTTGTTTTCGGCATCAGTATCGTTTGTACAACCACGCCTGAGTCGGGTGTCACTGACCAAAACAACACCCGTTATGATTGACCCAATTACAATAAAGCCAAAAAGAGGGGTGTTTTAGTTTTAATTCTACGAATGCAAAAAAGAACCGTTAATATTATTCAGCACTTAGCCGATGCCTTAAGGGCCTGTTACAATCAATCATCAACTTAATTGCATCAATTCATCACCCACCTACAGGCAGATTTTAGGTCACCTTGTATGCGCTACGAGTGCGTGCGCTAAGCAGTCACTTAACTAAGTGATCGCTCAACGGTATAGCCTGCGTGGGATCTGCCCTCTTTACACCTTAGTGATCACGCATGATGTGGAAGCCCTAGATTTCTAGATTATTTCGCCTCGTGTGACGTTGCGTGTATTACAACAACATAAAATTGTCATAATACAGTGTGTCCTGGAAAATTAAATGATACACAAAAGTTAAGACATTTTTTTTTCAATATTTTAGCTTCTATCGATGTGACGCTACGTGCAATAAAATATATTTCTCTCATTTCTAGTCGATTTTGATGAAATAAGAGAAGATTGTATACAAAATAACAAATAGTTGCAAAACTATCAGGACTTAAACCTAACTTTTTGTGAGGAAAATTTAAGTAACCTTACAACTATGCCCTGCCCATTTCTAAATTCTAAATTCTTCCTTTTAAACATGTTACTAATAAAATTATTTGCAAGTCTTATGAGTAAGTAATGCAAATACTTGTTTTAAGGATGTTTTACGCGAATATTTATTAAATTTTATATCCCAACGTTTCGAACACTTTACAGCGTTCGTGGTCACGGATAGAGGATATTATTTAAAATAAAGGAAAAACTTTTACATTACCCAATATTATATACAATATAACACATATAAATCATACAAAATACATAGATTTAATAAAAAAATATTTACACCGAAAAGGAAAAAAAGTGAAATTGTCCACGTCCATGTGTTATACCGTACATCATAGCAGGCCAATGAATGTGTGTGTGTTTGTGTGACGCCTTTATCCAAGAGGACTTCACTGAGCATGAGCTAGGTCCCCCCTAGAGAGCCTTACCTGATTTGACATTTACTGAGTTTTGAGAAAAAATAACTACCATCACTCATTCATTTGGTCAATAGCACCGGGTCCCAAGCTGGTAGAGTGACCCAATCATTTTCTCTGTTAAAATTTGAAACGTCGGGATATACAATTTTATAAATATCGAAAAACATCCGCATAGTGTTTTATTCAATATATTACTAAGTTAAAAGTTTTCATCGTGAGAAGCGTGATATTTTACAAAAATTAGCGGGGCCGTTGAGATTAGGGAGTTCATGATGACGTCTGTCGATGATTGCAGACCAAGTTATCTATTATTTTTCAAGAAAACAATGAAAAAAAAATCATTTCGAGTGAGACCAAATTAAAGAGAAGTACCTGAATCTTTCCGTAATTGTATAGGTATTCCGTATTATAGCACAGATGATCAAATTATTTTAGGCATTAAGGAGAATGAAACTCACAAAGACTTTTCGGGTAATTTTTGCGACTAACAAACAATATTTATTTAGGTTTTCTAATGATATTATTCTCTAGGCTGATACTTATCCGATAGTTTTGATAATGTTCTCACATACTTTAGTTTTCATCTAAACTAACTAAAAATACATATTAAATGGCAGCTAGTTTATGGCCGTCGATATATCTACTACGGTGATAATTGAGTTAGCTTATCGCTTTAATCGCATGTTACACAGCGTAAACCGTAGTATAGTAATAGTAATTGCCTTCAGAAATCAAATCGATTCTCGAATTCGTTTAAAAGGGACAGATGTGTTGGAAATTGTAATACGCTTTTAGCAGATTAATATCGTCGGTGGGAGGCTTAGCAATTTTATAGAGCGGTCGGAGTGACGCGGCCGAGATACGGACTGTGATTTATTGTGAGCCAGTTTCGATACTCGCTGTGACGCTGCTAATGCTCCAAAACAGTAGATGGAACCATCACATGGCGCTGTCAATCATCCGAGAGAACAATCAGATTGAAACACCTAATGCATAATCGATATAACATTACTGTCGCGGAAATTATCCTGAGCTTGAAATTACGTTCTCCTAATCGAAACAGCACGGAGTCAGGAAGAACGTACTTAGCCCAAACTTTGAGAATAAAGGAATAGAGAGTATGTGTATTTCGCACATTGGTAATGTGCACATACTGAGCACTATAATATAGTGCAGTTTATTTGTCCGATCTCAGTTCAGACCCAGTATTTATCTTACTGGATGCAATGGCGATGTAAATTACGCAGTGGATCAATTAGTCGTTCAGACGACCTTCTGTAGCTACATCTGAAAGTTTAATTCACTGTCAAAGAAATCCTATTGGAAAACTCCTCACTTTAACAAACTTTTCGTCTGAAAGCACGAGCTTGAATAACCAAACTATTCTCGGTTTCATTATTCAGATGAGGTTTTAAAGACACCTTAGTTCATAGAGGTTGGAATGGAAGCTGCTAAAACTCGAAGTGAGAGGGAGTTAGTAAATATTAATAGGAGTGTGTGTGTGTAGTAAGTAATAGTAAGTAGCTTGCGCTAAGTCCCGGATAATGGCGTCGCTCGCGGCTGTCGCGCCATCAACTAGGATCCCGATACAAATCCTTGTAATGAGAAGACTCATGTATGAACAATACAAAATACTCGCAACAGTGATAGCATTCATAGGTTACCGTTCTGTGTTATGAACGGCTGATTCTGATTTTGGTATGGAATATCAGGCAGAACACGTCCAGTAGGTGCAGAGATTTAGTTTTTGTAATTGTCACATCTTCGTATATCATGAAAAAAATGTACGCAAATGAATGGACAATTTTTCTCGATTTTTGTTCTTTTGGATCCGTCTGGACCCCGAATTTACTAAATACCTCTATGAAATGCCATTTTATCATTTTGAATAACATACAGATTTAAGACAAAGTTTTGAAAACCTATATGTTTCTCTAATTTTTTGTTATTTTAGGTTTGAGCAACAATAATAACTAGTTAGTTTCTAGTGTTCCGTTTTAGAAACTACGGTACCGATTTTATTTTCTCAGAAGGCTTTTAAGCGGCATGGAAATGGAATATATTCGTGCGTGCTCCGAGCGGAATTCAAACATTGGGTTTTCGAGGTCTCAGCGAGTTTTTAGACCCATGTTCCTGTGTCGACTGAGTCAACATTACCTATAACACATGTCCCGACAGGGAACCTACGTTTACTCGTTGACTGAGCGCTATCTGTCCGGCGCAGGCGCCGCGCTTATTGAATTTATATTGGTTCATTTTCTGCATGCCCTAACGCTCATCTCAGGCGTTGCAAGTGTTATTTACGGCGGCTGTTGGATACGTTATGAAAATAAAACATCGCTTCTCTTGTCTTCCTTATCATGAACTAAAAATAGCGCTCCGGGGCTTGTTACGTGTCGTCTCTACACATTTACCCCTACTATTGGGTTATAAACGATAAACTTTCCAGTATAATTATGATTTCAATGAAATAAAATTACATAAAGTAAGCCTTATGTAGGCAAGTATTTACGCCCACTTTGCTAATTATAAATATGTCTGGGCCTGTCTAAATAAAACTTATTCAATTAAGCTGCTGGCGATAGTAATTTATTAACTTTTTATGGCTTCGTGATAAAATTAATGAACGAAGTAGTAAGAAGCATATCTTCAAATTCAAAAGTTTATCTCGACGAACGGAAAGTTGTTCTATATTGTCTTGAATTTCATCGCTTAATATAAATTGGGGGATTGTTGACGCCAATTTATCGCTTTGAAATTAGGATAAACTTTGGCCAGTCGCGTTTCTAGAATGTGCCTAAAAAAATTGTCTAAACGCGTTCCTAAAATGTACCTTAACTTTTCATATTTGCAGCACCGCTTACATTCCATTCCGAAGTATGCATCGCGTCAACGAAGACTAGATACAGAAGCTGAAAAGGGCGCTGATTTTTATAGATACAGTGTATTTATAAGACTTTGTACCTTATATCCACTCTCTGTACTAAAATGTAGTATGCAATAAAGATGAATCTGAATTTGGATTTATCTACAAGATATTTAAAGGACTAAAGAAATGGTTAGGTATATTCTATTTCTTAAGTCCTTTAAAGATTTTGAAGCACCTACACGATTGTTACATACGTACGTTTTATGTAAGTTTATTTTAAAATCGTGTCCCGCGACGCTGTAAAGCGTCCAAGGATGGGCGAAGGGCGTAGAAGGCGCGACCTAATAGGGACAGATTTAGGACCCATGGATTTTATTCGCCATTTTATGTGTTTAATATACCGCTGTTCTTATTGTCAAGGAAACATACGAGTCTTCAAATTGTATCTAGCTTTTACTTTTGTTGAGGAATTCGATCAAAGGTTGAGTGTTAGCGGAACGGCATACATTCACCATAAATGTGAAAGTTTCTGCAAAAAAAGGAAAGTGCCCAAACATCATACATGATCAAAGTTTTCAGTGATGTCAGATTACGGGTATGTTCACGTTGTTTCTCATTTAATACAGAGGCTATTGCGTGTAGTCGCGTGCGTCCCGCGGGAGCAATGCATTCTGATCCCGCCCATCTCCGCTCTTACGACACTGGGTCTCTACTCTAGGTCTCTTAGTACGTAATATGCAATTTTTGTTGCCTAATAGCCCACTATGGTTCATCTGCGTCACGAAAATAGAGAATTGATTGCCATGGTAGAACTTTCTACTATCAAGATGCTATTATTTTTGTTGATTTCAGACTACTTGTTATTTTTAACGATTTCAAAAAAAGAAGGTAATTAATTTAATGTTTATGTATGTGATATCGATTAGAAAGTTGATCTTGTAAGGCTTTCACTTGAGCTAAATTTCATAAATATATGAAGTTTGTCCACGGATTTTTTGAAAACGAGAAGTCATAGCGTCATATATTTTAACTAAGGGTACAGTGTCAGTTTCATCCAATTCAGTCCTGTAGTTTTTGAGAAATGGGTACTAACTAAAAAAGAAAAGAAATAAACGCCTCCAAAAATGACTAAAAGCTTAAAACAACTCATTTGTCTTCTATGTCTGAGAAACAAATTCTTTTGGAGTCGGTGCATGCTGTCCATTGAACTACTGATGTCAAGCTTAGGCACGTTCACCAACAGTCTACGCATATCATGCACCGACTCCAAAATAATTTGGTTTAGCCCAAATAGAAGACAAATGCGTTATATTAAGCTATAGATTTACAAACATATCTTAGCCTCTAGTTTTCTTACTCATCTAAAAGTGGAACGCCTGAAACTGATATATCACCACATACCAACTTCTTACACAGTTGTCCCCTATACAGGCTGTTCACACGGAAAAATTGCTTGAACAAGGACACGACCTTTTAAATTCAAGATTTATTGCAATGTTTATATATTTTATGAATACAATGCGCACTTCAAAACGGTTGAGTTGTTGCAAATAAATTTAAACTATTCTTTTAAATGGAATGAAATTTCCATAATGAAAAAAGAAACATTTTTAATTATGAAAAAAGAAATTGGGGCAATAGCCATCCATGCACAAAGTAAACTCAATTTATTAATCTCTAATCTACATGTATTTTGTATACCTAAATCCAGTTTTTGTTCCATCTGATCCAATATATCCGTTTGTATTATTTGATTTCATTAAAGTCTAATTGGTGTAATTTAATTAATAAATTATACATAATATGTATTGTTATGTCTGTTGTCGCTCGTGTAAAACGTGCACTGGCATGTATATCCCTAACTCTGCTAATCATCGAATATGCCCCAGTATATTGTTACCAGGCGGACCATAGGCTAAGTTATTCACGGTTTAAGATGCGTCCGGTTAGTTAAAATGTCTCAGTGTCTAAATACGTGGTCTGAAAACCCTGTTCTCATTTTTATAGGCAGGCAGTGTATATTTTAAATGTGCGACATAAAATTAGTAAAAATTCTGCATTCCCAGTGGATGAAAGTCATAAAAAGTCATTTATTTATGCAAATAGGCCCACTGGGGGCACTTTTACACGTCCCAATATAAACCCTACCACAGCTTCGGGACAATTGTGGGCTAGTGCTGAGAAGAAGCTGCGCAAGAAACTCAGTCACTATTGTCAATGCCTCTTTTCAAAAGGTTTACAATGTTTGTAGTGATCATGCAAGTCCATACATTATTATCTTTTAAATAATCATCTACTTTATAATACCCTTTCGTCATAAGGGTTTCTTTAATAACAGTTTTAAATTTATTAACCGGTAAGTTTACAATGTGTTCTGGTAGTTTATTGAAAAATTTTATACCTTTCCCCATGAAAGAATTACCAACCTTTCGAAGCCTAAATTGTGGAATAGCAAGCTTATCCTTATTCCTAGTATTATGTTTGTGTATGTCACTATTTTTCGTGAATGAATGTAAATTTTTCCTTACATACATTAAATTTTCGTAAATATACTGAGAGGCTAGAGTTAATATTCTCATTTCTTTAAACACCTCTCGTAAGGAATCTTGAGGTTTAAGATTATAAATAGCTCGCACGGCTCTTTTTTGTAACACAAAGATTGTTTCTACATCAGCAGCCGCGCCCCACAGTAAAATACCGTAGGACATCAAGCTATGGAAATAACTAAAATAAACTAACCTAGCTGTTTCTACATCAGTCAAACGTCTAATCTTCCTTACAGCAAAAGCAGCTGAGCTTAGTTTCCCTGACAAGGCCTCTATATGAGGACCCCATTGTAGTTTGGAGTCTAATGTGATTCCCAAGAATGTTGTGGAATCAATAGTATCAAGCGGTTTGTCTTTTATCTTAACCTGAGTTGATGCCTGTCGGACATTAGGCATCGTAAACTTTACACATTTAGTTTTACTTCCATTAAGAAGGAGATTGTTAATAGTGAACCAATGTAATACTTGTGAAAGAGTATTATTTACATCGTCAAAATTTACTGATGACTGGTATAGAATGCCCTTAGGCACTAATTCCGTGAATTGTACAAATCTTAGTGTATACTAAGATTTGTGCAATAAACCTGTATAGGTTGACTTTGAAAACATTGGCAAATTTAAACCTAGGACCTACTCATAACTAATAGTTCCTTCCACAAATTTAATTCAAAATCAATTGATTTAAGTGGATTCCCTTTTTCAGTTAAATTTGGCACGGAACCCTTAGTGCGCGAGTCTGACTCGCACTTGGCTGGTTTTTTTATACCAAATATAGTGCACGACTAAGAAGTTGTTACTACAAAATGTGATTAATTTTCATCCCTTATATGTTTTAGTGCTTTTATGAATTGGGACTCTCACTTAGCAGGGTTTTCAACTGCGTAACTCGTTTTTCAGCCTCAGTAGTTTGTTGATCCGATTTGTTTGATCTATATGACGGGAATCCGGCGTAAATGAACCGGTTTTTCAATTTGTGCTTTGGCCAGCACTTCGCGTGCCAACATCGCGTAATTGATACCGCCATTATACAGTTATTACGCCGTACAAAGATAATTAATCTCGTCAAAATGCTCCAAATATGTGACGCCGCTGAAATGTTTGGTAATACCGCCTAGCTTCCCTACAACGCGATGAAACCCTAAACTAGTTACTGTACTCTTATTTCTAATATGACATATAAGAATGTGTTCAAGTAGGTATAAGGTAAGTTTTGTCTGAAATGAACAGATGGCGTTGTACCAATTACATCGTGGTAAAACTGTATTCTTTCGGACTACTATATAAAAATCGTTTTGACGAATCAATAAACCAATCGAACAGCTCAACAAAAAGTTTTATTATTATAAGGAAGCGACCATAGAGTTTGTTCATGGTCCTTCAAGCCGGATACCAGTGGTACCGATGCCAGAGGTCTCTGTAAACACAGGCAGTAAATTTCTGAACGGGGTATGCAGCAGGGGTCTGGTGGAAGACCAGAATCTCAGACGGCGCTCGACTGCTGGATGTTGGCGCGCGTCAGGACCACGGCAGAAGAGCGGCAGCCCAGGCGCAGGGGCTGCAGTCCTGAAGAGTTTCGTACAGGTGGTGGCACGAGCAAAGTGTGACGTAGCGGGTATTAGTGTGTAAGTATGATGTACAGTGAATTTAAGGATTCAGCTCGGACATGACATAATTTGAATCAATTTGGAACCTATACCCAATTTTTGATCGAAGTGTCAAACAGTATTTGGCTGTTGTCAAAGACATAGGATTTTTTTATTTGGAACTGTGACAAACAGAAAGTTACTGTTTGTTTATTGTATAAAGATGTCTTTCATTTTGAACCAACTCTATGTTGGTTCAAAATGTTCATTTACAGATAACTTAAGTAAGTTTTGTATTATTTTCTGTTAAGCGAGATGCACAAATACACTCACGAAACCTCTTGAAAGTAATATATTTTTAGATATTTCTCACGAACTACAGATATCTCACAGTCAACTACAACACACTGCAATAAACTGACTTATTTCTAGCTTGCATGCGCTTGTATACTTAAAAACAAAGTATTGTAGATGGTGTTGCTAAGCGGATATCCGTATTAAATTAATGCTTCTTAGCAGTGTAATTTTGTAATCTATATCCGTTTAATATTGATTAAAGGTGAAAATTCGTTAAGTTATTATATTTAAACATTCATGAATTTAATTAAAGCTATTGCTGCATGATGCATATTGATGATGTTGACGTTAATATTTTACTGTTAAAAAACCTTTTTTTGCGTACCATTTTAGATTTACTTTTATCACCTATCGGGATTTGATTTTATCCAGAAGCACACTGTATTAGAAGTCACAATGAACGAGAAATATTTAACACACTTTCACTACCTAAGGTGTCGTCGTAGAAATGAAAGGTAAATAGTTTAGCTATGTGTAGGTCCGTAGGCCTTAAACATTAAATCGATTATTATTCAGATGTTGTATTCCTAATATGAAGAGTTTGTGACTCTTATTGCAGGTATCATGGTTGTGAGATGAACATAAAAGGTTTTTGGTTGATAAAACTGTACCTATACATTCGGAAGTTAGGTTACACCTACGATGTTGATTTAGCACAAACAATACGACATGTTGATAAATCTGTTGCGATCCATACCCGTCGGCTCTCCTGTTTGGAGATTTTCGCGGTCGCTAGTTGTGGATTGGGTACATAATGTGTTAAGTACACACTGACTTTATGAAATAACACATGCTTTTTTTCCGTTTAAAAAAAGGAGGTGATCAAGTCAAAGTGTATACATGTATCTGATATCGTTGGAATTAAACAACATTTGAGTATGTTGATCTAGTAAGGCTTCCAAACACAGAAATAGATTATTTTTCAGAAATAAAAAGTTATAGCGAAACGATTACGTTATTTTAATTAGGTATATTCCGACTAAGGGTACATTGTAAGTTTTAAAATCGGTCCAGTAGTTTTAAATATATGTTTAATTTCTGAAAATTATAAAAATATAAATAATAATGAAAATAACGCCTCCTAAAAACGGACTAATGAAAATAACGCCTCCTAAAAACGGACTAATAAAAGCTTTAAATATTTTAGAGTCGATTTTACCAACGTCAGATAGGACCGAATAAGGATTGTACAGGCAGGAAGAAGGCCGCCCCGTGGTTGTCGCAATGTATGATGCTAGCTCGTACAAGGATAAAGCGACCGGTTTTAAAATGTCATTTTCATTTTTCCTGTTCGGAAAATTGAACTTTCATGTGAAGATAAAAGGGTGGAAAATAGCTTTTCCATCCCTAGGGTGGAAAGTAATATAGTTTTAATTGCTACGATCAGACATGTAGTTAAAGATAATTGAGTCACATCATATTATTAAAATAAACAAGCTTTCCATATTTTTAAAGTTTAACTTAACATTAAAAGCGTGTTTAAATAAATTTATTTATTTTTCCTCACAGTCGAAATGAAAAATAGTATGTGTAACTCGGGTAAGAGCACCCATTTTACTCTCAAATTATTAGCACTCTCACTCCGTTCGAGCGCCAAGAACTTCTCGAGTGAAATGGGTCATTTTTACATGAATTATAACCTTGATAACTCGCAATTAGGTGACGTTTTCGAGTTAGGCGTTGTGTATTATATTCGACGAATATTATGTAAATGTTAGTAAAATCGACTCTAAGTCAGTTTTTACGGCGTTTTTTCAAAATCATTTCTTAGTTTATATTTATTCAAGTCTTTTTTTGTGAACTGAAATTAGACCTGGCAAGAGAAGGATACTTCTCTAAGACATTTAATGCATTGTTTAACACACATATTACATACATATATAAGTATTGGTTCAGTAGTACTTATTTCTTTATTTCTTACTACGTTGAGGTAGGTTGTGATAAAAAATAATGCTCATTGATTAATATTTTGTTAAGGACTAGTATAGTAACACAACAACAACAGTCTCACTAAAGATACGGACACTGTAATCTGTCTATCTACCTCTAACTTCCGTAGTTACGTTTTCGTAAGAGCTCAGAGTTTGCACCTAAGTTCGTGAGTGATGTGGGGCTGCAAGTGGGTTTGTGCGGCGTACGTCACACTAGTAAGTAATTGATTGATGATTGTGCGAAGTTGACGCCGGTAGGGTGGACAACTGGGGCGGGCGGGTGCACTGGGCAGCGGCCCGGACACGAATTGCACCTGATACTCAGGATTGTTACCCATCGCGACTGCTTTTGCAATGTCAACTTCTATGACGTCATGATATTATATTGTTGCATTTTAAACTTGGACTGTCGTGCGTTGTGCCTGTTCACTTTTGATAAACATTTAAGACCGCCATACATGACTTATGATGTGACTGTATTTGTTGCAAAGTACGTTTGTGATGAACACGAAGCTTACTAGCATTTTGCTATGCACACACAATTATAATATTCGCGATCCCTAGCAAGTTACATAACATCACTGCGTCCAGGAAATGCGCCAGTTGTTCTGTGGTAACCTATAAGATTAAATCGCAGAATCTAGAAACAATTGTGGGTTGATGGGCAGAAGCAATCTTACATCATTTACTGTAAGGTATTTAAATATGTATTCCTGAAAGCGATTCTAATTATTTGAATAAGTTGTTGATTCAACAACTTATACCTACTTCTAGGTATGTACTATACGTCTACGTTGAATTATAGTTCGTTGTCATTCTACCTAATTTTACTCATACTTATTTCAGAACGCAACAAGTTACTAAATTTTGCTTTCTTAGTAGGTATTACAGTTCATTGTAACATGCACATAACTGATGAAATACCTAGCGTAAAAGATGTCAATAAGCCTTTATACTATCCTTTATACCTAGCCTAGTCATAGTGCTGTAAAACTCTACAACTCCGAGTAAAAGTAATCTAAAGCAATAATCCCTAATCAATGTCTTTCAAAATCACTAACTCTTTGTAGTTAATAAGAACGTAGACTGGATACATTTGTTTGCAATACATTGCTGGTTTGATTTATTTTGTTTGAAAATAAAAATAAATGTTTTTTTCACTATAATAAATTAAAAACAGCAGTAAGTTTAAGGGTCTATATTTAAAATTACAGGCGAAACCCTGTATTCACATTCGTTACCTTAAGTTACCCTTATTTAGTTTAATGTGACAGGCGCAGTTATTGGATATTATTAAGATAGGCTCTACTGGGAATTACCAATCAAAGTCATTAGCAAGTACGTATTATGTCTTCTATACGTTGTCATTTGAATTAATTCTACAGATTAATGTCAGAGTGTAAAATTAGATCTAATCGTACCAACCTAATCGTGTCTGTCGTTGATCGAAAGTCCTAAAGCATGTTCACGATTCGCAAGCACTTATATTGTGGTTTTAAGTAAAATATTTACACATTAGTATCAAATCCGATAGTATTGATATCATAGTGTTTGTATAAAGAAAAAGTTTTCTTTGCCGTAGTTGAAAATGTGCTTTGTATAAAAAACTTGTAGCTCGATTTTGTTCAAACCAATTTTCGTTGAAAGTTTTTATAAAAATGTACACTGTATTTTTTTCAAGATTTACAGGGACGGGGGGTGGGGCGGAGGCACGTTTATTTTACTACTTTGGAAGCGTCTATCTCCCAAATGTTAGACTTTTAGAAAAAATGGTTTTTGGAACCCCGATGTCATTTAAAGAGACATATCCATAGACACCTCATATGCATTAGTGTGAAAAAAAAGTGACATGTATGGAAGCTTCTCTCAAATGTCATTATTTTATATTTTTTGTAAAGTAATCAAATAATCGTAAAGCGGTTAACGGAATTAATCCACCTAAAAAGTTCCTTCTGGGTAATGCTAATAGTTTCAGAAGAAAGTGGCTGTGACATAGAGACGGACAGACAGACAGACAGACTAAAGAAACTATAAGCGTTCCTCTTTTTGCCATTCGGCTACGGAACTCTAATACGTATGATAAAAAAAGGTGTCAACTATAAGAAATTGTTAAACGAGCCCTTAGCAATGCACTTATTACTCGGAATAATATTAATATAATATTAATAACTAGCGGTCCCCCGCGAATTCGTCCGCGCGTTTTGAGTTTGCTCCCTCCCCTCCCGTCGCAGCGTCATGTTTTATATCCTAAAGCCTTTCTGGATAAATAAGCTATCCAACACAGAATTTTTTTTTCAAATCGGTCCAGGAGTTCCTGAGATAAGCGCGTTCAAACAAACAAACTCTTCCGCTTTATAATATATAGCGGTCTCCCGCGACTTCGTCCGCGCGTATTCAGTTTGCTCCCTCCCCTCCCGTCGCAGCGTGATGTTTTATACCCTAAAGCCTTTCTCGATAAATAAGCTATCCAAAACCGAAATATTTTTTCCAAACGGTCTAGCAGTTCCTGAGATAAGCGCGTTCAAACAAACAAACCCTTCACCTTTATAATATTATTAGCGCAAGCGCACGTCGTACTTAAGCTGCGAACATTATTTTGGTGCGGAGTTATGTTAAAACTGTGATAGCTCCTAAGATATTTATTGAATTTAAATGATATAAAGGGCAACTTTGCTCTAAATGAAATGCTCGTGATGATAAATGTATTTTTTTTGATAAGAATAAATACCTGTGTGTATAATACACCTCTAAAAATAATGCATTATTTTTTTACAAATTTATTAACATAAAAAAGGTTGTAGTAAGTCAACCATAAAAGATAGACATATGCTGTCCCGGACTTTATTATAGAACTCTTAATGCTGAACAATCCTGTCATACATGATTTTTGAGTAACTTAAGAGGTTTTCGCAGCGTACGTAGCGGAAGCTCTCAAAAGGAATATCTTTCTCCCGTTTTCGCAACATTTTTCATTGCTGCTGTGGTCTTATGAGTCGTATCTTTATGTTATATAGCCTAAAGCCTTCCTCGATAAATGGACTATCCAACGTAAAAAAAATTTTTCAAATCGGGCCAGTAGTTTTTGAGATTAGCGCGTTCAAACAAACAAACAAACAAACAAACTCTTCAGCTTTATAATATTAGTATAGATTTGACGACCGCCGTGGTCGAGTGGCTAGCACGCTGGTTTCAAGCGTCGCCATCTCGTCAGGTTCCGAGTTCGATTCCCGGTCGGGTCAATGTAGAAAACGATCTTTTCTATATTTTCTCGGGACTGGGTGTTGTGGTACCACCGTTGTTTCCAGTTTCCATAAAACAAGTGCTTTAGCTCCTTAGCTTGGGATTGGAGCAATGTATGTGATGTTGTCAAATATAATTTAAATAATATGACTGCCGTGTGACAATCCGACCCAGCCCGGACCGGATATGTTTGCAACGCTTTAGCATTATTAAACAGCAAAGTCAGGCAATTGAAAATTCTTTCGCGAAGTTGTCGCGTTACGCCTCGACAACGGCCGGCGCGCTGTGTATGTTACATCGTTTGCTTGTAAAACGATATAGGCCAAGTCATTTTCTTGTAAATGAAGTTAAAAAAGAGCGATTTTTCCTACCACAGTTTAGACTTTTTACTGCACCTTGTATGATCATCACTCATAGAGATTGGAGGTGATATAGTAAAAAAAAATAAAGCTTATAATGTCCTTTTGCTGGGCAAAGACCTTACCTCAACTATAAGATATTTTAAGCTATACGAGGATTGCAAGGCAAGCGACTAACCCTGCTCTCAGATATTATCAAGCCGCCCATAAGGCATCTGACTAGGTTTAACGACTAATTTCAATCGATATTAGCCGGGGCCAACAACTTACCGTGCCATTCGAAGCACGGAGATGCTCGTGATATACGTCACTTATATGGTATGAATGGCCACCCATCCAAACACTACTGCGACGTGGGTTGCTTAACTTGGCTATCACTACCACAGCGCTGCTACCACTGCGTTATGAACACCTCAGATATAAGTAAAGTTATAAAAGGTAAGGTATCTCAGAAGGTGATATATGTAAAGTTTTTAAAATTGGCTACACTATAATATTGTACGTACTTTATTAGTACCGCACTATGCACGTTCAATGGCCTTGTAATTAAAACTATAAACATTAACCTTATTATGGCGTTGGTGTATGAAACTGTTGACTTTATGTCGTATTCTAATCTGTATAGAGGGTCTACACCTTTTCCTCTCGTTCGATGTGTGTCGGAGTCTGTAAACATGACATTAGGAGAGATTGCCCGTGTTCATGGGGCGTGCTCCCTCGAGCTCTTATATTGGAGTGTTCTTTGCGTAACAAAATTTACACTATCCATTTTTGTTTTGCCATTAGAACCCCTTAACGTAGTGGAAAAGTATGAACGGTGCTTTTTAGTTTGATAGAATTGTGAGTGCATTAAAGGTAAAAGCTAGGGTGTTACTGTGACAGAAATTCATGTTACATCTATAGGTAGAGGTGATTCTTATAGCATAAGTAGATGAAACTTACAATAAATCTTAATTCAAAAAAAAATTCAAAAAATTCAAAATTACTTTATTTTGTACATAGGCTATTGCTAGCACTTATACACGTCCCAACATTGGCCCTACCACAGCTTCGGGACAATTGTGGGCTAGTGCTGAGAAGAAGCTGCGCAACAAACTCAGTCACTATTGTCAATGCCTCTTTTAAAAATATTACAATTAAATGTTCTTACAAGCTAGACCATACATTGTTATCGTTCATATAATCATTTATTCTATAATATCCTTTAGTCATTAAACATTGTTTAACAATAGATTTGAATTTATGTAAAGGTAATTCAATTATATTTTGAGGCAATTTATTAAAGAAAGTAATACATCTTCCAATAAACGAGTGATTAACCTTCTGAAGTCTGAAGTTTGGAACGGCAAGTTTATTCTTGTTTCTAGTATTGAAATCATGTAAATCACTTTTTTTAGGAAATAAGTGCAAGTTTTTACGAACATAAATCAAATTTTCATAAATAAACTGTGAATATACTGTAAGTATCTTGACTTCTTTAAACAAATCCCTTAAAGAGTCGTCAGATTTGAGATTGTAAATAGCCCGTACAGCTCGCTTTTGCAGTATGAATATTGTTTCAATATCTGCAGCCGAGCCCCATAACAAGATACCATAAGACATGATACTATGAAAATAGCTAAAATAAACTAACCTTGCCGTTTCAACGTCAGTCAAAAGCCTTATCTTTCTTACTGCATAGGCAGCCGAACTAAGTTTCCCTGACAAGGTCTCGATATGTGGACCCCATTGAAGATTATGATCTACGGTTATTCCCAAAAACGTTGAGCTTTGTATAGTATCTAGTGGCTCATCTTTAACCATGATCTGCGTTGGGACTTGTCTGACATTAGGCATTGTAAATTTTATGCATTTGGTTTTACCCGCATTAAGCACTAAATTATTAACGGTAAACCAATGAAGCACCTGTGAAAGAGCACCATTTACATCGTCAAAAGATTCTTTGGCCCTTGGAGTCTTAAAAATTAAGGAAGTATCATCTGCAAACAGTACTATTTCACATACATCATCGACAAAGTATGGAAGGTCATTTATATATATCAGAAACAACAACGGTCCCAATATCGATCCTTGGGGCACTCCCATTTTTAGAGGTGCTCCAGGAGACTCAGTTCCATTAATATAAACCTTTTGAGTTCTATCACTAACATAAGATTTCAATAAACCTAGCGCATCGATCGAAACGCCGTAATGTTGAAGTTTTTTCAATAAGGTCTCATGGTCTACACAATCAAATGCTTTAGAGAGGTCACAAAATACTCCTATAGCATCACACCTACCGTCGTATGCATCAAATACATGTTTCAAGAGAGCAACTCCAGCATCAGCAGTACTTCTACCTTTTGTAAAACCAAACTGTTTATTATGTAATAATTTATTAGTTGTGAAATGAAATAGAAGTTGATTAAAAATTATCTTTTCAAAAATTTTGCTAAGCACGGGTAAAATTGATATTGGTCGAATTAATAATAATCTTATCTGTACAATAACACTATAAAGCTTAAGAGTTTGTTTGTTTGTTTGTTTGTTTGAACGCGCTAAAATCAGGAACTACTCGACCAATTTAAAAAAAATATTTGTATTGAATGGCTAATTTATCGAGGAAGGCTTAATACTATATAAATAGGTTGAAGGGAGCAAATACAAAATCCGCGGAAGTCGCGGGGGCCGCTTTTATTCCTTAATTGGACTTATATTGCTAACTAACTCAAAATGTTACTAACTATTTATAAACTAAACTCTTGCTTATAAGATGAGAAACTATTTAGTAGTACCTACAATATATGCTTTACTAACCAGTTAGCCATTGACAAGTGGACTCACACGTCACTTTGACGCTCAAAGGTCGCCGAGAACTCATTATAGGGTAGTTTAGCAACTTAATTAGTCGCGCCGAGTTGCCAACAACTTTGGTAACTGAGGCCCTACTGTTTGAGACGATTTAGGTTTATGTGCGTAGTTTTGGCTTATGATATTTCGGATACAAAAGGTTTTTTGAAACGTCAATAGTATCAGGAATATACATATTAGGTACTTGCGATCCTCCGCAACTACGCATAATAGTAAATAACAGAAGTTTATACTATGATGTTAATGTGTAGTTCAGCTTAAACCAGTACAATTTCTTTTATTATAAATATTTCGACAACAGTAACAAACATAGTTTGTAGCTATTTTTTCTCAGTAGTTCACTGATAAGGTCTATGTTGTTACTTTTATAAGTAATTTTCAAAGAATAACTTATCAGTCTACATGCGAAAATATTTAACTTTTTCCGCGCTTATTTTCACGCTTTCGCTATACAGTCCAAGAGAGTAAAAGACTTTCACAGTTTAGAGGTAGACTCCTTGTTTCACGATTGATGGATAAAGTGACGGCTGTGGCTACCGGCGTAGTTGACCGCCCTTCACACAATTAAGTGGGCTTTTAAACTATAGTTAACTATCGGTTATAACTTATTTTGCTGTTTGAAGTCTCCAATCGAGTTATTGTCAAGCCAAAGCTGGTCATAAAATTTTAAGTGAGGTTATATCAGGAAATATTGTGTGAATTATGATCTTAGGTCAGTCAAATAACTATCGTTAAACCTTAAAGTGGAAATTCAAAGGAACACGTTTTTTTTATCTGCTACACCTGAGTCATGTGCTGCTGCACATGACTCAGGTGTAGCAGCACACCTTTTAATGTAGGTTAGCTTGTGCAACTGCTACAATGCACATGCTTTGAAACCGGTCTAGATCCGAGATTCAATTTTAAATAAGCCAAGCTAACTGTTGTTTCTTCTCTTCTTTTTGAAAGCCGTAATCGGTGCGTATCATGCAACTTAACGTAATTTTTGCAGCGTAGGAAAAACTTGCAAGTATGAAGCTAATGCAACGCTGAGAAGCAAAAGAAGGCGCTGCATGAATATTCAGCGCGCGCGCCGCTGTCACTACCCGCCTCGGTTAGAACTAGCTAGAGTGGTTAAACTTTAAGTCTTTAGTTAAAAAATGCACATCTACGACAAAGTTTTATACACTTTAAATTCAATTCAATATCTTTATCGCATGTCACATAGTGGTAAGCTGTTCGTAATTACAAAATAAAGTAGCATGTGACGCCCTGCAAGGGCGTTGCAAAGATTCCTAACTTCAATACTAATTCAGAATACAATATTAAAATATAAGATGGACAATATTAATTACAAATTAAAATACTTAATTACAAATTGAAATAGTTATATAAAACAAGCGGTCCCCAGAGACTGCGTCCACGTTTTTTGAGCTTCCCCTCCCATCGCAGCGTGATGTTTTATAGCCTGAAGCTCTCTTCAATAATAAGCTATCCAGCACAAAAATATTTTTTTAAATCGGTCCAGGAGATCCTAAAAATGGCAAAAAAGCTCAAATTGACTACGTTTTAGTTAAAAAAACATTTGTATGGGAAAAATAAAAGGGCTGTTTGTATGGGTTTTCCGGCAATTATTCGTATTTTTCTCGCCGTAAAAACCATCCTTGAACTTCAACTAACATTTAAAATAAAATAATTTGCCAAATTGGTCTAGGCGTTGTTGAGTTATGCACTTACGAATACATTTTGCGATTCATTTTTATATTACAGATTATTAAATTGTATTTATATTAGACATTCACTAAACTGTATTTTAAGATTGAATAGTATTGTAGTTTTTAGGTGGTATCTTCAAAAAAATTCGGAAATACTGTAATTACATTTCTTGATAAGTAATTTTTTTAGTTTAATTTTAAAACTTTTGGTTTTTTCTATATTTTTAATATCATTTGGGATATAGTTATATATTTTAATGAGCATTGGATGTGGAGCCGACGTTATACACGTCGGCTCCACATCCAATGTCTTTATCTTTTCCAATATCTTTATCGCATGTCACATAGTGGTAAGCTGTTCGTAATTACAAAATAAAGTAGCATGTGACGCCCTGCAAGGGCGTTGCAAAGATTCCTAACTTCAATACTAATTCAGAATACAATATTAAAATATAAGATGGACAATATTAATTACAAATTAAAATACTTAATTACAAATTGAAATAGTTATATAAAACAAGCGGTCCCCAGAGACTGCGTCCACGTTTTTTGAGCTTCCCCTCCCATCGCAGCGTGATGTTTTATAGCCTGAAGCTCTCTTCAAGAATAAGCTATCCAGCACAAAAATATTTTTTTAAATCGGTCCAGGAGATCCTAAAAATGGCAAAAAAGCTCAAATTGACTACGTTTTAGTTAAAAAAACATTTGTATGGGAAAAATAAAAGGGCTGTTTGTATGGGTTTTCCGGCAATTATTCGTATTTTTCTCGCCGTAAAAACCATCCTTGAACTTCAACTAACATTTAAAATAAAATAATTTGCCAAATTGGTCTAGGCGTTGTTGAGTTATGCACTTACGAATACATTTTGCGATTCATTTTTATATTACAGATTATTAAATTGTATTTATATTAGACATTCACTAAACTGTATTTTAAGATTGAATAGTATTGTAGTTTTTAGGTGGTATCTTCAAAAAAATTCGGAAATACTGTAATTACATTTCTTGATAAGTAATTTTTTTAGTTTAATTTTAAAACTTTTGGTTTTTTCTATATTTTTAATATCATTTGGGATATAGTTATATATTTTAATGAGCATTGGATGTGGAGCCGACGTTATACACGTCGGCTCCACATCCAATGTCTTTATCTTTTCCAATATCTTTATCGCATGTCACATAGTGGTAAGCTGTTCGTAATTACAAAATAAAGTAGCATGTGACGCCCTGCAAGGGCGTTGCAAAGATTCCTAACTTCAATACTAATTCAGAATACAATATTAAAATATAAGATGGACAATATTAATTACAAATTAAAATACTTAATTACAAATTGAAATAGTTATATAAAACAAGCGGTCCCCAGAGACTGCGTCCACGTTTTTTGAGCTTCCCCTCCCATCGCAGCGTGATGTTTTATAGCCTGAAGCTCTCTTCAAGAATAAGCTATCCAGCACAAAAATATTTTTTTAAATCGGTCCAGGAGATCCTAAAAATGGCAAAAAAGCTCAAATTGACTACGTTTTAGTTAAAAAAACATTTGTATGGGAAAAATAAAAGGGCTGTTTGTATGGGTTTTCCGGCAATTATTCGTATTTTTCTCGCCGTAAAAACCATCCTTGAACTTCAACTAACATTTAAAATAAAATAATTTGCCAAATTGGTCTAGGCGTTGTTGAGTTATGCACTTACGAATACATTTTGCGATTCATTTTTATATTACAGATTATTAAATTGTATTTATATTAGACATTCACTAAACTGTATTTTAAGATTGAATAGTATTGTAGTTTTTAGGTGGTATCTTCAAAAAAATTCGGAAATACTGTAATTACATTTCTTGATAAGTAATTTTTTTAGTTCAATTTTAAAACTTTTGGTTTTTTCTATATTTTTAATATCATTTGGGATATAGTTATATATTTTAATGAGCATTGGATGTGGAGCCGACGTGTATAGTTTCACTTTTTCTGACTCACGTTTCTTGACTTGACTTTCAAAATATGCTCAGGACCTTGTTCACACTGTCTAAGTAAGCAAAGAAAATTCAATAATGAACGACTATTTGTATATAAAAACTAGCTAAAAGCACTTAATGGAACTAACTTGGACACTGTGAAATATGCTCTTAGTGTTATTTTGTATTGTTTTCATTATATTCCTTTTATTGATAGACATAAACACGCGTTGACAGTTTAACCTCGGGTTAGATAATGATGTTAACTCTAGCACAAATAATTAGACAGTAACAGAAGTCAAACTAGTGCATTAGATCACTTTTGACACACGTGTGTGTGTCAAAAGTGACACACCGCTGGTGACCGGTCGCGCTGGGGATGTCAACCAACTTTGGCATTAAATAAAATAAAACTATCCTAGACGTTGCACTTACATCCAGTCGTTTGATGTTTTGCTGAAAATAAAATAGAGGAAACAAAATTAGGTATAAAGCAAGAAACTAAGTTTGCACAACAATAACAATTTCAACATTTTATGATACCAATTCATTTATAGGTATAATACCTAAACGGTTAGCTACTTGATGCAATTTCTTTTTAACCGACTTCAAAAAAGGAGGAGGTTATCAATTCGACTGTATGTTTTTTTTGTATCTATGTCACCTCATATATCAGTCGTTTGTCGACCGATTTAAAAAAAAATTCGCTTACTTAGAGGGTATACCTTCTAGTTGGTCCCATTTTTTCCAATTTGGGATCTGATGATGGGATCTTGGTGTAATCGAGGGAAAACCTCAAATTTTAAAGGGACGTATAGTATTTATTTACTAGAATCTTAATGTTGACGTGTTGTTACGTCAGATAGTCAACATCTTGTGGGGCTGAGCTGATGGTGGAACTCCTTAACGCTTAGGAGTTCAGTAATTATAATAAAAGAACTTATAATAGGTAGTTTGTAGCTTCTTAAAAAACAGAGACATAAGGTGCAAACTCCCCCCCCCTCTCTTGTTATCTCTAAAAATGAAGAAATAAAATTAACTTTAAAAATAAAGTAAAAACCGACCTCAAAACCAAAATGCACTAAATAGTCTTAAATAAACTCTTGTCCATTGAAAGGAAAGGAATCCATTTTAGGCAAACAATTTATTTTTGGAGTCGGTGCCATCACTTTGACCATCAAGCATCAACTTTTACAGCATCGACTCCAAAAAAATTGATTGCCTGAAATGGGTTTGTTTCCTTTCAATAGTCGAGAGTTTATTTTAGACTTTTTAAGTGCATTTTGGTTTTGAAGCCGGTTTTCACTTTTTTTTAAAGTTAATTTTTGACTCATCGGTTTCAGGTCGGATTTTTCCCAACGACAGATAAGAAATATTCGTTGAATAAAATACAATACACCTAATTTGAAAATTTCACCTATTTGTCAGAAATAATGTATTTAAATGACATTAAAATCGGTCGTTTTAAACTTATTTATTGCTACTATTACTGCTACCCGCCTCGGATATTTTTATAATATTCCAAAATTTGAGGTTGATAACAAACCAAAAATGTAGGAAATGAGTTAACAAAGAAATCGGTATGCACATATTGTAACGAGTGAATGATTGCGATGCCTTGTTTCCTGTACATAATGAGGTGCTCATACAGTAGAACAGAGTAGTAAATAATAGTTACTTATAGTTGTCAATGTTTAACTGCTACAATAGTATCTGTAAATTGAAGCTTTGTAACAACCTAAAATTGCCTAGATTTATTCCCAAAATCTAGTTTGTTATTGTCAAAGATGAAATAGGAAGTGATTCTGAAATAAAAAAAATGGGTATCTCCTTACATTCTGAGCCAGTATTATTCACACACACACACACACATACACACACACACACACACACACACACACACACACACACACACACACACACACACACACACACACACACACACACACACACACACATCACACACGCACACACATAATCATCTATCATTCTTAAGCGGTGTACTTACCCTATATTTTTCATCATCACTTTTTATTGTTAATTTTCTTTGTTTAATATAGACCTAGTATGCAAGTATTGCAAAACATTGTATGAGAATTCAAATTCAAGTGTTGAAAATACCACCGAGAGAAGAAGGTACACTTCTGATACAAGTTTTTATATAAACTTAAAAGAAGTCGTTACCAACCCAAATAATGTAAAAATTTTAAGTTAAATAAAAATTATTTATCATTATCATTATTACATATAGAACACACATGCGTATACGACGACGACCTCCGTAGTGTAGTGGCTAAGCTGGTTTGCTGGTTTCAAGGCATTGCCGCTCCGAGGTACCGGGTTCGATTCCCGGTCGGATCAATATAGAAATCAATATTTTCCATATTGTCTCGGGTCTAGGTGTTGTGGTACCAACGTTGTGTCTGATTTCCATGACACAAGTGCATTAACTACTTACTTTGGTATCAGAGCAATGTATGTGATTGGTGTCCAATATTTATTTATTTATAGAACCATTACAAAAAAGGAAATAATATTATACTTTTTCTGTAATGGTTAATTATATATTTTAAATACATTATGATTGATGCACGTTTTAACGTTGTAATAAATCTTTAACGGAAATTGTGGTTTGACGCAAAACATAAAAACGACCTCAAGTTTGTCTGTGGACATTTTTAAAGATACCAGCTCGTTTACCGTGCCTCGGGGCAGCAGGGCTATTACCTATAAACAATCGCTGTAGGTCAGCCACCGTTACAATGATGACATAGTAATAAATACTATATAAATAAATAAATATTTGCCAACTTCACATACATTGCTCTGATCCCAAGCTAAGTAGCTTAAGCACTTATGTTATGGAAATCGGAAATAACGGGGGTACCGCAACACCCAGACCCGAGACAATATAGAAAAGATCGTTTTCTACGTTGACTCGACCGGGAATCGGACACTGAACCTCACGAGATGGCGACGCTTGAAACCAGCGTGCTAGCCACTCGACCACGGAGGTCGTCAATATAATATAAAATACTTTATGTAAGTATTTTTCATGGCTTGAAATTAAGCGCTTGCAAGTGACTGTTTACTAAACCTAAGAAAAGTACTTAAGATAACTCGTTGTGTTGATGAGTATTCTAATTTCATTATTATGACAAAGGTAATAATTAAACAATAATCAATGCAGTAAAATATAAGCGACGGACAATACAGCAACCATCTATCCCATGTCAAATACAATCTATCTGACAGGTCTAGTGCTGTCCATAAGTGATAGTGTTGTCTACTATCGTAATGCCGTAATATATTAACTTTTACTTATAAGCTCTGCTCTGGCCATGTCATACACTGATTCTAATCGTATCGCGATCTCTCGTGAGTTACGTAATTACCTCGGCAGATTCGATTCCGCTCGCTCTCTCCGCTCGCTTCGCTCCCGCGGGCGCTGCCGTCAACCGAGAAATACGCTTTCATAATATTTTTTTCAACACACTTGCTCATAACGACGTCTTTATTCCACCGATTTTTGGCTCATAATCATAGATATTAAACACGCGTGCTTTTTCATTATATTATTGCACTAGTGCCTTTAGTTTATTAACCCGACCAATTTAGGTTTGTACCCTAGTACCAAGTCGTAAGTAAGAAGAAGAAGCGATATAATTTAGTCGGGTTATACAATACTTTTATTTTAGCAACAAACAGTATTTATGCGAAAAATAACAGTATCTACATATTTATTTCAATAAATGGTAAATCCAGATTTATTACTAAAAAATAGCTCAAACTCATTTAACATTTTCTGTGATTTGTGTTTTAAACACGAATTTTAATCTTGGCTTTTGGCCGATCTAGTTCGCGCCTAAGCCTTGCGCGAGCATTGGTATCGCGGCAAGAAAAAAAAACAATGCGCCATTTTTCGTAAATAATAATTGTCGGCTGTGACGAAGTTTGCATTATTTAAGAAGTTTAATATTAATGAAAATGCCTACTTCAAGTGAAGAAAATGAAGAAAACCTATTATTTACTCCGCCGGACATACGTTACGAGGCAAAAAACGCGTGCGTAAGTCTTTGCCATCAAAATCGAGTGAAATGTATTTTTACTAAATGTTTTAATAATTAAAAACTTAGTAAATGAAGAGTCTTGTTTTTTCCTCGCAAGTGTGTTGAAAAACGTCGTATGATACGCGTGTGCCTGTGACCATTATATACGCGGCTTTCTTATGGCGCACTCGCTTTCGCTCGTGCGCACACAATATCGCCTTGTATATAATGGTCAACTTAGCACACTTGTATCATAATGTACTAATGTAACACTGACCCCATTGATAAGGCCGAATATCTACGGCGCCGCGCCCTAAAGGCTCCACATCCATACCATGTTTTCACAAATATTTTAAGGGTATCATCAGATGGTACTAATGAAAGTATTCTTATGTCAAAATACGTTCACTTTAGCCAAAAGGATATCATCATAAAACAATAACAACTTCTTATCTTATCTTATCTTTAACTAGCACGAAAAATATAGCATGATAACTGTCTCTGTGGCGCAGCAGTAAGAAGGTCGCAATTTTAAGCGACGGCTGCGCCAGAGGTCCCGCGTTCATCCCTGGGTCGGGCCAATAATATATACTTGGGTTTTTCTGTTCAGAAATTCTTAAGGTAGCCCGTAGTTTGGAAGTTGGCGGTGTTTCCCCCCCGGGCCTCGGATAAGCACGTTAAGCCGTTGATCCTGCGCCTGATCTCTCTCCGGTCGTGTCAGATTGCTGTCAACAAAAAGGTACAGAGAGTGCACCTGTGTTTGCGCACACATATGTGCACTATATGTCCCGCGCAGTCGGTTAGTCGTTGTGACTGGCCACCGATGTCGATATCGGCTAGGGGAACTACTACTAATACAGCTAACTAGCATGACTAGATCAAGTCAAGTTCTATGAATTGACATAATAAAATAAGTTTGATGTACTGTTTGTCGGTGACTCGGTATTGGTGACGGTATTTCTGTGTTTTAAGTGTTTTGTCACTATACAAACTTAATCGCTTAAATTGCACTTGTAAAAAGAAACTGTGTATAGGCATACGTACGGATAGCGTAGGACACGGTTCGTTCACATTGGCTTTTTACAAGTGCAATTTATGTTACATAATAAATATTGTTGTTCAAAGTACTATATTGTCCACAAGTCCAACAATTCGAACACGCCGCAAAGCTCTTCACAAAGTTTGTCGTAGCAATACTACGCTCGTAGCCAACCCGTAGCGCTACGTTATGCAATCCCGTAGCCCGTAGTCCGTAGCTCGTAGCTCGTGTCGTGGCCATCCTCTGGTTTATTTTACCGCGATTTTTCATTTGCTCTTACACTTGCTGTTTCAGATGAGTTTTTCAAGTTGCCGTTTGCTTTAACGACAATTTGCTTTTACTGTAAACTAGCATGTTTTACAAACTTGCGGAAAAATATTGCTAGAAAAATATAATTGCATAAGTTTTTAAATAGAACTTCCTGAGCATTTTCCGGAAGCTTTCTAATGAAAGTTATCTTTTGAATTTTTTATAACCCGTACCGACATGTATAAATTGAACAGACCTAAAGACTATCTATACTGTAATGATATACCTACAGATTTTTGTGTAACATTTCTTGTGTCAAGTCTAATGGACAGTAAATCCTTTTTTTGGAATATTTTAAGAAGAGCAGGCATGCCAGACGGTGCCTAAGTGTCGTTTGATCAGTGCCAGCTTAGCGACAGACGGACTCACTAAAATCAACTCAGCTGTTTTTATACATCCCTCCTGCCGCGCTACGGACACGCAAAAAGATCATTTCTCTGAGTCTCGAAATTCTGCCAGCTTTTTATGACAAATAAAGTATCACTTCCCATTCGCATTCGACCAATAAAAGTGTTAACACGAGAAGATTTATAAGCGGCTCTTTGGAAACGAAAAGACGTTGCCAAATGAATTTACATTGCTTTGAAATTCATATCTTAATAATACATTCGTATTTGTAAGATGTGTTTTTTTTTCAAAAGTTTATGTCCTTTTAGGGACCTTTTGCACTAGTCATCCATAAAGTACAAATACCAAGATAACGAGAGATAGAGATATAAGATAACTTTCTTAATAAAATATTGTGATCATTTAACTCTTTGACTGTCTTAAAAATTAATAAGGAAACCGTAAAATTTCGGTAAGCGAAATTTAATTAAAAATCGGTAATGAATTGCGCTATAATTATTTAAAACTATACACACTCGGGCCCGACAAGTCAGCACACAGCGTGCTCGTGGTCTAGCCCTCGGTTCAAGTGCAATGTTTAAAATGACGGCAGAAAAAGACGTCGCCGTTAACACTCGGGCCCGAGTGAGAGGAACCGCTGGAATGGTTCTCGCTCACTCGGGCCCGAGTGCTCGGCACTCAACGAGTTAAATAATACTTTAGGTAAATGTCGTCATCGCCTTTATTTCGTCTGGCACAATGAAGTGAAACGAATCCCTAGGCTTTTCCAACTGTGTCTCTAGTAATTTATATTCAGTGTTTAAGCTTTGACCTCATCTGTTTAGCAAAGCGTTAAACGCTTATTTAGTCGCAGGGCAGCGCAACCGCAAGCGAGCCGAAATAAAAATAAACGCCCGGAGTCAGGGGCAGGAATGTTCATTTGGGCTGACCCTCGTCACGCCAAGACAACTCAATAACCCACTGAACCTACCTCCTACCTGATAACACTTGTAACTGCGGATAAGTATGCCTTCAATTAGTTGTAACTTACTTTAGTACCATGTACTTGATCTTTTTTGTATGCTCAATGCCACGAATAATTGAATTATTATTTATTCTATAAGAATATACGCATCACCTTAAATAACAACATCATAAAACCTAAACTGTTGAATATCTGTTTGTTAAATACCAAAAAACTTATTAAAACAGTTTTTAACGTTTGTTTTGGAGTGACATTGTTTTATCTTTCTGTTGTTAATTTTATCATTATAATTAATAATTATATTTATCTATTTCACATTCAAAAAGATCTATATTTGAAAAGTACATTAAAAATACAGTTTATATAAAAATAATAACACAAAATGAATACAAGTACCATTAGAAAGCCAACGAATACAGTATAAATAAAAGTATATTAGGTACATTAAATAAACGTACACGTATTTATACATATACAGTAAAAAAAGTTTTCATGGCAATGGCTATCCATTGCTTGTACGTATTAGTTTGCCCTTAACTCTCGAAAAGACTTTTGAGAACGACATTGTCACTGATGCCAACCCTAGACAAAAAGATGCTATACGACCGCGCGGAATGGCATCAAATGAGTTGACATGTGCCTTATCAAACATCTCAGATGCGCTGCACCAACGTTTCAATCCCTTTAGCTGCCTGAAGGTACTATTGTAGGCAACTCTGATACCAATAATAAGCACATTCTATCATATCGTTACCTGTGAATATATTGAATAAGCAGACTCCGACCAAACAGCTGCAGGATAACCAGAATGTAGTGGGGAATCTGGGGAAAAGTTACAATATTCAGTGACGATCCTGTGCCATAGCGAGTAAACGCGGTCATCAAATATTTCCCTGCTGTCAGGTAGCAGCAACATCAGTGCTGTCAAACAGCTGATTACCTATATCAGGTATTGCTTTTGACTGGGCATTAAGAGGCGGGAAGCCTCCGGTTCTGCGTTGCGCTGTGGGAGGCACGAGGGAAACCACCACACTATCTCACCACACTTTCTTTAATTAGTTTTTTTTATTTTAAAAAACTTCACCGACAAGAACCCAGCTCTTAAGTTTGATGATGATGATGAAGTTTCTCATAGTTAGTAGGTGTTATAGATATTTCTGGAGGATAAAATGGTGGCGAATAAAATGCGAAATTAGGTGTGAAAAATCAGTAAACTGAGGCCCGATTTTTTGTAAAATCGAAGTTGGTAAAATCAGCCCTTAGAGGTGATATAGTAAAATGATGTTGTCGATACAGAGGCGAGTGATGGCTACTGAATCTGACGTTTAACATTTTGTTGTAGATTATGGAAGGCTATTGCCTGGACAGAAGACTTGAACCCTTTATAACATAAACGCTTTTTAGGGTTCCGTAGCTGATTGGCAAAAATGAAACCCTTATAGTTCCGTCAAGTCTGTCTGTCTGTCCGTCCGTATGTCACAGGCACTTTATTCTGAAACCATTAGCATTATACAGATGTTACTTAGGTAGATGTATTTCGTAAACCGCTTTACTTTACATTTCCTACACAAAAAGTAAAAAATAATGACATTTGAGGGGGGCTGTCATACATGGAACTACATAAATAAAAACAATTTTTGGTCAAACCTATGCATGTGGGGTGTCTATGGATAGGACTCTTCAAATGACATCGATGTTCCAAAACCATTTTTTCTGATAGTCTAACATTTCGGAGGTAGACGCTTCCAAAGTGGTGAAATGGGCGTCCCCCCCCCCCCCCCTCTAACTTTTAAACTACGCAAGTGTTGACATTTTGAATAAAAAAATACGTGATGTAGATCTTGACAGAGACTTTCAACAAAAATTAGTTTGAACGAGATCGACAGTGGGCGAGTCCCACTCGCACTTAGCTGTTTTTTTATTTTTAATTGATATTAATTTATGAAGGAACGCTACATTACTCTTAGTACTTCTTAGTGATTTTTCCTGCTAATAAAAACTTCTTTGTTGAATATAAAACACTTGGCTCGCGTGGTGCCTTAGTGGGTAGTAATAATTCGGCAATAAATTATACACCAAAAATAAAATAATTATACATCACAAAATTAACAATAAAAAATAAATAACACAACATTTGATTATAAATAAAATTATCAATGTGTATTAAATACATAATATAAAAAAAAAAAAAAAAATTGGTTTGGCTTTGTTGCGGCGGCCATAGACAAAGTTTTACTAATCTTTGGCGGTCGGCCATCATGCGCATTCCGACGAAATACGAGTGAAACCGATAATAAATGCCACGCTACCCAGCCACGTACAAGAGCAAACACGTTTTGTCGGACACGTTGGCATTGATTGATAGCAGTAATTGTGTTGTGTTAATGGCTGACAAACAAGCAAACAAAAGAAATGATCGTATCATCCGGAAGTGGTCAATGCAAAAAATTGCGATTGATTCATTATGATATTTTATGCTTTATTAGCTTTTATTTATATGAATTGACACGTTCATATAGCTATCCTGCGCGAACTGGGCTTCCAGTGAGTTAGTTCTAGAGCGCTCTTAACCACTTTAAAGTGTATCGCTCTTCATTACGACTGGTTGATCACTCGCCCCGGGCAGCACTTAGCGGTTCTTATCAATTAATGGAAACCTCCTCTCCCTCCTCTCGTGCTAGCTCGTATCGGCCACATCTTGAACGATTTATAGCGCCGAATGTAGATCATTATTGCCAACTGTGGAATCTACCCTATGTGGGCAATGACATTCAAAAGGAGGAGAAATAATTTAAGGCGTTGTCGGGACGTATAGCCATAAAGAGAAAGCGTGCCCAACTGAATGCACTCCGGGCAATTACCTGCCTTTCATGTAGCCATTTTCGAGCGCATAGGTCGTATCTATATAATTTAAAAACATCTTAGTATGTGGGGCGCCCATATACTGCAAAACTTCTTGGGCACATACGTTTTTTCTTACAATTTACCTTGAGCAAAACAATATTGAGTTTAAATTATAAGTTTATAAATATGTAACTTAGTTTGATATTTCTGTATTGAAATATAGTGAAATTGACACTACGTTTATTTTATCCACTTCTTAGGTTAGATCAAATACCTGCTGTACATACACAAGGATAATTAAGGAACATATTTGGTTCTGAAGTTTACGCGAATACTACTCATTGAAATGAAAGGTTTCGGATGTATTTCTCGCACATCTTATTAAAACTACCTATATATGCCTGACGTTTCAAATTTTTTACAGCATCCGTGGTCACAGGCAAAACTAAGGTGTTATTCATTAAATAGTTATGAAAAATGAAACTGCCATTACTCATTAATGTTAATGGACGTCCCTATCCACGCAGAAAGAGCTTATTGTGTCTTGAGATCTTGCAGAATGTGATGTTGCTCGGGTCTTCGAAATAATAGATTACCAAGCTTGTGGAACTTTACAACCATCTTCTCTGCTGAAATTTTCGTATTTCAATGGCCTCACGTAGCATGCGAGAAATGAAACGCCGTTCTTTAGCGAGTATTTTAGGTGGGTTAAAACATATGAAATCAAAATCAAAAAGTTGGTCAAAAAGTGCGTGAAATAAATTCGTAACGTATGTCATTTTTATAATTTAAGAACCTGAGATGTTAATGTTAATATCTTCAAAAGACAATGATCAGGCCATTATTACATTTAATAATATTTAAGGCATTGATTTTATAAATAAACGTGATTTATATTTGCTCTACTTACGACCCAAGATTTTTCCAACCATTTTCTTTAACTTCAATGTGTGTACACTTGTAAGGTTATCTTTCTAGCCAACATCTCGGAATGGAGAAGGGAGGAAGACAGATAGCCTTTATTATTAGAATAGGACCCTGATTATCCTTACACGGTGATTTAAACGCTACGGCCAATATGGCACCCTTAGGCTTAGTTCTCATAGGGTTCACAAAAAATAAACAGTTTAAAAAAAAAACAAGAATTAACCCTCTAACAAACATTTGATGGTCAAGTCGCTAGTTTCTGTAACTATTTTTATTGTTAATACGAGTTCATTAATTGAAGTCTAGTACGAATGTTCTAGGTGAGCATTATTTATAAACAACTCATCTTTTTCAAAACACGGCGGAAACATTCATGAGATTCGTTTTCTGCTGATTTGTAAAGGTGGTTTGTACACTTAGGAATATTGACAAATAAGAAGGATATTCAAATGGATGTGTTCAACAAGTATCAAATGTAATTATTGTATTAGAGACATTGTGACTGAGCAGTAGTCCTTACCGAGAACGCTATAAAACTAGGCCGAGTGCTATATAAACCCATATGGTGCATCTCGAGACTCCTTCAGTGACACAAAGCGGCATGAGCGTACGTTTGCGGCGATGTCCTTTTACTTCACAATCAGTGCCAATGGTCAGAGTATTGCAGAATCTTCGATTATCTATCAAAGGATATTGCAGATCATTCAACAACTAGCATAAACTGATAAACCACGATCTTTCATTCACCGCGAGCAACACACAAGCGAAATTGCATGTTAATAATTTTTAAATTCGGTAGTTATATTATTGTGTATGTGTGTTAGCCCGCAGTATTCTATAGGTCTGTATTGCATTTCAAATTTACTACCTGATGCAAGAAATAAATATTGAAATTGTAAATTAACAACTGTGGAAAGTAAATAATGGTCAAGTTTTATCTGGGTTGTATAAATAACGCAAGAAACGGAACGAATTTTCTTCAAGTCTTTCTGTCTGTCAGTCCGTATGTTACAGTTACTTAATTCTGACAAGATTAGCATGACATAGATGAAACTTGGTAGGTGTATCCTGCCAATCGCTTCACGATTCCTATACAAAAATATAAAATAAGTTATTATTTTATATTTTTGTATATCCCATACATGGAACTAAAATAAAATGGAAAAACGCTCAACCCATGCATGTGGGGTGTCTATGGATAGGTCTCTTAAAATGACATCGAGGTTTTGATAACCATTTTATCTGATACCCAAACGTTTGTTAGAAAGTCGTTTCTAAAGTGGTAAAATAGGCGTCCCTCTAACTTTTCACTTAAGTAATGAATAAGAAAATAGGATGTAGATCTTTACAAATACTTTCAACAAAAATTTTCAACACATTTACAACAACCGCAAATATAATTTTGTCCTTCGTACAAATACTATAAGTGATCAAACGAACTTCACAAGTGAAGTTCGATCACTATTATATGAGTCGCTTCATTCGAAGATATAATAACCAGGTAGTCCCTTTTAGGTGCTGGCAACTCTCGCACAATTTTAAAAGAAAGTATTTGAATTGACAATAGTAACTGGTTTTTTCCCCGCCGCTTCTACGCGGCCCCGTAGCTAGCTCATTATTTAGAGTAAGAAGGCAAAACTTTCTGGATTAGGGTAATAACGTTTTGGCATAGATTATATGTCTGTATAGTTATGGGGGGGAGGGAACTTATATCTTCGAATGAAGCGACTCATATAATAATGATCGAACTTCACTTGTGAAGTTCGTTTGATCACTTATTATATTTCGTCGCTTCATTCTTCAGATATAATAACCAGGTAGAATTTTAGAGCTATTCAAGAAAGTTTTTATTAGGTTTAAGTTATGATACAATAAAATGAAACATTCTGTAATCATTTTTGCTATTTATTAAATAAGAACACAAAAAAAATATAAAGTTCTTCTAACCGATTTAATTAATTATATTGCTAATTTTTAATTTGATTTAAGCACACAGACATGGCAAAGCTTTCATCTTCAATTGGGATACGGTCATAGTACCTAGCGAAGGTGTTTGAAGAGCTGGTCCAACCTGCCGTTCGGCGAATTGTATCCACGGACAGGCCTCGAGCACGTGCGGCGGAGGTGGCCGCATGCCGTGTGCTGTGTCCGCTGAACAAAATATATTTTCTAATTTTATTAGCGACAGGGTTTGTACACGGTGTGCAGTACATAAAGCCAAAAGGATAACTAGCTTTTTTGTAAGTCTTTCAAGTGACAATTCATCATGCGGGTACCATTGTAAAGCAAAATTTAAAACAAGTTGGGGGTCCCAAGTACAGGAGTACTTAGGGGTCGCTGGTTTTAATCTGTAAGCTCCCTTAAGCAAACGCTTCACATCATCATTTGATCCGAAGCTGTTGCCTAAGAGCAACGACAACGCAGAGCGGTGACTATTGAGAGTGCTGTATGAACATCCTTTATTAAATTGTAAGCTTAAAAATGAAAGTACTGAAGTGAGAGGAGGCGCAAAAATACTAATATTCTGTTCAAAGCAAAACTGCCACCAGAGCTTGATAGTCACGTTATATTGACTCGTAGTGCTGTCGGCTAATGAAGCCAACATCAAGGAGATTGCTTCTGGGGGGGAGCCGCGTCGAGCGAACGCTTGCCGCAGAGCTTCGCGGCAGCCAGGGTAAGGCTCGTGCTGAGTGGATGTTGATCTCTGAAAAGAGATCGAAGTGGATATTTTTTACAATCAAAATAAAGTATATCTGAGCAGATCAGTTCCTTCAACAAGGGAAGCCAAGGCTGGGAAGGCCAGTATGGAAATACAAAAATTCCCGACGCTTCATCATCTATTATTTTCCTCAGGCATTTTAAAATTAAAGAAAATGGGGGAAACGCGTAGAAGTAAAAGCTTTGCCAGTTGATGGTAAAGGCGTCTACAGCCATCGCGTCAGGGTCAGGTCTCCAGGACATAAAGTTGATACATTTGGCATTGGAACGAGAGGCGAATAGATCAATTTCTGGGACGCCAAAATTGATTTTAATAATTTCAAAAGCACTTTGTGATAAAGACCATTCAGTGTCTGGGTTAATAATTCGTGAATCATAATCTGCAATGTTATCTTTGCTATTAACGTAGGATGCAAATATCCATATATTTCGCTCCTCGCACCATTGCCAAATACGTCTGGACAGTTCGTTTAAATGAGGAAACTGGATACCACCCATTCTATTGATATAGCTTATGGCTGTAGTGTTATCCACCCGTAACAATATTGTGCAGTTCTTTTTCGTGTGAAAAAATGTTTTTAAGCCAAGAAATATAGCAAGTAATTCAAGGTAATTTATGTGTTTCTCACGTTCTGCAGAAGTCCACATGCCGTTTGCTCGGCGGTTACCATTGATACAGACTGCTCCCCATCCGGTCTGGGAGGCATCCGTGTAAATCTCGAATTGGAAGTTAGTATGTCTCATATGGTTGAATGTGGAAAAGACATTGTTCTTCCACCAATTTAGGTCCTGGAGTATTTCATTCGGCAATTTAATCCTGGTGTTATAATTATTATTATGTTTCAAAAGTAAAAGGAACTTTTGTCTTTCTAGGATTTTTGTGTAAAGCCACCCATACTTTGCAGCTGGGCATGCAGAAGTCAAAACTCCAATTAATTGGGCTAGATTGCGGATGGTACACTGAGGTAAAGGTAAGTATTTGCTTACTAACTGTGCAATATTGTTACGTTTGGCTTGTGGCAAATTCAACGTCAAATTATTAGTGTTAAAATCAAATCCTAAGAACTTGCAGGTAGTCTGCGGCTGTAAACAGCTCTTTTCAAAATTTACAATAAAACCTAAACATTGCAAAAGTTTTACTGTTTCATTTACATTTTCAAGACAGTCAGAATACTGGTCACTTATGCATAAAATATCATCCAAAAATATTACTGATCTAAAACCTCGATTTCTCAAGCATGAAATAACTTCTTTCATTACTTTTGTGAACACCCTAGGTGCTAGAGACAAACCGTACGGCATAGCTGTAAATTCGTAGGTAATTTTTGATCCTGACTCAGGTTCAAATTCGAATCTAAGGTATTTACGGTCTGAGATATTTATTAGTAGAAGGAGATAGGCTTCTTTTAAGTCGATTGTGGCCAAATAACCGTTTTGAGGAATTAATTTAGCTGCCGTACGGTAGTCTTCCATCTTAAAGTGAGACGGCAGAATGAATCTATTTAACTGCTTTAGGTTCAGTATGAACCGCTTGCCGCCGTTAGGTTTGGGGGTTAAAAATATATTTGATATGAATTGGTCGTTAGTGGGTGTGCATGGGGATATTGCACCCAGGTGTAACAATTTTTTAATTGCCTGTTCCATATCTCGTTTTTCGGCAGTTGAAAAATTGTTACGTGGTACCACTGATTGTATTACGTCGTTACAAAATGGGATGGAAAAACCGTTTTGGATCCAGTCAAGTACGACTGTGTTTTCTGTAATATTAAGCCAACAGTCGTAAAAATGTTTAACACGACCAGCATGTAGTACCTGTATTACTGCTGCGCTGGGACACGAGGTTTGCTCTGTTGAGGGTTCTTCGTATGGGTTGGTTGATTGCCGCGACGTGCTGGCGGCGCTGGGTGATGACGCCGGCCCCCTCCTCGCCCCCCCCTGTTCGACGAGTAGCGAGGAGACTGCCAGTTTCCCTGGTAGGAAGGACGAGCAGTTGATGGTTGCGGATACGTGGTAGGAGCTTTATGGGATGGGGCTTTTTTAATTTGAAGCCCTTGCTTTTCAATAGCTTTGGCGGCTTTGATATTCTCACCTAATTTTTCTCCAAATAAGGTGCTATCCCTTTCCGCGTCGTTGATCACGTTAAGGCAAGTCTTGTCAAGGCTTGGCGTGATCAGTTTTATTCGATTTTGGGTGTACATATAATGTAGATCGGATAGTAATCGACATCCATTGCTCAGGTGTTTGATCGCTTGTATTTTATCTCCATTCGTAAGAAGCAGGTCCATGGCCCTGTTGACCGCCGTGATTCCTAAGCCGAGCTGCTGTTGTTGAACCTTGAGGGAGCCCTTGTCTCGATTTCTAACCATGTCTGGTAGAGCTGCAGCTATTTCGGCGTTTAGCTTCGGGGCTTGCAAAAGCCGACAGTTGTCTGGTACAGAATATTCTTTGACAATCTTGTCTTTGGATTCCTTTGGAATACCTTTTTTCAAAATCGGTAACCATAACTTGGCTTGGCTGTCTAGGATTTTATCACCATACTCGGGAGAATCGGATTCCGTTTCGCCGAGAGCGAGTAGTAATTCGGGGTCTAATGTAGGTTCTTCTGACAAGGTAGGCTCGGCAGAGGGGATTTCACCCGCCTTTTCCTCTGTTGCACATGTTGTGTCAAGGTTTTTTGCAGAGACTTCGTCATCTTGTATAAAAATATCGTCATGTTGACCTTCTGGCATAATCATTTCATGTGATATTTCATCATTGTCTACAACAAAAAATAAAAAAATTAAATGTGGGTAGTTTTTTTTTTATTTGATCACAGCTTTAGATTATTGTTTTTATGCATTTAGAAAATAAACGGCAAATGAACCTTGCAGGGCTTATATTTAAGCACACAAAAAAAAAAAAAAATTTTTAGGCAATTGTAGTCATTAACTCGCAGTTAATTCCTACGCCAACCGACGTGAAAAAGTAGGTCACGCCGTAATGGGCGTGGCGGCATGAACATTATAAAATAAAATTTATAGATGTCATTGTTGGAGACTCGCAGTCAACCCCAATGAATTGTTATTGTATTTATTGACTCGCAGTCAATCCATACAAGTCGGTTTGAATGCAAAATATCTTAACACTGTTTATTCACCATAAATATAAAAATTGTACTTACATTGAACATCGTCCTCATTGTCAGATACTATAATCTGTCGGCGGTACACTTTTTCTTATTGTCTTTTCGATCTTGTAACTTTCTCATCTTTTTCGCGTAATATTCGATCTTTTCTTCCTTACTACGCTTGGGCATTTTGGGTGTGTGCACTCGTTGCCTCGCACAAAAAAGGAATGAGCTAGCTACGGGGCCGCGTAGAAGCGGCGGGGAAAAAACCAGTTACTATTGTCAATTCAAATACTTTCTTTTAAAATTGTGCGAGAGTTGCCAGCACCTAAAAGGGACTACCTGGTTATTATATCTGAAGAATGAAGCGACGAAATATAATGAAAAACAAAGTTATATTTACTGTCAACAAAACATCACAATATTATTATAATAGTAGTAGTTTAAATTTACGGAAGTAAGTGGACCCCTAATTTAGTTAAAGTTACCACGGAACCCTCAGTGCGCGAGTCCGACTCGCACTTAGCGGATTTTTAATGTGCTATAACACTAAGCCTTACCATAAAGAAAGTTTAATAATTTTTTACCGATTGATACCACCAGCATTTATTTCTGTATGTATTATTTCAGTCGGGAAACAATAGTGAGCAGGCGGCCTTATCGCGCAGAGCGAGCGGGTGCGTTTTACGGCGACCTCTCAGCGACGGATGAGTCGTCGCGGCCGCATTGTCCCTTTGTAAGGCTTAATAGAAAGAATAGCTATTTATTGTCGCTGGGTAAAAGTAATACATGTCACCATACTCTGATATTAATTAGAGACCAAAATGACATTCGGTGGGTGGCCACTTTTTCACTATTAAATAAAATGCTGTTCCTAAATAAACGAAAAATTTAAATTTTTATTCAGTTGTTTTTTTTTGTACTTATAATTTTATAGTTGTAGTTTTAATTTGTGTTATGTAAAAGTATGTTGGCATGGATTATAATAACAGTGCTATTACAAAAATAAACTCTGTTTCTAAGTATTTTTTATTATTATCATCATTATTTCTAGAAATAATTTATTTATAAAAAGTAACAAAGAGTCAAAATGTGTAAAAATCATAGGAGAATATTGGTATTGCAAGGGAGAGGCTTAGATTTTTTACTCATCAAAAACTGTTTTATGTATTACATCTGCTTACATCTCTATGCAACGTTTCACATATATCATTTATATAATGTTAGTAATAACACTTTCATAAAATATATTACTAGTTCGATGAATCACATACAATAGAATTATTACAAGACTGTTGCACTACGCGTGCAACATTAAAAAAGAAAAAGTGCAATAAAAGCTGACATTCTGGTCTATTTTATAAAAACCATAGTATAGGAAATTCAGTTATTATTTATTTATAATCAAGCTGCTAATAATTACCTAAAGAGTTAGGCCCATAGAATATAGGTCAAAACGATTCTGGTACACCACAAAATAATAACTTTGTGTGGAAGGATAATCAGATAAACCGTTTCATTGTTGAGAGCTTAGGTGCCATGCCTTACATGGAATTTTAATAACTAGCAGTTCCGCGGCTTTACTCGCTTCATGTGAGATTTGCCTTAGAATCTTTTACACTGCTTAAAAATGCACACCTCCTTTAAAATTTGTCAAATATAATATATCTCCATGTTTAAAATCGGTTCACCTGTTTCTGAGTATAAACATAAGTTTAACACACATTTTCGTTATTATTCGTACGTAAGTAAGGTTAAGGTTATACATTAATTACTAGGTTACATTTATATTAATAAAAGTCAAATAGGCACTCATCGACATCAGCGCCGGCATTCTATTAGTTTCATACAATGGCTCGTGCTTTATTGTAATATAAAAATAGTTTCATTGGAATTTTGCCCACCTAATGCACAGTTCAGTAAGCAGTCCCTTAGTTGGGCCGCAGTCCGGGCCGGATGGGACGCGGCTATCGGGCCCTCAGGTGGGCAGCCTCGGCGCCGCCCGCCCGCCCTTCGATGCCTCACTAACCACAGCGGCAGGGATATTAAGTATCTATCTTAATCGATGTAAACTCGACTTCTGCAGCATTGCAATTGCAAGTGGCGTCAGTTGTTGTGAAACCTCTTTCACTGATATTTAGTCCATATAAATATGCATAGATGGCGTAAGCATTTGCTTTCATCGCAGTGATTTTTCTTCTTTGTTTCAAAATTTTTTAAAATTGTACAAAATATTTTATATAGTTTCCACACTTTTCTAATGCAAACAGCTAAGAAGTCAGTGCCTGTTGACGTAGTTCTAAAGGAATAAATAACTAAGGCGTGCCATATGACTTGTTAAATACAAAGAAAAACAAATAGTCGAATTGATAACCTCCTCTTTTTGAAGAAGGTTGATTATATTAACAATACCCGTGTGTAGTATTTAACAGCGCTGACATAAAATTATCCCCTGGCAATGCTAAACTTGGATTGTAGTTTTATGGCAATTGCTTTCAAGTTATGCAATCATTCTATACGTAGTCTTCTTAGCTACATAATAATAGGGTATATTTGATGTGCGGGTCATTAGCTTTGCGATTTATAAAAAATAGCTAGTGTATTATTCTTTGGTATTATTATATTTTTTTCGGGTTCTTTTGTATTTTATATACCTTCTAATATTAACCGAAGTACTAACTAAGGGCCAGTAGTAGGCTAGGTGATCGATCGATGTTATGTAATGAATTTAATGATGTTTTGTAAAAAATATGTAAGAACCTTAAGAGTATTGCTCGATCAACGATACAGATGCCTTAAAACACTTGACTTGTCGTTCCATTCGCGCCCAGTTTCCCGATGCCCTACTATGTCAGACGTTGTCTACCATACATATTACCTTGTTGTTTTTCTTGCTTACATTTTAAAGTGGGTTTGAGTAACTAGGATGCTCACTAATGAACAGACTCGAAGTACATCATCATTCATCATTATCCGCCAAAGGATGTCGACTGCTGAACCTATGCTGAGGCCTATGCCTCCCCCACGGTTTTCTACAGCGACTAATCCAATCTAGACCTTTTCTGCCCCAACGATCATCAGTTCTTCACGCTATGCCCTTTACCTTAGTTCGTCTACTTGTCTCCTCATTTTTGATTTAATCTCGTTGAGAAACACCGAGCATAGCCGTTTCCATCGCTCGTTGTGTGATTTTGAACTTTCTTATAAGGCCCTTAGTAAGAGGCCATGTTTCGGATCTGTATGTCGTCACTGGTAACACACATTTGTTGAAGACACTGAGGTAATTGAGACTGATAACGAACGTCATCAATTTGTCACATTTTTAGATTGTCTCTCCCGCTCACACTGTAAAGTGGACTTGAGTTAGTAGAACGGGATGAGAACAAAATAGGGCATCGTCCTACTTGTACATGGTACGTCCCCTGACCTCCGTGATTTCCCCGCGGGCCGCGATTCAATAAGCCGACAAATAGCCGATACACTACAACGAGATTCATTTTATATCCAATTTATCAAGTTTACTTAACAGGCCCACGAAAGCCGATTATGGTTTTAACAACAAAAGTAAACCGCCATTGTTTTATGACGAGGTGTAAAAAACTTTCATTTTTACTGAAGTGGTGTTTCTAAGGACGTTAAATTATGAATTAAATAACCATCAAAAATTATCAGAGAGGACACTTTTGGTTAATAAAAGTTGGCATCGTTTCTTCACAAAATTCTTATCTTTTTATCATGCGCCATTATTTAAATTCATGCACTGTGGGTACTTTTCAGTTTTAAGATTTGTCTTTATTACGATTTAAATAAGTAATAAAAAAAGGCAAGACGAGCCAATAGAGTGTAATGTAATTGAAATTGATCGTACAATAGCATATCTAAATTTACTTTAAACCATGATTAAGTTATTTGTAACATTAATTCCCAGAGTCAAAGACATAGCTAGAATTCAGTCAGTATGAGAATGCGGTCAGAGTGTGGCGGAGGATGCCTGGGGTAGGTACAGAAATATATTCAACCTCGAATACTTGACGAACAATTTCAGTTGGGTGGAATGTGTGCTACAACTTGGCAAGATTTGACAAACAGTGATGTCATAATTTAACAGTGAAATAAATGATTGCATTTTTAGTATTGGTAACATTTACAATCAATCTAACTAACATAATAAAGGAAACTTTATACTCCGTATGTCGAAATGGCATAGCACCTGCTACAAAAAAATAGTGCGAATAGTTAATAATACATAAGCCTGATCCCAAATCACTGCCGTAATGCCGGTGCCAGTCTCACGTATTTAATAAGTTCCTAAATATTAATAAACTGTAGACGTATGTACGCTGTAGATGCCGGAAATCATATATCGCCTGTAGCTAGTGCGAAACAGTAGGTCTATTAATATACAACCACCCCTTTTACTCTTAGGGCCTTAATGTTATGTGCGACAAAGATGGCTAGATTTTAACATATTAAGATCGTGTTACAATGTAAGATCTAGGGACAGGTGATCTCTCTGAATATTCATACAAGCGCGTGACGCGAATCACACCGAGGTCGCTGCGATCGATAGAATATTAGTCCCAGAATCAAACCGATAATATTATGGAAATTAACTCTCAGTAATGGCTGGCTGAACCTTGTAATTTCAATAGGTAAATGTTTACCTGAGTTAGCTTTCAACGGAATATGAGCGCGTGGGCGGATTGTAAAATCAAAAATGCAGCACCTGTGTAAACAAAATCAGCACGATTGTGCAGAGGCAAATATTAGTAATTCAAAAAACAGTTCAGATTCAATTTGAATTCTAGATAGAATTATAATCAGCAGTTCAATATTCATAGTACATGCATACTTAATTTCGCGGTAAATTGAACAGCAATAGAAGCAGCGATGTACTTAAACGCAAGTGTTCCTGAATATGCATATGGCGCAGGGGCACGCGGGGGCACGGGGCCGGGACGGGGGGGACACGTGACGGGAATACACGGGATCTGCATTCGCGGGACGTGTCGCAGCGTATGCATCTACCGCTTATCTCGTCCATCAATAAAGAGAATGCTATATTCACTCGAAAGCGGCTAAGCCCGAAACTTTGGTAATTAACTTGTTTTTTCTCAAAAGAAAGTAATACAATATTCAATTATTAAAGCGGTGTTCGTGAAAAGCTAATAAAACGCCTTGAGTCAGTTTAATAAATAATATTGCTAACTAAGCAAACTTTTAATATTATAAGGTCTGAATTTATTATACCCATAAATACTACGTCAAACTTGAATTTAAATAAGTTTCACTTCACCGAAACTAACTATTTATACTAATTTTACAAGTGTTTGTTTGAACGCGCAAATCTCAGAAACTACTTGACCAAAAATTAATTTCATGATTTTTCTATAGCCTCACACGGCTCTATAGAAGTTTACGTGGTCGTATAAACAAAAAAAAATTACAAGAGAATGCTGTAAAACGTCGGTACTAAGAAAATATACACAGTCAAACTTTATTTCCAAGAAGGGATATTTGATCGAGGCCCTGTTGAACAATGAAAACAACCCATTAAATAACACCTTTTGAAAATTAAGAACTCATTTTGTGTGAAAAAAATGGAAGTCAAACTACTAGACACTTTTTCTTACTGTAAACGAACCCCTAATGTATTACGTAATGGACGACTACTCTTACAAAGCGCACATATACAACACAAAAGAATTTGACATAATGGGTACTCTTATTTGCATTTCGCACGAGCTCTTTTTCCATGTTGTCATAGTAAAATGTTGTTTCGACTCTAGTTGTAAAACAGAACACGACAGTGTTCGCAAATAATGTGCGATACGTGGACGATTTTCGGCCATTTGCGACTATCATTGTATTGTGCTCTACACTATGAACAAAACCGACTTCTCGTTTTAGTCCTCAATATTATAGTGTTTTTTTATTAATATAGGGCGTTGGTGAATGAAGTCAAGTGGTATTTTTTTGCAGAAATCCATTATAAGTTATTTTTTAAAAATATTCGCTTAGTGGCCGTGGCGTGACGTAGTAAAATGGCCTAAGAACCAACGAAGTTTCGATGACCACCAAAATTATTGTCTTTTTTTGCTTTATTAAACATTCTTTGTTATGCGATGGACACTTCAAAATTATAAAATAAAACAAAAACTCAAAAGATTTCTTTGGAAATATTTACAATATTTATTTACCAACCTTTCAACTATTTTATTCGAATGGGGTTCAGTGACTTGCTCATCGAAATCCTTTTCCGTCATTATTGTCTATTTTTACGTAAGAATCCGTATCAGTTCAAACAAAGAAAGGAACTATACATAATATAGGTACTTAAAATAACGGTTTGTTGAATGAGAGCGAAGCATTTAGCCGATTAATGAAAAATAATTGTGAGAAATCAACTTAATAAAGGGAGTGTATAATTGCATTGTATATGATTACTTGTACCCGATTTAATTACCTTACCAAGAACGTCTTCGCAAAAGTTTATCTGTAATATCATTCATATAACCTAACTGTACAAATCATAGTTAAACTTTTAGTAAAGAAATAAATAATTTTACTAATATTATTATTATGTTGCACCGATGATTATCCCTGTATGCACTATACAAGTGCACCCAAGGACAACCCCCGGTTTGTGTAGGGAGGGCTATTGCAGGGTATGGACACCAAGGACTACCCGGGCTATTGCAAGATAATATGGACACAAAGATTACTGACTTGCACTCTCAGTCAATGCCCCAACTAATTACTTGCTAGCACTAAGTGACGTAGAGAACAAGGGGGCAACACCAGTTAAAGTGCTAGGGGAGTGGAGTTGTGTACCACGACTCTCAAAACAATTCCGGAATCGTTCAAGATCCCTACAAGCATCTTACTGGCACACTTCCTTCCCTCGAGTATCTCTGCTCTAGCGAGTCTTCATTCAAGCCAGCCAATGAAGGCAAGCAAGAGGCGGGAAATCCTGTCCCTCATCAGCGTTCACTCTGCCCGGCCAGTGAAGGCAAGACAGAGATGAAGAACAGGGGTTCTCCCAGGAGCAATCAGGTACGTGGGGTCGCTACTGCCCAACAGCTCGCTACAAGCTGCCCTGCGTATTTATTATTATTATTATGACCTTAAAGATACTTTTTACATTGATAAATGACGTTCGTAATCTACATGATTAAACAATATTATTTAATCATACGGACTGTAAAAGTATTGTATTCTGAAGAGATTACAGTTACTGCGATATTGGTTTCCAAGGCGCAGCGGGTTTCACCGTGGCCGGGTTATTGTTACGGCCTTTTTGTTATTACAAGAACGTGCCGATTTCTCCCACTTTTCTATTCCGCGTGGGTGCTTACAGTATTCGATAGTAGTAAGGAAACTCTGAATGTAAGCACAAAAGCCGCAGCAACCTATTATCCACGAAAAATACCCTTTTCAATCGGTTTGATAGTTTAATCAATAGTTTATTTGTAATTAATAATTATTATTTTGTGGGAAACTTTTTTAAAAAAAATATTGGTCACCAATCACATACATTGCTTTGATCCCAAGGTAAGTAGCTAATGCACTTGTGTTATGGCAATCAGAGACAACGGTGGTGCCACAACACCCAGACCCGAGACAATATAGATGATTTTATAATTTCTGTATGGACCCGACCGGGAATCGAACCCGGGATCTCGGAGCGGCGACGCCTTGAAACCAGCGTGCTTACCCACTACACCATTGAGGTCGTCAATAGCCTAGGTAATTACAACATATGAATTTAATAAATGTATTTTTAATGACTACCACTTGAATAAAATACCAAAAATTATTTCGCTTGTAATAAAGTAGGTAATTAAATTAATTGCTTGAGATGGTACACGAGAAACTTGTAATTAAAATTGTACAAGTATTAAATTAAACGTTAAGCACTTGTATTTGTCATATGATTAGAGACAGAAGAAAATGTTAAACAAGGAGAAATTCAAATAATTAATTTGATTCTTTGAATTAATTAGTCAGATCTGAAGGACTTGCTTCATAAATATTTACAGTGAAAAGCGGAAGCGGTTTTGAAGCGGCCAAAAACAAATCTATCTAATTTAAAATTAATCCCAGTAACAATACAAACAGAAGGCTGTCAGCTTGGCCTGGTTTATAGTTTAACCACCAGTTACTTAGCTTAGCTCCACAGTATAAAGTATGTTTGAGCTAGCCATCTAACACACAATATACTTAGCGGTTACCCAAAACATAGTCCTCCCGATTTCTTAACATTTTCATTTGTTGCTTCCCTTCTATTGGTTATATTGTGATATAATAAAGCATTTTTAGATAAGTGAACTAAAATGAACTATCCTTTTACCAGAAGCTTCTGAAATTAGTGCGTTATATCAAACACACAAACGAACTTTTCAACTTTATGATATCAATCTGGAATATATTTATTAATAATATTTATACGGCTGCACAATGCTCTTACTACACTCGTAGTGCTAATGTATTACCTCTCTAAGGAAAACTTACGTAGAAGTAAAAAATGTGGGAAGCACTCCCAAATATAAATTTGTACACTTAGGGGACCCTATTTCTCAGCAACGTAATGTTTGCTTTTACAACGTAGATTCTTTGTTCATCGTTCTCTTTTCATTTTTCTAATCTCACTGTTATGGATAGGAAAATGCTTTTTAGAACTTAATTATTTAGAATACGTACCGTGATAGGTATGCAAGTGCTCAAATACAACAAGGTTTTGTATGAGTTTAAAAATAATTGAGTAAGTTTGCATTATTTTTACCAGTTTGTTTGAAGCTACAAGTTGTTTGATGTTTTTCACTCATTTCTGTATCGATTTCGTTTTCAAAGAAATAAGCAAGCTGTTCGACCCCTAACAATTTACTTGACGAACCAAATACTGTTTTTGGTCATCAAACAACTTTTTTTTATTTGTAACTTATGGTAAGCCTATTATTGCCCAATATCTGTTAAATGCTCACTGTTTATACTCATGTAAACGCTGTTGGTTTTCATTTAAATAAAAATAAAGTACTTTATTAAGGTACACTGACTGAAAGACCCTTTACACACTGCGAGTTTTAGGATCGATGCAGTCGCGCGTTAGCATCGATTCAGTCGCGATGCAGAGGCTGGAAATTGTGAATTTTCCTTAATTTTGGCGAGTGCATCGATACTAACGCGCGTTAACATCGATGCAGTCGCGCCTCTGCATCGATGCTAACGCGCGACTGCATTGATGCTAAGTTAATCCTGTTCATTGCGTTAGTCGCGATGCTGAAGCGCGTTTCCAAAACGCGCGACTGCATCGATGCTAAAAGTTGCTGTGTGTAAGGTCAAAGGGTTTTCCTAGGCTTGTACCATTGTAAAGGGAATTCAGGTAGTACAGTTACCTTCAGTGTAAGGTTCGTGCGTATCACGTGCTCAGGTAACGAGGAGCTAATATAAATTCCAGCGAGGGTCAAAGGCAAGACAAGGGGCAGTGCTCGCGCTTGTATTAGGCTCTTTGAGTCTCAGGAGTCGCAATACATTAACTTTGTTTGCCTGAACCGCACGCTTGGATAACTAAGGTAGAATGCAACTTGCAAAACTTGGTCATGATTGAATTAAAACTATGACCAAAATACCTTCCTAATGAAAGGGATTTCTGAACAAAAAACCTTAATTTGTTGTTCTTGATTACTTTGCATAATTAGTAACAAATTTACATACCTCAGTAACAACAATTTTAATTTTAAAAAGAAATGCACTCATAATACGTTATTAAACGAAAACAGATCACCGGTTGGAACCACCACCTTAGAAGTCTTCATGAGGAAGCTAGGGCATGTCATAAACAGTGGTGCGAATATGGTAAGCCCTCAGAGGGATTTTTCTTCGAAAATATGCGGGAGTCTCGTAAAGAGTTTAAAAATAAATTAAAATGGTGTCAAGATAATGAGGAAATGATAAAAATGAATATAATTAGTAGTCATAGAAAAAATAAAAACTTTGTTAAGTTTTGGCAAGCGACGAAAGCTACGGACCATAAACAAAGACTTCCTGACACCGTAAATAACATCAGTGATCCTGTTGCTATCGCTGAGTTGTTTAAGAAGCATTTTAAGGTGGAACCTATGCCCGTAGCAGAGGAAACTTGCACTTGTGCCTCTGTGAGATCTTCGAATAAGGAAGGGAGTGACGCGAGCCATGAGCCGCCTGCGCCGGCGCCCGGACCCTATACACCCGAGATCGTGGCGCGGGTGGTGCGAGGCATGCAGCGCGGTAAGACGCCAGGCCACGATAGTCTCAGTGTGGAGCACATCATCCACGCTGGTGACAAAATTTACCAACTGTTGAGTAAGTTGTACAACTTGTGTGCGGAATATAGTTACTTACCTCATGACCTCATGAAGACTGTGGTGGTTCCCATCGCAAAAAACAAAACCGGTGACATGTCTAGTAAGAACAATTACAGACCAATATCTTTAGGTACGATTATAGGCAAGGTCTTTGAGAGGTTGATGCAGCCTGAATTAGCGCAATACTTGTGTTTGAACGATGCGCAGTTTGGTTTTCGTGCCGGTCTCTCTACTGATTCCGCGATATTATGTCTTAAACATGCGGTTAACTACTACAATGATAGAAACACTTCAGTTTATGCGTGTTTCCTTGACTTAAGCCGTGCTTTTGACCTAGTAAATTATGATTTACTGTGGTCAAAAATGCGAGAGTCAAGGATACCTGACCGGCTCGTGAACCTGTTTAGGTACTGGTATGAAAACCAAACAAACGCTGTGAGATGGGGCGACGCGTACTCTAGTGAATATAGACTAGAGTGCGGCGTGCGTCAAGGGGGTATTACCTCGCCGGGCTTCTTCAACTTGTATGTGAACGGCCTGATCGAGGAGCTGAGTGGCACCAAGATTGGATGTCATGTACACGGAGTTTGCTTTAACAACCTTAGTTATGCGGACGATATGGTGCTGCTCAGCCCCTCGATTGGCGGCTTGCGTAGGCTTCTCACTATCTGTGAAAGATTTGCCACTAGCCATGGCATGAGCTATAATACCAAAAAGACAGAGCTGATGGTATTTCGTGCAGGCAAAGGGCCGGAGAAGGCACCGCCAGTGTTTTTAAATGAGGCGCGAGTTCAGGTTGTTAAGCAATTTCGTTACTTGGGTCACGTACTCACTGAACATCTAAGTGATGACGTAGACATGGAGCGGGAGCGTAGGGCCCTGATGGCGATGCGTTGCAACATGTTGGCTCGTCGATTTGCAAAGTGCTCGAGGGCTGTAAAGGTTACTCTCTTCAAGGCATTCTGCACATGTTTTTATACATGTGCACTATGGAACCGTTACACAAGAAAGTCTTATGGCAGCCTAAGAATACAGTACAATAATGCATTTCGCATTATGATGCGATTGCCGAGATGTTGCAGCGCATCGGCCATGTTTGCGGAGTCTGGCGGTCCAGACTTCTTCAGTATACTGCGAAGCCGTATAGCCTCCTTCTGGCAGGGAATTCGTTACTCACCTAACGGAAAGCTTGCAGTGGTTAATAACGACCTCTACAGAAATAAATTTATTCCGCATTGGCTATCTGTCCACCGGAGCGCGAATAGGAAATGACCAAGTGGTTATACACTTTTAAATTTCATTGAGTGTTAGTGTAGGTACTTATTTTATTATATCATTTTAGTATATTAGTACGTTCAATTGCCTATTCTTTCTTTTTTCTGTAATTTATTTTCTTCGTCATGTAATATGGGTGTGTAATGCCTGAAATAAAGCCATTTTATTTATTATTTATTTATGAGACTGTAATTTTGTCCCTACTGGCAAGCCTTGCCTAGCTATACTTGTGATGGGTAAGGAAAATAGTCGTTAGGTGTGGATATTACAACATTTGACATTGAATCTCTTATTGAAGTTATGATTGAAGAGTTAAAATAGCTTTGTTTAACACACAGGGCCTTGGTATCTCGACTCCAATTTGATTAGAAAAGTTTGTATGCCTACTCTGATGGGAATCAAATGTCGCGTTCATTGTATCAAATAATTACTTGGTATTATGCCAGAATAAAATTACCTATGATCATCATGACTTGTCACATCGAGATAACATATATAACAAACTGAAATATTGTTAACACTGATAACTCGCCTTGCTTAACCTAAAAAGACTTATGAGATTTAATAAGAAACCGAAAATTGCGTACGGGTGGGACTCGAATCCGCAACCTTTGGATTACCAGGCCAATGCCCTTTTCAATCGAACTACCGTGCAGTCAGTCAGTGTGTGAGTGTAAAAACATTCTTAACCAATAAAAATACTTACCGTTCCGTACACATTTTTTTAATTTTGAAGTTTGTTTAACAAAATAAATATTTTTTAGGCGAGCAAAGGAGGTTTATAGGCGCAGCACCAGTAATGGCAATATTGCTATTATATAAAAGAATGGTGATTAAGAATGTTTTAAAGACGTTGTCTTTAAAACATTCTTAATCACAAGAATGTTTAAGTGAGTTATTTCATCTTTAAGAATAGACTGGTGGCGGATATAACTCCAAAAAGTGCCAGATTTGGAAAAAAAATGCTACTGGATGTGTACGCTCATGTATAACAAAGTACCTAAACATAGCAAAAGACCTTTTAAAGTACATAAATTTGAAATTTGATGGCATGGTGTTAAACCTGCTTCATTATTAATTAATCAATTATGATTTTCTTATAAATAAAGTATAGTCAAATATTCGTCAGAGCGCCGCCCGACGCGACGCGTCTGCTTGCGCGATTGATAATTCCATGTTTATTTATATTTTGTATGTTGTGTGTCCATTTTGTTCGATATTATTTTTATTTCTGACTTTGGCCTGTTTCGTTGAAATTTGAAGTTTATAGCATAAAAATCATATTGTATTTGTAATTGAAGCTTGAAAGTGTGTCTATTAGCTCTGGTAACTTGCAAGTGTTTTGATTTAAAGTTACAGCGCTACCTAACTAAACTTTATCGTTCCCATTGAAAATGTCGTCATTTGACAACATTTCAACATTTTTATATGCACATTTTTATTTTCCCTTAAAAAAGAACTTCGAAAAGTCAACAGTCAGAATAATTTGTCTAATAATAATTATTTAAAAAAATCTCCATTCTAAAAGAGCGTAAGTACATGAGATTGGATGTTATGAGGTCACGTCTTTTCTGTATTCGTTAAAAAAATATATATGACGTTTCTAGTGTTGTGGTCTGTATCAATTGTAGAATTAAGATGTCGATATCAATGGTATATCCATTTAGTATTTCATATTTCTTTATTATGTAATATTACCTGATTTTAGTTATGCAAACAGTACCAAACAAAGCTAACGTAGCATCCTTTCTTATTCAATATTATTATGGTGTCTAAAAATTACTCAAATATTTTCTCATAACCAAAATATCAATCATATTTCGAATGAGGAATTATGATGATTGTTTCGTATCTGCTCCAAAAAAATTATAAATGCAAAATGTTTTTTTTTTTTTAATAATCTTCAATTTATCTTATCGTAATTTATCGATAATGTCTAATACAACACCGGAAAAAACAACATCACTAAATATCAAAGTGAGAGCTGACAGCAAGCTCAAAGTTCAAAAGCATTTTTGACTTCGCAATGCAAAGGCGTAACCTGTGAAATGCCAACTTCCATGTTCATTTTAGTCTTTTTTACTTAATTTTAAAAATAAAGTGCGAAAATATCTGAAAAAATGTTTAACGTGCGTAGAATTGGTAAGTCTTGAAATGGTTTTTGAATTTTCATACCTTTACGAAAGTGAAATGTTGTCTATTCTAACGCGCTAGCGCTTACGCGCTTATATTGTATGTATATTATAAGAGTTTTGTTCACTTTATAGCCGATTTGTGTAGACAGATGCAAAAACTGATATTGGGTCAACATTAGGTATTGGGGCTACTTTGTCTGCTCTTCTTTTTCTTTATTTATCAGGGATTGTACCTAATTGAACGGTGAACTTTTAGAATGCAGTATGTCTAGCTTTCTTGCCAGGCCTACCCTCCAAAAAGGTTGTGGGCACGCCATGTTGTTTAATGAACAAAAAACTATTTTAAATGCAACATAACATAAAAAAATACATGATAAAATTGAGAACGCGATCAAAGCGAGTGAAACACATCACACAACATTACAAAGTTAACAACGTCAAGGCATAAGACGTATGTTGCATTGTAAAGTAAATTCTATATTCATAAAGTTGTAAACTAAAATATTTAATGCCAAAATAAATCATGGCATATATCGGAAACCATTAATAATCAAACCTGTTTTGCTCGCCTTTCAAAGCCCGAGTCAAAACCACGCGAGGCTATATTTCAAACTCACAACTGCCAACACTATTAAATCAATACATAACATACATACAACATACTAATACTTACATAATGTACACTGGTAATATTTCATATTGTTATTGGATACGAATAACTATCTTATACACGTGGGTCATCCACTATCAACGTCATTTCTAGTGCAGCGTTTCCATGTGTGTGATCTTTTTTTTTTCGTATTTTCGTCTTTTTTACTATTGTTTTCACTTTACTTTATAAAGAAGAAAAACTATTGTTTTTACATCTTAGCTAAACATCTCCATAAATTGATCTGTATGCTGATATGTTTTATAATTATTATAGAAATTGTTTTCTTGTATGTCAATTTATTATTACAGACTGCTTGTAATCGGTCACTGTGTAAAATCGCAGGGAAGGCCTATGTTGAACAATGGACGCCCTTTGGCTGAAAATGATGATGATTCAAATCATCTCCACATTAACATAAATAAAACATTTTATTTTCAATAACAAACTTAAGTTAAGTTACATGGTTGGTTGGGGTCTCCATTTAAGCAATTAATGCCTGTGTTTGGCGACTCCGCTCTTCCTTATCTACGCATACATTTTTGGTTTGGTTTTAAAGTAAAACAAAATAAGAACAATTTGTGTGTGTGTGTGTGTGTGTATGTGTGAATTAGTACATGAATCAGTCCCGATATGCGGTACAGCATAGATTCCGTTTCATTATATGTTTTTGGCTGCACCTATTTAATAAGAACTTGCTTACATTCATAGTAAGTTTGATCATAAATGTTTATTTCTTTATTTATTTCATTGTAAAGGAATGCAGAACATGAGCTAAATTGCCTACTGGCAAACTCTGTATTGGTGCCAGAGGACTTAGCCACAGCATACCTTCGTCGTGTTTTTGAGATACGCGGGTCCTACGGCAGGGATTTATGTACTTTAAGAGTAGTCATCATTATTATTACTGCGATTTGTTCCACTATATTTAGTGTCGCTATATCGCAGTAATGCACCAAGGATGGATCCTTGCAATGGATTGCAATGCACCGATTCTATTTGATTTCTCCGATAGTTCCTCGGCGGCGATATGTCTCGCGTGTGAGCCATCCGACACATTGCCATTGTACATCCGAGAGCTACTTTTCAAACACAGTTTTATGCGGAATTTGCAATTCATCACTATTGAATTATTCATGGCGCAAAGTGATAGTAATTTAAAACGACTTTGTGTGCATTATGATTTTAATATTTTACTTTACATAATGTTCAGTGGTAATACACATAATGGAATTGCTAGTGAGTCTTTGTTTTATTTTATTAAAAAGGTACACCAACAGTTTACATATTGTACACACTTAACTAAAGCGACATTGACCGTGTTTTCCATCTCATATGTAGACCTATTAATGTTTCAACACCCGAGCGGTTGCAGGCAACCGCATAACAATAGAATTTGCATTGTGTCTCGTTCACATACGCTTGAGGGATTAAAGGCGTACACAGCATTGTTGTAAACAGAACAACAAACAACAAGTTAAGTCAATTAGACTTAAGGGCAATCAAGAAGTTATGGTTTAAGAAAGGTTTTAAAATAAGTGAGTCAAACAAGTTTATAGAACAACCTTTATCTGGAATTAAAGACAATAACTTTGCAAAGTGAAACCACACTGAAAACAATAGTATTAAAACGCATTACTCATTCAGCAGCTCATAAAACTTCTTCTTAAACTTGGGCAAGGTATCGTGGAAAATATCTAGATATCTAGAATTTGTACTCGTCGTTAATAAAGTTATTATAAATGTTTATATTTTTGCGTGTAGATAAAAAGCAAAATACACCTCCGGACTTCTTTTCGTTTTGGTACACTTGTACTTAACTATAACCACTTCATTATTTTGGATAAAAAAAAGTTTCAATCAGTTCAAATCAAGTTTATTTCACATTACAAACACACCATTAAATTGTCACAATTTCAATTCGTATTGTTTGTGCACAACACGCTTTTATTTGCTATTAAAAAAAGTTTGTTTGGATATTTTATATGTTTATTTTATTGTTATATGTCTTTGCAACAAATAAAGATTTTTCATTTTCATTTTCATTTTCATTTTTTTTCATTTTACTATTTGATTACGATTAAAACGCCTTTCTTTTTTGACCTGACCTATCTATGGGTAACCTCATAAGACCTTTTATCACGAGCAACAGTCAAGAATAAACGTTTACAGCCCATAATTTTGGAACTAGAGAAGTTGCGCAGTTTACACCCGCCGTAAAGGGATATCGTTAGCGAGTCGCGAGTTATTTGTAAGTATGCTAATGATATGCCTCATACTCGCAGCGGTGACAGACAAACTGGCAAACTCCGTAAAGTTGGCACGTGTGAAGCGCGGCTTGTCGTATCGATAATTGAGATAGAATCAAATAATTACAAAGATAGAAATCCTAAGTTATTTTTATCCTGCTCTTCGTTTAATTATTAACTCTTCAATGAAAATAATTGCTAGTATATTTAAAGTGAGAAAAAAAGTTCTTTATTAACTGAATTTTATACCTGTAGTGTCCGATAAAAAAAGTCGACTACAACATGAAAGATAGTTTCCAATTAGTAAGATCATAAGACTAACATTTATATAATACACATTTATATATCTCAGTACTATGTATGCAGTTGCCATTTATATAATGTCGCAAATAGAACGAATAACATTGTCTCACATACACATTATCAATGCAAACAAACAGTATCTTCATGGTTAAAAAGTCTTAAATACAAAGAAACTGTAGAAATTCTTAACATGATAACCTAATAAGTGTGCATATATACCTTTAGAAAGATGTTCTCTCACAAAACACACACACACACACACACACACACACACGCACGCACGCACGCACGCACGCACGCACGCACGCACGCACAAATAAGCCACAATGTGTATCTTTAATTATCTGTAACCTATTTATTTTCATGTAATTCTTTAAAGTCTCCATGTGTCACAGTTTATACTATTACGGCTGCCAACGTTTATACCTCTTAGTTTGTACATTTTTGATATAGATCTGTCTGTTGTATTAAGAGGCATAATTAGTACCTTGAAAGAGAAATAAAGTTATTTATTATTTATTTATTACTCGTATTATATACTCATAGAAAAAATCGAACCATATCGCGATTCAACTAGGTGAAGCGCCATCTATGGATAAAAGTTGGAATTAATCTCTTTACATAACTTCGTGCAATGTTCTTGTATAGGATAAGCTATAACAAGATTAAACAATACCATAATTAAGCGTCACGCAATGACGTATCCATAAGAAACTACAAATTTCGCAGGGTTGGACTAACAGCACGGCAGCTCAATTGGTAAGAGCGGTTGGCCCGGTCAGCCACAAGGTTGCTGGTTCAAGTCCCACCCGTGCGCAAATTTTTGGTTTCTTATTTCATCTTTATTTATTTATACTTTGTTACACAATAATAACATTTTGTACAAAAGGTGGACTTAACGCCATATGGCGTTCTCTACCAGTCATGTCTTTGGGCTAAGCAGAAATGATTGGGACGGTGCGACACGGAAACAAATTTAATTATATACAAAAAAAGTCCCAAATAAATACAATTAATACTGACATAATATTACACATACATAACATAATCTTTATGAATACAATAATTAATAATTATTATATTTTTTACTCCCATTATAATAGATCAACGTTTAACGTCTTGCCATACTCGTAAATAGAAAAAGTGTTAATTACCACTACTACTTTGCATTGCGTTAAACATATTTCTATTAATAAAGATACCTTTAACTTCCTCTAGCGTATTTTGAAACTACACCTCTCGTATTTGGAAAAGTAATTAACTCTCGAGCGTTCTATTTAGTAGTTCACGTCACTAACCGTAGCCACAACCGAGACAGCCGCAGCCGCCGCGCTACGGCCTAGCGCGCTTGTGACTACGACGTAGCGAAACATAATGAGCTGTAGTTTATAGGGTTTTGTTTGATGCGTAAGCAGAAGTTGACACTTTTTATGATCGAATAATTTTGAGTATTGTGATAAGACGACACACACTAAATTGTACAGACCACACAGTAACATGAAACTCGTCTCAAGTTGTCTACATTACATGATAATTAAAATATATAATCACATTTCAAATAATCTAAAATATATAATAAACCCTACGTTATTTATTAAGCATCTCAAAAGTTTGTTAATAAATAAGTGTTATTATAATATCGCAGAAAACTTTGACGACAAATTTTTAGGTTGAAAAAAAATCCTTAGAGCCTATTTGTATTTCAAGGAAGTCTATTTTTAATCTTATTTCTTTTTTAAATTTTACTTGACATGACAATGAATGTTATCCTTCGGTAATCATACTAATAATTGAATAAATTTTATCCAATGAAATAATGTAATACAAAACTTATCTTTATTCAATCTAACAATTTAATGTATTTAATAGTTTTATTATGAAATTTATAATATTTTGTTTTATAATAATTAAATGGGCAAAAGTTGCCCCTCATGTTTGCAGTGCCCTCCAGGGCGTCACTTGTACTGTCTGTTTATACCTTGTTACACTATAACAAACGTTTAGCTGGCAATAAATAAATCTGAATCTGAATCTGTCACTGTTGCTAAGAATCGCACAAAGCATGATGCTGATGCTGATATATTCTATCTACTGGCTCTACTATATTTTAAGGCTCATTGTAACGTTGTATATTTTTGTCGAAGTTCGCGTGAAACGAAAAGCTAAATGGATGTAGGACTCCAGTCCATATTTTGGCATAGATATGATGACACTGACATTTGTCAAGTGTGACAGCTGCTTTTTTTCCGGTTCCGCACTGTTGGTCGTGCGTCGGAGTGGAACGTTTGTTATAATAATGTATTAGAAGTGAAAATTATAATGGGGCACGCCCCAAATTATTTTGTAGTTTGATAGTTACTCCTGGTAAGTATCTGCAGAAAGGTTTGCGTTGAATTTTGTTTGTTGCGAGACATTTCTTAGAGTCTGAGCACATGGTTCTTTTTATCGTTTCAGACGCCGCCAACATGTCAATTTGGATGAATTAATTTCGAAAATGATTGATATAAATGATTGGAAAAATGGTAAGTATGTTGAGAAACTCCTTTGGAAATCCTTGTAAAGAAAATGTAGCCTACCTACATCTGGGCATATTGTATTGAGAGTTGTAATTTTTATCATTTCAGGTCTCAAATAGAATAATTAGCATAACTGTTTAGGAATCAATTCAGAAATTATATGGCGAGCCAGCTTTTGCAGGTATTAAATTGGTTTATTATAGATTTCATAAATAGGGTGATGAAAAGTATAACCACCCTCACTTAGAAAAAAAAATTGGTTGTTAACTAGAACTTTCTTTATTTCTAGGTTTCGCTTTTGATATGTGTCTGTAAGTTGAACAGTCACAATTTGGTGATCATGTTGTAACCTCAGGTAAATATTTATTATGAAAAGTTCGTGTTTTTTTAACTTTTACTTTGGTTTGTGCGTTGAACTAACCTTTTGTAAATTCTTTTCAGTGACCTTACTTAGACCTTACTAAGACCTTACTTAGACCTCATTTGGATTAATTTTTGAAGTCAGAACTTCCTTATGGATTGATTTGCTTCTTGTCTGCTGTTTTGAGGATGGATCGGTATCGGTGAAATTTTGGGGTAATGTTGCAGAATTGTTTGTAGTTTGATGCAACAAAGATTTGAAATAGTAACCTCCGTTGAAATCAAAGGTTGGTTTTCCTTGTATTACTTTAACTTTAGTGAAAAGTGGGATAATTTAGCTATTAATTTAAGCATAACTTAGGAATCCCTTTGAGGATAAATTTTGGAATCAAGTAGGAAATTAAAATCTTAAATGGGTGGTTTATCTTTATTTAATTAGAAATTTGTGAACATAAAGATTTGTAATAGTATAGATATAGATAACTAAATTAGAACCTAACCTAGTCTCTACTGAATTCTGAGCTATTAAGTTTTGTATTTGATTTGTTTAAAGGTGTTAAAAGGTAGATGTGTAATAGCAAATTTGAATAAACTTTTGTTGCCAAATGCTATACCCGGATTTCTTTATTTCATTCGAACATTAGTACCTTTTAAACACCCTTTGTCCACACTAGCCGGGAGTGACTGTGACAAATGGCGCCCAACTTTAGAATTAGTTATTAGTACAATTTTGAGCACTTTGTTGTTAGAATTTTTTTGGAATGCTTATTAACCACCATATTATTTAGCTTTGGTTTAATTATGCCTGTGTTACTAACTGGTTAGGAATTATCCCACAAGTTTAGTGTTGCATCAAACAATTTGTATTTACTAACCAAATAAAAGTTGTTGTTACGGTGTAAACCTTATTTTGTGAAATCCCAAAACCTTTTGTTTGCTTTTACTTAGCATTAATAAATTACTCTAAGCCTGTTTAAGTATTGTGATATATTTTGAGTTGTTTTGGTTGTAATATTTTGGACTCACTTTGTATTGTTTTGTATGAAATTTGTAAAAATATAAACCACCAAATAATAGTTAACATGATTAATTAATGTTACTTAACAGTGATATTACAATGTAATTTATATGAGTTTGCGTTGAGAATTAGTTGAATTAATTTTGGATTTTAATTATTGCTTTTGTTGTGGTTACATTGATAAATGAGTTATGAAGTAATTGTAGGGTCATTGTGGTTACGTGTCAGCGTTATTGGAGTTGTTCTGAAAACGAATTAAATTATGTAACTTGCGTCTGTTTTGTATATAAACCAAGAAATTAGTTACAATTTTCTCGGTGTAACGCATTGTTTTGGTAAATCGACTCTGTTGTTTCCTATTAGGCGTGCTACTGGTACGGATGTTGCCAAAAAATTTAGAAACCATTTATAGTGATTCATGAGTTACTAAAACCGTGATTGTGGTTAATTGGACACATATTATGGGATCGTGATTCAGGGAGGCACTGGTTTGTTACAACATTCCTAAACATAATTTTACAGGGATACCGCGACGGAGTACGCAGTAACTATGCCTAAGGAGTATTATGTCGGTGAGTTCGGTTGTTTAAAGGATTTTTTTTTGGAAGTTTTTAGTGTCCGTGCTAGACATGCCACAAATTTTGTTGTTTTAGGGCGCAGAAATGCGTTTTGATTTTTGGTTGGTGATGTAGTTTGGGAGTCCAGCTACACTCAAGTGATGCCCAATTTGGCACCAGTTTGTTTGTTTTTTGTTTGGTGTGGGATCACTGAGGTATTTTTCACCATTTTGTTTACGAGTTGGAGGCTATGGATGGTCGTTCACTCGGTTCGTGGCATTTAAGGATATTGAGACATAAGTTTTGATTCGACTAGAGTTTCTTTGGTTGTGTTTAAATTGATGAAAATTCTAAACACAAAAGTGAAAGGGTTCAGTTTTATTTAGATTGAGAAATAAAACTGTTTAGTTTTTGTATGATGAAGTATGAAAGGCGAGGTTGATAAGATGGTTTGCTTGTGGAAGAATGAAATTAATTTGTTTGTGGGTATGTTTTAGCGGAAACCCTTAAGTTAAGTCGCTTGAAACTTATGATTTTGAATTGTTGTCTAGCATGAGGTCGTTTTGGAATTATTTGAATGTGTTTTTTGCCCGATTTTTGACTTAATTAACTTTATGATTAAATTGAAAAGAAATATACTTTGTTTTGTAGAATTTATTATGAGGGCTTTTGAATAATTTTGAACAGAACATTCAATGTAGTTGATTTGTTTTTTTTTGTGAGCTTTTGGATTATTATGAACAGAGCAATCTTTAATGGCGTTGATGTTGAGATCTTTAGGTATTTTGGATGTTTTTAGTTGGAATATTTTTAAACGGCGTTTTTGAGTTTTTTTCAGGTATTTTGTTTATTTTGAACAGAAAATCTTAAATAGAGTTGACGTTAAGATTTCTTTGAGGTATTGTCGATATTTTGGAATAGAATATTCTTAAATAGCGTTTTTTTTTGTAGGTCTTTTGAATAACTTTAGCAGAGCACCCTTAAATAACTTAAGGTTAGCTTTTTTTGAGATCCTTTGGGACACATTTTTTTTTTGGTATTTAATTTTGGACCTACAGTAATAGTTTGAATCCTTCTTGTGAAATTGTTTGCCTTTTAGTGTCAGTTAGGACTTGTTGGATAGTGGAAGGAAATTATTCTGGTTTTATTTTGGCATTTGGTAACAGTACATATTTTTACAGTTACGGAAGCTGGGGACAGCTTTCGGTTCACTGTAGTGAACCTCTTTTCTTTGGGAGGGGGGTATTGTAACGTTGTATATTTTTGTCGAAGTTCGCGTGAAACGAAAAGCTAAATGGATGTAGGACTCCAGTCCATATTTTGGCATAGATATGATGACACTGACATTTGTCAAGTGTGACAGCTGCTTTTTTTCCGGTTCCGCACTGTTGGTCGTGCGTCGGAGTGGAACGTTTGTTATAATAATGTATTAGAAGTGAAAATTATAATGGGGCACGCCCCAAATTATTTTGTAGTTTGATAGTTACTCCTGGTAAGTATCTGCAGAAAGGTTTGCGTTGAATTTTGTTTGTTGCGAGACATTTCTTAGAGTCTGAGCACATGGTTCTTTTTATCGTTTCAGACGCCGCCAACATGTCAATTTGGATGAATTAATTTCGAAAATGATTGATATAAATGACTGGAAAAATGGTAAGTATGTTGAGAAACTCCTTTGGAAATCCTTGTAAAGAAAATGTAGCCTACCTACATCTGGGCATATTGTATTGAGAGTTGTAATTTTTATCATTTCAGGTCTCAAATAGAATAATTAGCATAACTGTTTAGGAATCAATTCAGAAATTATATGGCGAGCCAGCTTTTGCAGGTATTAAATTGGTTTATTATAGATTTCATAAATAGGGTGATGAAAAGTATAACCACCCTCACTTAGAAAAAAAAATTGGTTGTTAACTAGAACTTTCTTTATTTCTAGGTTTCGCTTTTGATATGTGTCTGTAAGTTGAACAGTCACAATTTGGTGATCATGTTGTAACCTCAGGTAAATATTTATTATGAAAAGTTCGTGTTTTTTTAACTTTTACTTTGGTTTGTGCGTTGAACTAACCTTTTGTAAATTCTTTTCAGTGACCTTACTTAGACCTTACTAAGACCTTACTTAGACCTCATTTGGATTAATTTTTGAAGTCAGAACTTCCTTATGGATTGATTTGCTTCTTGTCTGCTGTTTTGAGGATGGATCGGTATCGGTGAAATTTTGGGGTAATGTTGCAGAATTGTTTGTAGTTTGATGCAACAAAGATTTGAAATAGTAACCTCCGTTGAAATCAAAGGTTGGTTTTCCTTGTATTACTTTAACTTTAGTGAAAAGTGGGATAATTTAGCTATTAATTTAAGCATAACTTAGGAATCCCTTTGAGGATAAATTTTGGAATCAAGTAGGAAATTAAAATCTTAAATGGGTGGTTTATCTTTATTTAATTAGAAATTTGTGAACATAAAGATTTGTAATAGTATAGATATAGATAACTAAATTAGAACCTAACCTAGTCTCTACTGAATTCTGAGCTATTAAGTTTTGTATTTGATTTGTTTAAAGGTGTTAAAAGGTAGATGTGTAATAGCAAATTTGAATAAACTTTTGTTGCCAAATGCTATACCCGGATTTCTTTATTTCATTCGAACATTAGTACCTTTTAAACACCCTTTGTCCACACTAGCCGGGAGTGACTGTGACATCATAATGCAAATCGGCGGCGGGTTGTATTAGTGAAAGTGTTTTAAAATGAGTAGTTGACTATGTGATCCTGCTTGCCATAAGTGCATAATTTGGTTAACCGTCATCAAGCCGAATCATTTCGGCGCAAGTTATGATGATTGCGCGTAACCAGCGAAGCCTGATATTAATATGAGAGCGCGCATCCGTCACTTGGCACTCGTAATACGCGTCGGAATCACTTACGAGCGCATCGCTGTTCGGAGCCATTAGTAACTGTCAGGCGTACTAGCTCATAATGCTAGAGTGGTAGACAAAATTTACAGTTCGACTCTTTCTTTTTATTCTGCTTTCTCTTGGGGTCTCCTTGTAGCTAGCGTTCTCTCACTCAGATTTTCTAGACGGAATACTATGCGTGTCATGGGTGCAATGTCTTTAACTGCCTCGCACTTTAAAGCGACGGCTGCGCCAGAGGTCCCGGGTTCGATCCCCGGGTCGGGCCAAAAATGTGAATCTGGGTTTTTCTCTTCAGAAATTCTCAGGGTAGCCCGGAGTTTGGAAGTTAGCGGTGTTCACCCCGTGCCTCGGAAAGCATGTGAAGCCGTTGGTCTTGCGGCTGATTTCTCTCCTGTCATGACAGATTGCTGTCCCATCAGGCTATGAGAGTGAAAGGAATAGAGAGTGCACCGGTGTTTGCGCACACACTTGTGTACTATAATATGTCCCGCGCAGTTGGTTAGTCGTTTGTGACTGGCCACCGTAGTCGAAATCGGCCAGGGGGACTACTACTACTACTACTACTTGATTTAATAGTTTACTTAAAAACATGCCGCAAATAACACACAAGATAAAGTAATATTTACGTAAGAGCAACATAATAATCTTTGCTCGCATCCAGCGTCGCCGACGGTTTAGAAACACAAACAACGCCACAAAGGGCTACTTGTGGACTAAATTCATTAGAAGTTTCTCCAAATGTCGGATTCATGTGTCGAGTCGCCACTCACACTGCCTCGCCTTCAGTGTGTCAGTGTGGCTACGCTCTCTGGCTCGCATGAGGCGGAGTCGTAACTATTAGACCCCTTACACCCTGCGGCTTTTAGCAGCGATGCGTTTTGAAAACGCGTTTCAGCATCGCGTCTCCCGCAATGAACAGATTTAATTTAGCACCGATATTAACGCGCGTTAGCATCGATATAGAAGCGCGACTGTATCGATGCTAACGCGCTTTAGTATCGATGCAATCGCCGAAATTCAGTACATAATTTGACAATATCCATTTTCTGCATCGCGGCTGCATCGATTCTGAAACGCGACTGCGTCGATGCGAACGCGCGTTGGTATCTATGCAGTCGCCTTTATACAGTACATTATTTGTCAATGTCCAGCTTCTGCATCGCGGCTACATTGATGCTTAAAGTAGTGCAAGTGTGTAAAGGTTGACATTTTAGGACTGCATCGATGCTGCATCGCGACTGCATCGCTGTTCAAAGTCGCAGTGTGCAAAGGGTCTTAATGTTGCCAAACACACACATGTTCCTATAGTAATTTTGCTGGCGCAAAGACATTATTTTCTATTGTCGGTAGATCACTCACTATGAACATCTTCGGCACTGTAGATTTTATTTCATAGTAAATTCTAACACTTAAATATGATGTGACAGGTACCAATGCAATTAAGTCTCAGTTGCACAATTCAGTTATGTATTTTATCTGTCAAAGTCGCAATCCCTTATTATGAGACAGGAGGTTTAGTTAACAAAAGATGGTGCCACAGATCCTTGTTATCAACGATACTAAACCCTGGACTCGAATGGCAACTCCAGTATGAATTACATTTAGTGCTTATGAGCGTGAGACAAAGACTGAGTAATTATAATGAGCTGGCGATATGACTTCAGTTTCTGAGAATTCACTGTGCTTATTAATTCGATGGCATTGTCATTATGTGTAGGGATTGTGTATAATTAGTATTTATATTAGAAGGAGAGTCTTTCCTTTACAATAATAATCATTAGTTTGACATTTTTTGAGAAATTCCAATGAAGATGTTCATAAAAGATTTCAAACCTACAAGGCTTAGAAAAGATTCCTAGTAATAAGTAATTTAGAAAAAGTATTTGGATGAATAAATCTATCAGCTTGCAAAATTCAACAGGCTTAGCTTTGTGTCCACAGCCGAGTGGTATAGGCATGCACCCAGATAGCGTAAGACACAAGGTTTGATTCCTTGTCTGACACAGTTGCTTTTTACAACTGCAATTTGTTTAATCCTTGGGCTATAAATTTTACGCAAACTACAGGGACTTTGCTTATTTTTCATCGTTTTTAAAATCACTTAGCTTCATTTTAGTAATTTTTAATACAGAGTCCACAAATTTTCTTTCACTTTTAAGAATCATGCCGGGGACACACTGTCGCACGTTCATGCAGTGTGTCCTCACCTTAATAGCCTGACGGGGTGTCGAGACCGCAAATGTCTTTTACACGAATACCACTATCTGCTTGAGGCCCGATTTTGCCAATTTTGCCAGATAAGGAATATTCGTCGAATATACTACAAGACGCCTGATTTGAAGACGTCAACTATTTTTCAGTAATCATTTGTGTAAATGTCATTTGAAAAGTCGGTCTCTTTTATAATTATTTAGTCAGATAAGTCTTATTTGACCTTGGTAAAATCGACCTTAAGACAGCTTTTATTGATAACAGCGATTTCAGGGGACTTTGTCAACGGTAACACCAAAAAATACCATTATCTGTAAAATAGTTATTGTAAATTGTCATTGTTGAATCTGGTTTCATTGTTTTTGATGACCAAATACCCATATCCTTAACCAAAACCATTTCATAGTAAAAATGGACCAACACACGGTTACTGTAGAACATAATACTTTTACCTAACAAAAGATGTGTAGTTATGACAAAAGTTTTATTTTTATAGGATACCTAAAAAGCTCATAAATAAGTTTCAATTTTAGGCCAAACGTTCGGAAGAGTAACTGTAAAAGTTGATGCCGGTCTCGGTCGATCATTTCAGGAACGAAAACAGGTTCATTAGGCTATAAAGTCTAGCTCGTTGGTTCATTCGATACCTAAACTAAACTTCAGCACTAATAAAAATATATTTAAAAATTTGATTCTTGGAGTTACAGTTTCATTATTAAAATTATTATAACTGTTCAAGTATGTTTGATATTTTGCACTTGCTACTCTTATTAAATGCTTATTGAGATATCGTGTACTTATTGGAAAGCCTTGCAACTTTTTAACCGACAAAAAAAGGAGGTTCACATATCGACCTGTATATTTGTATGTATGTATGTATGTTTGTCTGCAAATATCTCGCGTTCGCCTGGACCGATTTGGATGCGGTTTTCACTTATGTATTTTTAACACTAAAGAGTAGATTTAGTAACTATTTAAATTCAATCAAGTATAATAAAATAAATAAATAAAATATTTATTTATTTCTCTCCACAATAAATTAAGTTATACAAACTTACATCTTAGATTAACATTACAATTAAGAAGTTGAATACGTATATAAGTATACGTAATTAAGTATATTGAGACAATAGCTAATACGAGTAACGATCAAAAGATTTAAGAGAAAAATCCAGATGGGTTCACATTGAATTTCATTTTTACAATAATATGATTTTACAATCGATGAGTCAGGGTTTAAAATTGATCATGATTCTGTTTTACAAGTCCATATCCACGTCTCTGGCAAATACAACTCCAATAAACGTCAATAGTAGCACTTTGAACCGTTCATTGTAGGTTTAAAGAAAAAAATGTTACAATAAACCAACAATTTGTAGATAAATCATCCCACTTTATTACTTTCATCATTACAATAAAATTTTACTTATTTCTTACGCGTATTTGAGTAGAAAGAACTTGTTACAGCATTAACATTAGGGACAGATCAAATATTACTTTATCTTTTGTCACAGCTTTCGTAAGCACAGGTCAGTGCCAGCAGGCAGGTGCCAATGATTGTTGGAATCGTACTTATCTGCGCTAATTTATTTATATATTTTATTATAAAAACAAAATACATAGCTTTAAAAATAAAGTTTTACGTGTTTCTTGAAAGCTTATTATAAAGCAAATATTAATGTACGAGAGGAGGCAACTCCTGCCTGGTGTCCTGCCTGCCCTGCCCGGCGCTTTATTGAAATAGCGCTGTGCGAACTGACGCGTTGATGGAACTTTTTGTTGCGTCCAGCGCCCGACACGATATAGCGCTGAGATACTTTTCAGACGGTCTTTATCTATCAAATCATTTTTTTGACAAAGTTTTGTTACTAAAATTAAATATATTGTAGTACATTCTAGCTAAACATTAAATCTACCCATATTATTAATAGTTCTACAAGTGTTATCGCAGGTGCTAACAGTGCAGCGTAACATTTAGTGCGCCTTCACATTATAGCGACAGCAGCGCGGCAGCAGCAGATGCCCATACATAAAAAGCGCTGCTCAAGTCGCCTAAATGTAAAAAAGCTCTTAGACCCTTACACACTCCGACTTTTAGCAGCGATGCTGAACGCATTTTAGCATCGCGACTCACACAATGAACAGATTAAATTTAGCATCGATGCATCGTTAGTATCGATGCAGCCGTTAGTAAAATACGGAACATAATTTGATAATTTTCAGTTTCTGCATCGCGACTACATTGACGCTAACGCGCTTTATCATCGCAACAGCATCGATGCTAAAAGTGACGCAGTGTATAAAGGTTGACATTTTACGACTGCATCGATGCTGCATCGCGACTGCATCGCTGCTAAAAGTCGCAGTGTGTAATGGGTCTTCGGTCTCAGGCAACAGTTTTTATTTACCCGACCGAAAAAAAAATATTTCTGAAAATCTAGGCCGACCTTGGATCTGAGTTAGGCGATTACAACAATGTGTTACGCATCGACCTCCTTCTTTCAGTCGGCTAATGTGATTGTCCACTGTTATCGGCTTTTGATGCCAGCGCTAGGGGCCCTACTGCGTGTGTGTCTGTATTTTTACTTCACGCTCTACATGCTAAAGTAGGTAACCAATACCGAATTTTAAACTTAAAATAGCGTTACAAGATTTTTTATGCTATAAACTAAGGCATATTTGTCACGAAACCTATCTTAAGAATATAAATCAATAAATTAAAATAAGTTTGAAATTAAATTTATTCATATGAAAACCTCGACTAAGATTAAAAAATCAAGGTAAATTGAAACGAAAGTGGGACCATAACACACGTCAAGAAAAAAATGTGATTACTAGCGTAAGTTGATTTAATTTTTAAATGTAACTGTGTCAAAGAGTTGCGTATTTCTTAAAATAAAAACCCTGTAATAATATTATAATAACAATAATATACGTAACAATATCATTTATTCCTATTCAGTTCATATCTCCACTTCAATGAATTATTTTGATTTGTGTGCACATGTTTTAGAATTATTGTCATGCACCACTGTAATAGATGATTCGAAATGATGCATATTTTATTTGCAAAGAGTATCAATGAATAAATGAAATGAAATTTACCGTAACAAAAAAGGTTTTGCTTTTTCGAAGTAATCGCAAACTTATTAATAAAATACACACATCAAAACTATTTCTGATGTGTGTATTTTATTAATTAGTTTCCGGTATTTCGGCACTGCTGCATTTCCGTCATCGTGATCACAATAGTATTATAATTAAAGAGGAAATGACAATAATATTTTCTTTTATAATGTCCAAAAGTATTGACGTAGAGTCGCATCCCAGATGTTCCGAGCACCATTAAGCGGTATTGGCAGTTCGGCGCACACCACGCACCCTAAGACCACGCGGTATTGCCTGTTCGTCTATATTCAATATCACAGCCACATATTTTAGGCGAGGCATTCAACTTTTACGCATATTGCAAGTTGAGGTCGTTGTTTACATACGCGAGAGTAATATGACTTTGTTCTTTTATATGATTAATGAAGCTGCCGTAGTAGCCTAATATCGCATTCAGTTTATTTTTAATATGACCTTACAAATTCCGTTTAATAATAAATACGAGTTACTACTGACTTATTGCATCAATTTGATGAAACACGCTCGAAATTTGACAGATATGAACGTGAAACGTGACCTTCTCTCATGTAGGTTCTGTCTATTTGGTTCGAGCCCTGGAGTCTATTGAATTATTCTACAATTCTTCTATGTTTATATGCCAGTAGATTCATTCAGAAAAATACACAGAACATGCATTAGTCCGTCCTCTATTTTTTATCGCCGTGCAGTGTTCACAATAACGAAATTAGCAAAATTGACAGAAATGGAACGCGATCGATGCACTGGCCACCGCACAGTGGTTCGCAGTAGTCGCAAAGAAGTATTATGTAACCTGCGACAGATTGCAATAAATAAACATTTTTAAATATTGGACACCAATCACATACATTGCTCTGATCTCAAAGTAAGTAGCTATTTGCACTTGTTTTATGGAAATCAGACACAACGGTGGTACCACAACACCCAGACCCGAGACAATATCGAAATTTTGATTTCTATATTGACCCGACCGGAAATCGAACCCGAGACCTCGGAGCGGCGACGCCTTGAAACTAGCGTGCTTAGCCACTACACCACGGAGGTCGTCAAGCACTGTGAAGTCACTGCAACACTTAATCTGCTCGAACACTTTTGACAGTTTTTTTATTTCGCCGCACATGGTTTCGCAACGTTCTACCACAAGTTACGTAATCAACCTTCGTGGCCCGATTGGCCCGGGCAAATGCCGTTTGTGTCCGGCACATGACGGATATATCCGGACAAACGAGTATTAACCGGACAGCGCTACACGCTGGAGCGGGTCAATCATTTGCACCGTGCGCACGGTATTAAAATGTATTCCGATAGCTTTACAATTTTTAATTGACTACATTCATATGATTTTTCATTTTCTAAAAGTCTTGCGTTTTGGTTTGAATTTGATAATCCAATGCCTTTCTCTTGAAGTTTATCATTAGTGACGATGCCTACGGCGAAGGTGACTCGTCTCAACAGAAGTAATCCGACTCACAATTTCCCACGTGTATTACGGGGTGTTTTACTTTTTAAATCTATTTATTGAGATACATTTACCAAAACATTTCACAAGGACTGTTAAGCTTTACTGCAGTTGCCAATATCCTGGATTCCCATCGAACAATTTGGCTTATATCAAAGGTTATCCTAATTAATCGAGTTCTCGAGTATCGACAGAATGCTTAAGCGGCGAGACACTCGATCCGTTAATTAACGTTTGAGTGTGTCTTCGGTTAGGAGTACTCAGATGTAGCTGTTTGGTTGCTTATCAAACACGAATGCGTTATCTACTTAACTAGGGTCTTATGTACCGAGGTATGGGAAAAACGTTATATTACTAGTTACAAATTAGTTAACAGGTTATAACTAAGTCGCGATCAATTATATCACTACGAAAAATATATTACCAGAACTCGCTTCTTCATGTAAAACATAATCACACCACCTACGTAAGAGATGTGTGAAACCTTTTTTGAATAATCCCTGCGGATGGGAGCAGCTTTATATCTGAGGCGGGTATTATTTTTCTTTGTCAGGCTATTAGCGTCCTATTCCAGCCGCCTCCTCTAGACATCTGGGAAATTGGATCATTTCCTAAAATAATAATGACATTAATAAAGAGAAAATTAACTTTTACATAATTTTATTTGACTTTGCTAACACGCGTCATTTACATTTGTGTATTTATCTTGCCACTAGTTTTAATTGAATCGTATTGCAAAAAGGTATATAGATACTTTTTTAGTTAGATATAGTTATAAACGTAAAGGATATAGTTACTTTCGGGCGTAATTACTTACTGCAGCTAATTGTTTCTGTTTTGGCATAAAGTTACTATTTAAATTTAGGTTATCAAGCCAAGATCAATGAAAGTGCTCAAGCATTTATAAATAATTTTGGGTGTTTGTATGTGTCTCTGTTGGGTTTACCACAATCATGGTAGTTAACTTATTTTTTATAAAATCTTGTGATAACTACACTCATTAAGCTATAATAATAAAAATACCCTATTGCACACAGTTAACATAATAATTACACAAGAAAGTATCATATATATTCGCTAGTAGTACAATTCAGGCAAATTGATTGCTTAAAACAATTTCTTTTTGCCACTGCCACATGCTTCAAAGCTATCTTATGAGCAATTAATTCTAATGGTACACATGAAAAAAATAGTCAGTAAGACAGGTGGCATATACTTATCTATGATAGATTTTCTCGTATTTTGTGGCTTAAAGTTGAGGCTATCATCACTAGATGAAGAAATAAGTGTGACACTGCACTCTGCCAATTTAGCAATTAGTGTTGTAAAGAGTATCGCCAGACTCGACTACTCAGGGCTGATTAGAATTTTATCAGTCCGGGTTCGTTCTGGTTTTACAGGAAAGCAGTCTGATCTTTGTGAATTTATTGGTGCACCTCATATCTTATGTTTTTGTCCAATTTATTAATCATTTTTTTCAACAACTTAATAGCTAGTAAGTAGCGTCGAGGTGCTCGTAGCGCAGTGGTGGCAGTGCACTTTGGTGCAACCTGCGGCACGCCCGTGTTTTGATGGTTGACTATTCCGACCATTTAAGTGATGTATGTCACAAGCATCTCCGTATTTCGGAAGGCACGTTAAGTCGTTGATCCTTGCTAATTTCGGTTGATATTAGTCGTAAAGCCTACTCGGAGGCCTTATGGCTTGACAACATCTGACAGCAAGGTTTAGTCGCTTGCCTTGCAAACACTCCTCCAACAATCCGCAACAGCTTGCGAGGTGGAGTATGGCTTAAACTACCTCATACTTGCGGTAAGGCCTTTTCCGAGTAGAGGGACGTTCCAGGCTAATCTTACTTTTTTTAGAGGGCGTCGATGTTTTTCAACAAACTCATCTCATCGCGTCACTAGAGCCAACTGTTGTTAACACAGGGTGCAAAAGCAGATGTTGCTTTAATCTAAGTTTGTTTCTTTTGTGTGGGACCAGTAATTGCATATTATATGACGCCGTTCGGCCAACTTGCGGGCCGAACTTCGCTACAATATTAACTGGCCGCGCTTCGTCGCTTTTTCGCTTAGCGCTGCGGTCGACGTGTTTAGACGGGCCTTTGAAAAGTTTTGCTCATCTTTTTTTGGTTATCCTTTACAGCAAGTGAATAAAATAAAACGTTGCCCGTCCGTTCAAAGTTCATTGACCTTATGGATGTTTTTTTTCTTGTTTGTATCTTGTAAGTGATCACCAATATACTTTGCTAAGTGCCAACTTTGTGATAAATATTAACTCAAGAAATGTTTAAAAGTGTAGCAGTTTAATATTTCAAATTCTGCGTGTTTTGAAGAAAAATTACCCCACACAATGGTCATTAAAAGAGCTTTTCTGGCTTTTGGTTAAGGTATTGTTACTTCAAAACACGCACAATCGTAAATATTCAAACGCTGGTAACGACACTTATTTTCAACTAGCGGTCCCCCGCGACTTCGTCCGCGCGTTTTGAGTTTGCTCCCTCCCCTCCCGCCGCAGCGTGATGTTTTATATCCTAAAGCCTTTCTCAATAAATAAGCTATCTATCTAACACAGAAATATTTTTTCAAATCGGTTCAGCAGTTCCTGAGATAAGCGCGTTCAAACCAACAAACTCTTCAGCTTTATAATATAATTAGCGCAAGCGCACGTTGTACTTAAGCTGCGAACATTATTTTGGTGCGGAGTTATGTTAAAACTGTGATAGCTCCTAAGATATTTATTGGAATCAAATGATATAAAGGGCAACTTGGTTTTAAATGAAACGCTCGTGATGATGAATGTATTTATTTTGATAATAAAAAATACCTGTGTGTATATTACACCTCTAAAAATGATGCATTATTTTTTTACAAATTTATTAACATAAAAAAGGTTGTAGTAAGTCAACCATAAAAGATAGACATATGCTGTCGCAGACTTTATTATAGAACTCTTAATGTTGAACAATCCTGTCATACATGATTTTTGTGTAACTTTAGCGGTTTCCGCAGCGTACGCAGCGGAAGCTCTCAAAAGGAATATCTTTCTCCCGTTTTCGCAACATTTTTCATTGCTGCTGTGGTCTTGTGAGTCGTATCTTTATGTTATATAGCTTAAAGCCTTCCTCGATAAATGGACTATCTAACATAAAAATATTTTTTCAAATCGGGTCAGTAGTTTCTGAGATTAGCGCGTTCAAACAAACAAACAAACAAACAAACAAAAAAACTCTTCAGCTTTATAATATTATAGTATAGATTAGTTTACTGTCGATCACGATACTGGGCTTTGGTGACTCTAATTACAACTAAGTACCACTTGTTACAGTCCAGAGTAAGATAATATCTTCTATTCAGCTTTAAAACTTTAAGGTAGGCAGTTATCTTAAAAAAAAAAACAAGGAGAATAAAAGTTAGGAGCACTTCCCAGAATTCTCTAAAGGCGTGTGTGCAGGTTTGGCAAAGAGTGTCATGACAGTGACAAAAAAATGAATGAAACTTGCCGATTCTTTGACGGAATATCTAGTAAAAAGCTCGTCAATGGGTCGCAGAGCGATGACACGTGCGACTGACCCAACGTGGCCAATTTCAATTCGCGTTTAGGTGACTCTACACTAGAGTGATGTTACGTTGTAAGTTCTAAATTTATTGCGGGACCAAATCATTTCAAGAAATATATTAACTCATTTTTTTAAAAGACATTATTAAACTTTCCGACTTGGTATAACCCTTATTTCCTTTTTACCTAGTATTGTTCTTCAAACATACTTAAGGGCACGATTATGTCTCCTATCTATTATTGTGTATTAATGTGTACGATACGTTCTATAAGTGAAGACTGCATGGGCATATTCGTTTTATATTTAACTTCTATATGTTTGTTTTCTAACAAGGAAAATATATAAAAAAAAGAATTGGTACAATACATACAAATATTCACTGTCTTTGTTGAAATTACACTCATTCACATGGTAAAGTGTCAAATCTCAACGCTAGATTGTTATGAAATGAATGCCTAGTAACAAACTTTTGAAAAATTAGTTTGAATAAATAAAATAAATAGTTGACTTAAAAGTTAAACACTTCAATTTATACTCGGATACGCAAGAACATTGCACTACATGGAAATTCTTTAGATAACTGAGCACGTATGTTACATTTTTAAAAACGTCATGGTATTTTGACATTGTGGTACTGTATTATACATCAGCATTTTGGTAGGAAGATGTGTCATGTTAACCGCTTACCGAATCTCATACAAAAAATAAAAAAAATGTCATTTAAGGGGGGTCCCATATATGAAACTAAAACCAAAAATTTTTTTTGTCAAACCTATGCATGTGGGATGTCTATGGATAGGTCTTTTAAAATGATATTGAGGTTCCTAAAACCATTTTCTTTTAAAGTCTAACGTTTCATAGCTATCCGCTTCCAAAGTGGTAAAATGGGCGTCCCCCCCCCCCCCCCATCTAACTTCTAAACCAAGAGAGTGTAAATTTTGCAAAAAATATATAACATAGATCGTAACAAATACTTTCAGCGAAAATTGGTTTGGACGGAATCGAACGAGAAGTTTTTGAGATATAGCATGTTTTCAACAACCGCAAACATATCTTTGTACTTTATACAAACACTATGAAAAACAAAGTTATATTTGCAGTCAACAAAATATTGTGGTATTTTACTAAGTAGAAGTAAGTGGATTCCCTAATTCAGTTAAAGTTGGCACGGAACCCTCAGTGCGCGAGTCCGACTCGCACTTGGCCGGTTTTTTTTTCTATCCTATGTGACTGATATTTTACCGCTATAACTAGATAGGTATCCACATTAATATTATAAAGCTGAAGAGTTTGTTTGTTAGAACGCGTTTATCTAAGGAACTATTAGACCGATTCTAAAATTATTTTTGTATTGTATAGCTTATTTATTGAGGAAGGTTTTAGGTTATAAAAATCACGCTGCGACGGGAGACGGGAAGGGAGGGAGCAAACTCATAACGCGCGGACGAATTTGCGGGGGACCGCTAGTATTAAATTAAAAATTCGTTACATTAAAGTTGTTGTTAAGAAGCAATGAAAATAATCTGCTGCCAAAAACTCTTTCGTAAAGCATTTAAGAAAACTAACTTATTTGGTTTTTCACGTCAATGCAGACATTAAATTCTTACAGTTTCTATTTTCAGCACTGAAACATTTTTCATATGCTCGGGATTGCAAAAGAATTAACCCTCTCGACCTCGAATTTAATAAATCCAACAATACGAACGCGCGGAATCATTCTGTAGTTTTTGCTCGTCAAGATTACGAGTATCAACCTCTTTAAATATACATTTCTGTTTTACTTTTACGCCTTGAAACCGAATTAACCTAAGCTCGAGATGTATATCGGAGTTTTGTCGTAAAATAGGATTTTCTACAACCTATGCGTATCTTATAAAATGTTTGTTAACTTATTTATATAGATATTGGACTTAAAATAGTTAGCAGGACCAATAATATATCAACTTCATTTACTCAATGCAGCGTTAACTTAAGGTTAACTATTTAAATTCCAATGAATTTTTAACCCTAAAATTTTCAAAGTCAGAGTATACAGACTTTTTTGCTCCATCTTCATCTCTGGCTCCACGTCTGGTCTAGTCTGGAGATAAGAGCAAACCCATTTCAAATAAAAAAAAATATCTCTACTTACGATTTAAATCGTAAGTAGAGATATTTTTTTATACTTACTATACTTTACGTAACGATACGATTTTTAGATACATTATATTTTTAAGAAAAAATACATTATATTTTATTTTAGTAATACGGGTGGCAGGTCGATGACATACACATCTGTTGATACATTATAGTTCCAATGATAGAAATCAAGTCTTATCTTACTACATATTTAATTACCCAACTGTACAGGAGCTCTATTTTTGAATCACTCGCTAGGATATGGCGTGTGATTTTCGTTCGAAACCAAACTAAATTTCAAAGAAAACCGAGCAAAATATATACGTAAATACTTACAATATTGAGTAATATTTTTTTTACTCCTGTGTGGAATTAAACTGTTTTTCATTCGATAATAGGACATAAATAAATGAATATCACACGCCATTTTTGCGCGAGTGATTCAAAAATAGAGCTCCAGTATTGTCACCAAACTGGTATGCACAGATACCATTCACATCACTCACAATAGGTGATATTAACCCCATACTTCGCCCGGTCGTATTGAACTGTGCGGGTGGAACACGCACGGATGCGACACGTTCACAGTGCCACTGTCCTATTTGAAAATATCAGCCCTTAACTCGTTATCAGGTGGTGTCACAATCAGCATTTGTGATTTTTGAATACCGCACTCCTGTGGCATTTAAAAATCAGTATCATTTAAAAATGTGATAAAACAGTATCATAAAAAATACGTGCTTGAAGTTTTTGTTGAACTAGTAAGAGACATACATGTCAATTATCTTTAGTGATTATCAAAATATACATTCCACAGCTGCATTGTGTTAGGTGCATTAAATTGATCGATACAACATTTATATTAAACAATATGTTTTTGCACTTAGTTTGTCATGCACCTATGTGCGTTAAAATGTCTTCAAACCTGAATATTGAGCTAATAAGTGTCAACAAATCCGTCCTAACAAAGTCCGCTTAAACAAAGTATTCAGGTTGATGACACAGCTCCGTGGAAGCCTTAGCGTTCCCGTTGAGCATTTGGGTTTTAAAGTTTCATCTCAAGAACAACAGGCACACTGTACCGCTCGTATTCAAAGAGACTGGGGAAAGAAAAAGAATAGAATGTCCTATAATTGACGCCCTTCGTGGTGTAGTGGCTCAGCACGCTGGGTTTCAAGGTGTCGCCGCTCCGAGGGCCCGGGTTCGAACCCCGGTCGAGGTCGGTCCCGGTCTCGGGTCTGGGTCTTGTGGTACCACCGATATGTACGATTTCCATTACACAAGTGCATTAGCTACTTACTTTGGGATCAGAGCAATGTATGTGATTTGTGTATAATATTTATGTAAAATTAAATTAATAGAATAATACTTATCCATACTTAGCAATTAAGTAAAATGTTATATCTCGTAGCAGACACGGTTTGACATGGTAACGTATCATAGTTTTTTTGTTAACATGCTTGCCTAACTGGTCATCAATTGCTGCATGGTATCAATACCTGCATAGTAAAGAAACATTTGTACTTATTAATACATTAAGTTTAATTACGTAACGGTATCTATGAACTATGGTTTTCGACCTGAAAGCAAGTGGTACAAGATTTTTTGGCAGATACTACTGTATTTATGAGGAAGAAACAATGTGTCACCAACTATTGGATTTCGACCAAACGTTAAAAGATAACAGTTCAAAATAGTGATTAGTACATTGCTACCGCCATATTAAAAACAAAGACATTTGGGTAGATGCAGAAAATTAATATTCCTATCGGAAAGGATACTAATTATATTGTAATAAGCTTCTTTAACGTTTTTTCCGTGAACCGCGCAAGGTAATCCACGCATTGTCTCGCCTCGTAAATCATCCACTATGTGGTAAGTGTTGCTCTTTATAATTTATTACTCCATCGGAAATTAATTATTCGGACGTCCCGAAGGCTGGCAACTTTCATTTTCCCATCATAATGGTTCTTGTGACTAATTTTTAAAGTTACACAGCCAAGAATTACCTTAAATTAAAATCAAAGACAATTTGTCACGAGTTCTAAGAAGAACCATTGATCAATGTGATTCTTGTTCCATTGTATTCAATTTCAGAGTAAAAGTATTCCAATGTTGTATGTCAAAAGATTCAATTATTCACTTGTAGTTTTTCATATTATAGTATTCATCTGGTCAAACCAATTTAGTTTTGAATGCAAAACCAGATAATAGTTCAAATCAATTATCACAATATGCTACATAGAATACATATTTTACAGTTTATGCGAGCGATTACTTACAGAAGATAGCAGCTAACTAAGCACTTACATACTGAGACCTTGTTATGTTTAAGGTTACTCTTCAGTATGGCAGATTAGAAAATAAGCTGGAATAAATAATTGAAAGTGTCTGAAAATGTAAAGCGGGCCGCAATCGAAAGCAAAACACATGCTAAAATATTGTTTCTTGAGGTAAAATAAACCTCGTCGACTGACTGCGTTCTCAAGAGCGCAAATCTGCATATAACAGCTTATTTCTGGATATGATATCATTTTCTTTGTAAGATAAGTGACGTTACGAACTCGTAATAGGTAGTTTTTCGAATTTTGTTCCTTATTTTCGGAAACTGCGCCGTGAGAATAGAATATGATTTAACTAGTAAGGGAAAAAATGTATACATTACATTCACAATTTTTATGATAAAGAAAACAAACGTTAAGCCAGAAGTATATCAATACACTCCGACTGACTAAATCTTGGGTCCAATCTGTGATTTTGAAGGTTATTCTCATTGACTGCGTCCCTTAATTGTGCCGCATCGTCGTAAAATATTTAATCGGCCATACGCGACTTTATTTTCGGCACTTACCGAAACAGGGAGGTACTCGCCTCTGTTCAGCCGATGTGTCGTTAATGCGGCGGTCATGTCCACCTTTCGGGTGCACTTGATAGCCAATAAAACTGCCTCCGTTTGGCACTGTTATGCGAATCTGATACTCTTATAAAGGCAACGAATTCCATTCAACGAGCAATATTATAAAAGGATTTCATTTCATAGAATTGGTATTGCGTACTTAATGGCAGGATTCAACGATACACGACGTATATAATAAGGATGTTATGTAAAACCGATAACAGAGCTAACAAGATTGTTTGACCGTATTTTTGTACGTAAACACGATTCTATTTTGCAAATACAAGCTGAATGCCCATAATCGGTCACATCGGCGCAAGCGGCGATCGTTATGATTTTTGGCTTCGATTCTGCTCGACAAGACGCCATGAGTAATGCATTGATACAGACCACAATACACTAGGTTTCTTTTTGCGAATCCTAGGAAACGGAGCGCAACGGATTCTGCATGAGGCATAACATTTGTTTGCGTGATAGATGTAATTAATAAAAAAATAGAAATTGCACTAATATTAGAACCTGTTGTGACCCATTTGGCAGGAAATCTATAATAGCCATCCAATTGTTTGAAAAGAAAATAGCTATCGTCATGTCTCTTAAATAAGTTTTCAGACAATATTAACCTCATAATAAAATTATAATGACTGGTTTTTAACCAATTTTAAAAGGACTGGAATGTGCGTACAAGATTTTTTTTTCTCTTACTTGACTGATTTGTCAGTTTAAAATAATACTTTTTGTTTATATTTACTGACTTTTAACCTATTAATATTATATATGTGAAAATATGTACCCTACCCTTCACGCTTCAACTGAGTTTTGATAAATCTATAGGTATACATTCAAATAGCACATAGCAATGATTATTTTGTGTGATTCGATATTAAGGCGGGTTAAGCCGCAGGCAAATGCTAGCATTTAAAATTAATATTATATTTCGCTTAATGCAATGCAATTAATAAATTAAGCAGAGAACACAGCTAGTGCTGTTATATTCTGTACCTAAACATACAAACATCAGGTTGTTATGTTGACAAGTGTGTATATACAGGCTTAATTAGTTACTTATGACAACTAAGATGAATCACTTGGAAGCCTGCGGGTAGTCGTAAACAATTTCAGTTGTTATAGCAGATGATCTCGATGATTTAATGGAGATTAATCGCCCCATTTCTCATCAGATGATCCTGTTTGATTGGACTGTCGAAATGGCAATTTCTCTAATCACAGAAGTTGCATCTCATTGGTAATAGGTATACAGTTTTCTATAAACTTTGACCAAAAACTGTTCTGATTATCATATTTTTTAAACAGTGGTTAGTAATTGTTATAATAAGAGAGACTAGCCACGAGAAATCACTTTAGTTAGCATAGGTTGTTTTTTGTAGCGATATATTCAAAACTAGCGCACCCAGCAAACTTTGTTTAGCCCTCAGCACCGTCCCGTCTAGCCCTGTAATTTTGAAAGTTAAGCGGTCACAGCCAACATTGTTTCACCCCGGTCCTGTTGCGCCCTAGTCCCAGCCGCATCAACAGCACGGTAGCTCAAATGGTAGAGCGTTTGGCCCGGTTAGCCATGAATTTGCTGGTTCGAGTCCCGCCAGTGCGCAAATTTTTGGTTTCTTATTTCATCTTTATGAATATAAAATATGACACTGTGAGTGTTAAAAACATTCTATCCATCGAACGCGTTAAAAAATATCTTATGTCCTTTTCCTGGTTCCAAGCTACGTCCCAACCATTTTTATCCAAATGGTTCAGCCGTTCTTAAGTTATAAATAGTATAACTAACACGACTTTATTTTATAATAGAATAAGAGTAATCTAAGGTTGTTTGTCGTCACACAGCTGTAGTTGGTCGTTCGCCCGCGGACCCATATTTACAAACAGCCTGTTATTTTTACGAGAGCCCACGACTCCGAGCTAAGCCTCGCCTTATGACGTCACCGTAGAATTATTGTACCGTCTGCTCCTAGCTTTAGTATGAATAATAAATTCAACATTTTCTTATTGCTTTACGAACACGTATGGTAACGCTTGGTTGCCAGTAAATTAAATTTGTTTTCTTTGCTTGAGCTGAGGATCAGGATTGCTTTATCAAATCCATTCATATTCAAATTTATATTGGTTGCAATGTGTTTGCACAGTATTTCATATGGTGTAAAGGTGTCCTAAATAAGCCTATTTGCATAAATAAGAGACTTTTTATGTTGTTTTCATTCGACTTGGGCAACCCTGCAACTTATTGAATGCTATTTAGATTATACAGCCAGTCAATCTCACATTTTGTAAAGGATACCTAGATAGGGGTACAGTATTTACTTGTCTTAATTTATATAAACACTCTTGAATTTTCCCTTGAAAATAAGACTAAGTATGTAACCGTTGTCGTCATCCATTACCATTTAAGGTTCCTATAGTAGATTAAAGTACCCGTCCAAATACCATGACTTAGCATGAAGGCGGAACGCGTCCGACGCGGCATTCCTCAGGATGGCATCCGTCATGGCGGGCGGCTTTGTCGGAATATCCTGACGGACGACCGTTCGTGTATGCGTCCAGAACGTAACTCAGGCGTTCGAGATTTGTGAGGCAGGATATGCTTGACTAGCATTCTTGTTTAAATTCATCATGTCTCAATGTTATAAAGAAATTGGTAAGGTATCAAGGCCTCCGTGGTGGGTAGGCTGGCACGCCAGTTTTCATAGAGCCGAATCTTGGATATCACGGTTTGATCTTCGGTCTCAGGTCTGGATTATCATCATCATAATCACCTAATGACCGTCCTTTGCTGAACATAGGCCTCCTCCACGGTTTCCCACAATGACTGGATGAGAGTGGTCTGCCTTCAGTGTGATCTTGCAATCTTTGCAAGGTTGTCTGTCCATCTTTTCGGTGGACGCATTACGTTGGTCTTTAATCAAAGTGTCTCTAATCTGAAACTTTTCTGCCCCAACGGCCATCAGTTTTTCGCGCTATGTGCCATGCCCATTACCACTTGTTTTAACTGATTTTCAGAGCAGGTCTGGATGTTGTGTCTCTGGTTTGTGTTTTGATTTACCTACTTTTGAATGAGAGCAGCGTGCGTGATGATATTCAATATTTATGATTATTTTTACCCGTTCGTTTTTCGCCTTATCTTGAAAGTAGGCACTCCGCACTCTGTTACACTGCTAAAATCACCAGTTTGCCTTGTTACGCCTACTTAGCGTTTGGAATATCTATAAATCGATAAGCTTCGGGCGCACAAGTAGAAAAATATTCTATCCGCTCTGAATAACAAGGAGAAAGAGTATCAAAACAAGCGTTGTTAAACTGTTGTTGTCAATAATACGAGAACATTGCGCTCGCTAATCGACTTACATACTTACGAGGGAGGAAAACAAATTGAGTAGAAGTTAGGCCCGTCCTCCGAGCTGCGAGTTATGTATAACGGTTTGTTAAAACTGAGACCACGGAACTTTGAAAACCCAGAAGTTTTAATGAAAGTATGTAGGTATTAAAATTACACTTTATAAAATTTTCTGATATCTTTTGTGAGAACATTGATATATCGATAGATTATTCAAGCAGTAGTTACTACTAACTGTTAGTAGTTATATGTAGATTATACGAAATAAAATGTTGTTACAGACTTATATTTGTCATCCTTGGTCAAAATTGCGACACGCTATTGTGTATCTATGAAATAGATGTGACATAGCTATTGTTTGACAAGAATGCAGTAGTAGAGGCAGTAAAGTTGGGACCGGGCTTTAACATAACTTGATTGTGATCGCAATTCGGAAGGTGAAGTAATATAAGCGCTTACAGAATTTAATTTTGATAGCGCTAAAAAAAAATATTGTGCTCGGGGGCACAAACGCAGACTCATAGTGACAGTGCGCTATGTCACTTGTTAGCGCTTTTAGCTCTTACCGAGCATCATAATCACAATCGCTTTCAGTTACGTTATAGCCCTGCCGATTTGTTTATTTTGCGACCTCCTCCGCTTCCGCACTCAGTATTGTTGTTTGGATGCAGCCGTACGAATATCTGGAAAGACGGTCACAGAGGTGGATGGGAGCAATTCATGTTTAGCTACTGTGGACTTGAGTACCTTTTGAATGCAGTATTTTAGCTTAAATTAGTGAACTAGGTATTTGGCGTTTTATATTTTGAATGATATCAAGATTATTTTTTGCAATAGATTTTGAAAATGATGAAAAATCTTTCTTATTTGAACGTTATGCACAAATTTGACTATTTTGAAGAAGTATTTCTTTTTAACACCAAATGAAGATTTTGTAAAAGTTTTTCGTGAAACCTCAAAGATAAATCAACTATTCAATAACAATAATACCTATTCACATGTTAAAAAAAATATGATTACCGCAAATAATAAGTAGTAATGGTCCATAAGTGGGTCTTCTGCGCTTAGTTCGAATATGTTTTGTAAAGCTGACGGCAAACATTCGATTCCCGATTACAGCACAGCAGGGACCGCCGCGCTAATCGAAAACCCTTCATGCATATCAACATCTCATGCATACGTTTTTACGTCTGTCAACATTACTCATTGTGATTCGCAATCAAAACTGATGGTTTTCATCGCATTTCGTTGTAGCGCGTAACAGCGCACATGCATATTATGAAAGCTATCAAACTGGTTGAATAGAATAGCATACAGAACGAAATGTAGAATATCTAGTCTCACTAATCTAATCCTTTAATAGTGAGACCGTCAAAATACTCATGTCACGTTTAATTTGGGTATGATATAAGTTTTTGTTTTCGAACTGTTAGTAGATTAATTCGACAATCATATGAGTAGAAGATAGGTTCCACTATATAATTTGAGAGATTGGGAAGTTATTTTCCCAGTAAAGCTATCTATCTGAATTATGAAACAAAATGAAATTCAGCTTGAATATTATTCACTAAGTACAAGCAACTCGAACAAGCGTTAAATATACGCTTTGAAGTAGTGACAAAAATTGTACCTCCCAAAGAGTTAAATACATTGAAGTCCGTTGAATTTGAATTTATTCAAATAGTTTTGTGCAAATTTGGTTGCAGCGAAAACGTTTATTCCAGGGAGCTAGTTCCAAATGAGCGAAGCAGTTAGTTTCGGACCAGGTAGGTACAATTGCCAGCATGACAGATTTTAAAAAAAAATACCGAAACCTAAAAAAGGAGTGAACCAATTTAATGTTAATGTATATGATATTGTTAGAATTTGATATGTATGTTTGTATATTTGTACGTTAGTTCACGAATTTCTCGGAAACGAGAAGTCATAGCAAGATGACTCTTCTTAGTTCCATTAGATATATTTAACTGTTCAATAGGGTACAGTGTAAATTTCATCAAAATCGGTCTAGTAGATTCTGAGGTATGGATAAATACATGCAACAAAAATCATGAAATAAAAAATAATTTGAAAAATTCAACCGCTTTAAAAAAAACGACTAAAACATAAAATAACACATTTTTTCTTTTTAGGAGAAAAATATTTATTTGGAGTTTGTACACCATCAATCTACACTCATCACGCACCGACTCTATATGAATTTGTTTCTCATAAGTAGAGGATTTTTTTTTAGCTTTTAGTCAGTTTTTTGTTGAAAAATAAACCTTATCATACATCAAAGTTGAGATGACGGTTAGCCTGCAAATATCTAGGTACTTATAAAAATATCACACTTTCTGCGTATAATGATTTTAATTAAACTAATTTTCATACACGACTGCTTTGCACATCCGCATTATGAGATGTGAATCTTGAAAGCCTATAAATATTAAATGTTCCGAGTGTAATAAACCAGGTAAGAGTGTGGACAATGGACTTGGCTTTGTCCAAGTTTTTGTGCATTGCTTTGTGCGCAGAAACAATGAGAGCCGCCATTGGTGAGCTAGACTGTGGATGTTGTACATTGTTTTGTTATATTGTTTATTTGATAGCTACGGGTATGGTTTCTCTCGATGGCTCGAGTTTTGCTAGCTGTGTGCAGTATGCTTACGATATTTTTTTAACAATCGGATTTAAATCAATGTGTGTAATACTATCTATCATTTTTTATCATTAACCATCTGTAATTTGCTTTGACTGTTCCTTCCTTTTTTGTTGTTGAATAACGGATGTTACCTATATGCAAACTATAGTCAAAGGTAGTTAGCTAACCTTGGTCTGGAGATAGTATTTCGTACTGACATGTTGATTAAAAGAAATTTTATTATTAGTTGTCGAGTTGTCGACGAGTACATCTACCTGGGACAAGTGATCCAATTGTCTCGTATTGTAAGTCCAACTTTGAGAAAGAGGTCTATCGACGAATCCAACTTAGCTGAGCAGCGTTCGGGAAATTGCGCAAGAGCGTCTTCTTATCTCAATTACCTCATTGTCTGTCTGAAGACGGAAGTGTTCAACCAGTGTGTGTTACTAGTGATGACATACGGATTCGAAACATAGTCTCTTAACTATGTGCCTTATTAAAAAGTTTAAAATCACACAACGAACGATGGAGAGGGCTATGCTGGGTGTTTCTCTGCGGGATCGAATCAGAATTGACTAGATACGTATACGAACTAAGGTAACGGATATAGCCTCGAGAATCAGTAAGCTCAAGTTGCAATGGGCAGGGCACATAGTGCGAAGAACTGATGGCAGTTGGGGCAGAAAATTTCTAGATTGGAGGCCCTTTGACCACAGACGCAGCGTAGGTCGTCGACCGACAAGATGGACAGACGACCTTGTAAAGATCGCAGGATCAAACTGGATGCAGACCGCTAGTGATCGGTCGCTGTGGAAAGCCGTGGGGGACGCCTATGTTTAGCTGTGGACGTCCTTTAGCTGATGATGATGATGAGAAATTTTAAAGGGACAAAAATATTATTGTAGTATTCTTTTTTAGTAGGACAAAACCAGGCAGAATGTATTTAGGAAATAGCCATAAGACTGGTCGAGATTAGTCATTGTATAGCGTGCTGTATCCTCGTGTAGATGATCTAAGACTTCCATCGGCGTTTTCTAAGCGCGCGGCTTTATTGCGATACAAGTTCTAACAATGTATGTTTATCTTACAGGCGTCATTAGATTTGTTGAAGTGCGCTGAATTAACAACACAAGTAATAACCACCGCTGTATTGTCATTCACGATGTATGTAGACATGTTGATTGTGTAACTGTGTCAATATTATATGACAAAAGTATCAAATAAAACATATTATGTCATAAAATTGTTTGCTAGAAATTGAAGTATTGTTTATAAAGAGGTATTAAATTGATAAGTAAAAAACAGTTATCTAGTCATTATACACCAAAATATCATTATTATAAATATTTGATACAATGTAACACTATTTATAAGTTTTAGTAAAATGTTTGTAATTTAAATATACTAATGTAAAACTCTCTATGAATAAAGCCGTTTAATCAGGTATCTAACAAGCTGCGACGGTAATAAACTGTAAAGTTACCCAGCATAACGCGAAAGGTGCTAAAATTACATGTACTACAATTCGTAGCACCGGTGCAAAAATTACACGTACAAGGCATAGCATCGTCGTATGGGCGCTACGGAGCTACGGCGTAGCGCATAAAGGCGGGGCCACACGAGCGGCGTTGACAGTAATTGGACGGTTGTCGCGTTATTGCGAATAAAGAGAGAGCTGTCCCGTGTACCAAACGTTTTGAGCTAAGTATGGCCGATGTTTTGTGTTGTGAATGCTCTTATTAAGCGACATAAGAGGAGGGAAAATGTGCTGGGATTTTTGAGCTAAAATTCATTTTTTTAGAATTGTATTTTATTTATAAATAATCTCTTTAAGCCCTATTATGTAATATCAAAAAGTAGCATTTGCTACCAAGTTGGTCACAGTTTGATTTAAACTTAGAAGAAATTATATAACCCTCCATGTTGAACCACCGCCGATCACAAATTATAGAAAACACTTTTTCTTTAACAGAGTGGCTACTAACTTTAACAAAAATTATACTCAACATATAGACTTATTTACTGTGAGACCAAATCATTTTAAGAAATATATTAACTCTTCTTTTTTTGAATACACATTATTAACCTATCAAGCTTGGTATGACCTCTTCTTTTTATCTGGTATTGTTCTTCGAACATATTTTATGGCACGATTATTGTCTTCTGTCTATTGTTGTATATTGATGTGTGCGATAGGGTCTATAAGTGAAAACTAGATAGGCATATTAGTTTTATATCTCCCGTAATCATTATACATGTATTATATTGCTGTTTGTTTTCCAACAAGTAAAAATAAAAATAAATAAAATAAAAAACTTAATTTCAAGCACAAAGCATGTTTTAAGAAATTGGTCATATTGTAATTTAGTGCAAAAGCGTATTTGGTATTGTATTAAGCCATACTTCATATTAAGTCAGTTTATTTCCAAAACCAATTGTATATAATTACAATTGGTTTTGGAAATAAACTGACACATTCGATGCCGGACCGACTCGGTTCAAGAATGTGATGAGATCCCTTGATAACCTCAACCAAGCGTCACACACCGAACTTGTACCTGAAAGTATGTTGTAGCTCTTTGTGTGTGTTCATAATTTAATGATTATACAATTCTACTTTTCATAATTTTGTTTTAAGTTTTCAATTATTAATATTTTTGCGTATATTGTTAAATAAATTAAATAAAAAGCTAATTTCAGGACAAAGTTTCATAGCTAGTGTTAGTAAGTATTATGGTTACATTTGAGATTTTCAATTCATTATCCAATTCATTAAATTATATTATTATTTTTCATGATTTAATATTCCACATGACTTAATTAACTAACCAATATTTCAAGCTGATAATTTAAAAATAACATTAAGTATAAATAGACTTTCAATAATAATATAATTTAAACACATTTCAATTTAATAAAAACATGTTGGTGGAAAGGTAACCAGGAAAAGGACATAGGATAGTTTTTATCCCATTAGACGGGACCGGGGCTGGGTAGGACGGGGCCAGGGTAAAACGGTAGAGAAGTAGCTTAGAACTAATGGAAGGACAGGAGATACTTTTTATCCCGATTTACAGGGCCGGGGCTGGGTGGGGACGGGATCAGGGCGAAACGATGTTCGCTGGGACCGCTTAACTTTTAAAATTACGGGGCTGGGTGGAATGGGAATGGATGCGAAGCAAAGTTCGACGGGTCGTCAAAACTTAGTATCATAAAAATATTAAGCCAGATATTCAAAGCCGAAGAAAAAATACAGGGGTATTTTTTGTAGCCCCTATTTTATCATAGCAGCCCGTGAGTCGCGGCCTCTATAAATAGCGGATAAAACAACGCGGCCAACTAATCATTTTACTTCTTCACACACTTACGATTATAGAGGTTTATAACCGTGCTCTATTAATACTCGTTACTCCATTCTGTAGTATGTTGTTTTAGGATTCTCAGGCAAACAAATGCCTTGTTGCTTTTACAAGAGAATTATTTTACCTAGGTTATTTCATATTATTAATAGTTTGATGCTTACAGATTCTATGCGCTGGATAGTTTAAACTTTGTTTTGTTTTATGTTAAGTCAAACCTTTGTTTTAAATAAATAAAATATTAGAGAAAAAATATTTTTTATTTAGTTAGTTGTGGTAACTTCCTTTTTTTAAATGGTAAAAAATGGATTCAGTAATACGTTAATACTTGTTATTTGTATCTGTGACCAAGTTAGACTATCATATTTAAATAACTCTGATTTTATAATACTACCGAAAAGACGTAAGATTTTTGTATTCACTATATATTTTTTCATTCTGCTCGGTGTGTCCCGCCCTGAGGCCGTATATTTATCGGACGGTTTATATGCGATCCGATATTTTACACATCGTTGCATTTCCCGGGAACTATTTTGTTTATCTTGGCTTTATTTATGTGCTTTCTGCGTGGCCTGAAATAATATGTTTACTTTCTCAGCAATTTTGTACAGAAAAAATATAGCAGGAAAATCTTAAAAACATAACTTTAATACGCTATTTTTTGAACCGTGCTTAAATCAAATCTTAACTGATAACATAGTTGATTTAACTGACTACGGAGCTTCTTGTTTTGTTAGCTGTATCAACATCTCAGTTGTAACTCAGCTCTGTTTGTGGTTTTCGCCTTAGTCCACACAAACCACACTCAACTCAGTATTCATTTACCTTTCAAGTTATCTTTAATTCAGCCTGGGGTGAGCTTTTTCTTTATGATCGTTAGCCTTATAATTGAGAGTCGTGATCATTACGCTCGTATCTATTATAAAGAACAAGTTCTATAGAAAAAGCTAGGCAGTTAGAAATACATCAGGATTCAAGGAAATATTCAACCGGGAGTCCAGTAATAGATGCAAGTTATAACCGCAAAAAACGACCTACAGATTAGCAGAAACGAACTGGACGCTTCTTATTTCCGATACGTCCGAGCCAGCCTCGTATTTTACAGAGGACTAAGTTTTATCAAAATTAATTTCATATCCCATGTCCCAAAGACATTCTATCGGCTGATCTACCCATTTTGAAGGGAAATTTAGAACGGGTATGAATCATGATTCAATTTTAATTTTATGTCTCCATTCTATGGGAGAATTTTTGATTTGCTGTAATGTGTTTGATTTGCAGAGTAAATTACGGTCTAGTTAGTAACGAAACGTTTGGTTTGTTTTACTACAAACAAATACAAACGCAAAGGCAATTCGTTAATCGTAATTAATCTTGAGTTGTTCATGCAAACAAATACATATTTATATTAAAATCGATGACCAAACTACGTATTTAGGCATACGTTAGCAACATAATATTTTTTATTATTTACATTAGAAGAACAGGTAAAAAAAAACATAAGCACAATTTACTTGTCCCTACCCGGGAAAAGGTTTTCAGAGTTATTTCATTGCGAGATGTTTCGAGGCTAAGGTATGGCCGACATCCGCAGAAGTCGCGGTCGCTTTGTATAAATAGATGGGATACAATGGAATGTGAATAGTCAGGTAAACCAGTTAACTGGAAATAGGAGAAGATAAATAAAGTATTTTTGGTCATACAAATCTAAACTGAATGCCACTTATTTTTGCTACGTATTCAAGAATCCCTTATAAGACTTTACTCTTTGTTTTTTTTATAAGACTATAATAGTCACTCTTGCCAATTTCGACTACGGAGGCCAGTCACAACGACTAACCGACTGCGCTTGATATTTTATAGTGCAAAAGTGTGTGCGCAAACACAGGTGCACTCTCTATTCCTTCCACTCTCATAGCCCGATGGAACAGCAATCTGACACAACCGGAGAGAAATCAGGCGCAGGACAAACGGCTTTTACGTGCTTTTCCGAGGCACGGGGGTGAAATACCGCCAACTTCCAAACTCTGGGCTACCTTAACAATTTCTGAACAGAAAAACTCAGGTATAAATTTTTGGCCCCACCCGGGATCGAACCCGAGACCTCTAGCGCAGCCGTCGCTTTAAAGTGCGACCCTATTACCGCTGCGCCACAGAGGCAGTTGTTTAAGGACTTTAACGTTGTGTGTTAAGTCTCAACAGCCTCCTAAAAATAAAACCTTATCAAATTGCCTACTTGTCTGCATCTCCAGACACACTCCACCGCGTCGTAGTTTCCAATTACATCGACTCAAAATAGCGTGAATGGCGAAGAGGAGAGAATTTGCGCTGTAAGAGGTGTTCATTACAAGCTAGGTACCTGACTATTTATTTGGCCCGCAGATTGATGCCGAGCGTGCCTGCATAGCGGCGCACATCCATTTCGGAAAGTAATTTAGCTGGTGTTTTGGCTGAAAATCGCATCTGCTTACTTCATCATGAAATATATCATTATAAAGTACTAGGTTATAAGACCCCTTACACACTGCGACTTTTAGATCGATGCATCGAGACTTACGCAATGAACACATTTAATTCGGCATCAATGCTGTTGTGAGTTAGTGTCTTGAATGTATATTGGCGACTGTATCGCTACTAACGCGCCGTAGCATCGATGCAGTAGCCAATATACAGTACTGTAATAAGGAGACTCGTAGTTAAACAGTGTAGTCAACAGCAATGGGTTCTATATCAGAACTTCCATAAATTACAATCGATGGGTGGTTAATGATAGAGCGCTCCAACAACTTGAATGCCACTCTGTTGTATGGACACCAAACGAGTGCTCAATAGCGTCTACAACTGGCAGACTTGCTCCGCCGCGCTGTCCACTCTCTATGGTTACTTCTATGAATCTATCTGCCTAACTAGTGCCTTGTAGGGTGTTCCTATAGCTTGAATGCCACCTTCTAGGTCACTAGGGTCTTTAAGGTGAAACTATGGATAGAAACTGGTTGTAGACTATGTTTGAGACTAGGCTTGTGTAGTACATGTACGATGTACTATTAGGAATTAGTTCATGCATGTGACCGAGTACGAACTATTCACTTCTGGTCGTTCAAGTCGGTCTTAAGTACATTTCATTAAGCAAATCTTGTTCGTCTATAGTTCAGTTTAGCTCGCAAGAGCCGACTAAGAACGAATAATTCCAAGTGTCACAGTGAGTTGAACGATTACAAACGTGATGGAAGATGTACTAGATTGCGCGAGAACGAGACAGACGCGTGTGCGTGAGTGTGACGGAAAATGAACTAGTAAAGCGAGAACGAGACGGACGCGTGTGCCAGAGCGTGATAGAAGATGTATTAAATTGAACGACATTGACGTAAGACCATATTCGCTGTGTACGACGGACGACTAATGTCAGAGGAATCGGTGAACCATTGAACTAATAGTACTAAAAGACCGAACTAGTTCCTTTGAGCAATTGTACTAGTTTGGAGCGCTCCATTCAGTGTCCTATTAAGAACAAGACTAATTGAGACACCAACACAAAGTTTTAGTCGAGTTTATGAGGATCAAGAGACATAAGTAGTTGCCATTAGACAATGTACAGACAACTGTATCTAGTGGTGCGAAGTGGTACTATACACGGTCTCAGGACATACGTGGGAAAAACTGGTAGTAGCCGCGTGTTAACTGACAGGTAGCGCCATCTAGTAGTGAGTAGTGGTACCAAATAATTGCGCGTCTTACAGAACATAATTTGTCAAAATCCAGCTTCTGCATCGCAACTGCATTGATATTGACGCGCATGAGCATCGCGATTGTATCGTTGCTAAAAATTGCGTAAGTGTTTAAAGGTTGACATTTTGCGACTGCATCGATGCTGCATCTCGACTGCGGCTGCTAAAAGTCGCATTGTGAAAAGGGTCCTTAATTTAATTAATATTATTTGTTTTTGATTTACTGCAAGAAACCAGTTATCTTGGTATCGACTACTTAGCAGAGCCGACCTCACTTAAAGTTGGAAAAGGCTAAGACAAAAAATAACTTTGAAGTACAAACAATTGTCTATCTGTTTTAGGGTTCCGTAGCCGAATGGCAAAACACGGAACCCTTATAGTTTCGTTATGTCTGTCTGTCTGTCTGTCCGTCCGTATGTCACAGCCATTTTATTCTGTAACTATAAGCATTACACTGTTGAAATTTAGTAGGAAGATGTATCCTGTTAACCGCTTACCGATTCATATACAAAAAACAAAAAATAGTGTCATTTAAGGGGGGCTCCCATACATGAAACTAAAACCAAACAAATGTTTATAGTCAAACCTACGCGTGTGGGGTGTCTATGGATAGGTCTTTTAAAATGACATCGAGGTTCCTACAACCATTTTTTTAAAGTCTAACGTTTCATAGCTAGACGCTTCCAAAGTGGTAAAATGGGCATTCCCCTATCTAACTTCTAAACCAAGAAAGTGTAAATTTTGAAAAAAATATATAATATAGATCGTAAGAAACTCTTTCAACGAAAATTGGTTTGGACGAGATCGAACGAGCAGTTTTTGAGATATACCATGTTTTCAAAAACCGCAAACATAACTTTGTACTTCATACAAACACTATGAAAAACAAAGTTATATTTGGTGTCAACAAAATATTGTGGTATTTCACTAAGTGGAAGTAGGTGGATTTCCTAATTCAGTTAAATTGGCACGGAACCCTCAGTGCGGGAGTTCGACTCGCACTTGGCTGGTTTTTTTAGGGTTCCGTAGCCGAATGGCAAAAAACGGAACCCTTATAGTTTCGTCAAGTCTGTCTGTCTGTCTGTCTGTCTGTCCGTCCGTATGTCACAGCCATTTTATTCTGTAACTAAAAGCATCACACTGTTGAAATTTGGTAGGAGTATGTATCCTGTTAACCGCTTTACGATTCTCATACAAAAAATAAAAAATAATGACATTGAAGGGGGGGGCTCCCATACATGAAACTAAAACCAAAAACTTTTTTTTTTGTCAAACCTATACGTGTGGGGTGTCCATAGACAGGTCTTTTAAAATGACGTAGAGGTTTCTAAAACCATTTTCTTTTAAAGTATAACGTTTCATAGCTAGACGCTTCCAAAGTGGTACAATGGGCGTCCCCCCATCTAACTTCTAAACTAAGCGAGTGTAAATTATAAAAAAAAAGTTTTGTAGATCTTAACAAATACTTTCAACAAAAATTGGTTTGGACGGGATCGAACAAGAAGTTTTTGTGATATAGCACATTTTCAACAACCGCAAACATAACTTTGTACTTCATACAAACACTATGAAAAACAAAGTTATATTTGGTGTCAACAAAATATTGTGGTATTTCACTAAGTGGAAGTAAGTGGTTTCCCTAATTCAGTTAAAGTTGGCACGGAACCCTCAGTGCGCGAGTCCGACTCGCACTTGGTCGTTTTTTTTAAACATCTATCGAACAGACTTAAATAAATGTACCTTTTGCCGTCAGTAGTAGTCACGTATTTCTCGTTATCCTTTTTCAGAACACATGTTCAGATCAAACGCCGAATCTTCGGTATAACTCATATGAGAGATCCGTCATGTGTCTTATGTTATTCCGAAGGTCGTCTCTGACTGAGCGCGTGTAAGAATAATCGAGTGAATATTTGAAGTCAAGAGTTTGGGAGGGTCGTGGTATTCACAGTCGGAATCAATTGCAAATGGGTTTGCATGGTTTGCACTGCCTAAATTTGCTTAATAATAATATTTTTTGTAGCTTTAAGGCCGACATTTGGCAACAATCACCGGAATATAAGCAATGACGTCGCCTAAGATATAACTTAAAATTTCATAATTGCGTAGCCATCAAGAGGCTGATATTTTAAATTTGGTATATTAAATTCAGTTACTTTTCTCTCTATTAGTCTTTTGTCATCTGTATACACATAACTGTCGTTATAAAAGTAGTATAATATTATTTATTACTTCTGTTAGCCAGGCAAAACAGCATGAATCTGTGTAGCTAAAGTTGTTTGTTTGTATCCACTATATTCATATGAGAAGAACAACTTAATTGACCCAGTGACATGCCCTGCCTTTACCGTGTGTAACCATCCTAATCGTCAAAGTGTCCGCAACTTAGAACGAGCTTAAAGTACAGTTAGCGTCAAAATTATACCTTTACTTTAACAAACGTTAACACTTAAGGTCAGGGCCCACTATACTACACCATATAGGAGCTTATCAGACATAAAAAGCAACACGATACGCTCTACTATTCCCACTGAATGGATCCAAAACCAAAGTACACACTGTGACTTTAAGCATCGATGCAGTCGCGCGTTTTGAAAACGCGCTTCAGCATCGCGTTTCACACAATGAACAGATTTAATTTAGCATTGACGCAGGCGCACGTTAGTATCGACTTATTCGCCAAAATTCAGTACATAATTTGACAATGTATAGCTTCTGCATCGCGACTGTATCGATACTAACGCGCGTTAGTATCGCGACTGCATCGCTGCTAAAAGTCGCAGTGTGAAAAGGGTCTTAAGCGTTCAGTCTCACCGTTATTTGGAGCGTATTTTGCCGGTGCTGACACGCTTCGTGCATAACGTGACATGCTGGTCGGTGACGAAACGGTCTAGTGGGAAAAGTGTCATAGTTTTCATTATTTTTTTGCCCGACACTTTCCTAGCACAGTCAACCTATGATACATTGTAGTGGGCAGAAACTTTAACAAAAGGCTATACGGTTGATGGAATAACATGTGTTTATAGTTGTTTCTGAGGCCGAATGTACTGTACCGCACGTAGAACACAAACGAGCGATAAACGTAACTCCGTGTCGCGTTACACTAGAACTATGTTGTTTGAGCGCTGAACGTCAATTTTTTCAAGTTATTAGGGATATTAATTTTGAAATGTTGTCCTCTCTGTTTATGCTGAGCACAAAAGATTTTAAAGGCAACTTTCGTATATCGCTGCTTCTGCTTTTGTAATTTAAAATATAAGATTCGATTTTGAGATAGAACATTGTGTAGTTTATGGAGACTGCACTGAAATATTAATTTATTTTTTTTGCAAATTGTGGTTTCCTGTTTTATAAATAAAGCGTTTTCTCAAAATTACTTTTTAATTGCCTCAAATTTATCTTTAGTCAGAGTTTTATCACCGATCTTTTATCTCCAACCTTCGACTTACGTAAATAAAATCTTTTTGTGTAGTTTATTAAAAACCACACTATTTACATTGGTAACATCAACTTGTGAACGTTAATATATATAATATGGAATATATGAAATCTTCATAAATCATACATACTTGCGAATATATGAAAAGTTTTAAACACCAACAGCGCGTTTTATTACAAGAATGAAAACGCGCGCTGCTTATCATAGAATTCTAGTTCGTTTGCTTCAGTCCAATCTAGCGATTGCTGGTAAAAATCTCAATCGTTTCAAGGATCCAGGTAATAATCCTTTGTCGGAGCTCGTAACATTCCACCATCCAATAGACCAGCTGATTGTGAGCTGCAGGGGTATAACGTAACGGAAGCGATTGCACATTGCAATCCGTGTATCGCATTGGCGAAGTATAAATTATACACACGAGCAGCATTTTATTGTCGAGATCAAATAACGGAAGCCGCAGTCGTTATCAGCAACGTGTTGGTCGCAAAAGTGTTTTTTCGATGGCTTTACAAAAATGGCGTCGCGCATACCCCACTTCGCTAAAATATTTTTTCTTCGGATCAAAACTATTTTTTTTTATTTGGTTACTATAAATAATGCATAAGATCTCATCACAACTATACTGAAATCAGTTCCTTTTTCTTAGATTCATCAATTTACTGTATTTACTAGCTTAGTATCGATAAGAATCAAAGGCACTTGCAAAAAATATATCATTTAAAGTCTGATAGAGAGAAATTGCACTTAATTCTTGTTTCAGTACACTTATTAGGCCGCATTTTCAAATTTCCACACGAATTATCGAATTTTTGCTCATTAAAAAAAATACTGTACCATTTTGGGATTGCGATGGATTACCTTACGAGGCTTAAAATTAACGTACGAATACGGTAATTACCAAATGTCTGGAATCACTGAATAGAGCAGTGCTTTGTTTGGGAGCTTTCAGATCAATGCTATCATGACGTTAATAACTATTGTAATGTGAAAACGATCGGAGTATGTAATCGGTCTGCCAATATTAAGCGCAACGCGATTCGCTGGCAGTTAATTGAAAACGTATCCGGCTCCGGAGACGGCAGGGCTGCCTGACAGCCGTAAGGTCGGATAGACGGGAAGAAATGGATTTACCGTTCGCGAGTAACTTCTAGAGTAGTAGCCACTCCATCTTTATTAAAGACACCGAACTTTGCGTAGCTTTGAGTAGGCTATAAAAAATAGTAGATTTGATATCGCGATTTATTATCATTTTATTTACTTTTTGTCAGTGCTGGATTAATATTAATATTTGTCATTTGTTATCATGAACCGTTACTGTAACCACGCGTTATTTGTGGTTGTTTAAATAAGGCAGTCGTAACAACATTTGAGATAACAATTATTTATTTATTTAATGACTTTTTTTTCGCAAATCATGGTGTACAAAGGTGGACTTAATGCTAAAAGTATTCTCTGCTTGTCAAACCTTTAGGTCAAGCAAATATAATGGTTAATTGTTGCGGTAGATGTGCATTGGATTTGGATATGTTTGGGTCCTTCTGGACAATATTCTCCCTGGTTTGCAGCTCTCCAAAATGTAGAAACTCTGAGTTATTAACTAAAAATTTTTTTTTTTTTTTTTAGTATTGTGCAAAAAAAAAAGATGTTTTTAAAGATCACAAAATTTGTTATCGTTCCCAAACAATATACCAAAATGCAGCTTTACTTCAATTATTGCAACCTGTGTCGAAAGTCTCGACAAAGTTCCCTGTAAAACCACCAGGTGGCGCTCGAAAAATGCCATAACAAAATTAGGGTTTTCGTGTATTTATTGATCGAGAAGAATTTTCGAATGAAGCTTAAAAATTACAAATATTTTTTAAGATTTATTAAACATACAAGCTACATGAGTTAAAATGATATTTATTGAATTAGAAAATCATAAAATTGAAGTTGTCTACGCGAAATGTCAAAAATGTTGCATCAGACTACCAGCGCTGAGCGTATTGTTCAATATGACTGGGCTAAAATTCAAGTTTACTTGAAAAACAATTTGCATATATGCTGAATGATTTCCAAGTACTTTTAAAATATCTTTTATTAATTTTCTTAAATACTTTATAATAGACTTTTAAAACATGTAGTATAATACTTACCTTCAATTTTTAAGCTGCTTTCAAAGTGCTATACCTTCTGGGTAACTAGGTTATAAGTACAGTTTATGATTACACCTATGTTAGTGAGTAACACCTAGTACGCATGCATGAATAAATGAAATAAATAAATCTCAACTTTTTTATATCACTAATTAATGTACGTACAATACGTATTAAAATTAAAATGTTATGTTTAAAAATCCCTAATGAATGATGTGATAAATAAGATAGCCAAGAGCAAAGCTTTGAACAAGCTTGCGCAATTACTACAAAGCAGAACCTGTTCTACACCTCCAACATCTGGTGCCTTTTAGTTCTGAAGTTGTTCAGTCCGCAACAAACTACTTGGAAAAGAAAATCATAACGATAATTAACTTTGCATGTATAGGGGTCCATTGAATTGCAATTGTTTGCGTTGAAATGTATGATGCGTAAATATTCTATTAATTCTTTCAAAAGTAACTTTCTTAATTAGTTGATCAGCATTTTGATACGCGTTAAAACAAATACATGAAAATAATTTCATATAAGATAGTTGTTTCAGACAGAGAGCTTTAGAGAAGCTTTGATATTTTTTCCTACTTCAAAAAAAGTTAAGGCTTCCTGACACTCGTGAAAATTTTTATAAGTGTATGTATGTTTGTATATTTGTTTCAGAATTTCGACTGCCAAACACTAATTGCGTAAAAATAAAATATTTTTATTTCATTACAGACGCACGACCGACGGCAATCATAAGGGATTTTTAAGTCTAACGTTATTGGGAACACCTCTGAATTGGACCTAACGAAAGCTTTTGATTTAATATCGCTATGTACAATAGTATTTTGCTATAGCCCTAATTGTATAGACTCAAATTTGTCCAACAGCATGCTCTCAATTCGACGAAATAAAAAGTGAGCAGCCTCACGCGAGCGGAGGCAGATCCAATGAGAGAGGATCGACATTACAACTACCTTGGATATTTCACAAGTTTCAGTGTACCCTTAATTCTTCTTCCTTCTCCTTCTTTACATAGCAGATGTTTTAAATAAGTATGTTTTGTAAACATGCATGTTAATTAAACCAAACTGCTCTGATTCTAATGAGATATATATCATAATTCTCGCTAGTTATTTTTCCTCACTTTGAAGTTGAGATAAAAACAATGTACCTTAGAATTCATTGTTCTAGTTTATGCTTACTTATAAAAAAAAACAATATCATTTCTTGAATTGCTTTACAAATACCTTTTCAGCTGTTGCAATACCTATATACAAACACGTATACACACATTTTAGAACAACCTATCAATGTTTATGTTTAATAAACTTTTTCATTCATAGTCAAATGTGATCATCCATTAGCTCGGAAGAGTCAGCACTGTAAACCTTATTAATGTGGTCGTTACAAAGTTTTGTTTTTGATATAACTGCGATTCAGTACGGCAGGTGGGTGAGGACACCACAATGCACTATTAGCTACCGACCACTCACTAAAGTTAGTTGCCAGCGATTGGATAATTCTGAGTTCAGTGACAACCCATTTGATTATTTACTTTGGGATATAGGAAGGAACAAATACAAAGCTCATTGTTATTGTTATGTGGGCCATAAAGTTGCCACTGAATCCAGAGCCAGACATTGTTTTTGTGTGGGAATGATCTAATTAGGTGCAAAATGACATGTAGACGCTCACAAATCAAAAGGCCGCCGGCGGTCGCATAAACAAAAGCATAACAAAAGACTGGTGATAAACCGTGAGGAATTAAATGTCATTTTTTTTCTTATTAGATCTTATTGCATCTTATTTGCATTTTTATTTATTTATTTGAGATCACGTGAAACGAAACGCCTAATGGATGTCTCTATAAATATTAATGTATGGACATCTGTCCAAGGCCGTCGGGCTATTTTTCAAGTGTGACAACTGCTTGTCATTTTGAGTAATACAGTCGTTGAAACAAAAAAGTGATTAAATAAGAAAATATTTCTTAATGCTTAACTACATAATATCAGATAACTATTACTCTCAACCTAATGTAATAACTCAAGGGTCATCACGAATCGTCTCGCACGTAGGTTTGATGACTTCCAGCCTCCCGAACAAGCCGGATTCCGAAAAGGCTACAGTACCATAGACCACATTCATACGCTAAGGCAAATTATACAGAAGTCCGAGGAGTATAATATGCCTCTATGTTTAGCTTTTGTGGACTATGAGAAGGCCTTTGAATCGATCGAAACTTGGGCGGTGCTTTGGTCTCTTCAGCGGTGTCACATAGACTATAGGTATATAGAGGTGTTCAAGTGTCTATATAACAACGCCACCATGTCGGTCCGAGTACAGGAACAGAAGACGAGGGCGATTCTATTGCAAAGGGGTGTAAGACAGGGCGATGTAATATCTCCGAAACTGTTTACAGCGGCATTGGAAGACGCCTTCAAGCTCCTAGAATGGGAAGGATTCGGCATCTCCGTCAATGGCGAATACATAACACACCTTCGGTTTGCCGATGACATAGTCGTTGTGGCGAAGACGCTGGATGATCTTGGCACTATGCTCGAAGACCTCGACCGAGTATCCAACAAGTGGGTCTTAAAATGAACATGGAAAAGACGAAAATTATGTCAAGCTCCCTTGTTGTACCCACTCCAGTATCTGTTGAGAACTCAACTCTCGAAGTTGTCGACGAGTACGTCTACCTGGGACAAGTGATCCAAATGGGTAGGTCCAACTTTGAGAAAGAGGTTAATCGACGAATCCAACTCGGCTGGGCAGCGTTTGGGAAACTGCGCAAGAGCGTCTTCTCGTCTCAATTACCTCAGTGTCTGAAGACGAAAGTCTTCAACCAGTGTGTGTTACCAGTGATGACATACGGATCCGAAACGTGGTCTCTAACTATGGGCCTCATAAAGAAGTTCAAAACTACACAACGAGCGATGGAGCGGGCTATGTTCGGTGTTTCTCTACAAGATCGAATCAGAAACGAGGAGATACGTAGAAGAACCAAGGTAACGGACATAGCCTTGAGAATCAGTAAGCTTAAGTGGCAGTGGGCCGGGCACATAGCACAAAGAACTGATACCCGTTGGGGCAGGAAAGTTCAAGATTGGAGACCCTTCGACCAAAGACGCAGCGTAGGACGTCCACCAACAAGATGGACAGACGACCTTAAAAAGATCACAGGATCAAACTGGATGCAGACCGCTAGTGATCGGTCGCTGTGGAAAGCCGTGGGGGAGGCCTATGTTCAGCAGTGGACGTCCTTTGGCTGATGATGATGATGATGACTGTAATAGCCGTTGATCTGGTTTCTCAGATAATGACCTTTTGAACACATTACTGTCTTGATTTTGTATTAGTAAGAAAATGCAGCGGGTGAAAAAGGTGCAATCTTCGCGTTACCTCATTAGTGAAGAAAAGAAGTGAAATGGAGGGGAAAATTACAAGAGCAAAATAATAACTACAGAGAAAATTTACTACACAATAATGACAGCGTATTTGCGAGGTTCGTTGAGTTCAAATGAGCAGCTCTGAACAGCAGTCTTCCTTCTTTGAGGCATGAAACTGATTAGAATTCATTGTGTCCAATCTACAGCTTCATAATCTATTTCGAGGGTGAACCAAATATTGTGCTGGTCATTATTGTTCATTTCTTTTACTCGAATTACACCTAATTACACTAAGACCATTTACACACTGCGCTTCTTTTAGCATCGATGCAGTCAGATGACAGTTTGCGACAACATGGATGTTAAAAGTTGCAGTGTGTAAGAAGATATGTCCCGTTATAATTACAATGCCAGTAGAGTTTAGAGAAAGATTTGACCTTATCTAATTAATCAGTGTCTAAGCGCGTAGAGGGCATTAATTAATACATGGTGAGCTGGTTAAGTTCTACGTTAGAAGTTTTTTTTTTATATTTTTGGAAGTTTCATTCTATGTGATTAAATAAATATGCGCCAGATAACACACCAATTGTCTTGGTGTCGAAGTAAGGAATTCTTCATTGTGTTACGTAAACCAGACAACGATACTCAATAAACTCTAGATTACGCTCATATCAAAATGGAATATTACTTGGTCGGTAAAAGCGAGTTTGCCTGGCAGGAAACTTACCCGTTCTTTGAATTCTGCATTTATCATGTCTTTTTGAACAATCATAATATTTTTGAGTGACTAAAACCACTGAAAAGAAGAACACCAAGAAAAACGTATTGAAGGAAAAATTTAACGTCGAGTCGTACTAAGAGATCCAGGAGATGGCTCGAAATGGCGATAAATGAAGAAAACTCCACCTACAAGAGCAATGCTCTAAACTGAAGACAATGAAAACAGCTGCCGTCGAATATGCCGTCCTTCAGAATTGGGCCTCAAGCCAGGAGAATAGTTAAGTAAGCGGATTAAACGGTCTACGACCTACGCCACGCCTGCCCAAAGCTAAGTCACCTCAGACCTACATACGACATTAGCATTATCCGAGATCAAATACTCAGGATCCAAATTCCCGTGCTCACTTTTATTACGACTGATTATCTAGCTAGACTATCATTGCTATTGAAAAAAGTGCCTCTTTTTTTTCATACGAAAGCGCTTTCAATTTTTTTGTTTTTCGTTCTGGTATAAATAAATGTCGTCAGTCGTAGATTACCTACTATTTGGTCTTTGACTATGTGACGTCATCGCAATTATTGTGTCATTATCAGCTCCATGATAAATAAAATAGCCTCATGCATTTAGATTTAAGTGCTCTCCTGTATTGCCTCGGTCTCGTAGATTGACAAGCGACACTAAACGGAGCAATAAAGACCTCCGTGGTGTTATTAAATAACAGGCAAGCGATTGTTATGTGCTTACAATTTTTGGCATAGTCGGAATAGAAGCGTTTGCAGCACTTGCAACGTCGTCATAAGGGTGTCCCAGCAGATTATATCTTATTGGATGATCAAACGAACTTACCTTAAGTGAAGTTCGATCCAAATTGTCCTGACTTCGACGAAGAGATTTAATTGACCATGTAGTATGCCCTGCTACGCGTCTATTCACGCGCACACAGGTTTAGCGCAAGAAAGAGAAAGTAGAAAACCTCACTCCCTCCCACGCCTCACAGCACTGCCAGCCGCCTGTCGCTCATTCATTTCAGAGCAAGGAGACTGATGTATGAGATGTACAACATTGATTATACCTATGGTATGGGTGACGATTATTTTTGCATAAAAAACGTACACGGGAATTGGGAAGGGTGGGACCTTAAATCTCTTCGTCGAAGTCAGGACAATTTGGATCGAACTTCACTTAAGGTAAGTTCGTTTGATCATCCAATTGTCCTGCCTTCGACTCTGAGATTTAATTGACCATGTAGATGTTCGGAGTAAAATCAATGTTGTTACAACAGAATAAGTTGACATCTCTGTTAGTGTTTGATCATTAGAACGATCATATTAAATTACAATTTATTGTTCACGTCACCATCTTTGACATTTAGATGTATTACTATTACTAAAAAAGAATGGATGTATGATAACTATGATAAGTTATAACTTTTTACTATAAACAAATATTTTTACTAGGAAGAAAGAAGATATTTGTGAGTTTTTTTTAATGATTAACTAAAAATATATAATTTATTTATTTTAGTAATCTGAAACTGAAATAGTTTTATTTCTTATTTTTATTGTGGCGTGTTATATAAATAACAAACAATACGGAATACGTATTGTTGAGCTGAGACGGTTTGCGAATTTTATAGTTTTACACACTGAATTTGGCACGTAAAACAAATGATAATTTTATTACGAGGAAAGCTACATACAGAAAACACTTTTTAGTAAGCGCATTATCTTTGGTAAGTTAACGGGCTGGAAGGTAAGTCTGACAAATCGTTATCTTGTCTTGCAATTTTTTAACATATTTTATAATTATAGATTTGAAATACATACATGATATTCTATTGCTTTTTAGTATGGGATATTTAGGTATTAATGTGACTGTTTTAAAGATATACGTCCGAATACCAAACATATAAATAATATTTTATACATTTAAATTTCGAATACCTGAGAAAACATTTGGTTATAAAAAGTGTTAGATGATTAAAATAAAAGCAATTGATTAATTTATTTATTTTAAGGAATGAAATTCTCTTAAGATCATGAAATATTCACAGGTGTCTATCAATGCTATATGATTATTTGCTGAGTTACCAAAATAATATGAAAATTCAATGGCTTTGAAGTATTATCGTTATCAGAAATTTTAAGGCACGGGTAAGTAGGTAAGTTATGATTTTTTATTTATTTATGTATAATTAAAAATTCAATAAGTATTTTGGTAACTGAAAAGTAACTATATCAATCAATATACAATATACAATCTTCTTCAGAAATGAAGAAGATTAAAAATCGGCTTCTGAGAGCTTTGTGACTTTATAAGGGCGAACGACCGCAAACAATTTCTCCGACAGAAGTTTTGTTACTACTCGGCCCCGGCCAAATACGTTTATCTAATATTCGACTAATCGACCAGGAATGTTCGCCGAGTATTCGATAGTCGGCACATGGTGAGATTTCTCGTTGTAAATTTACTCTTAATTTTATTGCCTGGATAACTTTTAAGGATTATAGTAAATATTAATACTATCTTTCGAGTTAGTTACTATGAGTTTTTTATTTATTTAATTATTTATATATATATTTAAGTTTGACAAATATTGACTTGTTTCAATATTATGAGCAGTGTCAAAAAAAAAACTGATTATGATTCAGAATTAGGGTACCTATTTGGACAAAAAATCCAAAAATAAACTGATATCGTATACCTTTGTCATATCGAGATCCCAAGGTAGACTGGTTTCATACATATTTAAAAACATTCTTATATATGGTTCATAAAAAACAAGAATTATTTGGTTTACAATAATTAATTGACTCAAATTTTAATGAATTGTTGTATCACATGACGTCCTCTGGCGTAAGAGTGAAGGGAAAGTCCTTTAAAAAAACATTTTGAAAATGATTTTTTTTTTTTTTTTTTTCAACTAGGAGGCGGGCCGGACTATTGCCACTAGACCTGTTTTGTTATTAATTTTAATTCTACAATTGTTCCACCATACCTTAGTAACTGGTGAATATTAAGATGAAATGTCCTTTGAAAATTTATTAAACACAGTTTATCGAATTCTTTAAACATCAAACGATAAAGTTCATATTATAAGAATCTATTTTATTACTAATTGGAGCAACGTTTCCAAAGAATCGTTCCTTAGTAACTTAGTGGCTTTCTGGGGAAGATTGTTGTGGAGTGGATGAATGTAATTGGGTGTAAAAAACTGATGATTAGAGAATATATTTACTTGATGTAGTTTATTCTTAAATCACAGAATAAATAGTAGGAAAATTAACATGGTTCATATTTCCAATAACTCGAATTAGATAATTGTACTGCAATTTGGGTCTAATGCAGCATTGCATTTAGGATACGCCAGTTTTTTATTTTATTTTAATATATAATAATTGCCTTTTGTTAAAAAAAATCGATAGTAGTATTTGTGTAATAATGAACATGTCTTGTATTTATCACACCTTAAACGTCCCTACGTTTTACGTGTGACATGTGGCACATGGCAAATAAAAATAACCGAAGAATATTAAATAAAATAATATTATACTTGAGAAAATTAAATTGTACCAATTCATATGCTTTGTTATTGCATATCCATAAAAAACAAAAAAGGCATTATTTTCGTAAAATGGACTTGTTTCAATTTTGTAGCTACCTATTCTTACGGTATATTTAACAATGTGTTGATTAGTTCTGGTTAGTGCTATCTGCGGATACTTCATACAATATGACATTTTATTTGAATTATTCTTCGGTGGTGATCGTGGTAGCATATGTTAAAAAACAAGCTCATAGAAACAAAATTTAATTAATTTAAGGTGACCAAAGGTTGTCACAATCTTTACTGGTCGGTGGCTGACTTTTCCAAAGATAAAGGACACAGTTCTCTCGACTCGAGATTAAGTACCGAACTTTGCGACGGTTATATGAATGCATTCATAAAAAAGCGTATCACTGTCACAGCATATTTTTCTAAAAATGAAATAAACTCCAAAACAATGGAATACCGCGGACACCTTAATAAATCTAATATGACGGTAGTACTATATTGATTACGGAATTTGATAAGATACATTTCAAAACAATCACGGTTTCGAGCTAGTTGTTATTGTGTCGGTAAATAAAATCTAAGCTTTACCGATTTCTTTACTGGGAAATTGATTAAATCTTAGTTGGATTTCAAAACTAAATACGTCAAATTTTCTACCATTCAGAATTATACATATGCCAGGTATTGAGCAAAGCTCATTCTCATTTTTATCATAGCTGTTAAAATTGAAAGCAAAAAATGGGGTTTTTAAACGGACCGGTTTTTATATGGACCCAACCATATTTTGGTACGTACTGGGCAAGCTTACAGCTTGCTTGCTTGCTATTTATGATCAAAGAGCCAACCACAAGCTAAATAGTTATAGGTATAAGCAGAAAGCAGAAATTTATGTAGAAACTTGCTTTCTAAAAAAGTAAATTGTTATCTTTTTACAAAATCTATTAAATTCGATATTTTAAGTAGTGTTATTAATGCTTCAACACCCGAGCGGTTGCAGGCAACCGCATAACAATAGAATTTGCATTGTGTCTCGTTCACATACGCTTGAGGGATTAAGCAATGTTGTGTTTACCATAGCATTGTCTAATTAGACAATTTTATAGCCATTGGCAAGAAATAAGTACAAAAGAGTTGTAATCAATGGCGGATATAGCTATAACATACATAACTACATGAGCTATGGAGGGATGCCATTCTACCGATTTTAGAGCTTTGGGAAAAAAATTGAAGCGTGTACTGCAGGTTGCAGATAACGTGTATTTATGATTAAGGTCTAGGCAGTAAAAGTGTTTTTAAATCTCAATTTTACTTTTCCGAGCAAAAATGTACAAAATAAATGAAAATTTATTCGATTTGAAATAAATCTGCCACCACTATTTTTCGGTACTTAGTGTGATGGCTTACATTATGCTCCATTTTAATATTTATCAAAAGATTGGCTGAGACAAGTGTTCGGTCGTGGTTTCGCCACTCGTGGAATACGGTAGCCCGTAATAAGTACATATGTACGTACGGCTTTAAGGTGATATAATAAAGATTTCAATAAAAACACATACCTTTTTTGGTCGGATTCTGATTCCAAGTGCGAAACGTTGAAAAAACGCTGGAATTGTGACGGTAGATCACCGTTACGAAGTAATTCGCGGCGCATCATGGGCCGTCGCGTTCGCACAGGTAGAACATACCCAGGCAGGCGCCTGTTGGGCCGGATAAGTGCGGGCGAGGGCCGCTGCTTCATACTTAGAGGCCATGATGGCGCATCGTCAGCGCTGCTTAGTATGTAGAATTATGTATGAATGCCTTTGGCTGTAATCTTTTATTAGCATTAAAGCCCGATTGACTGTAAATTCACCCAACTTGTTCCTCTTTTTTCGCAATGAAAATGAGGGTAGGATATTGGAAGCAACGCATACCAAAAGTCTCAGCTGAGATCAAAAATGATCTAGATAATTAGGACTGGCTGACATCGCGTGTCAGCTCGGCCGGTATTTGCTACAGATCAATATCGCGTATTGATTCGGAGCGGAAAATGCGGACTGGCTAGCATCGCGTGCTAGCTCGGCCGCGAAGCGTAAAGCATTCATGGTGCAGCCACGCTGGGTAGTGCGTTTTACTTCACATTCACTTTATGAATAAATACGTATCACTATAAGGTAAGTTTCGTTTAGCACGAAATAAAAACTTAACGGTTATATACTGTGGTTACTGCGTGCGTTGTAACGGCGCGCGCGCACGGACACGAATGAGCGACAGGCGGCTGGCAGTGCTGTGAGGCGTGGGAGGGAGTGAGGTTTTCTACTTTCTCTTTCTTGCGCTAAACCTGTGTGCGCGTGAATAGACGCGTAGCAGGGCATACTACATGGTCAATTAAATCTCAGAGTCGAAGGCAGGACAATCGCTGTCAAATGCTATTAAGAGCTTACTTACTTTTAAGCTTATGAAAGGTCCCATAAATGGCACAGGCAGTAAGCATTTTTCATTCATAGTATCTTAAATCTATCACTAGATGGCGCTCATTCAACATTTTTTGCTAACGTTGGTGGAAAACAGTCATCAAACGCTTAATAATCTGCATCCTCAAAGGTACGACAGCATCAACTCTTGTCAATAAAAGTCATCTTATGAACAAGAAAACTTTTCATTGCGATGCGACTACGGTAGAGTTACGTAACAACCCCGCGGCGGTGTTTTCTCGAGGTGCTTCGGTTTGACGACGGCTCGTAAAGACCAATCAATTCTGAGGGAAAAAGAAACTGAGTGCGCCTCATCAATGGTGAAATCTTCATTTGCTGAGTCACTTAGCCTTTTTGCCAAGATTTTTGGAACTAAAGTAAATAATATACTTCTTTACAAATGATATTATGAGTGGATCCTACCAAATGAGAATAATTATGAATGTTAGAATAAAACGCTAGTTATCCGAGAGTATATAATAAGACATTGTGAAGTTGACAGGATTCTAATTTTCACACCATACTGCTTTGGTGCAGCATTGATGTGTTGGATAATAGTACAGTTCAATCATTCGTTCTCTTATGCGAGTTTTGTAATTCTAGTCTTGTTACATTTTTGCTTCGAGTTGTTTGAGTGTAAAATCAAGAAAAAAAAACCTCCGTATAGTTACGCGCATGTTAGCCTATGTTTAGTCGAATCCAACCAAAAGGGTATAAATTTTACTCATCATCATCATTATCAGCCAAAAGACGTCCACTGCTGATCATAGGCCTTCCCCACGGCTTTCCACAGCGACTGATCACTAGCGATCTGCATCCAGTTTGATTCCTGCGATCTTTATAAGGTTTATAATTTTACTCGGATGTAAATAATAGTTGTTGATCCTGTTAAATCCACTTATCCGTTTGTCGGCGGAGATTTGAAGAACAATCTTAGAAACACAAAGAAATGAAATTTGTAAAGCTAATTTTAAAACTCTACAAGCAGCAACACTACCTATGATTGAAAGAGTTCTATAAACCAATTTTCTCTCTTCGCGGATGCAACTAGCAAATCTTCAAGTTGCTACGAGTTACAGTGCACTCGGCACACGCTTCTCATATTGGAAGCTATTGATCGTTGACAGTTTTGAGATATTCTCAGTTCAGCCTTTAGATAGTATTGTATTATAAACCATCGTATCATTTCCGAACTTTTATTCCGACTTGAAAAAAGGAGGTTATAAATTCAATGCGTACGTTTTTTTTAAATATTTGAAATGGGTTTGCTCTTGACTCTAGTCAGACCTAATTGGGCTTAGACAGAGTCGACGATGGAGCGAGCTCATCCAGAAGAAGCCTGTTCACTCTGCCTTTCGAAGTTTTCGGGTTATATTTCCTTGGGAACACTGATGCGGGCAAAGAGTTCCACTCTTTGATATATGAATATTTTAATCTATTTAGGCTTCCAAACACGTGACCAAATTTTCGTAAGTGTATATATGTTTGCAAATATATGTTTGTCTACAGATTTCCCGAAAACATGAAATCGTAGCGAAATGATTTATTTAGTTCTATAGGTATATTGAACACTGTTCCAGTGTAAGTTGCATCAATTGAGATATGTGTAAATAATTAAATATTATAAAAATAAAAATAAAAAATAATAATAATCACATTTAAAAAAACTGACAAAAATGCTTAAAATAACGCGTATGGAGAACCCCTCTTCTTAGAAGAAACAAATTTATTTGGAGTCGGTGCATGATGTTCAGCTTACCTACACCAGTAGGCTACTCTCATCATGCACCGACTCCAAATGAATTTGTTTCTCCTAATTAGAGAGCAATGCGTTATTTTAAGCGTTGCAGTCAGTTTTTTGAGAGCGGTTAAGTTTTATAATTTTTATAAATATTTATTATTACGCCCTAGCAAGAGTCAGAACAGGGCCAGTACCTGGTTCAACATTTTAACCCGTGTTCCACAGATTTTATGATTATAATTGAACATATAAACATATTAATCACCACACTTGTTACTAGCTTAAAAAGAAAAAAAAAGTCGGGTTCAACTGGTTGAGTGCTCTCTGATGTTATTTAAATACTGGATAACCGTTTTCAGCCGAGTTGCTGATAAAATTTTATCCTAAAACTGCCTTACGCAAAACGTTATTGGTTCTAGCGTTCAAGTTTACACATCTAAATTCGAATAGGTCTAGTCTAAAATTAAACCCAAATGAAGTACGGGTAATGTTGAATGCCCTAGAGCCTATTTTAACCAACTTCAGATAAAACGAATCCGACTAAATAAGTATAAAACGACCGATTTTACAATGACATAAACATTCATGAATGCTGACAAATAGGTGACGTTTTCAAATTCGGCGTATTATATTTTATTCGACGAATATTCTTTATCTGAAGTTGAAAAAATCAGGCCTTATTCTGTTTAAACTAGGCAAAGATAGTTTGGCAACTCAACGATTAAGGCATTAATATTTCAAAGACGAAATTTTCAATTTCAAATTAATTTCAAGGTACGGTAAGAATTGTATTCTGGGTATCAAAAATATGTAAAGAAGAACTGCAACTAACATTTGTGCCCAAGATTAAACTGTTGTGAATTAACGTGAAAACTTTGGAACGATATAATATTTAATTACGATTACGTCAGAAAAAAAAATGTTATCCGTTTAAAAGAAAACTGGTAGTCTGTGTTTATCTAAAAAATTGTATTCCCACCCAGAAAAACGATATCAAAATAGGGATACAGTAACTTTATACTTAGTACTGTACATTGTGTTAGCTGTTCATTCGAATGTGTTGGTCAGTTCGCCGCAAAGGCAGTTACGCTAACGACCGAGAACGACTGTACTAGAAAACACTATTATGGCGTTCGGTAGATTAGATAGCCAGATGTGGGTCTGCGACGTTCATTGCCGAACATTGCATTTCGGCTTTGTTAGTAGCTCGAGAAATTGTTTGGATGTAGCGAGCAGTTTGGTTCTGTTTCGTCTGCTTAGACTAATTGTCAGTGTAGTTAAAAGAGCAAAAGTTTATTTTATTTTATTTTATACATAGATGAATAAGTGGCAGTTACAACCTAAACATAGAATTTAGCCAATTAGAGAGTTCCACGGCAATTATACTTACGACGTTACATCCTCGAGATTTATGAACACTATGTAGTTTCACTTCTATATGTACTAGGCATCACACACAAATTTTCAGAGCTGTTTATCTAAAAAAGAAATAAAAATAATCTGATTGGATACTACTAGCGCCATCTGTTGTGGTAACTGCGCGACGTCGGCCGATCGGCCCGCCCGCGCTAACCTACCTCATTCCTTTTGTGTGTGCTGGCATCACCACATCGTTATTTTGAATAAAATCGTATTTGTAGTGATTTTTGTGCAAAATCATGGGAAAACGTAAAAGAAGCAATTCACAACTAAGGAGGAAGATTAGACGTCTCGAAAAACGTATTCGGCGATCATCATCTAGCGATTATGAAGGTTAGTAAATTAGTGTTTCTTATTTCAAACCAAATAGGCATACGTAATAATAAGTGTTCGCAGTTGACGTACCTACTTATGTACATATATTCTATATGCAGCGAGTGTTTCAACTTTTAATTGATAATGCCGATGCGATATTTTTTTCCGGCCAACCTACCGAGCATATTTGTAACATGAAAACATTTTACCTATTCTCCGTGATGAACTCACGGCTGATAGGTTGATCTAACAGCTATACTTCGTGACGCGATCACGACTGATAGCTATTTATTATTGGTTATTCTCTGTGACGTGATCATAGTTGATAACTTATAGTCCAGTGTCGTAACGTGATTATGACCAGCGACTCAAAACTATTTGTCCGAAAAAGCATTACCCAAAAAGCTCACTTGTAGTGCAATCTTCTTGTCTTCTTTAAGCCAACGAAGTTTTTTTCTGTAATTTTCAGAAAATTACCGTTACCGTCGACATTCATCACCCGACTCAATCATACCAGACCATTACGGTGACTTATCGGACTCAGACTCGCTCGAAATGGAAACCGTTAGATCCCAAGTGGTTATGCCTCCTCCAACAACCACCTCAAACGAGCAGCCTATAACAGAGGAGCCAATCGCAGGACCGAGCTCAGAAAAATCACCAGAGGTACTCCCACCAGAAATAATTGAGGCACTAGGAGATCCACAGAGTAAGGATAAAACACTGGGCCCGGCCATCAATGAAGAAATCTCCAAACGCTGGGGTATGATCATTGTTGAGGGTTTGACCAAAGAAGCCAAGGAGACTTTACTACAAAAAATGCTGATACCAGAAAACTTTCAACTTAGTAAGGCACCTAAGCTTAATATCGAAATTGCCGCTGTTCTTAGCGACGCCGTTAAAAATAGGGACAAGCTACTTGAAAAGTCGCAAGACTACCTCGGCCTCGGAATAGCCGGCCTTACTAGTTTGGCTTCGGACCTCATAACAAAGGATCTAGATAAAGTTAGCATCCTTAAGAAGATTTCGGAAATAAGCCAGATATTCCTCGATCTTCACTTTGAAAATACAAAGTCAAGAAGGAAGCTAGTTACCACATCGCTCGATAAGAAGTTCTATAACATGATTTCTGACGTGAAACGCGATGAATACCTTTTTGGCACCAACTTAGGTGAAAAAATCAAGGCCACTAAGACTGCTGAACGATCTGGATTTCAAATCAAACGAGTCGATAATTACCCTCGTGCAACCAACACCAACCAGGGAAACTGGCGCGGCCCGCCCAGGAACCAAGCACCAGCAAGGATACCCAGACAGGGCGGGCAGAAGATCCGGTACCAGCCCTACCAGCAGCAGTCTACGCGCCGACCACCTCAGACAGCGAATCGGACAGCACCACCGCCGAAAACGAACCCACGCACCCGCAGGCCGTAACCGAGGTACTTCAGCATGCCGGCCGCCTACGGCATTTCTTAGATAACTGGAAACAGATCACGGACGACCCAGTCGTACTCAATTATGTCAAGGGCTTTCGTATCCCGTTTAATAAGTCCCCGTCACAAACATTCCAGCCAAATAATAGTAGAAGACTTTGTTCTTCCGATTTAAAAGAAACACACCTAGCTATCTCACAACTTTTAAATTCAGGAGCCATAGTCAAATGTAATGACAAACCCGGGCAATTTTTATCACCAATATTTTTAACTCCAAAACCCGATGGCACCTTTAGATTCATTTTAAACCTTAAGGAACTTAATAAATTTATCGACCCTTACCATTTCAAGATGGAAGACATACGAACTGCTACAAAGTTACTTAACAAAGATGACTTTATGGCGTCTATTGACCTGCAAGAAGCGTATTTTTTGGTGCCTATACATGAGGACAGTAAGAAATTTTTGAGATTCAAATTTCAGGGCCAAACTTATGAATTTCAATGCCTCCCTTTTGGTTTATCACTAGCCCCTCTAGTTTTTACCAAACTGATGAAACCTGTGATCTTATCTCTTAGAAATAAGGGTTACTTATTAGTAATATATTTAGATGATATTTTATTGATAAATACCACCCAAAAAGCGTGTCTTGAGAGTGTTAAAAATACGATAGATCTGTTGAAAAATCTTGGATTTATTATAAATACCAAAAAGAGCCACCTCATCCCAAGTCAAATACAAACCTTTCTTGGATTTGAATTAGACTCACGTAATATGGTTATACAACTACCCGATTTAAAACGACAAAAAATGCTAAGTAAAATCAATGGTATGCTAAAAACAAAAACTATCTCCATCAGAGAATTTGCTAGCTTCCTAGGTTCACTGTGTTCAGTCTGCCCAGGAATTTCTTACGGGTGGTTATATACTAAAGAACTTGAACGAGAAAAGTTCTTAGCCCTCAAAGGCAGTAATGACGACTATGAACAAAATATGCAGTTATCTTGTAAAATAAAACCGGATTTATTGTGGTGGGTTAATCATATCATGACTTCTTATAACCCCATTCGAACCAACAAGTTTGTACTAGAAATTTTTTCAGACGCATCATTAACTGGTTGGGGTGTATATTGTAATGGGGAGCGTACTAGCGGACTGTGGGGCACAGCCGAAGTAGAGGAACATATTAACATACTTACAACACACTACCCCCTATGGTCGTACCTTACTTTCACCAAAAACCAGAGATATGCCCCGGCTTAACTATGCGATCATATATTAACGCCACCAAAGAATTAAGAAACCTCCCAAAAACTGATAAATTGTTTTTGACCACGAAAAAGCCCGTTCATAACGCTAGTCCTTCAACGCTAGGACGATGGATTAAAACTGTCCTTGCGGATAGTGGCGTGGACACAAGTGTGTTTTGCGCACACAGTACACGCCATGCATCTACATCTGCGGCTCGACGAAAAGGGACACCAATAGAAATTATAAAACAAGCGGCAGGCTGGTCCGGAAACTCACTAACGTTCGCTAAGTTTTACAATCGTCCCGTTCCAGAAAGTACGGGTACCGAATTTGCTGATGCAATATTTACGTGACTTTAATTTAATTTAATCTAGAGAATAATAAAAATTATTTATACTAGAAGTATTAATTATTCATTAATATGATTTTGTTGGTGATTAATAAAAGTCTATGTAAAAAGTTAATCGTTGCTTTTACTTACTTATTTCGTGCGCTTAACATCTACATAGTGTTCATAAATCTCGAGGATGTAACGTCGTAAGTATAATTAATGGTTAAACAAACTTACCTGAAGTGAAGTTTGACCGTAATTATACGAGACGTTACATCCGAAGGGATTTATACACCCTCCCACCCGAAGGTATTGAACCCCGATATGTAATGAAATGATATTTACGAAATAAGTAAAATCTCCAAAATAAATGAGGTAGGTTAGCGCGGGCGGGCCGATCGGCCGACGTCGCGCAGTTACCACAACAGATGGCGCTAGTAGTATCCAATCAGGTTATTTTTATTTCTTTTTTAGATAAACAGCTCTGAAAATTTGTGTGTGATGCCTAGTACATATAGAAGTGAAACTACATAGTGTTCATAAATCCCTTCGGATGTAACGTCTCGTATAATTACGGTCAAACTTCACTTCAGGTAAGTTTGTTTAACCATTAAATATACAAGTATTACAACCTACAGGAGACTAAGCAAGATTTTAAAACAAGATTTTAAATTAGAAAGTAGTTCCGGAATTTTACTAATGTAACATGAGTGATCATTATTTGCCATAATATCAATATTAAGGAGTAGTTGTAAGGCCTAAGTTTGGGATTCTTTTGGGTTTAACTATGTGTCTGCGCCGTTTGGCGTTGGATCATTCAGACCTTCTGCTAAATTGCTGTTTAGAAAAAATACTCCAAAACGAAATTCTGTTATGGCCAATAATAGATCTGGTTAACCAGCCAGCTCAAAGGATTAGCAAAGCAATCTGACGCGACAACGCAGCCAGAATTATGGTCTTCTTGCCGCAAGGAAATGGTTTCGTTTTCGAACAGTTAGGTTTTAAGTTTATTTGTGTGTTTTGTCTTAGTTTTTTTATGTTGTTATTTAAAATGTAATAGTCTCAAAAAGTAAAAAAAAAAAGAGTAGTCATGCTTTATACAAATTAGTAACATCATACCGCAAAACCTCCACGACACGAATTCGCCCTTCATATCTTGCTTAAAATACAGTTTTATTGTAACAGCACAGTTGATACCGTCACGTCCAAAAATATCTTAATACAATTACTAAGACCTCTTCGAACTCGTTACAAACTTTTCTTCTATATTATTTATAAAGTGGAATCATGTGTATTAGTTATTGGGTGTCTTGTTCCGGCACCCAGCAGTTTCGAGGGTGGTTGAATACGTGAGCAGGCAAAAGTTGCGGGTCCTGCTTCAGTGACATAGTTCAGGGCTCTCAAGATGCCTGCCTGTGTGAGGCAGTTAGCGAACATTAATACACGAGGGGCCATGAAAGGAGAGGCTTATAAAGTACTGTAGTAGTATGGTATTGACCTACTTATACTATGTACTACAGACGAATTCTACACCTTTGAAATTATTAGTTTATATTAATTTTATAAAGCTGACGAGTACTTTTTTTTTCAGGTAGTTTATATGCTTAATTTTCAAAAAGTGTAAGCTAAAAACCTGTGAACCCAATGTGTATTCGCGTTGCTCGTGATGCAATGTTTCCTATTTGTTCAATGCTATCAGGGCTGGTTAGCCCATAATACTAGATAACCTTTAAATTCATATTAAATTAGGTATTATATATGTCGCAGCTATCTTGTTAAATCAGTCAATTAAGTGATTTGTTTCTACAGTTAATCAAACGCGGTATCCAATCAAATGCAAAGGCCGACGATTTATCCAACAAGTAACGTCAAGCTCAACGTTTAATAAATGTATTATATATGGCTGCGAAATATACAACGTGTAACATTTAATGCGCAAAACCTGAAAATAGGTTGACTGGAATAGCAATTAGAATCAATTAAACCACTTTTTAATATTGGTCACATTTATAAATAAAAACTTCATTATAATGATGCCCAGTCTATTTATTAAAAAGACAAGTCATCACGTGTGCAAACCCACCAAAATACCTTAACAAGCATTGGTCAGTTTTCTATGAGTGTAGATAAGAGTAAGAACTCTTAATATCTGCACTCATAGAGACATTATTATGTCAGCGGGGCGCAGCGGCCCGGTGAATACCTACCGAATCCTCTCTCGACAGAGCGACGTCCGCAGAGCAAGAAATGATCAGAAATGCCAGTAAGACTAAAAAAACACAAAAAAATTTTTTTTTTCTTTCAGATTTAGATTAATTAAATTTAAAATCATTAGGAGGTTTTGCGCATTTAACATAACACGTTGTTTGACATCGAATAATGACACCAAACTATCTCTTATTCTCCACTTGACGACAAGAATAAACTTGGCTTATGGCCCCACATCACTTCACCTGAGTCCCTGCGACTCAACATTGCTTAACGACGCTACTGAAAAGTAGTCCAGGAATCAAGTAAACAAAGAGCTACTTATTTGGTGGAAACCATTAAGTCTTCCTCCCGGTTCGTGGCCACCTCACCTGTCGCTGGTGATACCAGCCATATTTATCACCGTCGTCGCCCAGGCTGCAGCGCCATAAATCATACTATGAGATACTTCATTATTTTAAACTGCCCGTCAGCAGAGCGATCCGCTCTAAAGCGCTGGAAGCGGTGGCAGCACATCGCAGGTAATGCGAAAACATTTCAGCAACCGCCAATGGATTTTTAGACAGATTTTAAAATACGAACTCAAATGTCATACGGCGATTTTTCGAAAGGAAATCGTTTTAAAATGATAACGGGGTATTTTGATTTAAATATCAATATATAATATTTGTGGAGTTTTACTTTATAAAAAGTCAAAATAATGGTCATTAAGCTATAACTTTAAGGATCTAGTACATGCATAACATACAACTTTTTATATTAGAAAAGAACAACGTGTAAATTATAAGTAACTCGAGTCGACTTGATTTATTAATTCGCTTTGAATTCGTTTTATCAAACATGTAACGTTCGCATTCCATACAATCACTGAACATCGACAGTTATACGATTTGAAAAGTGGGTATTACAGAGTGGATTTAATGCAGAAAGAATAACTAATGTGCCCGCAACACCAGTGCGGTAGTAATTTTTCGGTCAGTTCGTATCAATCTGTTGCCGGAGTGGATTATTTCGGCGATTCACTAACATAGAGTGATAAGCGATCGCGGAGGATAAGAGGCGTAGTTGTTAATCCTAAACCCCGTCAAATAGCATTCCATACCATTACAACTGTTATGTTTGTCCTTACTTACAGCGCATTACAATAATTTCATTCCTTTTTTCTAAACCAATCGGTATGGTGATTTAATTTTTATTACTGGCAACACTAATGTTATAGTAAGTGAACAGAATGTAAGTGTTCTTCATGAGAATAAAGTTCTTCTAAACCTAATGTTTGAAACTCGGATGAAACAGTCGGACATCGAGTCGCCACTTTTGGGCGAGAGCTCGTCGGGATCAGTTGATTATGTAAGAAGCTGTGATCATTTATTGGAGTAGATGTGTAATATATCCTAGTAGTGTGATGTAAGGAACGTTCTAGAAATAATTCGTGGATGTTTATCCGTGATTTTAGTGAATATTAAGGTAGCGAGCAAATGAAATTAAATTAAAGACCTGGCAGTTTCCAATATTATAGTGTATTTAAAGTTCGAAGTGTGTTTTATTAAGCATTCTATTATTATGTTTAAATAAATAAAATAAATAAGTATAAATATTGGAAACCAATCACATACATTGCTCTGATCCCAAAGTAAGTAGCTAATGCACTTGTGTTATGGAAATCAGACACAACGGTTATACCACAACACGGTACCACATATCGGTATCACGGCTACTACTACTCTACCTCTTACACAATAACTGAAGCTTTTGTTTGGAAAAGGAAAAGGAAAAGGCACCCGCTCAGCATAAGTCGTGGCAGCAGGACGCATGCCAGGACGCTCAGCGGGTGCCTTTGTGGGTATAATATCTGATTGGAAATTAATAAGATATATAAAAAAACAATAACATAACATTTTACTATAAATAAAAATTAGTCAATGTGTATTAATTTAAAATACAATAATTTAATGGACAATGACAAGGACATACAAGGATTTTGTTATCCATGGCTTAGGAGAGCTGACATGCTTTTTCAGATATATTTCAGCCACAAAAACGTATAAATTTTGCTTGTTGCCCCACATTACTTGAGTCAATTAATGCCTTAGCTGCTTGCATATTTTTATAACTGATTAACTAAATAGAAACTAGACTTGTACACATGTCTAAAGTCTTTACATCGAAGACCCAGAAATTTGTGTTTATAGTTAGCATTATTCTGTTTACTTATTTGAGTATTGAAATAAGGTAGAATTAACATTTACTAGTCTAACCAGAGCGCTCAACATAATGACTTTTTAATGTTTTGCATTAAAATATGCGTGTGTATCCAACATCGGGGAAAGATTGATGCTTTCTCCCTCAATTCTTAACGAATATAGGCCAAATTAATCGTCGTGACTGACTTGTGACATAGCTCAAATAGAAAGCCTACATACATTTAACTGTTAACTAGAAATTTCCAATAAACTAAAGACAACTTTTCGTTTCAACTCACTTTCTTAATACTTTAATAATACCATACTACACATAATTTCAAAAATAATTAGGGTTTTTGTGGTACATTTTGTTATTAGGCTTTTTCTTCATGCCTGAATAGTGATTTCTGGGGGACCTCTATACGTTTGCAGTTTTAAAAAAATGCTCTCATACTAAGTAAGTATAGGTGGATGTTGTGATTTTATTTATCTGTAAAATTTTCGTCCGCTATTGCGTTATCAGAATGGTTCAGCCGTTTTCTTCGGTCTGTGCTTGACGCTCGCAACTCAGTTCTCTGTAGCGACAATCTCCACCCGTTAACCGTTAATCTTCCGGTTTCATTAAATTTCGTATTTATGCAAAATGTGTCGTTTCCGAGGCGCCGAATTAAATCCTCGACAAAAGTGCCGGCTCTTTGTGAGAGCCGCCATGCTGCGCAATACGCGAGCCTGCTACAATAGGCTCTCGGCTCACATAGTCTGCTTTATATCTTAGACAGTAAGTGGCTTCGGATTTTGAGAATTTGATACATAACTTAATTGGCAGAAAGTTCCGAGAAAACCAGTAAACTTTTAATGTCCATAATTGATCAAATATTGTTTTTCTAACAGGAAGTTTCAAGATGAGTAGTTAGGTACATGCATATTTTGTTCTTCGTTCACTGCCTACCTTCTACCTCTGTGCATTTTAATATTTTGTCTCTTTACTCTTAATTTTTGTTTACCGTATCGTGTCAACCAATTTTTTTAACTTTCATGTACAAAAAACAATCTGTTATGTTTTTTAAAATATTTTAATCAAAACCGTTTCCTTGAGGCAAGAAGACGAGGATGCTGTTTGTATTACCGCGTTGGATTGCTGTTATATAATTGAAATACAAAACAAAATGCCACATATCAAAGTATATTTTATGGTAGATGATTCCTGCACAAACAACCTTTGCAAGAGAAGCTCAGCTGCCGCTTGACTTGAGAATGCAAGGGCCCATACAATATTTATGGAAGTGATCCATCGGGACAGATTCCCGAACATTGTATTTGAATTTAAACCGCCTCATATTGTTTTCTGTGGTAAATTTCTAAAAAGGAAATCTTTATACAGAGTAATGTTTTGGTCAGTGACATCCAACTCGGGGATAATAATATGCTTATTCTTAAAAATAGATTTTCTTTAATTTTTATGACAGTTTTATAAAAGAAAACCTCTTCATAACATTGTAAAAAAATCAAAACGAGTAGGAAACTCGCACCCTCACGCGAAGCTAGCGCGTATCTACGAAATACTTCGCCGTAGCTAGTAAACTACGAAGAGGCGACCTGGAGCTCTATTTTTAAATCACTAGCTCCAAAATGGCGTGTGATATTCATACATTAATGTCCGATTATCGAATGAAAACCAATTTCATTCCACACAGGAGGGATTAAAAAAATATTTCTCAATATTGTAAGTATTTACGTATAAATGAAATTGAGTTTGGTTTCGAATGAAAATCACACGCCATATCCAAGCGAGTGATTCAAAAATAGAATTGAATAATGAATTTTGTGAGTACTAACGCCTATATTTAGCGTGATTTCCATTGATATTTAATTCGTTTCAAAACAAAAATCACACGCCATATTCAAGCAAGTGATTCAAAAATAGGACTCCAGGTGTTGATAGTTTTAACTCGCTCGCTGTTATAAATTAATTTTGCAGGTTTTTTTCCTTTTTTTACATCTGTATCGTTTGTTCAACCACCCCTGTGTCACTCGTCGTTGACCAAAACAACATCCTGTATATAAAAATGAATTCTTATTTCCTTTGGTGCTGTAATCACGCGTGAACGGGTCACACGGTGAACAACGATGTCGCTAATTCTTTTTGTATTGTGTTTGTTACTGTCAGAAGAAGGTTCTTATAAAAATATATATCAAAACATTGCGCCTAACTTTAGAAAATTTAAGAACGGGGTTGGGGCGGGACGGGCCAGGAGCGAAACGAACCCCCTCGAATGGAGCACGCCTTGTCGTGGCGAGGGGGCTCAGTAGCCTGTCGCAATCCAGCGGCGGGTGAAGCCAAGATGCTCCGTGGAGAGTGCCGCTGCGTCTGTTCCCGTATCGGGCGGCAGTGGCCATAGTGAGTCGCGTCTGTCTCGCATCGAGCGGCGGCTCACTAAAAGTCGTTAGACTCCCGGCACCCCTCTGGTTTATCAGAGGAGGCAGGGGATGTCCTGAGGACTTTGGTCCTCTGGGCGAGCTCGGCGTGCATCTGCCGTCGGGCGTGGCTCGCCTCGTCGGGAGGGTCTCGACCAATCACAAGGGACCCTCCTGAGGCGCCAGTGTGCCGTCGGGAGCGGGATCGCCCCACTCCGTGGAGATCCGCCCTCCTGATGGAGGGTGGAGGTTGCGCTGGCAAGGGTCGCGGGACTGTTGAGACACCGCGGCCCCTGCTGTCAAAGCCACCAAACGCGGCGGGCGTCGTCAGGTTTTAGTGGGTATACCCGGGGGCGAATCCGGGGGAGTCCCACACACGCCCCTCCGTTCCCCGACGGAGAGTTACGGTGCGTAAACTGCATTTCCTGACGTTAAAAAAAAAAAAAAAGGAGCGAAACGAAGTTGACTGTGTCCGCTAGTATTTTACATGTGTGATAAGGTCTGTATGCGAGCACATACAGTCAGTATGTGCTCGCATCATACAGTCATACAAATTAAGGTTCAGTGTCTTTAATTATTGTAGACTCATTACCTACGTGAAGTATAAAGGTATTACTTGTTGCGAGACATATAAAGAGCCTTTGAAACTGACTCTTTCTGTACAAAAAGTCTCTAAAATTGCAATTTAGTATATGAAATGTCAAAGGGAACCCATTAAAACATTAAAAATCTGGTGTTGAGAGTAATTTAAGAGCGTTTTATTAAAAGCGCGGACCGGCCGGAAGTTTTTATGGCCGTAAGACGCGCGTATTAATAAGGGCCCCGTTTTATCGCTCGTAACACGAGGGTAGTTTTCGTTTACTGTGCGACTTTAAAGTGATTGTCAGCGCGCGCTGGTAGTTTCTTGGGTAGATTGTTAGAAGTTTTGGGTGTGGGCAGGTTTGAATTTTTTTTGTGAGAGTTAAAAAGGTTACCTTTCAAGGAATGGGATATTAACTATACTATCTCCCTTATATGTTAATGGTCACAAGCTCGTTATGATCATCTTAATGCTTTAACATTCAACCATAAAAAAAATTGATGAACTGAATATCACTGTTTTTTATTTGATTTTCAGGACTTTTTAACCAAAGGTATATTGTATTGTATTAAAATTTTCTTTTAAGTAATTGCTTTGCTAAAGTAATAGAAGGTTGCATTTTACAGAAAACTGCCATATTTGTTATTACAAAATGTTATCTTTTAGCTGTTTGTATATTGATAGTTCAGTGGTTGCTTTGCAATTTAGTAGCTTATTTATGGTTTACGTTTAGTGCTACGAGGGTCAAACTGAAAGTTCTTAGAACTGGCCACTTATAAACAATATAATAAAAAAAATATTCTCAAATTTGAAAAAAGAACTCTTTGCCAATATTACTGAGTATATATTTCATTCATTTGTCATTTGTTTTACGATTTGGCGGCAAATTGAAAATTGTCTGTGTCACGTCAACATGAATTTAACACGAGAAAATTTTCGTGCAATGATTTTTTATGACTTTCGATGTCATTTAAGTCAACAAGAAAGTTATGATAGACTACGATTGGCCTTTCACGATGAAGCCCCATCTCGTGCAACTGTTTACAACTGGTTTAATGAGTTTAAACGTGGTCGCACTAATCTCACTGATGATGTACGTGAGGGACGGCCTTCTACGGCGACGACTGAAAATAACATCTGTGTTGTGCGGCGTATGATAGAGACTGACAAAAGAGTGACCTATCAGCAGATTCGGACAAGCTTAGGCATCGGTATGAGTCAAGTGCACAAAATCCTCCACGAACATTTAGCGGTCAGGAAGCTTTGCGCCCGGTGGATACCTCATAATTTGACTAAGGCTCAAAAACTCCATCGTGTGGATTGGTGCCGTAAAATGATTGAAAGATTTAACGGAGGTGACTCAAATGCTGTGTTCGACATACTAACAGGTGACGAAAGCTGTATTTACTGTTATGATCCTGAAACCAAAAGACAATCTGCTCAGTGGGTGTTTCCTTTCGAGGAGTTGCCAACTAAAGTGAAGAGAGATCGAAGTGCGGGAAAAAAAATGGTGGCCTCGTTCTTTGGAAGGATAGGTCATTTCGCAACAATTGTGTTAGAGGATCAAAAAACAGTTTCTGCAGAATGGTACACTACCAATTGTTTGCCACTTGTCTTGGAAAAAGTTCGAGAGAAACGACCTCGCAGTAGGATCCTCCTTCACCACGACAACGCCTCGTCGCACACCGCCAAGCGAACGATCGACTATTTGGCGACATCAAACGTTGAATTACTGGGTCACCCGCCGTATAGCCCCGACCTCGCGCCTTGTGATTTTTATTTATTTCCAAAAATTAAAGAAAAACTTAAAGGAAAGCGGTTTATGAATGCTGAAGAAGCGGTGGCTGCGTATCGCGATGCCATTGAAGAGACCCCTAAGGACGAGTGGGCAAAGTGCTTTTCCCAGTGGTTCCATCGCATGCAGCGGTGTATTGACGTCAATGGACAATATTTTGAAAAGATATAATAAAACTAATAACTGGCTAATGTAATCAGTTTTTGATTTTCTAAGAACTTTCAGTTTGACCCTCGTATATGCAGGTTAATGGACACCAATCAGACTGAAACCTATTGTCTAGTGTAGGAGCGTTACTTGATGCGGTAGCGAGATTTTACAGAATTAAGGATATTACGTTATTAATAAGTTACTATGATACCATTAACATAACATACTTTTGCTCTGACATTTTAGCCAAAATGTTAGGTACTTAAGATACGGAAATGAAAGCAACTACCACCATTAAAATTTGAAGCATACAAAACAAAATCAGACAACAATCATGCCAATAACCATTGCTATATATTTATCTCAATGCCAATAACCTACAGTACCATAATATTTTAGGGCGTAATTTTCGTGCAATTGGAATAAGAAAAATAGTCACCGATCGAATTTTCTTTGTAGAAGAAAAATCGTTTTTGATTTCTCAGGGTATTTCTATGTATTTATATTTTGTTTGTGCGATAAACTTTTTAGGTGTAGATATTTTACTTGACTTTTTAGGTAAAACGGTTAAACTCGCAATCGATTTACCAAACAAAAAAATAAAACGATTGCCACGATAATCGGCCTCCTAGTCATTATAATGTCAGTTTATCTTCATCTTCTCTTTGTTATATCTTGGGGAAGCTTTGATACTAGATACTAGCAAAATGTATTTTTTAACTGTGACAAAGTTAATCTTTATTTTGTTTTTCACCGAAAATAATTTACTTTTACTGTAATTAAATACGAAAATTGTTTAGCAGCCCGTAGATTACAGGTATTTCTATAGTAGTGGGTAGTGAAAGTGTGATGCAACGACGGGTATTTAATTGCGTCAATAAGTTAGTATGTGGTATAAAATAATAGGAGATTGTTGTGGAGTGCAGCGACAGTTGGCGGCACTTTATTGCGCAAGTAAGCGTCGCAGATGTTCGCTTGTTGTCGAGAGCTTGAGAAGTTTGTTTCCTTGTTTGTTTGTATAATGGCTAATGCTTTGCAAATATTTCGGCTACTAAACCACATAGTTTTGATTTCTTCAATAATATTTAATCTAATGGTTTCGTTACAGTTATTTTTTTTATCTAAAATAATTTTGGAAGAACAACATTACGATTTGGCGTTCAAATTCCAATCAATTGAATTTCTACTCAGTGTAAAATAATATTAGAGCAAAATATTTATGGCATTAATTATATTATAAAAAAATATGCAAAATCCCAAAACGAGTAGCAAATCCGTTCGAAAGCAGAGCTGTTTAACTGTCAAACCCTTATCGCAATACGCAACGCAATATGCACGGGCTTGTAATGACTCTATTTCACTATTGGGTGATCTAGGAAATTGGGTAACTGTTTGCTTCATCAAGTTCAGGGTGAATTACTTACGGTTGCTGAGAGTGCGCGTTCTTAAAATAGATTGATCAGTATACTTAAGCTCATCAATTTGTAATAATTTATAGCTCAATAAAAATCATTGACATTTGCATGTCAGACATAGACCAAACTGCTGAACTGACAGATGTAACTACTCGTACTAGATACCATAATCATGACCACATTTAAAAAATATTAATTTCATGTCATTATTTTTATTTTCAAGTGCCATACATTATAATTAAATTATACCTCTATTATAAGGCATTATTGCCTGAGGTTCATAACGTATAACATATATGACGTTAGCGATATATGGTTTAATTTTATTTTTTAACCGACTTCAAGAAAGGAGGAGGTAACCAATTCGACTGTTTTTTTTTGTATCTATGTTACCTCATATATCTCTGTTGTTAGTCGACCGATTCAAAAAAAAATCGTCTACCTAGAGAGTATACTTTCTAGTTGGTCCCATTTTTGCCAATTTGGGATCTGATGATGGGATCTTGGTGTTATCAAGGGAAACCCTCAAATTTTAAAGGCACGTATAGTGTTTTTTTACTAGAATCTTAATATTGACGTGTTGTTACGTCTGATAGTCTACATCTTGTGGGGCTGAGCTGATGGTGGAACTCCTTAACGCTTAGGAGTTTAGTAATTATAATGACAGAATTCATGATAGGTAGTTTGTAGGTTCTTAAAGAACAGAGTCATAAGGTGCAACTTCCCCCCTGCCCCTCCCTCTCTGTAATCTCTAAAAATGAAAAAATAAAATAAACTTTAAAAAAGTAAGTCGGTTTTTACTTTAATAAGGTTATTAAGAGGAAATTTAACGGTAACGATTATGGGTCTTAAAAACCTGAAATAAATGTTTTTTTATTTTTATTTTAAGCACTAAAAACGGTTACTTGACTATGTGACAGCAAAAAAACTGATAACTGTAATGTAAATAATAAACATCCGACGATACTTTTGTTTTAAAAATACCTCTGCTAAGGGAAGAGTCGCTGGAGTCCAGTGATCGCAATTTATGGCACCATTAACGGCTATATTTAATGAGTAAAGTTAAGTACGTTAAGAGCCTCCCACCAGCGTCATTGGATTAATGACTTTGATATCTGCTTGTTGATTGGTCGCGCAATATCAATTGTAATTAAATTGTCGTGTGAGAGTAGTTTCAATGTAGAATTTCATCCTAAGGTTTAAACCAGCTGATACAAACCGTTAAAAATGTAAGTCCTTTTTGCAGTTAGGACGTCTCATCTTGTTGAAATGGTACAAAAGTGAAGAATATTTTGGTGCTTACTTTGGGTTATTAAAACAGTTTAATATACGTTAAACAAAGAGAGAAATCGCAGATTTAATTCTATCTTAATAAATCGATAATGAACTCAAGCTATACTTTGGCTTTGATTTTTCGTTTTTTTCATCACGATAATCACGCTATAGTATTCAATAAAGATACCAGATTATTTTCCTTTGACCAGCTTATACGTACTCGTGTAGCTGTGATTATTGACGAAACATTTTCAACTCGAAATTGGATGCTTGGATTGAATCAAGACCTTAATGCCTTGGAATTCATAAAAACTGAAATCTGTAAAAATAATAGTGAAATGTAGGTAGTTAAAGTTGTGAATAAGCACCTACTTTTTTATAACAATATGCATCTATTGGTACCAAATTCCAATACCAAGTACGTAAAAAAGTTAATATTTGTTTGGCGGATAACAAACAAAATTTTATGCTCCGTTGTCTTTTTCTAATTATAGTAACGTATAAATCTACTCGAGGCGATGAGTTGCCAGCGAGCACTAATTTATGTATTACTAGTGCTGATCGGCGCTATTTAGGGGGGTCAACAACGACAATCTTGAACGAATATGTTATTGGGCTAAAGCTACCCTACCCGGTCGATACCAATTAGTAATAACCCGAGTGTTTCTATTATATACGTACGTATCGTTACATAAGTAAAATTATGCATTTTACAAATTACATTAAGGACCTGTTTTACAATCGCTAAATAAGTCTAATTGGCTCATCTTATAATTTATTTAATACAAAATGTGTTCTTAATTTTTCTTAAGTAGTGATAACTGAATAAAATCAGAAATCAGATTTTAAAGTATCAGGCAATTAGTCGAAATCGAAATATTTATTGAGGATCAATCATCTTTCTGATTAAGTTTAAACAAAACTTCACGATTACCAAGAGACTTTTGTTGTTGCATGCCCTTCATATTTCACTTACCGCAAAGGATTAAGTTAACTGTTCACGTCATGTTGTTAGACGACTTCGACCCGTCGAAGCCGGCGCCCGCCCAGCCGCGTCCGCCCGCCCTGCAACTTTTAAGTGAAATTCTCACAAACAACCTTACCGGGCACTTCTTTAATTATACCAGACGTTTGACTCATAAATTGTAGCGCCCGCCCTCTGAAATATTATTTACAAAATATATTAACTATGGGAATACTTGGAATAGTATTTCAATTAGGCTTAGCTTTATTAAGAACCCGCACCTGCCTCGGAAACTTGAGGAACCGAGTTTAATTTCGGAGTACGGGAAAGTATGCGATATAAGTTTAATGTAACACTAAGATACTAGGTCATTAGGACAGCGACAACTTTGAAAACGTAATAATAACTAAATGGGAAGTATCCCTTGCCTATATGTGTATAATATGATATTGCTTAGACACACGTTTATAAGCGAATCATATTGAAATGTTAAAAGATGCTGTTTTGTCATTTTAACAATTATAATAATGTCCATTCAAAATATTACACACATTCGAGTATTACACACATTGACACAATGCTATAAACATTGAAACAGCCAAACTTTACTCTTTTAAAAATGATATTTTCATTCAACACGTACAATATCTCCAGGTTTTAATTAACATCTCCGTCCATGTGTTTTAATCAGACTTCGATGTAAGCCCAGAGACATATCTGGAAACAAATTCGCTGGGAAATATTTCGTTCACGTTTACGTAAATATGTATATGTAACAATGTGTGTGTCTGTGTGTGTGCGCATGTGTGTGAAGGCATTTAATTTTGCTACGTGAAACCCCGCTCTTAAATTATAACAAGAAGGAATTCTCGCGTTAATTTCGTGTAATTAACTGCTCAAGGTGTGTTGATATTGCTACAATTTTCCTACATTTAAACTGTATTAAATTTATGAACTGTTTTTTATTTAGAGACACAATAAAGTAAACAATAAACTGGAGAATAATCAATTTAGAAAGAACTTGATTTTTCAAGGCATTGTGTCGTTGCGTCATGAGTTACATAACTATTTTTTTTTCGGATAAAACATAATTGTTATTGATCTGGCGCTGTGGGTCGCCTTAAATCTCTCTGTACGTTTTTGTACGTTTTGGTGAGAAGACAATATGGCTGCAAAAAGCGTTTTAGGCCAAATTATTATTAATCGCCCGGTTAGTGTGAAATGGTTACATATAGGGTCACCAAAATATTTACGGGAAAATATTTACGTGTGAGTTTTATGATACTTAGAGCTATAGTATAATATTTTACTATCTACTCAGCATCAAAGCAAATTAGTAATAGTACTTTTAGTAGTATACTTGCCCCCAGTTTCATTTATATGTCTGAACATAACTTGGATGTTTTATCGGTCTAAACTACGATTCTAGTATTTACTTAACTATTCAATTATCTACTTTTTAGAGTAAACAGAACCTACAAATACAACGTATAGTATTTTTTGTTTGTGCAAGTTTTTGAATACTCATAGCATAACGGATATTTTTGCGAGTGTACATTGTTGGAGTTATGAAATTCAATGTTTCTTTATAGTATAGATCATAGAATAAAGCATTGAAGTGCTAATGATATACATCTGTCTATGGTTGTCATTGAAGAAAAGTGTTGTGCTATGGACAGTTCGTGAGATCGTGTGATTTCTATTTTTTTTCTGAAATATAATTTCTCTTACTACAAACATTGCATTTTGACCTCTCGTTTACACACATAGATTTTGTCATTACTTAGCCCAATTATTACCCCACCATAATAAGCTCAAGTGGCAGTGGGCAGGGCACATAGCGCGAAGAACTAATGGCCGTTGGGGCAGAAAAGTTCTCGATTGGAAACCTTTCGACCAAAAGCGCAGCGTGGGTGGGACGTCCACTGACAAGATGGATGGATTGCGGGATCACACTGGATGCAGACCGCTTATGATCGGTAGCTGTGGAAAACCGTGGGGGAGGCTTATGTTGGCTTATGATGACGATGATGAATAAGCTACAGTCCTATTATATTCTTAAGTCACTGTCCCGCAAACTTAAATACATTTAGCAGTACTACCACCGGGCAGGCGATGTGAACAGTTACCGTAAATCAGGCGCTACGAGTAACCCGCGGTGTTTTTGTCCACCCGGCTACGGCACCATTACGCTCGCCGCAGTATATCTTGTTTATACGGCGCGGCGTGGATTGGGTGCAGCTTGTCTTCATGCACTAGATTATTGGGGCACTGAACTTCGGTGGAGTTCGATAAAATCTTGAGTCATGGAAAGTACTACCTTAAAGCTTATGAACAGTTTTTAGCATTATCAGATTGTTCTGATTGCAGTGCGTTGATGACCGATATAATCTAGAAAAATTGTTAACAGTTTTTGAGTTTCCACCACCACTCGTTGATTTCATTTTTTTTAATTTTCTCTTCCATAGATTTACTGTGGCAATTTGTAAATATGAAGTCGTAATTTTCTATGTTTAATTGACGATTTTTACTGCTGACAGAGTTAATAAAATGTATTGTTTACATTTATAAAATTAACTTATTAATACTAACTCGCTGTAATAAATGACAATGTAAATTTCTATGACTGGACTTATACTTACCAAAACTACGCTAATTAGCTATTGTTTTTAATCAGTGACATTTGTTATTACACAAAACCTTAATCTGATATTTATCTCTAAGAGATTGCCTTCTTGAAGTCCACAACTCCTTAATTATGACTAAACCAGCGTCTATTCTCTAATTTAGCTGTCGTCCCAGGACGATGGTTCCGCAATTGGTGATAATTGTGTCAAGAAAAGGGAACACGACCAATGAAGTACTACTCTGTACGAATACAAAGTCCGTATTTTCTGTCTATCCGACCTTATCACTCATACAACTAAAGCTGTGCGATAAATTTTCTCAAAAGCTAAATCAAAATTATTGAAACGCACTTTAAATCTTCATTTAATTTAAAAAAGTGGACTAAAAGAGAGGTTTTTTTTGTCATGGTTTATGTTATTACTCATATTTCAACAACTAGTAGACCGATTTTAATGAAACTTACACAGTACCCTAAGATTAAATAAAATCATCATCTATGACTTTTCGTTTTCGCGAAATCCTGAAACGAACATTCAATCATATAAACATACAAACATACATACACTTACGAAATTATGCACACGTGCTAAGAACCCTTGATAGATCAATATACTTCTTGAAAAGACGGTTATGGCTTGTGGATTCTTGGAAAAAAGAAATGAATGAAAAGTTTTTATTTGCAAATATGGAAAATATCTCTGAGAAAAGAACCCTCTGGAGCGTGCACGATAGGACTGCGCAAAATCCACAGGGAGCGGCCTGGCGCCTACAAGGACGATTATTGTAAATTTACATTTATTGAACTCAAGTTTCAAATGCTTGGGGGGCGAATTGGCGTTGTTATTTGTTTAGGAGTTATCAAAAAACGGTTGTTTGAGGTATTTGATGTGGTAGGACGTCTTTTAATATCACAATTGAAATATTTAACACCACGTTTCTTCTAAACTTTAACGATATTTTGCTTTCGCAATGTTGAGATAGAATCAAGAAAATATTTGTGTCGGGTCGTTTTATCCTTCGACAGGATAAGTCAATAACCGATTTTTATCTGGCGATCTGTATGAAGTAGAGCCTCCTCAATCTTACGCGATGTTTATAGCCGTCATAAAATGTATTATGACATTGGACAGGCGTATTTCGATTTAGGACACAAAGATCCCTACAATAAAGTGACAAATTACGTAAGAAACTTAGTGTCTGATTTTGAAAACAGCATTTGACCTTAGTCATGTTTTTTTTTTCAGGTAAGTCGACACTATTCAGAAAAGAAGAAGTATACATCTGCAAAGTAGCTGTAGCTTGTCTTGGGTAAGTTTCTACCACCTTCAAACTAATATTTTAATACAAAAGTTACATTGTCTCTTCCTATTTGTTACCAAGGAACTCACAAGGAAATTTGAATAAGTAACCACATTGGACAAATGAAAGTATTGAATGAATCTTTTTTATAAAGGATGCATTACAACGCAATATTCAATAGCTGTCCCGTGTAATGCCATATGCATTGCATTGCATGGGAAACAATAGGAATATTACTGTAGTGGTCGCCAAACGCTCTAACTACATCCAGTATTTTAATGCCTGGATTAGAGATTACAATGATATAATGGAATTTAGCACAATATGTTTAATAAACAGCGCGGCAGCGTTGTCTTCTGTCATAATATCATAAACATTTGTTTGTATTGTATTAAGGGCCAATTTTTCAATGGTCAGATAAAACTTATTAGACTGATAAATTATAAAGCGATAGATTATAGAAAATTTAGAAAGAAAAGACAGTTACGTATGATTGCTGACAATTAGGTAACGTTTTCTAATTAGCCATATTGTATTTTCTTCGAGGAATACTTCTTATCTACCTATTGAAAAATCAGCCCTTAGTAGGTTAAGAAGAAATCTAGCAATTATATTTTATATAGATAGGTACACCCTATGAATAATACAAACCTTATTAGCTAGTCAGTACATTTTTTTATTGTAATAATAAATGTTTTGAAAGATCGTTTCTGTCCGGGCTGATTACCTTCAAATATTAATGACTTTGAAAGTAAAACTCAAACCTGTTTACAAAATATGCTGTTTACAAATTTTAATCGTGTGAGCTGAAATGATCGCGTCGTTAATAATAACGGCATGTGCTAATTATTAACGATCGGCTCTGTGTTCTGTGTTCTGTGTGTGATTAGTGACAAATACATAATTCTGTTTTGTTATCCACACTTGACAAATAATTATGATTGTCATGTTACGGATTTGACGTGATGCAGATCTAGTTAAATTATTCATTCAGTTTCAAATGAACAAAAATTACTTGAGCTTGAAAATCCACAAATAGTTGTATTTTTTAACTATTTCTGCTCTATTACAAGTTGAAATCTAATTTTACGTTGTTCATAAGTATGTATACGCAAATATAAGCTATTCAGACACTTCTTTAAGTTATTCCTCGATTTCTATTCTATTGGGTCATTTGTAAGTCCAAATATGATTCTATTATACTAACGTTCTCGTGGCTAAAACAAAGACGACTCAGACAAAATAAGCCTTTCAAATGAGACATCATGCTATTGAATTAAAAGAAAACACGAAGGAGCCGTGTAATTTGCCAAACAATTACATTTTCGCTCCATTTTTTGTTCTTATTTAGGGAGTAATTGTGTCGCAAATCCAAGGGAGATATAATGGAGCAAGATTGAGTAGGAAAAAATATAAACAATATCGACGAGTAGCGTTCCAATATATAGAATATTAACGGCCTGTTTTACAATGTTCGAATAAGTTCCCATTATACATATAGTGTCATCTGTTCCCTACTCCATGCGCAATGACGTTTAATATTAGAGAAACAAAAGTTTTGCCATGGTTAGTGCTTATTTGTAATGGTAATTTCTTATTTGTCTATGGTGATGAGCGATTTCGTTTTAAGCCGACTTAAGCACCGCGCCACGCGACCGAGGCGCGGCAGCAGCGCCGCTGCGTTTTATCCGCTTCTGCCGCGCTGCTGTCACTCCAATATGAAGACGCACTTAGTTTTCACACTGATGTCTTTAACAAAAAAAACGACAGTTACTTTATTTGTTTCGTCATATACTTATCCTAGTACTTTCAGGTTTTCTTGTCAGGATTTCAGCAATATAATAAATACATTTTCTATCATAGTTAAATTGACCCATTTCAAAGTAATATCGTGTTGAAATTTCAGCTAGGTGGAACGTATCACTTGAGCGATATTATTTACTTAATATACCATCCATGAGCTTTCATAAAACTTGCCCTACTGTATTCACTTCAATACAAGAAGGTCTTTATTGAAGCTAATCAGAGAGCGAAGTCGGGATACTCTCGCGACAGTTATTACAAATATTACAACCATCCCGTAAGACGGCGAGATTCCTCTCAGCATTACTTACATACCTAGAACAAAACAATGAAACGTGGCAAAAGGTCAAGCCGGGAACTGGCTGAATCGCAATCATTTAGATCGCACTTACGAAAAACTCAACTTATACTTATTTTAAAGTTGACCATTGTTGGCGTCACCTCTGAAGTTGAATACGGTTTGTATTACGTTACGTATTTCCGAGATTATTTTTATTTGTTTTCATCGTTATCATATATTTAATTTCATCGAAATCGACCAACGATTACGAAAGAAATAGTCGTTTTGCACGTAGCGTCCTAGTAAGAAATAAGAATTTAATTGTTGAACTGGCGGTCCCCCGCGGCTTCGCCTAAGTAAATTTCGGATTTCTCGTTTAATAACAGAATTCAATCCAAAACATATATTTTCATTAGAAGTAAGAGGCCTGAAACCTTAAGAGCTTTGGGCAAGTGCGTGTTTTCTTAAGCTGCGAGCATTATGTTGATGCGGAGTTGTTATAAAACTGTGATATTCTCTAATATATTTATTGATATCAAATGATGTAAAGTGCAATTTTGTTTAAAATGACATTGTCTAGATGATGAATAATTATGTTTATTTTTATAAGAATAAATACATGTCAGCATCGAAATACCTTTGAGAAAAGTTCATGATTTTGTATTAAATTTATGAACATAAAAAGTTTGTAGTGAGTGAACCATATTAGATAGACATATGCTGTCGCGGACTTTATTGTAAAGCTTTAATAGCAACAATTCCGTCATACATGATTTTGATGTAGGTACCTTAAACAGTTTGCGCTACTTACACAACGAAAGCTCTCAAAAGAAATATTCCCCCCCCCCCCCCGTTTTTAAAACATTTTTTATTGTTGATCTGCTGACATAATTCGTATCGTAATGTTTAAGCCTTTTGCTTTAAGCCTTCCTCGATAAATAAGCTATCTAACACAAAAATATTTTTTCAAATCAGTTCGGTAGTAGTTTTAAAAGATTAGCGCGTTCAAACAAATAAACTCTCCAGCTCTATAACATAAGTATAGATAGAATTTTTTAGGTTTCTGTAGCCGAATGGCAAAAAACGGAACAATTATAGTTTCAAAATATTTTTTTTGTTTTCATAGGGTCACTATACAAACTTAATAATATAAATTGCAAATTGCACTTGTGAAAAGCAACTTTGGCTGTGTGACAGACGAGGAACCTCGTTCCTCGTTGTCACACAGCCAAAGTTGTTTTTTTATAGTTTCTTCAAGTCTGTAAGTCTGCTTACTTTTCAAACGAAAGCATAGTTATCATTATTTTCAAGTGAAAAAAATGCACACAGACATCTCATTCGAGTTATGTAGAGATATGAAGAAACAAATGGCTATCTCAGTTGCAACAAGGGAACCGAATTATGAAGTATCGTATTGAAATGCTACGATGTCTTAGTTTTTTTATTGTTTTTAATAGAGCACACATTTTAATTGCTGGCTTAACCCACAACAAAAATGTTATAAAACATTATATAACGCAAAAAAAAAACTATGGTAAATTTTTTGAAAGCCTATCCTAGAGATGTATTTATTGTCAGTGGTTTGTTTTTGAATGGTTCTAAAACTCCAAACTTAGGCATTTGGCAGATTTGTATTCTTTACATTACAAACCGTTACGTCGATACAAGTACCTATATTGAAGGATGTTATCATTTATTTTAGAAACGTTGTCAACTCAAACTGTAAACTCAACAGAATATGAAAAAAAGTTTTGTATTTAGTTTTTAAGATATAGGATCGTATATTTTTTGGTTAACAACGGGCAGTTCATTAGTCAGCGCAAAGAGTTCGTGCGGTAATTATTATTGTGGAATTCCTTTACACACAGATTCGTGTAGTAAAGCTTTTGTGTTTTGTTTTTCTAGTTTATGAGTTAGGTGTGCACTTGACATGATTGTGTTCAACGTGCCAGTACTTCTTTACAGTACTAAATACTTCCTACAAAAAGCGTGTTAAAAATCACGTCACCTCACCTCAAAAAAAGATGAAGCAAATCTTCATAAGTTCAGCAGCCATCAGCATGTATTCTTGCATACAGGTGTAAATATTACAAAGGTAATAAGTGTGAATGTAACTCTATAAACTGTCTGTAAATCCTTATTTATTTATCTATTTCATAGTATAATCGTTTACATAGTTTTTACTGATCTTAGTGCCACTAAACATTAAGGATAAACTAAAATTAAATGCAATCTAGTTGCTTCTCAATATTACATTGCTGTTTCTCTAAATTTCAAGTTGTGAGTTGCATGTGACTTATATAGAAATAACACACTACCACCAAAAATCAATTCATTTCTCGCCCGAATACACGTGACGTATCAGTTGAAACAATCGGCCGATACACATCTATCTTGGCAATATTTCCCCGTATCCCACTACCGGGGCGAGCTGTCAACACAAATAAACGGTTACGAGCGTCGACTGATGCGTTTGAGCGCACGCGATATCGACGAATAACTTTTGAAAAACGACGTTTATCACCAGTGACGCCTCCTGCATCGGTTAGGCTCGTTTGTCAGTGGATTTGGTAGTTTGTTTCTTAGAAGTGCGAGTGATTTGAACTTATCATAAGGGTTAAAACCGGGCATGCTCTTATGAACTTTTATACTCCAAAATTGAACCGATGTCCATTACACACCGGTTCAATTAAAGACGTTATCTTTTCTTTTGAGTAGGTGATAAATAATTGTTAATACAAATTTACTATAGTTCGGTGTCATTAGATCAAAAGCGTAGGATTTTAATTATATAAAGAGATTCCATACACAAACCAAACCTTTTTTTTAGTCGTGACCTAGTTCTTTAAAAAGACTTTTGCTAAAGTTATTAAAACTTGATCAATTAGGTTGCATAGCCCACTAGCATAAGATTACCGGATAGAGCCCTTATTTTATGAGTATCGTTTAATTAACTTGTTTAACCTTGAAATGAAATCAAATAAAATTAAATGCAACGACATGAATATTTTATTTGCCTTTAGAAAAAGAATACATTTTTGTAGGTGTCAGAAATAGCATCCAAATATTTTACTATCACATTAAATTATGAACTATGAATTATAATATTATCATCACGATTTCGTCTTCATTATCTTATTATTTAAGCCACAAGTTTACTAATTGCATAATGCGTTATCAAAATTATATCACAATAAATTTAACGCAACAAACTTAACTGAACCATTCCGCCATAGCAATATTTTTATGTATTTCACTCGTATGTGCTTCGAGACAAGTTTCGGCTTCTTTGCGAAACTTGTGCAGCTTTGCACGAGCAGTTCTTCTCGTCGTTTATTATTGGACACTCGTAGGTACGGACAACAGCACGTCAAGGTAAACACTGCGGTATCTTACTCAGTTGTAATAAGGGCTAGTTTGCAACAAATGTGGGTAACCTGATGTGCTGGCCACTGTACAACTGCAAAGTGCAATTAACACATTTTGTGGTGAAGTTCCGAGTTAGGTGCAAACTTTCTACCTTATGTTGCTCTTTTGCGGTTATTTCATAAACGTAATATATCATCTGTCATGAATGAAATAAGAAACCAAAATTTGCGCACGGGCGGGTCTCAAACCTGCTACTTTCTGACTTATCAGGCCAACGCTCTTCCAATTGAGCTGCCATGCTCTCGGTCCGATTGAGCGAAATTTCTGGTCTCTTATGAATGCGTTATTATGCGTGAAGTCACCTCCAATTGACATTACAAGGTATGACGTATCGCGGCGCAATTGGAGAAGCGTTGGCATGGTTAGCCAGAAAGTTCCAGGTACTAGTCCTGCCCATGTGCAATTTTTGATTTCTTATTTCATTTTTAAGAATATAAATACGACACCGTGTCAAAAACATTTACTACTAATATGAATATTGTTGAAATGGGTCGCCTAAATTGAAAAGATCTTTATCTATCTTTGTGCTATAGTGATTTGAACTCTTACTAGCGGCTTTCTTTTGTCACGTAAGCTTCTTAAAAAATAGTATATTAATACACTGATTGTTTATGTGTATAGAGAACAAAAAAATAATACAAGCGTATCAAATATCTACAAAATAAATGAGAACAATGATTAATTATGCATCTGTCATTCATCACATTACCGAAGAATTATTGCAAATGTTACAGTGGTGTTATGAGTCGTTAGCTCACAGATACCAACATATTTTCATTTATTAATGTCAAAGTAATGCTAAATCTTTTTAGAAGCACAAATAATACCAAAAATACTATGAATGTACATGTCGTGAAAAACTTTGAAATAATCTACCTACTGTTAATCGATAAGACATTCGATTGAGAGATCCTCCTAATCGATATCAATAAGTGTACCACAGAATGACACTTCCCGTCAAGGCGGCAACGGTGAAATAATCATCAGTCACTTGAAAGGTGGTGTTTCCGATATATTCCTTCTTCTAAAATGCGTCGCGTACATTAACAGATCCTAAACCGGCTTTTTCCTCAGTAATTCGTAATACTACTTAGATATTACGTTTTTGTTGGCTCCTGATTTAACTTTTTCTAAAAATATTTTAGTATATATATCTACGTTTTATGAGGTTTGTTTAATTTAATCTATATTTTACTTCTTTAAAAGATTGACGTAGACGTTAAACACAGAACGTACGCGGCTACAAACTATATATAATTTAATTTTTGACATTTATTTAAAGAAACATCTGCTATTTACTGAATTAATGATTTTAATGCTTATTCAGCTCGTAAAAACACAGTTTGTTACTCAGAATATAAGCATGATTGTACCTCTGCATATAGAGCGCCGGGGGTGATATAAAAGTGCAGAAGTCGCACAGTTCACCTCGACACAAAGCACAAACAGCTAACCGCAATGATTGCGCTCTACGTGGTTTGCGAGGTCACTAACTTTTAATAACTCCAATTGTTATCGTCACAGGTCAACGGTTAAGATGAAAAAAAATTTAATTGATTTTAGAATGTCTTTATTTCTTAAGTCTTATTCTTAAGATCGACACTCGAATTTGCAACTTCTGGCTCAATTGGAAAAGCGTTTGGCCCGGTTAATTATTTTTGGTTCCTTATTTGATCTTTAAGAGTAAAATATAATTTTATTGTTGTTCAGCTGTACTTGATATGATTTTCTTTAAGGTAAATAAAAACTACTGTTTCATATTGAATATATGAAAGTCAAATCTGCCCTCTGATAAATTATTAAAAGGCTGCAGTATATTGACTGTACAAATGTAGCAATTGTCTCTTAATTAGTGACGTGTATGAGAATCCCTTCATAATATTTTACTTACAAAAGTAACATGATTTACCGGGCAGTTAACTGATGGCCGCTTAGTTAATTTATTTTATTTTGGAGCATTATGAGTGAGATTCAATCCATTTTTACGATCTTAGCTTAACTTTTGATTTCTTTGAATTTGATGGAGTTAGGACGCTGCGTTTACGTTTTAACTCCGCACTTTTAGTTAGAGCAAGTGATGTTTTCGTGTTAAGCCGGGATTAAATCACTCTAAATAGATAAAGAAGCCCGAAATAGAAAGATAGATAGAAATAGAATATCAGTTGGGATAGCTCTTGTCTCTCGGCTACGTTGCGAAGTCGTTGACCCAAACTCGCTGCACCGGGCGCCAACTTTCCGTTTGTTTTCTTTTCTCGCGCAACAAACACTATTTCAATTTGTTTTTATCGATGTTCGAGCAAAACAAATATTAGACAACTGATTTGAGATGAGGCATGCATTTTTTAATAGTAAAATCAGATTTTAATTCATAATATATTAATTTTAGATTCCGATTTGAACCTATGGTCATCTTATCGTTTCCTCACATACGCGTAAGTCTGACTTTTGAAGTAATTATTGAAACTAGTGTTTGTTCTTCCTGCATAATAGGTACAGACTTATTCCTCGCTCAGAACATTTTCTGATAAAATCCATTGCTCACGTGTCTATCACACTATGTTTGAGAACGCAGCAATCCAAAATGATATATAGCAACTATTCTCTTAGCGTCTTGACGAAAAGCATCATAAATTTGCTCGATTGGCATCTTCAAGGCCATTATTTCTATTAATGCTGGCCAGAGTTGAATAAATAGTTATGAAATGACTGTTATGCTTGCAAACACTGCTTCTGTTATGTCATTTATATGTCAAAATCATATTGCATCTCAAGCGATGTCATGAATCTAGCGAAGTGCGTTACAGTTATAGATGCAAAAAGTATTTTAAACGTAAAGCCTTAAAATATTTTTTTGCATAACCGTGACATCAACAAAGGCGAGATAGCAAGCAAGGGCGAGGCAAGATCAAATGAAAGATGTAATTGAAACATAGAGCAAAAACAGAGAGATAAAAATAAAATATTTTTATTGAAAAATGCAGTTTTGATCTGAATCTAAAACAAACAAAAAACGCGATCTAATAATAAAACGCGATATAATTTAACAAATCAACAAAATATTTTCTTTTCTCGCGCAACAAACATCTATTTCGATTTGTATTAATCGATGTTCGAGCAAAATAAATATTAGACAGCTGATTTGAGATGAGACATGCGATTTTTTCAATAGTAAAATCAGATTTTGATTCATTATAAATTAATTTTAGATTCAGACTAGAACCTATAGTCATCTTACATTTTATCGTTTTCTTATTTACGAGTAAGTCTAATTTTATGAGTAATTATTGAGCAGTAAAATAAGAGATCAAAACAATATTTATGTCAACTACACAAACACTAGCAAAAATCAACTTTTTATCCTATTTATAGAGAACCTTTGTTTATTTCATAAAATATGCTAAACAATATTTTACAAAATACTCCTGTTACAGAAAATCAATTTTCTGCCATATTACAAACGATTTGGAATGTGTCAGTAACATAAGTAAGCTCTTTTATGAACTCCAAACAAACAGAACGAGTAATATTGAGAGGAGAAGGGCCGTCCGAATTGTTAGTTTTGGTTTCATTTCACATTTAAACTTTCATTTTATTGTTGCTTAACCTTTTGAAGTTGTACCCATGTAATTTGGGAACACAGTTAATATGAAGTAGAATCATATATTTAGTATCTTTTGCCATTTTAAGTGTGTAGGTTTCAATAACCAAAGATTTTTACGTAAAGTAAAAATGTTTATTCATAAATAAAAATCTACTGTCAGGAGCAAAATTTTATTAAAGCCTTGATCAGTCAAGTCAATTCGGTTTCAGAAGTTTTCCAATAAATGGTTACCGAAATAATGAAAAGGACTCTCAATTGTATTGAATTCTGAACCATCTTAGTTATTTTTTAAAATAGGCAGATGTTTGACGTCAATCGCATTTGATGTCAGGTGAGGATAATAATAATATTGGACACCAATCACATGGATTGCTCATACCCAAAAGTAAGTAGATAATGCGCATGTGTTATGGGAATCAAACAAAACGGTAGTACCAGAACATCCAGACCCGAGACAATATAGAAAATTTTGATTTCTAAATTGAACTGACCGGGAATAGGATCCGGGACCTCGGAGCGGCGACGTCTTGAAATTAAGCGTGCTTATCCACTTGACCACGAGATTGTCAAAGAATGACCTCAGACATTTGTAAAGACCTGTTTTTCAAATCATTTTAAATTCGCCTCATAACTTGTGAAGTAGATAAGTGAGTCAGTTTTGAATAAACTTGATACGAAATGATTACCAAGTCTTTACCTGCACAATTTCCTCTCTCAACAATCGCAGTGCTTAGAGTTCCATATCTCGGTATCGTAACGTTGCCATATTTCAATCCCTATTGAGTCCGCTGCTCCTCGGAGCGAGTATCACCTGCACGGTTATTACGTAACTCTATTGCTATCACATTGCAATAGGCTAACCTATTATAAAGATTGAGTATGTATGAGAAATAAGATACTCGTACAAAGACGATGTTGTAGCATGATGTCGTTATCACTAATAATTTTTGAAAAGTCATTAAAACTTACTTATGAAATACTGTAAATCGTCTTTAAGCGGGGTTTGAACACACAACCTTTGGTTCGTTGGGCCAGCGCTAACGTAATAGCCCTGCATGTATCACAATAGTAATTTCGCGGACGGTGCATTACCGAGCTCACATCGGCTCAAGCTGTGACGCGGAAAATTGTTACTGTTCAAGCCTTTTTCTAGCCGACTTACAACTTGAGCGGCTTTGTGTGAGCACATAGATACTTATTGGTTCAATATAATAAGTTTATTTAGGCACATTAAGGGCGCAAATAAAGGGAACTTGGAAGCTCAGAATAAAGGTTCAAATTATTCAATTCAAAATATAATTGCAAATTAAACCTATTCATCTCCTTATACAAAAAAAAAAAAACAATCTCAAAATTATATCACTATGAACAAGATTATGACCAAAATAAATAACAAATGTTTTGAGCTTAGGCAAAAATAAACCGAAGTTTCTTTAGTATATCTGACATATAGTCAACTTCAATTTAACTCAATAGTTGTAATTTTATTTTAGTTTTCAATTACATAATTGACGTATAACGATCGTTGAGTACACGATAATGTGGCACTGTATTGGCAATAGGATCCGAAAGTCGTAAAGTATGTTCATAAAGATATTCGCTTTTCGCTTTACATTTCTTTATATGCCAAAAGACATTAGCCCAGCTTTTCCGCAATCTAAAAACATGACAAAGAAACCGTGACGATGACGTGAAACCACGCGGCCCCGCGACGAATCGCGACTTTTAAGATAAATAACAAATAAATTGCGCTAATGGCTTTTTGCAAAACGTATATTTAACCAGGTTCCCCGGTAATTGAATACAAGATAAGAAACTTTTAAAGCCCATAATAGATATTAAGATCTCAAACTGAGCCCCGAGGTATTGCAACCACTGCCTATTAACACAAATTAGTTTTAATCAAGCCAATTTGTGAGCAAAAGGATGGTCGTTCCTTGACTTCGATATGATCTTATATGCATTAATTTGGTGGTAATTACAAATGGCTTTTGATAAGGATAATTAACAAAACTACTTTCCACAAACTCGCGGTTTGCGGATGTCGAGGACAAATTAAAAGTTAACGTAATTAGCTTCTTTGTTTCTGCGATAATTACTTCTTAAGAGCTGTACATGGGAAACGTTTGAGAAATTCCTCATACGGTGAAGTTTTAAAACGTTACCTGGAATGTATGTACGTTACGTGGAAACGTTTACGAGTACCTTTATACCCGTTCTTTTGAATAAAATTGCCAGACATTTGGCAACGATTGCACCTGATGATAAATGTCAAAAATGTTGCCTTAAAATGTAGAATAAGAGTCGTAAACAAATAACAACGATTGGCAACTTAAATATTTATAACTAACTATAAATTTTACAGCAAATATATAGAACTCCTAGGAAATGCAAACAATTTCGAAGCTATTTACGAAATGTGTAAAATATTAATTCAGAGATTGTTTAATTCCACATACCATACATACATATTCATAGAATTTCAATATCGTATAAGATAATGTATAAGACGAACGCTGTATGTGCAGAATAAAAATAATAAATCATGTTTTATATTAAGAACTTCAATAAGGTTATCATTGAGACAAATAAAGTAAATATCATACGGTTGATATATTATAAAATTTTCATATTTATTGATAATTTAGGAAATACAGTTTTTATTGAGGCTTTTATAGAGCAAACACGAGTTACATTTAATTAAATTTATCACATTTCCAATTGCTGTTAAGCAAGTGTATAAATTTCCTAGGAAATGTGTCTTATATAATTTATTGCTCGTATTTCCCAGTAATTTTAGCAATTATATATGAATCTCTCTGGATTCAAGGTGTCGCCGCTCCGAGGTCCCGGGTTTGATTTCCGGTCGGGTTAATGTAGTAATCATAATTTTCTATATGGTATTGGGTCTAGGTGTTGTGGTACCACCGTTGTGGCTGATTTCCATAATACAAGTGCATTGGCTACTTACATTGGAATCAGAGCAATGTTTGTGATTGGTGTCCAATATTTATCCATTTATATAAAATTCCTAGGCATTGTACACAACGACGGATATCGCACATTTCGTGTAACATAAATACATACCAAACAATACGAAATGTGAATTATTTCAAAGTAACTCATCGAAAACTATTATGAAACTTGTGTAAAAACCTTCAATTAAATTTAAAACCGACGATGACGAATCTATCTTTATACGAAAGCTGCACGCCTAAACATTCCAGGACCCCGTTCACAGGTCACAAAGTCTCGGGTCACGGGTCGCAATCGCAGGTCGTACAAGCGGACAGCTGCGAAATGGGACCTTTTTGTGAGTCCTGTCCTTCCGATGGCCGACACAATTGCTTTCTGGCTTTTATCTTGTGGCACGTTTATTGTGTCTTTTTTAATTAGGTTCACGTTATATTTTAACGTAAAATTATTACGGTTAAACAACATACTCGTATTATATAGGATTCAGTTGCGTTTTCAGTGTCGTTTTTATATTTTCTTGGGGTTATTTTTTTTTACTTCAAATATTGCCGAAATCAATTTTAAATCCTTCCAATACCAAGTTTAAAATATTGTTGTAATAATTACCGTGTTTAGTTAAAAATGTGTATAAACTTAATTCTTCTTGTATTACACATACTTTATCATGTTATGAACGAGTAAGCGGTTCCGATGATTGAACAATATTTTCTATTGAAATCGTTAGTTTAAATCGGCTCACTGCTCCGTCCATTTCGCAAAATGTCGTTCAGTTCCGTCCCTATTATACTCGCCGATCGAATCAGTTCCTTTATTGTAACTAGATGTTCGAATTGTCAATTCAGCCGTTTCTGTTGCTCATGCTAGCATAACCTCATGAGTGAAAGAGAGGGCTAAGTCTGAAAGACGAAGATAAATCTGCAGTTGAGTCTCATTCGTAACTCGTAGCATTCGTCTACGGGCACTACGAGCTACCACGTCGCTGCAACGCTACGGTGCTACGGCGCTACGGAGCGCAGCGGCCCGTCTATTTAAATAGTGCACCCGCCGTATAATCCGTTCTTTCATTAAAATCTTCTTGTATATTTTAAAATAAAAGAGATATTTCACGATTCAGGGATATATTTTGTTTTCCAATGCCCAATGTTTGTTAACTGCTCCATTGATATTGCAAAAATAATTAGAAAATAGGGGTTTGGATACATTTCTAGGTAAATGGTCGTTTCTGTGCTGAATGTTGCAAATGCAATGCAACTTTTTTTACGAGGAATTGTTTGATCTGTATTTACGTGCGTGCATAGTCGTTGTGAATGTCTTAATTGTTTGATACCACCTTCGTGACGATATTTTTACTCATATGACTTTTTTCCAATTCATGCACTGTTTTTTTTTCTTCTAAAAATGTGTATTAGTATTTTCTTGTATTAAACTGTTTGTACACTAAAACTGGTATTTTTTGATATTTGAATTATATTATCTGCAACTTTTAGTGAATGTATATCAAGAGCCAGTCAGCTGGGATTTATTGTCTGGTTTTAATGGAATCGTGTCAATAGCGCTTAGTTAATGTTTAAACAGCTTTGTTCCATTGAGCCCCATCGGCGCGTTGTCACTAATAGACTGAGAACTGGGACAGCTATTAATCCGCTGATTTGTGGATTACGCTCCACAAACTACTTTTTAAATTTAAATCTTTTTATGATCTTATTTACTTGTTGCTTGTGATATGATGAACGCCTGTAGTCGTAATACTGAGCAATAGAACTCCTATTATGTCTGGAGTACTGCCTCCAAATGTGTCAATTATTAGAGAGTTTTTACATTTAGGCGACTTTCGCAGCGTGACCGATGACAAAAGACTATTTCAAACACTCAACTCTTGTGACACTTCTCATAGCTTCTTTAAACGTAGAAGTAACAACTCACTGCCGATAATAAACACGACAGTCGCGCTACTGATAATTTCATACACATGGCAGCAGCGCTGCTGTTTTTAGGGTTCCGTAGCTGAATGGCAAAAAACGGAACCCTTACAGTTTCGTCAAGTCTGTCTGTCTGTCTGTCCGTCCGTATGTCACAGCCGTTTTATTCTGTAACTATAAGCATCACACTATTGAAAATTGGTAGGAAGATGTATCCTGTTAACCGCTTTACGACCCTCATACAAAAAATAAAATATAATGACATTTAAGTGGGGGCTCCCATACATGAAACTAACACCAAAAAAATTTTTTTGTCAAACCTATACGTCTATGGATAGGTCTTTTAAAATGACATAGAGGTTCCAAAAAACATTTTCTTTTAAAGTCTAAAGTTTCATAGCTAGACGCTTCCAAAGTGGTAAAATGGGCGTCCCCCCAGCTAACTTCTAAATTAAGCAAGTGTAAATTTTGAAAAAAATATATAATGTAGATCTTAACAAATACTTTCAATGACAATTGGTTCGGATGGGATCGAACAAGAAGTTTTTGAGATATAGCACATTTTCAACAACCGCAAACATAACTTTGTTCTTCATACAAACACTATGAAAAACAAAGTTATATTTGCAGTCAACAGAATATTGTGGTATTATACTATGTGGAAGTAAGTGGATTCCCTAAGTCAGTTAAAGTTGGCACGGAACCCTCAGTGCGCGAGTCTGACTCGCACTTGGCCGGTTTTTATGTATGGGCATCCGCTGCTGTCGCGCTGCTGCCACGCTGCGACCACGCTGCTGCTGCGCTTTACTGTGAAGGCGCACTTAATATAGTATCTATAGTTTCATTTCAAAACGATGCGGTCTTCTCCCATGTTGTTCTCTGACAAAAAAGCTTACATTATTAATTTTATAAATCAATTAAGTTTGACGTTTTGTAATAACTGGTTTTTCCCGACTTCAAATAAAAGAAAGTAATCAATTCAATGTGTATATATGTGATATGTTATAATTTGATAGAATTTGAGTATGTTGATCTATTCAGGCTATCAAATACGTATGCAAAATTTACTTTTATTTATTAATTTACGCATAAAAAGTGTATCTATGTATGTATATTTGTATGTTTGTCCACGGGGTTCACAAAAAAAAAGTTAAAGCGAAATTATTCTGTATTATTTCAATCAGGTATGTTTTATCTCAGAGTAAACTGTAAGTTTCATCAAAATCGGTCCAGTAGTTTTTGAGATATGTTAAAAAATTAAACCACCTAAAAAGCTCACTTAAAAGCTCAAAATATTTAATAAATAATTAAGATTAAACAGAGTTTCCCCTAACAAGATCAAATGTGTCATTTTGGGCTTATAAGTAATTTTTTAACGCGCTTTAATTTTTTAAATGATTTAGCCCAATTGTTTCGTTAATCGTCACATTGAGAACTTGTAATCAGTGAAGATTACAGCACTGTTGAGTCTGTCAGCGCAGCGATGCCGACGCGACGCCACAATCATTATGACTCCACTAAGTCCGATTCAGTAACGCGCCGCGCGAGCCGACCGCACAATGCGAGGCTTCGCTGAGCTGCAGACGGATAGACCAGTGCAAATCATGATTGCGGCACCCGGCAGGATATTTTGTTACTTGAAAGCAAATGCGATGCGTTTGCAATTCATGTTTGTGTAGCTAAACGCGTTGAAAGCACACGTGCAAGTCCGAGCAGGTTATGCGTCAGCGCTGCTAAAAGCTAGCGCTTACGTAGTATATTGGAATTTTAAAAGTACTGCAACCTTTAGAAGTTGCAATACGAAAGCAGCAAGTTAGGTATTGTTATGTTTTTGTCATTAAAAAAAAAATGGCAACTCTGATCGCGCATGCTTCCTGACCTCACTACCTGTTTAGCGATGGAAGTGGCAAAGTGGTGGTATAGTGAGGGGATTTATACGGCTCGCAATCGAGTCAGAGGGCTGTTTTTAAGAGCGTTAAGGGCTCTTGCCGAACCTAAGCCGGTTTGCTATTAGAATTATGGTAATTAAAGTAAAATGATTAAAGATATTGGCTGTGTATAATTATTGTGTAGTATTTCCTTAATCCTGTTGTGATTCGAGAACGAGGTTTGATTTTACCATTAGCACTTCTTATTTATGTATACGGGTATTCGCGGCCATCAGCAGAAACCTAGTCCAGTAAGCCAATACGTCCTAATGTGAAACTTACTAAATGAGAAAATGCTCCGACGCCACTTATCAAACTTATACTTTGACAGTTTTGAGTGTTCGCAAAAACACTTATTGGTAAGTATTAAGTATCAAAATGTTCTATTTTCTATGTTTATTCGACGACCTCCGTGGTCGAGTGGCTAGCACGCTGGTTTTAAGCGTCGGCATCTCGTAAGATTCCGGGTTCGATTCCCGGTCGGATCAATGTAGAAAACGATCTTTTCTATATTGTCTCGGGTCTGGGTGTTGTGGTACCACCGTTGTGTCTGATTTCCAAAACACAAGTGCATTGGCTACTTACTTTAGGATCAGAGCAATGTATGTGATTGGTGTGATTGGTTCTATTTACGCTTTTTTATTTATATATGTATAACTGGGTGTGCTTGATATGTATATATGATAGAAAACGTATCATATATTGTTCGTACTCATAGTTTGCCTTTGAAACACGTTCGTATAAATGAACAGAATTTCTAATCGCAACACAGAGACAATTTATGTACAAAACGTTGGGCTGAACTTTTTTGTAGGTACATAAATATAAAACACCCACCATTAGCCGAGAAAAGCAACCGTATCTTTTTATATCTAAGATTAATAATGCTTAGTGTAGGTTTTGAACCTGGGAACCCGGGACCTCTTGTGTAGTGACCAGCAAACTAACCACTACACCAACGAGGCAGTTAGTCGGGTTTGAATTCCGGGTCAAGCTGAAATTATTTTCTTGGTTTTCTGTCTTGAAAGTACTTGAAAACAGCTCGGAGTCAGGAAGTTGGTGGTTATGGATGACAGAAGGTGCCACGTAAAACACGTTAAGCCGTTTGTCCTGTGCCTGATCTCCCATCAGTCATGGCGCACTGAAGACGGAAAGGAACAGAGAGTGCACTAGTATATTGCCACCACATCTGGGTACTGTATCTCTTATATCTCCTGCCTAGTTGAGGGAGTCAGAGAAGGTGGGAGGTATCGAAAATATTGCTATTAGTGTAGGTTACAATTATAACAAAAGATAAAGAGGATGCATTATAATATTATTTGCTTATCATCCGCATGAAATAATATATTTTTATTTTTATTTTTCAGCAGCTAATAAGCAAATAGTGCAATTATTACTTTGAACATTATTTTATGTCATGAATTACCTTACGAGTGGACGTTCCATCGCTGACAATGATGATGTATTTTATTACACCAAAACAAAAAACAAATGTCACACCGTTAGTTTATAAAGGTTTATTTGATCAATCAAAGATCCGAGTGGCTGTTCCATTTGTGTTGCGGTCGAAACAAGTGAATGGTATTAGCATAAAAAGTGCGGGTTCGAGAATTTACGATATCATCCGAACATTACCATAATAGAATAATTCCAGACTTAGGACTCTGCTAAAAATGCATAAACATTGTAGCCCTGTTTAACTTTTAATGAAACCTACTTATTTACGGTAGGGTTCCCGGCCAATTAAGTTAGAAAATTATTGAACGTATATTTTAGATGGGTGTTTTTATATATAACTTAGTACCCCTTGAATAGCTCAAGATACATAGGAGTACTGAAAACTTTTATAGATGTTGAACATGTAGTAAATGACCCTGGTATAAGTTGTATGTATCGTTTGTAACGTTCTTTGATTAACTTTATGCAGTATTTGGTATTTTTATATTTTTTCTGTAGCCCCCCGATTCAAAACCTTTCGGTTACGGATTCAGTGACATCGATAGCTTTCACTGATACATTCATAAGAACGTGGATTTAACCGATGCAACGATTTTGTTTTGTTCTTTCATTACATTTGCTATCGAACTGATATATCGATATCCGATCAAACAAGCTATACAATAGTTAAAATAATTTATAAAAATAATCGAAAATATAAAAAAATAAACTAGCCGAAACCCAAGCTGAATGGCTTATGGAATGATTCTAAATTCTCGCCCCGATACATTATTGATCTTACTCCGCAAATGATACATATAAAATCATTAAAATAGATGTAAGTTAATTATTTTTCACGAGAAAGAATTCAGTGTCTAGATTTTTTATACCTTTATCTTCAAAATGTACTTTTTCATCAATAAATTAAAACCTCGATAGTCAACCCTAACCGTCAAGTTTGCAATGCAAAGCAGTGATGTCGCGGTGACCTGAGGTGGCTTAGAAGCATTACAGAGGACGACTGTGATTATGGCGCTCGCTTGCATGAAACAGCAAGGGTTCATATATAATTAAATTTGGATTTGATTTAGTACGATTTACTGAAGAAAAATAAAGTAAATATTTGGTAAATATAAACAAAAATTTAGCAACAAATTGTTTTAAGGTGCAATACTAGTCTAGTCTTATACCGCAAAACTACATTTCATGTGTATGCCAGAAAGCTGAGACGCCTCTAGCTTTCTGACCCACTTGTTTACGAGCTATCAATAATTTATGTTTGTGAACTAATTCGAAAAACTTCAAAGCGCGCGTACCTAATAAGTTCGTTCCGAAGACAAATGATCGCTTGCGTTAACATGGTTCTAGAATGAAGCAGTGAAACGATGAGAATAGGCAACAATATTAACAACAAAGTCAGAAATACTAGAAATGATTAATTTGAATGAAAACGTTGTACCTACTTACCTCCTTATTTATTATGGCCATCGGCTTAGATTAGAAAGAGAATAATTGAGTAAAACTTAACAGAAAAACACCTTATAATCTGCTGATACAAGATATATTTTCGTAATTAGGTATCTCATCCGGATCACTATACAACCCGTCCTATCTCTGAAAGTGAATCAGGGAACCTATAAAGAAGGTGAAGAATCATAGTAAGCGGCTTACCGCTCAATCGCGATCTCGCGTTATTGTGACGTCACGGAGGCTCAAATCCACGCACTTTTAATTTCCCTAGGGCGAGAAGAAAAGGGATGGTGATAGAACCCAAAGAGATTAAAAATGCCATCGGCGAATATTACCGACATTGTTTTTAATATGCGTTATCGATAACAGTTCAAACAAGAAATATGGTTAAATGTATTTTCTTTTAAACATATAAATCGGTTTGTTTGTTTGTCAATCCGGTTACGATTTGCCGTTTGGTTTACCTTGGTCACCTCATTTTGAAACTAAAAAAACTGGCCAAGTGCGAGTTGGACTCGCGCACTGAGGGTTCCGTGCCAACTTAAACTGAATTAGGGAATCCATTTACTTCTACTTAGTAAAATACCACAATATTTTATTGACTACAAACATAACTTTGTTTTTCACAGTGTTTGTGTGAAGTACAAAGTTATTAAACCGCAAACGGTTGTTGAAAATGTGTTATATCTCAAAAACTACTCCTACTACGTCCGAACCAATTTTCGTTGAAAGTATTTATTAATACATTATATATTTTTTTCAAAATTTACACTTGCTTGGTTTAGAAATTAGATGGGGGGGGGGGGGGGGGCATTTTACCACTTTGGAAGCGTCTAGCTATGAAACGTTTGACTTTAAAAGAAAATGGTTTTAGAAACCTCTATGTTATTTTAAAAGACCTATCCATAGACCGCCGACCGACCCCGCACACAAAAAAAAAAAAAAAAATGTTTTAGTTTCATGTATAAGAGCCCCAAATTTTTTATTTTTTGTATGAGAATCGGTAAGCGGTTAACAAGATACATCTTCCTACCAAATTTCAATTGTGTAATGCTTATAGTTAGAGAATAAAATGGGTGTGACATACGGACGGACAGACAGACAGACAGACAGACAGACAGACTTGACGAAACTATAAGGGTTCCGTTTTTTGCCATTCGGCTACGGAACCCTAAAAAGGCAGTTCGGGCTGCCTAGCTATGAAAAGTTTATTATTTTCATATTAAAATGACCAATTAATTCTAAATGGCAGTAAGAATTAATAGAGTCCTTTTTACATATATTATTTTATTAGAAAAACTGTACATGGTCTTGGAAATCTCTTTTAAATACAATTAAAAGAAACGTCAAGGATTCAACTATAAAAACTGTCTTGAGGAAAAGTAAAGTTATTCTGTCGATTGACAGCACTCAAGTTCAACAATTATTAATCGACAACTCACAAACAAGTTTCAAGTGTTGATCAAATTATCTCTGAGTCTGAGAGTAGAGTTCATATAAATGTACAAAGTTCGCGCGGCTTGATGAGGAACAAGTTTTTGAAAGATCAAAACTAATTCGTTTAATAATATTGTACCTCGAGAGTTCTAACTGCCTCGGTGGCGCAGTGGTAAGAGGGTCGCACTTTAAAGGGACGGCTGCGACAGAGGTCCCGGGTCGGACCAAAAATATATACCGGGTAGCCCGGAGTTTGGAAGTTGGCGGTGTTTCACCCCCTCGTCGTGTGCCACGGAAAAGCATGTAAAACCGTTAGTCCTGCGCCTCTATCCGGTCGTGTCAGATTGATGTCCCATCGGGCTATGAGAGTGACAGGAATAGAGAGTGCACCTGTGTTTGCGCACACTCTATTATATGCACTATAATATGTCCCGTGCAGACGGCTAGCCGTTGTGACTGGCCACCGTAGTCGAAATCGGCTCGGGGGACTATTACCTCTAGAGTAAAACATGTGAATTGTATTACAGAAGTATATTAAGTGAACGCCCTGGACATGGAAATCGTCATTGTTGGCACCTCCAACAATAAGAACCTTTTGTTTTTTCTATGTACTAACTACTGGTTGTAGTTTTTTCTATGTACTAAATAACTATCTTTTGTTTTCTCATATTTGACTTCTTTAAGTTTATACGGTTTAAGCTGTTTTCTGAGCAAATAAATAAAATTTGCCCTCACGGAGTCTAACACTTTCGTTCTGACAACGTTATAGAACGTCCAAAAATGATCTTCATAATGAAGCACATAGTCTAACCACGTCCTAAGTTTTTTTTATGTTAAAGCACAACGGCTGGCGACGTCGAATCTCTGTGTAATCTTCAGGTAGCTACGTCATTGTGCCGCATCGTGTCCAATTTTCAAAGTTCTAGCGCTACAATAAATTTTTTTTTTGTTACTTGAAAATTATACATACACGCATTGAGAAATACCCACAAACACATGAACAACGTCGTCAAACGTCGTTTACGGTTGTACTGCCAGTCAACGTCTACGGACGTTATCGACGAGCAATAGGCAATATTTTGTTTGCTATACGGCGATACGAGTGTGGACGTCCTCAAACTTTGTATGGAGTTCTTACGCGCCACGGCCCAAAAGATGACTATTGTAGTATGCGTACATGAACGTGTTAATTAATCAACCAAGTAGACCAGCTACGCAGTCAATGCCTAAAGTGAAAAATTACAGTCCACTATAAAATAAGCGCAAGAGCAACCATGAGGACAATCATCAAAATCACTAGCTATATAAGCTCAGGGATTTTGTATACTAAAATGAATAATAAAATAAATTTACTGTAAATACTGTAATGATTGCCTACTGCAGACAAGCTTAAGCTTGCCTGATATGGTGTAATATTGGTCTTCGAAATGACAGTCCTTGAATGTGTAATTTTAATGATGACAAAATAACATAGTGTTTACGAGTATGTAACTGTTTCGCTTGAGCTCTCGTTTCCATGTGAATTTACATAAATAAGTATTTACTTCAGAATGTTAATTTTTAAATAAATTCACATTGCGACTTTTTTCATGTGCTTCTTACATAGGGACATACGATGACACTGGGACACCGCGTCTTCTGTTCCTTGATCCGCTTAACTATTACTTAAATTGGTTGCTTTGGCATTGCAATTACATATTTTTGATATTAATGATTACAGATAAACCGATTGTACGAGATATCGAAACAAAACAAGAAATGCTGTTTCAAAATACTTAATACCTTCGTTAATTAACTAATTCAAGTTTTATTTGGTTACCATTTGCATTTTTTCAACAACACTGCTCGCTCAGTAGTAACCACCATATCTTCTATTTTACTTGTTAACTCTTAGACACACACATAGATTGCTTTATGTTAAGAGTAATACCTCAGCCAATCGCTAAGCGGCTTAAATTCAACCTCAGAGCTTGCGCTTATTTTTTGAACTAGCGGTCCCCCGCGACTTCGTCCGCGCGTTTTGAGTTTGCTCCCTCCCCTCCCCTCCCGTCGCAGCGTCATGTTTTATATCCTAAAGCCTTTCTCGATAAATAAGCTATCCTACACAGAAATATTTTTTCAAATCGGTCCAGCAGTTCCTGAGATAAGCGCGTTCAAACAAACAAACTCTTCAGCTTTATAATATATTAGCGAAAGCGCACGTTGTACTTAAGCTGCGAACATTATTTTGGTGCGGAGTTATGTTAAAACTGTGATAGCTCCTAAGATATTTATTGAAATAAAATGATATAAAGGGCAACTTGGTTCTAAATGAAATGCTCGTGATGATGAATGTATTTATTTTGATAAGAATAAATACCTGTGTGTATAATACACCTCTAAAAATAATGCATTATTTTTTTACAAATTTATTAACATAAAAAAGGTTGTAGTAAGTCAACCATAAAAGATAGACATATGCTGTTGCAGACTTTATTATAGAACTCTTAATGCTGAACAATCCTGTCATACATGATTTTTGTGTAACTTAAGCGGTTTCCGCAGCGTATGCAGCGGAAGCTCTCAAAAGGAATATCTTTCTCCCGTTTTCGCAACATTTTTCATTTCTGCTGTGGTCTTATGAGTCGTATCTTTATGTTATATAGCCTAAAGCCTTCCTCGATAAATGGACTATCCAACGTTAAAAAAAAAAAAATTCAAATCGGGCCAGTAGTTTTTGAGATTAGCGCGTTCAAACAAACAAACAAACTCTTCAGCTTTATAATATTAGTATAGATAAGTCTCTAGCATGCAGAGTTAAGATAAATTTACTGTTGCATATTTTATAATTTTTCTCACATCTCTCATTTTTGATTACGGTCTTATGGGGCAAAATAAAATAAGGAACTCGTTAATGAGCCTATAAAGTATTTCTGCACGTTTTAGTAGGTAGGTATAGATAATTTTAAATATTGCAAATGCGCTTTTTTTATGTACAAAGGTATTTTCAAAGTAACTTTTTACATTAATTCCTCACGGATGTATTTATCAACAATCTTTTGTTATGCTTTTGTTTATGCGACCACCTTTGGCGTTTTGATCCATTAGCGTTAAATATATAAATATAAATATTGGACACCAATCACATACATTGCTCTGATCCCAAAGCAAGTAGCTAATGCACTTGTGTTATGAAAATCAGACAACAGTTGTACCACAACACCCAGACCAGAGACAATATAGAAAATTCTAATTTCTACATTGACCCCACCGGGAATCGAACCCGGGACCTCGGAGCGGCGACGCCTTAAAACCAGCGTGTTTAGCCACTACACCACAGAGGTCGTCAAAATAAATCAATATGCAACCAGTTAACATGCTCCTCTCTATTAGATAACAACCAAGTGACAATCACTGTTACTCACTGACGCTCACTGTTACAAATAACAAATTGTAGTTAGTTTTGATTCCTCAATATTTCACCCTAATTTCTCTACAAAGTTACGGCCCTTTCATTTCAATTGCAACCGTAATAATATCTTATAGTCTGCGGTATCCACAGATTAAGTATCGGTAGCAGGTGGGGCGCTAATCCTGCAGTTTATAACAATCAAAGTTTAAGCCTAACGACTTTTATAATCGCACTAAATCAAAATAACTCGCGCGCCGCAAAAGGCCGTAAACAGTGAACGCATAAACTATGGAACGCCTTACTTTGACACCAAGTCCGACAGGATACTTTAACCAACAAAAAAAAAGGGATAAGTGCGGGTCGGACTGAGAGTTCCATGCCAACTTTAACTGAATTAGAGATCCACTTACTTCCACTTGGTAAAATATCACAATATTTTGTTGACAGCAAATATAACTTAGTTTTTCATAGCATTTTAGTATGAAGAACAAAGTTGAGTCTGAAATATGCTATATCTCAAACATTACTAGTTTAATCTCGTTCAAAAACCAATTTTCCTTGAAAGTATTTGTAAAGATCTACATCACGTATTTTTTCAAAATTTACACTCGCTTAATTTAAAAGCTCTTGGGAGGCGGGACGCCTTTTTCCACTTTGGGAGCGTCTTTTTCTCAAACGTTAGACTTAAAGCAAATGGTTATAGAAACCTCAATGTCATTTGGGACATTTCGTCCATAGACACCCCATACGCATAGTATAAGAGGCCCCCTTGATTATCATTATTCAGATAGATAAACTTGACAAAACTTTAAGGGTTCTTTTTTGCCATTCGGTTACGGAACAATAATACCTACGCAATAGGTCGGAATGAATAAGTAAGTGTTATTACAATGGCGTATCCGTAACAGGCGAAAATAGTACGGATGATGAATTCATGATTTATTACCTCGTCACAAAAGAGAGTGATCATAAAAGATAATAAGTTATGAAAAGCACATATTGTTGTGTTAGTTCATGAATTAATTGTGTATATATTTTTTATGTCAAGAAATGTAACATCTACAAATTTTAACTTTTTTGAACTGTAAGTTATAAAATTGGCAGACCTAATACCTAAAAGGCAGTCTCTACTAGTCAAGCACTTGGAAATGCAGAATGTGTAATTAATCGCTAAAAATTTTACTAAAACTGAAAAAAAAATGGTCTTTTCATAAAAGTTACATAATAATTAATAATTTATTGAATAAAATTTATTTAGAGGGATTTATGTTAACTTGCACAATGAGCGTATTTCTACAGTATATCGGCTCACTGGCCGTAAAACGTATTCCTCACTTATTGTTAAGTGTGGGGAAATGCGGCTTAACCGCCAATCTTGGCTTTAAGTATACAAAGATTTGCTTTGAGTGAACTTTATAGTTACTTTAAATTGTTTTATTTTCAAGATTGCGCAAGAAACTAACTGATGTAGCTGCAAAAGTTTTTAAAGGTTTTCTTTAGATAAAAACTGTTTTGATTTGTATTCGTATTAATAAAAAACCGGCCAAGTGCGAGTCGGACTCGCACACTAAGGGTTCCCTGCCAACTTTACCTGAATTAGAGAACCACGTACTTTCACTTCGAAAAAATATCACAATATTTTTTTGACGGTTAATGGAACTTGGTTTGTAATTGTATTTGTATTAATAAAAAAATTATGTTTGCGGTTATTGAAAATGTGCTTTATCTTAAAAAGTACCCGTCCAAACCAATTTACGTTCAAAGTCGTTGTTTTTTTAGGGTTCCGTAGCCGAATGGCAAAAAACGGAACCCTTATAGTTTCGTCAAGTCTGTCTGTCTGTCTGTCTGTCTGTCTGTCTGTCTGTCTGTCTGTCTGTCTGTCTTTCTGTCTGTCTGTCTGTCTGTCTGTCTGTCCGTCCGTATGTCACAGCCATTTTATTCTGTAACTATAAGCACCACACTGTTGAAATTTGGTAGGAAGATGTATCCTGTTAACCGCTTTACGATTCTCATACAAAAAATAAAAAAATATGACATTGAAAGGGGGGCTCCCATACATGAAACTAAAACAAAAAAAAACTTTTTTTGTCAAACCTATTCGTGTGGGGTATTTATAGATAGGTCTTTAAAAATGACACCGAGGTTTCTAAAACCATTTTCTTTTAAAGTCTAACGTTTCATAGCTAGACGCTTCCAAAGTGGTAAAATGGGCGTCCCCCCCCATCTAACTTCTAAACTAAGCGAGTGTAAATTTTGAAAAAAATATATAATGTAGACCTTAATAAATACTTTCAAAGAAAATTGGTTCGAACGGAATCGAACGAGCAGTTTTTGAGATATAGCACATTTTCAACAACCGCAAACATAACTTTGTAATTCATACAAACACTATGAAAAACAAAGTTATATTTGCTGTTCACAAAATATTGTGGATTTTACTAAGTGGAAATAAGTGGATTCCCAAATTCAGTTAAAGTTGGCACGGAACCCTCAGTGCGCGAGTCCGACTCGCACTTGGCCGGTTTTTTTTATTTACACTCGTTAAGTTTAAAAGTTAGATGTGGGGTGGGGGAGGGAGGACGCCCAATTTACCAATTTAGATGCGTCTATCTCTTAAACGCTAGGCTTTTAGAGAAATAGTTTTGGAACCTCGATGTAATTTTAATCTTTTGGTTTTCTGTATAGGAGCCCCCCTTAAATATCATTATTATTTTGTTGTATGAAAATCGTGAAGCGGTTTACAGAAAACGCGGTTAAGTTTCAACTGTGTAATACTAATAGTTTCAGAATGAAGTGGGTGTGACATACGGACGGACAGATAGACAGACAGACAGACATACTTGACGAAACTATAAGGAGTTCCGTTGTTTTTTAGTTTTTTCCGTTTTTCAGCTACAGAACCCTAAAAAGCTTAAAACAATTTGAAACAGAAAATAGTTATACAGTACTCGTAAATTGTCACAAGATGCCACATAAACACAACGTCTTCCTTTGTTGTTCAAAGTAACAAGTTGCACTTTCAGAACCATTATTACAGCAACTAAACACAGGAAATCCTTTTATAAAAAAAATTGCAGGGTTTTTTACGTAATTTAAAAGCGATTTCGAATAGATCGTCGAATGTGGTTAGAGTAAGCGTTGCGCTATCAAATCCCTGTCAAGAAAGTCCTAGACCAGATGATTTGTCAGCGGTGTTTAAGGCTTTACATCGAAGCGCTTGAAATACTATAAGATCATTAGCAATTGCAATATGACAATAATTCAGATACGAAATCGTCCTTCAGGTCTGCGTCGATTTTGTAACTCTGTTGTATTTGTGTAAATCTTTTGAAGACTGATGATGCGTGGGAGTAGTGTACTATTGGGCATTCTCTCCCCCAGTCGTCCGCTTTGCTCCCAACCGTTCGCTGCGCTCACTCTGGTATGACAGAATGCCCAATAATACACTACAAATTAGTGGTATAAAGCAAATTGATGACGCTTCGCTATCTAATGCTTTAGAATATTTTTGACACTCACAGTGTCATATTTTATATCGATAAAGATGAAATAAGAAACCTTGGGCCATCTGTTTCATAAGCAGACGGATAGATGGTGCTAAGCGTCACGCAATTGACGTTTTCATAAGAGACCACATTTTTCGCAGGGTCGGACTGACAGCACGGTAGCTCAATTGGTAAGAGCGTTTGGCCCGGTCAGCCATAAGGTTGCTGGTTCAAGTCCCGCCCGTGCGCAAATTTTTGGTTTCTTATTTCATCTTTATCAATATAAAATATGACACTGTGAGTGTCAAAAACATTCTAAAGCATTATATGAAAGTAACCAAACCATTATTTAAGTCCGCTAGAAGTCATACAAGTAGTTTGGAGAGCCTCCGACAGGGCAAAGGCATCGATATTTTAAAAGAAGTGAAGAGGGATACCGATTTGGTTTACTGGGATGATTCAAATGAATTAGTGGAAAGGCTAAAATTACTACTTGGATCATGGGCAGCTGGCAACACTGGGGTACAAAATGAAATTTATGCAATACTTAAAGAGTTGCATGAAGCTGGAATTATAAAACAAATCTAATATATAAAGCTTCCATCAGGAGGATCGAGCAGTGTGATTAAACTACGAAAGCGGACCAGACGACAATGAATATTGACAAATTTGGTCATCATATTCACAAGCGTTTACGACTATCAGAATTCAGTAATATTCTTAGCCACATCCTAGTGCGAATAGATGAAGGAGATTTTGACTTAAAATCATCGAGATTAAAGGGACTACAAATTCCGGAAAAGAACGATGAGGCTGTAAATAAAGAATGCGTGGATAAAAGTGATGATGAAATAAAAAATGAACTGAATAATACTCAAACCAATTTAAAAAAGTACCTTTACAATTTAGAAAAACTTACTACTACAAATTTTAGCAAATTGTACTTTACAAAAAAAGAAATTGACCTCATGCTACCATCAAATGTTGTTAATAATGAGTAAACCCGTCAGTCCGAACGGTTGAGTAAAAAGAAATGAGATTTTTAAAACAAAAAGAATCCCTTAAATTGCAATGTATATAGTAGTCTCTTCAAATCAGTGTAAGCGACATGGCAATTTATTGCCAAATACTATTCGAAGCATTGTTTGTAGTCCATCAAACTGCGGATAGACTAACTTAGTTATAAGTCTTTTGCTACACAAGGATGGACCACGTTTTCACAATCTTTATGTATATTCGAAGTCTTTGTATCAACCCAAGTTCATTTTTTTAGAAAAAGTATCAGAGAATGTTTCAGAAATATCTTACTACAAGTATAATGATAATAGCGAAATTCTAACTCCACACGAAGCTTTGCCCGACTCAATTTTTACATTTGATGATGTTGCATGCGAGAAACAAGGAATGTGTTCAACAGTGTGGAATAAACCATTTAGCTATGTCATCATCAATAAGGATTGTGAACGAAACAAAGGTTGTTATAGAATGAAGTTTGAAACATTCATAATAGTGGATTAAACGTTTTATTTCTTGTATAAGTAACTATTACCAGAACGAAAACGAATCAGTTTCAACCAGGAAGCCATACAAAGTGGAATCCTTAACAATGGAGCGAAAACTTAAAGAAGAAATTGTGAAGTCAGCATCAGCTGTGAAAAGAAAGGTATAAATGATGAAAAATTCAAAAAAGAACAACGACTTTGCTCTGGAAACAATATTTAAACCAATTGTAAGCCCCCTTCAACTATTGACGATTGGAACTGTCAACAAACGCCTCATAGATGAAGAGACAGAATAAACTGAATTAGTAAAAAGAACTAAACACACCAAAAGTGAGTCATCAAATATTTATGACGAAGATTTTGATTACTTTAAAACGGATGTTGACAACGAAGATTATTTTGAAGATGATGAAGTTAATATATAAAATAAAAACTGTAAAACGCCTAACAAAACCCTTACCCTTAACGAGGTATGAACCCTCTGAATATCATGATGATCATGAGAGCTCATTCAAATCTTGTCAGTCCTCGCCAAGTATAGCTAATAATAATAATGATTCTTTATCATGGTCTGTATCATCTGAAGTAATGCAAGATATATCCTTCGGTATTAGGAATGTAAAGGGGAAACTAATGCTTGGTAATACACGTGTTCACGATGATGTCCATGTTATAAAAATTGGTAGTCGTAGTCTGAAAAAACTCCTGGCCTTAGAGAGTTATTGTAAAAAAAGATACCAAATTTAAAAAATATTACAAAGTAAGATTTACAAAATTATAAATTAATACTTATGGATACCAATGCTTACAGACGCAACTTTGATTCATCGAAACCAATAAACAGTAACAAGAGTTTTATGAAAAGAATATGAAAGTAATCAAACCATTATTTAAGTTCGCTAGAAGTCATACAAGTAGTTTGGAGAGCCTCCGACAGGGCAAAGGCATCGATATTTTAAAAGAAGTGAAGAGCGATACCGATTTTGTTTACTGGGATGATACAAACGAATTAGTGGAAAGGCTAAATTACTACTTGGATCATGGGCAGCTGGCAACACTGGGGTACAAAGCAATGCAATACTTGAAGAGTTGCATGAAGCTGGAATTATAAAACAAATCTAATATATAAAACTTCCATCAGGAGGATCGAGCAGTGTCATTAAACTACGAAAGTGGATCAGACGACAATGAATATTGACAAATTTGGTCATCATATTCACAAGTGTTTACGACTATCAGAATTCAGTAATATTCTTAGCGACATCCTAGTGCGAACAGATGAAGGAGATTTTGACTTAAAATCATCGAGATTAAAGGGACTACAAAAAAAAAAAAAAAAAATTTATTCAATTTAGGACACAATATGCCACTTATGAACGTCAAATGTATAGTGAAAAATAAAATAAAAATAATTGTGCCCTGAAGGGGCCGAATCATGTCTCCTTATCTTTTGGGCCCTACCAGCGCTTCGAGACAGAACACAGACAATTAGGCAAGTGCTGAGAAGAAACGCCGGAACAAACTCAGTCACCACTAGCTGCCGTAAAATCAAAATCATCAAAGGTAAGTACATCAGTCGGTGCAGGCTGGACAGACCACACATTCGTGTCGTTCAGATAGTCTTGAACCTTATAATAGCCTTTAGACATAAGCGTGTTTTAAACGTGTTTCTTAAATTTATCAACCGGCAATTCGACAAGATTGTGTGGTATATTATTAAAGAATTTTATACAATTTCCCATGAACGAATTACTAGTTTTAACTAATCTGAAGTTAGGAACGACAAGCTTGTGTTTATTTCTTGTGTTATATGAGTGAATGTCGCTCTTCTTCATGAAATAATCTAAATTTTTACGGACGTACATTATATTGTCAAAAATGCATTGAGAAGCCACAGTTAATATGTTGATTTTCTTAAAGACCTCTCTCAGGGAGTCACGAGGACTAAGTTTATAAATAGCACGAATGGCTCTTACAAATTCCGGAAAGGAACGATGAGGCTGTAAATAAAGAATGCGTGGATAAAAGTGTTGATGAACTAAAATATGAACTGAATAATACTCAAACCAATTTAAAAAAGTACCTTTACAATTTAGAAAAACTTACTACTACAAATTTTAGCAAATTGTACTTTACAAAAAAATTAATTGACCTCATGCTACCATCAAATGTTGTTAATAATGAGTAAACAAGATATAGTTAACGAACTTCACAAGGCGGCAAGAAGAAATTTCATTTGTCGACATACTTTTATAAAAGGAATTGATGATTTATGGCAAGCTGATCTCATCGATTTTCAAAAATATGCATCATTCAATAAAGGAATTTGTATTATGTTTTAGTAGTAATTGATTCTTTATCAAAATACGTTTGGGTTAGCTCGTTGAAGACGAAATCTAAGATATGCGTTGCAAATGCTATACACAGCATATTTTCTGAATCCACACGAAAGCCAAAAAATTTACAAACAGATCTAGGTACAGAGTTTTACAATGATTTTTTTAAAAAAATAATGAAAAGTAACAACATAAACCATTATTCCACATATTCTGTTAAAAAGGCTTCCATAGTAGAACGCGTAATTAGAACCATAAAATCCTATCTTTACAAAGCATTCAGTTTATGCGGACGATATGAACGGGTTCAAAGTAATTTTGATTCTGTTGTAAATCACTACAACAATACTTATCACCGTATCCAAACCAATCAATGTTAATCGTTCAAATGAGATTTTAGTAAGATCTAATATTTTTAAAACACAACATGCAAAGATAGCACGTCCAGGTCCAACTTTGAGAGTTGGTGATTTTGTTCGTATAAGTAAATATAAAGGTGATTTTTATAAAGGCTTTACTCCTAATTGGTCTACTGAAATATATCGCATTGTAAAAATCGCTCAAACCAATCCTCAAACGTATCAAATAGCTGACAAACACAATCAAATTATCTTAGGTTCTTTTTACCGGTATGAGTTCCAAAAAACTAATTTTCCTGACATATGCACATAAAAAATTTTAAGAAATTATCGGAATAATCATTTATATAATGAAAGAAAAAAAAATATGTCAGTTTCAAAATGTCTTTCACTGTGTCTATAACTGGGAGAGGAGCTTCCTTATCAACAAATTACTCACCAACACTGGAGCTTCAAGAAGACTGTGAATGTGGTCTTTTGTACTTTTCAACTTTCAACTCTATTCCTAATATAGATGAGCGCAATAATAAGTTTTACTATGGTGAAAATGAAATTATCGAAATTCCTGAAGGGTCTTACGAGCTTCAAGACTGTAGATGGGTGGGTGTGTACAAATTGATTTCTACCTAATTTACCCAGGTATTACCTGAGAATGCTGGGGATTTATTAAGACAAACAAAATGAGTTATCTCGACTTTGCAATATTTCACTTATGACGGGATACTTGATAGCGGTGACTGGACTGTGAGTAAATCTCCTTCTCATCATATTTTGTTCGGTTTTTCATGGGTATTAAATTTGAGTTTAATTAACTTTGGGCACTGATAATACAACAATATATATATCCTAAATCATGTAGCTAAAATATTCTTTAATTGAGTATTACATAACAAATCCTTCATACGCGATTTTGCTAAGATTCGTTACTCATTGTTTGAAAGTCTACCTCAAATACGTCGTTAATCGAGGAATTGTTAAAATACCGTTATTACATAGACTACGCATAGCGACATTCCATACAAAACAAACAGGTTATAGCAAACGGCGCTGGCGCTGCACGTGGCAATCCCAAAAGATAACGAGAAGGAGTGGAAAGGTATTGTTTTTATTTGCTTACTTATCGCTCGTGGGACATTGCCAATATGGCCATTGAGTGATCGTAGCGCTAGAAAAAAAATACACTAACACTCGGGGCCTGTTTTTAAAAATTAAGTGATACATCTTTTTTAAAGTTATATATTTACTGGTGTCATTTAATGTATTTTCAAGTAGTTTATAATACTAAACTCTAGAAATTGATATTCTAATAAACACTGTAATTCAGTCGCAAACACAGTACGTACCTGCATGTGGGCAATCCCAGAGGGAAAAAGAGAGACTGTGTAAAGTTTTACACGACATTTTTTTTTCAATGCAGTACATTGTGCGTATTTGTGGATCTTAGAAATAAGTACGAACCAACAAACAGACAATTCAATTTTACTTTAAATTATGCATAATAGTTAAAATTTAAGAAACCCACACCCACCCATCTACAGTCTTGACGCAGGACGTAAAGGTTTACAATTATGATTAAAGAATGGTCTGGATAATATTTTCTTAACTTTCTAATGTTACAAACACTCTCAATCAAGCGAACAATAGAACTATTAGCATAGCCAGATTTTGATCACAAGAAATGTGTTTCAAGTGGGTTAATTACAGTATTTCATTTAAATAAAAATTTAAAGTAAGTAATGTAAATATAAATCTGTGGCAGTTTTTGTGGTAAAGTCAAGGCTGCATTTTTAAACTAAATAATAAAACACCAGAACATTGTACTTTTGCGTTAGGTACTTGAATAATATTACATAATTATTATTGGACACAATCTTTTAAGTTATTATTTCTATCCTAACTACTAGTAATGGTTAAGATAATAAAGGGATTATTTTAAATATAAACCAGTTATTAATGAGAAATAAAATATTGTAACATAGTTAAATATGTAATTGTTTTATACCAAAAGAAATTTACACGGCGCTAGAGACACCACGGGTTGCAGTTGCAGTCCTAAACCTCATATGGATCCTAAACGCTCCAAGTGCTTTCCAATCTATCTGTCATATATCTATGGCTGTGGTTTGGTCGTAGTAAACGTCAAAACATTAGTAGAATATGAATCGGCTTATCTTCGATCGAACGATAAAGTTGAGTTTAAACCACAGCTGCTACGCAACTATTTGGATTGAAAAACTGAAAAAGTTGATTATCGTCACCAATGCAGTTGACGTTGAGTTCTATTTTGACAGTAGCAGCACCTTTATCTAGATCATCTTAAAACCTTTCTGTTCGTTGCACACCACAAAAGATTTAGGAGCTATTCGCTTATTCTTTTTTGATGGAACACGTTTTCTCTTCTTTTGTTTAACTTCTGTCGATTGCGAACCAAACAAATCCTTATATTGTTGCGTAAAGTTTTCTATTGGGTCTTGAGCGTATTGAGGAAAAACGTCGTATCCATCTGCCATTATCCGTAAAGAAAAGAAATCTCATATTAAAATGAAGAAGTTATTATAACTATAATAACCCTTTTATTCTAAAAAGTATTCAATAAAGGATACCTACAACATACTGATATATAATATAATAATTTCACCGTAGTCACAAAGTAGGTCTTTTGTTGCGGTCTCCCAGTTTCCTATTAATTTCATTCAGCAGTTGTTTTGTCTTATAATAGATGTCATCCCAATGGTCTTACACCAAATACTGGCTTTTTGCTCGCCCTCTGATTTCCACTTCAGTTTTATCCGCTGAATCCACTGCTTCCATGATTTCTATTTTAATTATGAGCTTTGGTATTCTATGATCATTCGACGCAAAGTAGCTGGTTTGCGGTGAAGAGAGGTACTGATGGTTGGACTGCATTTTAAGTTCGACGCTATCTTTATGTAAATGCACTAAGCACGAATAATGAACTAAATTTAGAATGATTAAGCTTTGTCTATATAGGTAATCAAGAACATGACACGTGTGAGACGGAGTGTCATAAGCACGTGTACTATATGTTTTAGCATGTTCAATAATCATTTTGTCAGTATAGCAAATATTTCTTCCAGTAAGTTGAAACGAAATACGATGCGCGCTAAATAACACTCGTGATAACTGAATACCTACATAAACTCTTAACTATCATTCATTAGAAATAGGGGATATGTAATAAATAATAAAAAAAAAATATCGTATCATCATTTATTTGCGATATAAGTACAATGTATAAGAAGGTCCCTTAATTTCTAGAATATAAATTCTAAAACAGTTTTGAATTTAATTACCGAATCAGGTAAAACGATACCGCTACATGAATGACTTACTTTCGAGTTCTTAGCATGTAGTAAAAAACACTAGACATGTGTCGCAAAAATAGATTTAACTGTGATGTGATGTAATTTGACTTCGTATAAGTCACGACAAATCTTTTAATAAACAATAATGTGTAGTAGTCCCGTTATCTAATAGTAATAAATGAATAGTCTTTTTTTTGACTGTTTCCGGACTTATAAAGAGATCCAATGATAGTCTTATTATTTTTTAAACCGTAAATGATGAAACTTAACCTAGGATTGTTTTTCTCAAATGTATTTATATCTGCGAATGTGACAGGAAAAGACATTCCTTCGCCATTTAGAACGAGACGAAAATCGGGATAAGATGAGACCCGTTCAGGATGCTTTTACGTAGGATAAAGAGCAGCTACAACGCTCCATAAGAAACAAAACAGCGGGCCTAAGATGCGCGCCTATTTGTCATTTATCGATAAATTTCAAACGTCTTTTTTATTATTTTAAGAAAAGGTTTTAGTTTTTTTGTTGTATTTATTTGTTTTAAAAAGCAAAAATGATTGATATACAAGTGAAAAATATGTGTCAAAACATGTTGTTTAGGAAATAAAATTATTTTATCGACGCGATAAACGGTATTGGGGCGTGCATGTTAGGCTTACTGATCTTTATTAAGAATTTTTATGCATGCATAAAATGCATTCTTATTTTGAATGCATTTTGGTAGTGGCAAATAAGAGCTGCCTCCTAATGGTTGATTTATTTATGTTAATTTTTAAATGTGAATTGTCAAGAAATACCCAACCACTATCATTCTCCTGAAATTCGCCTAATTTCTTTTTTAAAGAACTTTGAAGCTTTAAAATATAGTGTTAAAATCATAGTTCTGATAAATAACAATTTTTTTTATTAGAAATGATTTTATTTCTTGTGTGATGTCTTTAAATAGTATGAACAGGGAAAATAGCATAAAATTAACTTTTGTAGTGGTATGCTTTTTTAAGGCATCATCAATAAGTTATTTTATTTTATTACTAATTGAATACAAAAAGGAGTCTAACGAGGCTTTATCAGTTTCGATTGGAACGATTCGATATGAAACGATACGAGAGCGAAATGCAGATGCAACAATTTCCACGCCATCGCTATGCGGTTGGGTGGAGTTATTTTGTTTATGCGATCGACTGCGTATATGACCTATCCAAGACTTTGAGCCGATCGATGTATTACAAACCGAACAGAATGGCATAATTGCTTAACTTACTTTTATTTGCAATGTTAAATATACCTACCTATCAAAAACAATAATAAACCAAAAATACAATATAAGATACGAAAATGTAATTAATATTTCAAATGAACATTATAAACTTATTGCTTCATTCTCCTAAAATCTACTTACTTAATATTAATTTTATTACTGTAGTATACCGGGTCACTATTATTAAAAATGGCGTAGGCCTTGGCGAGGAAGTCCTGCAGGGATTCCCACTCGCGAGACTGCTCGGAGCACTGCAGCTTCACCGACGCCAACGCCTTCTTGTACCGCTGGTCTGCAGGGGTGTTTTTGGCGTCGTCGGTATTGTACACCTTCAGGTCCACATAAAACTCTCCATCGACAGTTGCGGCGCGACGACACTGACCGGACGACACGCGGGAGGTAAAGCTGGAGTCAAGGCTGGGGCGACCGGAGTCCTTGTTGGTCGTCCGCTCGTCGTTGTTTATAATGGCGAACAGACTCTTCGGCTTTTTGTGCGATCTGAAAAATCAATTATAATAAATATCCTTTAAATAAATAATAAATATCCTTTCACACATCGCCATCTAGTCCCAACATAAGCTACTCAAAGCATGTGTTATAGGTGCCAAACAACGGATATAATACTTAAATACTTTTTGTTTGTAAATACATACATGATAGACATAGAAAAGACCCAGACCAATACAAACAGACATGTTCATGCACACAAATGTTTGTATCGTGCGGGGATCGAACCCGCAACCCGCTGCGTAGTAGGCGATTCCTCGACCACTACACCAGAAGGGTCGTCATTATAATAATAAGAAACTATTACTATTACTAATAAGAAACAGTAGATATGTTTCAAGTTAATAGGTATACAAGTAAAGAGTAGTTTTAGTTTCGATATAGTATATAAGCCCTTCCTATACGCTCATTATTTCTTTACCCGAAGGTTGTCTGGAAGAGATCGCTTATAGCAAAAAGACCGCCTAAATTGTACATTTTCTCGAAATTAATTTGTTATTTACCTTTCTGATGTGCAATAGAGAGTTATCTATCTATCTATCTATCTATATTAGTTTTTTAAGATTATTAATTAACCTTTTATGTCTATTGTGTATGTATATATTATTTTATTACTCTCAACTGGCGGTAGCAGAGAGCTTTGAATTGAATGCATCGACAACCACATGTATAAGTATTAAAAACTGTTCAAAATTACTAGTAAACTGGACTTACTGGGAAGAGGAAGACTGCGTGTAGGCTTCCACGTTGATAACAGGAGAAATGGCGGCTTTCCGCTTCCTGGGCTTTGGTGCGACGGCAGCTGGGGCAGGCTTGCTCTTGCTTTTGCTCTTGCTTTTGGCCGGCGCTTGCTGTGGTGGCGGTGGTGGCAACGGCTTTTCAGCTGCTACCTCATCGCTGCTTGATGCGTACTCAGAATCCGACCTTAAAAGAAAAAATATGATAATATTTATAAGAAAGAAAAAAATATAATTTTGGACTGAGTCTAAAGCGAAAAAAAAAAATCATTAATGGCAAGGCAGAAATCAAACTGCCTAACACTTGCTTCAGGAAAGTAACAAAGATAACCACTATCGTTAAAATAAAACTTTGTAAAATTATTAAAATAATTAAATGAAGTTACTTACTAACATTTTTGGGTCGCAGGATCTGGTGTCTTGTGCTTTCACAGGAAAAATCTTGAAGAATAATAAATTTTTGCCACAGAAATCCATATTTATGCGATAAATAATGAATCATCAGCAAAATGAAATCATTATTTGATTGATAACGTAAGTTGCTACAAAAACAGCAAGCGATTGAATACCGTAATATAATAGACAGTCCATAAATTTTATTAAAAGTAAGTATGTAACATATTCCCTTTTACATTGCAACATTATCGTTATTTCGTGTTAACATTTAAAGAAATCATAGTCGTGTTTCATTATGTAGTAGTCAACGTGAAAAAGAAATTCGAGTGCAATAAGTGCCAATATTTAAAATGGCTAGGTACTCAATCAAAAACCTTACCAAGTACATGCGTTTTTTATGTAGTTATATATGGTTTTCAGAAACATTTATAAGTAGTTATTACTCGAAATATGATAGTTGTAAAGTTAATCTATTTGACACAGTTTTATTGCCAAAGTTTTTCATTTATAAGAATTGAAATAAATATTTGAAAGTGCATATTATACATAGTAAAATTAAAGGTAAACGTAAGGTAAACCTATTATCCATGAGGTATTTCTGGACAAAACTCAAACAGTCATTTGCTTCTTTTTAATGCAACATAAAGTAAACACGATGATTGTTAAGTTACAGCTCTCAAGCTTTTACACAGAAAGCTAAAAGCTGAATCTGTAACTGCATCGTTAGTACAGGAGCCAATATGTTTAAATCATGCATTAACACAAATATTAAGCTATTATTTCTTGGATTTTTTGACCTTATAACTTGAGTGGGTGGTTCAGTTCATTTATATAATTACGATCTAAGATTATTCTTATAAGTCTATAAGTAACAAAAAAAAACTAGGAGATATCCAGATTTTCATATCATGTATATTTCAAATTATAAAAAGCATTAGGATCTTAAATGCCATGCGAGCATACCTACCTACAAAAAGTGTTCTAGTAATAATGACAGATTATTGCATCTGACTCCTAGACTAGACACAGGTAACTCACGTTTCCACGCAACGCGCCGCGTATCGCATCAGCTTAAGCTCCGAGTTAGTATGAGTTTGAAGTGACAAATTACTAAAAATGTGTTTAATGTGTGCCAGTCAATCAAACTCATTTATTTATCCATCACTATAGCACATACGTAAATAAAAAATAATAAAAAAAAATAATATCAATATCTTAAATACTATTATAGTATTAAAGCATGCATAATATATAATCGTGCCATAAATAGTGAGGGAACGGAACCTGTACTAGGATAACCTGTATTACAGTCTTCCAGCCCCCCCCATCTACGGACATGGGCTATTTGTACTTACAACTTTCAAAGCAGACAAGAATTACTAACAACATTGGAATTGAGTTTGCTACATACAGCTCCATTCATGTCAATAAAACTATTCTTGTGCTGAACTGTGCGTGTGGTGTGTCAGGTGCGTGTTTGTGTGTGTGTGTGTGTGTGTGTGTGTGTGTGTGTGTGTGTGTGTGTGTGTGTGTGTGTGTGTTTGTGTGTGTGTGTGTGTGTGTGTGTGTGTGTGTGTGCGCGTGTGTGTGTGTGTTCTGCGTGTGTGTGAGAGAGAGAGAGAGAGAGAGTGTATGTTGATATGTGTGCTTAAGTGTGTGCAAAAAGAACACCTATATCAACGATTTCAGCATAAGCTCGCATTCAATATAGGTTTTATTTAGTAAAATATCTGTTACTATGCGCTTGCATTTTTTACGTGTCATAGGGTATATATTGATTGCTCTATTAATTTTATTATACAATTGAGGTCCTAAATAGATTAAGTGACGTTTTGCAAAAGGTGAGTTATAAGGTATGTTTCTAAAGACTTTATCGGACCTTCTAATATTTTTTACCATTTTAGGATCAAAAGTGGTTAGAGAGTGGCTGTATAGCATTGTTTGCAATATGTACAGCTTTCTTACTGAGAGAACACCCGCATCAGAGTAGAGTTGATTCGTGGAGTAACGATAATGCTTAAACAAAATTATTTTAAGAAGTGCTCTTTGCGCTCTTTCGACATGAATCAAGTAGTTTTTACATGCCCCTCCCCATGATGTTATACAATAAGTAAGTACAGATTGACATAGAGCAAAGTATACCATTTTAAGGAGTTTAGAATTACTGGCATTTCTAAGTCTTTTAAAAATATACATTAATTTACGTCGTTTAGTGAGGGATTCAATGTGGTATTTCCAAGACAGAGTCGAGTCTATGTAAACACCAAGATATTTTATAACTGTCAAGCGTTCCAGCGCAACACAATCACAATGAGCGAGATGGGCTAGAGATAGGCATCTGTGGGCTTTTATCATGAGATTTTGAGGCTGAAATCGTCCTAGTTTTGAAAATGTTATATATTTTGTTTTACTTGCGTTAAGTGTTAGAAGATTTTGTTGGAGCCATTTTATTACATTACGAAATCCCTCATCGATAATCTGATTAAGTTGTTCCTATGAGGAACCGTGGAAGACTAGTGCTGTATCATCGGCAAAAGCAACGAGTTTACCACCGTTTAATCGAATTTCGCAAAGGTCATTCATATATATCAAAAATAGACTGGGTCCTAAAATACTACCTTGTGGCACACCGTACGTTACTGGATGGAGGTCACTGTCAATATTGCCAATTCTCACAAGTTGTTGTCTGTCAGTTAGGTAACTGCGAAAGAGTTTCAAAGCGGTTCCTCGTATACCAATATCCCTGTTCCTGTTCCTTGTACACTGGCCCTGTTCCTTGATTGTATATCGGTTTTATAATGGCCACTTTTAAGCAGTTTGAAAATATTCCTTCACTGAAAATAAGATTACAAATGTGTGTTATGAGAGGTACAAAAACGTTAATGCTATATTTTAAGATTTGGGTTGGTATTTGGTCTACTCCAGATGCCTGACTGTTATTCAAATTCATGATAGTATTATAGACCTCATTAAAGTTAGTGCTTAGTAGTGCAAATGAATTTACCACTCTTCTTGTATGTCCAACGTCGGCATTTGCATTTGTTGAGTTTTGAAGTATATTCTCTGCTAGGTTTTTTCCTATGGATACAAAGTAATTGTTTATTTCATTTAAAGAATCTCTTGGCTGTTGTTTTATTTTAAGAAGTTTATTTAGGTCATCGTGTTTATTAGTATCTATCTTAGCTATATATTTTATTGTATTCCAAGTTTTTTTAGTGTTTTTTTTTTTACTTTTGATAATTGTTCTTCGTAGAATCGTTTTTCTTCCAGTGTTTAATTGATAACAAAATGTAATTATATTTTTTTTATCGTATCACTTATTTGATTTGTAGCAGTAAGTAAAGTTTATTAATTAACTTTATCAAATGTATTGTTATCTAATTTGGATGAAAAAGATTTAGTAAGACAAGTAAGCATAAAAGTAGCATGATTCTCCTTTAAATTCATTTGAAGATCAGATTTAATTATTTTCTTTGCATTTAGCACAAACTACTTTTTTATTTTGTTGACATGTAAAATGAGCAAGAGTATTATACCTTATGTAGGTAGGCACACATTAAAAATTTGCATTATTAATAAAAAAATGTATATATTTTGATAATAATATTTACCATTAATTTAAATGTTACATTGATTAACAACCGAATTTAAAGTAGTAACAAAAACAAAAATGGTTTCAATAATATTTAATTTCTTTTATTTAGATAAGAGACATGCGTACATTACTTTTTTACGGAATTCATTCGGTAACAAAATGATTGAACTTAATGGATATTTAAACAAAGTTTAATTAATTATGTTAGTAAGTAGGAAGGTTCGGTGAGAGAATCTTGTGATGGGTCTCTTTGAAGATACTTACCTTGGTTCTTCAATCGAAATTGCTAGGCGATTCATACAGCAATGGAATCTTGTCATGGGTCCGGAGCTGTTCGTATCATGGTATTATTACGAATTACTGAGGAAGAAGCCGGTTTATGATCAGTCGATGTACGCAACGTATTTTAGAAGGAGGAATATATCGGAAACACCACCTGTCAAAGTGACGATGATTATTTCACCGTTGCCGCCTTGACAGGAAGTGTCATTCTGTGGTACACTTATTGATATCGATTAGGAGGATCTCTCAATCGAATGTCTTATCGATTAACAATAGGTAGTAATTCGGTGAGAGAATCTTGCCACGGGTCTCTCTGAAGATACTTACTTTGGTTCTTCAGCCGAAATTGCTAGGCGATACATACAGCAATGGAATCTTGTTATGGGTCCAGAACCACAGGTCTCTCTAAAGATATTTACAAACCGCAGTTGATCGTGTCCCATTAATTCGTAGTGAATTATTGGGCATTTTGTCATACCAGAGTGAGCGCAGCAAACGGTCGGGAGCGAAGCGGACGACTGGGGGACAGAATGCCCAATAATACACTACTGATACGTAACTTCTATTCAATAGCTTTTATTCAGTAAGTGATTTTATATCGGTAATCATACGTGGTTGCAAGAGTAGTAACCCATATGCTCACCGGTCGACGGTCTAGCAACGTAGCGTGTCATGCACGGAGCGTGTCAGTCAGCACGGGCATAATTACGCTCCGTGCATGACACTCAACGATATTGGACCGTGACGGAGCGGTCTAGCAGGCAAGGTGGCAAAAGACGGTGTATAAGGCAAACAGCTTAAACAGAGTAATGAAAAAATCTTTAAATATAATTTTGAAAATAGTTGCAAAGGTGGACTCTTTCTTATAAGTGCTATGACAACTAAGACAGAAAGAGTCACTCTTCCTTAAATAAAATCATGCCTAAAATGGCTTCCTTTACATTCAAGAGTCAAAAGTTTATTTAAGACTTTTTAGTGCATTTTGGTTTTGAAGTCGGTTTTTACTTTTTTTTAAGTAAATTACATTTCTTCATTTTTAGTGATTACAGGAGAGGGGGGGGGGGAGTTGCACTTATCATAAAAGTAATTTATTTATGCAAATAGGCCCACGAGGGGCACTTTTACACGTCCCAAATATAAACCCTACCACAACTTCGGGACAATTGTGGGCTAGTGCTGAGAAGAAGCTGCGCAACAAACTCAGTCACTATTGTCAATGCCTCTTTTCAAAAGGTTTACAATGTTTGTAGTGATCATGCAAGTCCATACATTGTTGTCTCTTAAATAATCATCTACTTTATAATACCCTTTCCTCATAAGTTTCTTTAATAACAGTTATAAATTTATTGAAAATTTATAAGTTCTGTCATTATAATTACTGAACAACTAAGCGTTAACAAGTTCCACCATCAGCTCAGCTCCACAAAATGTTGATCATCAGACGTAACAACACGTCAACATTAATTCTGGTAAAAAACACTATATTTGCCTTCAAAATTTGAGGGTTTCCCTCAATCACACCAAGATCCCATCATCACATCCTAAATTGTCAAAAATTGGACCAACTAGAAGGTATACAGAGAGTATACCTTCTAGTTGGTCCCAGGTAGACGAAAAAATTTTCCGAATCGGTCGATAATTGACTGAGATATGAGGTAACATAGATACAAAAAAAAAAACATCAAACATTGATAACCTCCTCCTTTTTTGAAGTCGGTTAAAAATACTGACCATTTAGTTTCGCCTTATAAATCCACTATGTTCATTATCCGCTTCGGTGTGACGTTGCCGCGTGTTTTCGGGCAGGCAGCATTACGTCAGTCGGCAGGCGCGCGCCCGCGAACGCGCTTGTCTTCGAATGGTTCCCGCGTCCATTCGTCGTGATCGCGCTCTTAAAACTTTTTCGCGGCATGAGTGCTCTAAAGTTTCGAATTAAGTTTCAGTGGCGGATACAGTGATTTATCAACTTTTACTCATAAACAAGTTTTAACGTAATTCAAAGTAAAAAAAAAACTTATTACTGACTTAAAAAAGGAGTTAATCAAATCAACCTGTAGGTATGTACCTATGTGATATTCGTCAGAATTGGATTAAATTTTAGTATGGTGATCGATTAAAGCTTCCGTGTGCAAAATTTCATAAGTGAATGTGTGTTTGTTTCAAGATTTCTCAAAAATGAGTCAGACGAGGAAGAATCATACGGTATATTTCAACTTAGAGTACAGTGTAGGTTTCATGAAAATCGGTCTGGTAGTTTAAGAGATACGAGTAATAACTAAAATAAAAAAAATGAAAATAAAACCTGAACATTAAAATAAGACCGCCTTTAAAAATATTGACTAACAAGCTTAAAATAACGCATTTTTCTTCTACTAATGAGAAACTAATTCTTTTGGAGTCGGTGCATGATGTCAAGTTTACCTACAGTCTACACAAATCATGCACCAGACTTTTTTTTTTGTATTAATTTTGCGAAGTTCTAAAATATTACTAATTTAAATATGTTGGCGATTGTGAGTACAGTACGCTGAATATGACCGTAATTCTACGATTCCAAATAACTTTGTGCAGTATTTCATTGCTAATATTTATTTTCTTGTAAAACAAGTAATTTTAATATTTTGGAAAACATATCTGGTGTGTAACAAACAACACTTCCCAGTTCCCGTAGGTATCAGTCGAAACTAATTCCTAATGAGCTTGAGAAGCATAAAACGCTTTGCAAACGTGTCATCAAATTAGTTTCTACGTTTTTAAAAAAACATTGTGGCTATGCAACGACGTTATCCACTTCGTTCAAAGACTCGTTTCGTGTCGTAAAACTTTGACACATGTGTGTTGCAAAAATGTTGCGTGTGCGCCGTCGAGGCTGCTGATTGTGGGCATGTGAGCGCCGATGGTGACTAAGCGAGGCGATGGCGGCGCGCCGCCTTGTGCTGAACGGCTTGACGGCGGAGGTCGGCGCGGGAGACCCCGGCGCTGCCAACGGCGGCGGCGGAGGCGGATCGCCCGACTCGCTCGAGTTCTACCACGAGCTAGAGTTGTACCGCCAGTTGTTGGCTCTGCCTGTGACCGACGCGGTCGATGCGAAAGACGAGCGTGACGACAACGAGCCGCAGTCACAGCATGCGCCGGCGCGGCGGCGAGCACGCACGCCAGATCCTACGCCTGCACACAAGCATCATGGTATGTACCTTGTGGTTTTTTATTTATGATACTCGTACATGCAACATAGATTCTTCACCATCATCATCTAATTTAAGAGCCATGCTCTTGTCGGTGGAGTTATTTCTATTCTTAACGCTCTTCCGCCATTATTTTGACCTCTTAATACGAAGCAACATTCAACTTTTGATTAGTATGCATCAAGCATATAGCTTTTTCTTGGTTTATTTTCTTCGTTCTATTCTTTCCTCTATTATCGTTCTGATGTCTAACTGTCGCATCGTATCAAGTATCCCAAACATTCTCCCTCTTCTACTTTCAATTGTTTTTATTAGTTTCCTCTTTTCCATTACTATGTTTAAAACTTCCTTATTCGTTTTTTTCTACCCAGCTGATTCTCTCCATCCTCCTCCAGCACCACATCTCAAACGCAAAAAAAATCTAAACAGCTTATAATTACGCATTTGTATTCTATTTATGAGAAACTAATTCTTTTGGAGTCGGTGCATGATGTCAAGTTTACCTACAGTCTACCAGTCTCTCTCTATCTTTCTTGGTCAAGGTCCATATTTCACACCCATAGAGTGCTATGCTCACTGTGAACACTGCGTGATATACTGGATTTAAGTAAGTGCTTTTTTAAGTTAAAAGCTTGCCTTGCCATCGCAAATTGCTTTCATGTCTGGTATACATCTGGAGTCGTCGGTTATTAGGCTACCTACGTTTTTAAAGTTTTTTACCCGTTCTACATCTATTATCCAATGGTTATAGGGCTTTTTCTTCTTCTTTGCTGCAATAAGTGTTTTAGTTTCATTTTTATTTTAGTTTTATTTTTAATAATTTCATTTTCATTAAGTCCAAAGTCTTTAAATATGATGTCGACTTCTTTAACTAATTCTTCCAAATCTGTCCTTTTTTTGATATGGCTGCGATATCAAAAGCGAAGCGAATAAATTTAATTATTTCCTCGTTAATTTTGACATCCCCTTTTTTGATTCCAATATTTTGCGTAGTGCACACTCTATAAATAATAAGTGGCGAGAGAGGCCAACCTTGTGTCTTATTCCCTGTCTTATTTTTACAATTCCTTGTTCTTCCCACTTCTATTACCTATCAATTCTTGGTTTTTATACAACTCAAAGATGATCTTTCTCTCTCTATAATGCAGTCCAGCCTCGCTTAGAATTTCCATCCAATCAACTTTATCAAAAGCCTTTTCCAAATCGATAAAAGCTACATATGTAAACATCAAGTCTTTTGTCTGTAATTAATCTTGGAGCTAGATCACATGACGACCGTTTTTGTGAGGGGTCCTTCGGTGAGCCCCTGAATTATATCGCTGGACGTATTGTTTGTTGCGATGTACGATGGTAGCTCTCACACCACTATTATGTAATACGAGGACAAAAACGCTTGCTGGCATCGTCTGAAAACAACCTCCTGTATATTTTCGTTGTGCATAAATTTATTTATTAATCTTCTATTTTTTACTCAGAGTTGCCCCGCCGTAGCCGGACGCCCGGCGCGCGCGCACCGAAGCCCGCGCCGCTCGACGCCGGCGCCGCCGCGAGGCCTGCGCGGGTGAGTTGGATGCTTTCTGACACTGTCTCCTATGCTTGCCCTTTGTGTTTCTTGCGATTCATCGATCGAAACCTTTGATGGTGTGTTTTTTTTATCTTGGTGCCTATCAATCACCTCATTGTTGATTTTTAGGACCTGTATAAATTAGGTTCCTTTGTGCGGATAGAAACGTGGTATAAGTTTTGAAGCTCAATGAATTAACGTCAAAATGAGACGTGCGAAAGTGTGTTTCTTTTTTTATCTAGGTGCCGGTGCCTGACTGTTCTATAATTTCTGTTCTGGAATGTTAACGTAGTTGCTACCTTCAATCAAGACGCCGATGCTTTCATGGCTCATTTAGAACCTAGTCATTTTACAGTTTTATGAATATTTAACGCGATATCTTTTTCAAGGGTAAAATCTGTGACAAACGTCCTTAAGTGCCTTATTTTATAAACACTTTTCCTAAAAGCTGCAATATGGTTGAAAAGATAATAAAAGGAAAAAATACTTAATTCTAGTTTCTTATTTCGTTTTTATCGAAAGTGACTCTTTTCTTTCGTCGTTATGGAACAATTCGGTTGCCATTAACTACGCAGGTATCGTTACATTTTACGTGAACAGATCCCGGATTTGACTTGAGCTTTCTAGACCTAGCTTTCCAATGTATTTTACCAACAAAATGTAGGATATTTTTTTTAAGCTGTAACTAGGTTTCATCGATGAAATATACAATATACAGGGCATATTCCGCGCGTATCAGCGTACCCCGCAATTTAGAGGATAGCAATATAGAGGAGAGAGTAGCGAAGCGCATCTTTTATTCTGAACTGGAGGACGGCAAGCGGAAGCATGGCGGCCAACTCCTCAGATTTAAGGATGTTCAGAAACGGCATATGAAGAGATGCAATATCGAGCCCTCAGAGTGGGAGGGTTTGGCATCACAACGTCCCGAATGGCGCAGGCTGGTACAGAAGCGAGTCAGCGATTTCGAGGAGCAACGTAAAGTTGACCTCGACATTAAGCGCGACGAGCTGAAGTCCCGCCAACCTGCTGCCATTCAATACCATTATGAACAAGGTGTACTCACGTGCCCTAAGTGCGCACGTAAGTTCACTGCGAAAATTGGCTACATCAGCCATTTCGGGCGCACGAGCGCCGTACCGACTAGGGGTCGAAGTGGTCGCCATGGCCGAAATCGGTTGGAAGAAAGAAGAATCATCACCCCGCAATTTGCATACCAATGAAATAAAAGCCGCTGTAAGCCAGAAAAATATTATAATTGCCTCTGGGCGCCGGAGACAGGCGGCATTATGCGATATTTCAGCTAATTTGGCGCGTCTTAATTTTAACGAAGTGGATATCCTCGAGTAACGAGCTGTCAGCACTGCACAAAGCGCGGTAACACCCAATTACAGCGCCACCAGAGCGCAAGAGCTCAGTTCCAAAGGAACGCATTCATTACGCGACGACATTATAATTATTTAGGCACGTGCTTAGTGAGAATCTATTTTGTTTATGTTCGTAGCGTCGTAGCGTACCAGATATATTTAGCTACGTACTGCTACGATGCCTATGTTACGGACACAGCTGTAGGTAGATATATCGTAGCTTGACTACGAATTCAGTTTTATATTTTTAGTTTTTTTTTCTTCTTTTTATGTTAAAGTTACCAACGCTACATCGAACCCGATGTTAAAACGATGACGCGTCGTTCGAAGTGAAAGCCAGTCATGCCAAAAAAATCATTATTAGTTAAGCCGTGTCTGAGCCAGTCGCCACAAATTTAACTAAAGACATCCCGACGTTTTATAAGATCAAATTCTGCGAATCCTTCGATTCCATAAATCCGTTACTCCATTCATAAGCTTTCAAGTAGGTACCTTTGAAAACCCATTTTGAATGCTAAGTATTGACATGAATAGGTATTGCCATGAGAGCTCTCGTATCGCGTGCGATGCGAGTGAGTTGGAAAGGCTCGGTATAAATAGACGGCAGATCGGCCGCCCGTAGGCTTGTGTGTGTGACACGCATAAAGGACACTTGTTGCTGTGTGCTTGCCCCTTTGTCCTGTCCACTGAAGCGAGCGTTATTGCCTTCCCTCCCACAGTGACCACTCACTTAGTATGTATCACTACTAATGTTATAAAACATTGCGCCTTTCCGAAACTTTTAACAATATTTGTAAGACATTTGAATAATTTTATAGGTAGTCATGCTTTACTTGCTCACTTACCCCTGTACTAGAAAAAACGTTTTACCATATTCTAATACTTGACTTTTAATTTAGTATTTTATTAGGCACCATTATTATATTTCCTGTTGCTGAAGATCATAAATTAAATAAAATTATGCTCTGAAACATTACTATCATAACCATATTATAATTGCGAAACTTTTGATTGCGAAAATGAATAGTTAAATGTATGAAATCAGTTTTTTAAAGTGTTTGTTTAAACTTTGAACTTTCGAGGGACTATTAGGCGTCATAAGTTCAAAATAATATTACCACACATAAAATTTACGAGAAGTACATGCAACAACATCTAATATTATGAATATTCATTTAGTAGAAAATTGAAGCATCACATTATACGATGTGTCTTATAACAAAACATACACTTCCCGAGGGATGTGCGCTGTAGAATCTGTTTTCAAGGCTTTGACTGCCACATGACTAGACACATGAATAGAAAAAATATTGTTTGGGGGTCACCGGTGAACACCATAGCGCTCAATGTGTAACCGAACTTGCCCAAATGGATGATACTTTCTAGAAAATGTTGATGTCATCATAGACGTTGATATTCGCAATCTTTTTTTATTGTCCGTCTGTTGTTCCGCGTTTAACTTCCAGTTACAGTAATATTTTGTCCGAATCTGAATATTCTGAATGCTTGAACTTAACACACACAAGTCATAAGCTCTACATTTAGCTGAGACTTGGAGCATATTCGGGGCGACATGTAAACCTATCGCAAGTTTAGCCGCGATTAGTGTAACGAGCTGTAAACTCGCTGAAAACCCGGCTTCTGCTGTCGACGTATTGTTATGGTGCTATTACCGGATTGCGTTGTTCGTACGCGTTCACATATGCACTGCACAGAAAATGGGACGTCAACAAGGTTTTAATAAAACCGAAGAAAATAGAAATTGAGGAAAAGGAAGTAAAAAACATACCGTATAACTGTCAGTCATGTTTCGATTTTAGATTCTAGATAGCTGTCTGTTTTCAATATTCGGACAGACTAAAGTACCTGAAAAAAATAGATTTATCTAGATTTGCTCTATTGTATTCTCGACCGTCATAGGTGGAGTGTGTGTAGTGCTGTAGGTATTGCCATATTTCCATAATGCTCGCATTTATGTACCGTCACCCTCCGCGACACTATGTCCCGTGTTTATAAAATTATTTATTTTCTACCAGAGGCTAATATCCAGAAAACGCGTGGTTATAAGATGCGAGCAGGTAATAGCTGCGAAGTACTCCTGACACGCTTCATTTATGGTTAGGAAACCTTCGTCATATGTACTGTTTACCATTGTAATACTCTTTTTTGTGTTTCTTGTACTCGCGTTTCATAAAATAGAATATGATTAATTTTATTTGAATACTAATGTCGTAATTTTCAAATAAATAGCTGCTGTCATTTATTGGAACTGGTACTTATAACAGTTAAATTTAAATTTATTTACTGGCAACACAGATATATTTTTGGAGGGGAGTTTTGTATTCGCGGAGAGCGCGGAGTCAAGCAGTTCAGTTGGTTTTGAGGTATCAAGTTGAAGAGGTGGTATCTAAAGTTGTACCCTGTTCGAAGAATAAAAGTATTGAAGAAGTCTCAGTGTAATAATTTCATTATACTAATTGCGTTTCTTTTATTTTTTACCTATATTTCTTTGACTTAGCTTACTTCATACTTAGTCGAGACCTAGGCCGAGCTAAATTATTACTGTCTCTGACAGTTTCTTTCATGTTGACAAATATGAAATGATGTTTCATCCGGAATTGACATGAGTTAGATCTGTTTAATTCTAAACTAAGCTAATCCTGCCACACTTAAGTGGGCAAGTGCATGCTATTCTAAAAAAGATTTTCTATAAATAATATTCAAGTTCTGTACAAGAAAACCTCTTCACAACATTCTAAATATATTCTTAACGACTGGGGAAACTCCTATACTCGCGCGTAGCTCGCGCGTATCTACGCTATGAAGAGGCGACTTGGCGTTGGTAGTTTTGACTCGCTCGCTAGTATCGCAATAATAAATAAATAGATTTTGTGTTTTTTTTCCATTGATTCTTTAAAATATTGTTTTTGGCATCAGTATCGTTTGTACAACCACGTCTGAGCCGGGCGTCACTGACTAAAATAACACCCGTTATGATTGACCCAATTACAATAAAGCCAAAAAGAGGGTTGTCTTATTTTAAATTGTACGAATGCAAAAAAATACGTTAATATTATTCAGCACTTAGCTGATGCCTGTTACAATTAATCATCAACCTAATTGCATCAATTCATCACCCACCTACAGGCAGATTTTAGGTCACCTTGTATGCGCTACGAGTGCGTGCGCCAAGCAGTCACTTAACTAAGTGATCGCTCAACGGTGTAGCCTGCGTGGGATCTGCCGTCTCAAACATAACTGAACACGCTTGATGTGGAAGCCCTAGATTTATAGATTATTCCAGCTCGTTCGGCGTTGCGTGTGTTATTAACAACATTACACTGACATAATACACACCGTAAGCTATAAAATGATACACAAAAGTCAAGTTTTTTTTAAATATTTTAGTTTCTATCGTTGATCGGACGCTACTTGCAATAAAATATATTTCTCTCATTTCCAGTCGATTTTGATGAAATAAGAGTCCACAATCAGTACGCTTGTGGAACTCCTTCCCCTGGGCTATCAAGCAATCAAAATCTATCGCTATTTTCAAAAAACTGCTTAAAGAACATCTACTCTCTTCAAAATAATTCTATCTACTCTTATGTCTGTTTATTTCCTTTCATTTCATATTGGTTTGTGTATATATTATTATGTATGGTTATTACTGTGTTGGTATATATATATATATAAATCTGTTATATATATATATATATATATATATATTATAAAGATGTATATTATTTATTTATCTGTTTTTATTTGTATATATTTTTTTTATTATACAGATATATTTCTATTCCACTTTATCAGCTCTTCATTTTCATTATCTTTTCTTTTTATGCACAAAATACCCCTTCCTATAAAACTCATAATTTCTTTACCCAAAGGTTGTCTGGAAGAGATCGCTTATAGCGATAAGACCGCCTAAATTGTACATTTCCCTAAAACGAATTTGTAAATCAATTTATGTAATGTGCAATAAAGAGTTATCTATCTATCTATCTATCTAAGAGAGTATAGCCACATACATTATATTGAATACAAAATAACAAAATGTTGCATTGCCGTACATCATACCGTGCGTGCGTGCGTGTGTGCGTGGTCCCCTGACCTTATTTGACATTTACAGAGTTTTGAAAAAAAATAACTACCATCACTCATTCATGGGAGGGAGGCCTATGTTCAGCAGCAGACGTCCTTTAGCTGATAATGATGATGATGATGACTCATTCATATTAATTAACGTTCCTATCCACGCAGAAAGAGCTAACTGTGTTTGGTGATCTTGCAGTGAGTGGTCTGGCTTTGGTCTTCAATAGCACCGGATCCCAAGCTGGTAGAATGCTCCAACCATCTTCCCTGTTAAAATTTGAAACGTCGGGATATAAAATTTTATAAATATTCGCGAAAAACATCCTTAGCATAGTGCTTTATTCAATATATTACAAAGTTAAAAGTTTCCATAGTGAGAAGCGTGATATTTTACAAAAATTAGCGGGGCCTTTGAGATTAGAGAGTTCATGATTACGTCTGTCGATGATTGCAGACCAAGTTATCCATTATTTTTCAAGTCAACTTGTATACTATAGTCCTAGTTTAAATGGTTTTCCTCGAGTGAACAATAAGTAAATAGTTAAATGTACAAATATTAAGCAAAGTAAGAGAGGTCGTGAACCCAATCGCAAAAGTGTTGGTGTTCTGTCTCGCGTCGCTTGCACTCTAGCACCCCTGTCCGAACTATCGTATACTTATGTCTTTATTCTAAAAACAATGAAAAAGTTTTCATTACGAGTAAGACCAAATAAAAGAGGAGTGCCTGATTCTTTCTGTAATTGTTTAGGTACCTAATTATGATACGAGTATCATTAGAGCACAGATTGATCACATTATTTTAGGCATTAAGGAGAATGAAACTCACAAAGACTTTTCGGGTAATTTTTGCGATTAACAAACAATCTTTGTTCAGGTTTTCCAATGATATTATTCTCTAGGCTGATAGTTACCCAATAGTTTTGAAAATGTTGTCGCATACTTTAGTTTTCAGCTAAAATAACTAGAAATACATATTAAATGGCAGCTAGTTTATGACCATCGATATATCTACTACGATGATAATTGAGTTAGCTTATCGCTTTAATCGCATGTTACACAGCGTAAACCGTATAGTAATTGCTTTCAGAAATCAAATCGAATCTCGAATTCGGTTAAAAGGGACAGATGTGTTGGAAATTGTAATACTCTTTTATCAGATTAATATCGTGGGCGGCTTAGCAATTTTATAGAGCGGTCGGAGTGACGCGGCCGAGATACGGACTGTGATTTATTGTGAGCCAGTTTCGATACTCGCTGTGACGCTGCTAATGCTCCAAAACAGTAGATGGAACCATCACATGGCGCTGTCAATCATCCGAGAGAACAATCAGGTTGAAACACCTAATGCATAATCGATATAACATTACTGTCGCGGAAATTGTCCTGAGTTTTTTGAAATTACGTTCTTCTAATCGAAACAGCACGGTGTCAGGAAGAACGTACTCAGCCCAAACTTTGAGAATGAAGGAATAGAGAGTGTGTGTATTTCGCACATTTGTAATGCACACATATTGTGCACTATAATATAGTGCAGGTTACTTGTCCGATTTCAGTTCAGACCCAGTATTTATCTTACTGGATGCAATGGCGATGTAAAATACGCAGTGGATCAATTAGTCATTCAGACGACCTTCTGTAGCTACATCTAAAAGTTTAATTCACTGTCAAAGAAATCCTATTGGAAAATTCCTCACTTTAACAAACTTTTCGTCTGAAAGCACGAGCTTGAATAACCAAACTATTCTCGGTTTCATTATTCAGATGAGGTTTTAAAGACATTTTAGTTCATAGAGGTTGGTTGGAATGGAAGCTGCTGAAACTCGAAGTGAGAGGGAGTTAGTGAATATTAATATGAGTGTATGTGCGTCGGGATTGCAGACACCTAGTAAGTAATAGTAAGTAGCTTGCGCTAAGTGCAATCCCGGATAATGGCGTCGCTCGCGGCTGTCGCGCCATCAGCTCGGATCCCGATACAAATCCTTGTAATAAGAAGACTCATGTGTGAACAACACAAAATACTCGCAACACTGATAGCATTCATAGGTTACCGTTGTATGTTATGAACGACTGATTCTGATTCTGGTATGGAATATCAGGCACTACATGTCCAATAGGTGTAGAGATTTAGTTTTTGTAATTGTCACATCTACTTGTATATTATGAAAAAAAAAAACGCCAACGAATGGATCAATTTTCTAGATTTTTGGATCCGTCTGGGCCCCGAATATACAAAATACCTCTAAGAAATGCCATTTTATCATTTTGAATAACAGAATACAAACAATAACAGATTTAAGACAAAGTTTTGAAATGTTTCTCAATTTTTTTGTTATTTAAGTTTGAGTAACTATAATAACTAGTTAGTTGCTAGTGTTCCGTTTTAGAAACTACGATACCGATTTTATTTTCTCAGTAGGCTTTTAAGCAATGGAAATGGAATATATTCGTGCGTGCTCCGATCGGAATTCAAACATTGGTTTTTCGAGGTCTCAGCGAGATTTTAGACCCATGTTTCTGTGTCGACTAATTCAACATTACCTATAACACATGTCCATGACATGGCATGACAGGAAACCTACGTTCACTCGTTGACTGAGCGCTATCTGTCCGGCGCAGGCGCCGCGCTTATTGAATTTATATCGGTTCATTTTCTGCATGCCCTAACGCTGATCTCGGACGTTGCAAGTGTTATTTACGGCGGCTGTTGGATACGTTATGAAAATAAAACATCGCTTCTCTTGTTTTCCTTATCATGAACTGAAAATAGCTCTCTGGGGCTTGTTACGTGTCGTCTCTACACATTTACCCCTACTATTGTTATTTAAAATATAAACTTTCTAGTATAATTATGATTTCAATGAAATAAAATTACATAAAATAAGCTTTACGTAGGCAAGTATTTACGCCCACTTTACTAATTATAAATATGTCTGGACCTGTCTAAATAAAACTTATTCAATTAAGCTGCTGGCGATAGTAATTTATTAGCTTTTTATGGCTTCGTGATAAAATTAATGAACGAAGTAGTAAGAAGAACACCTTCAAGTTTATTGGTATTCAAAAGTTTATCTCGACGAACGGAAAGTTGTTCTAAATTGTCTTGAATTTCATCGCTTAATATAAATTGCGGGATTGTTGACGCCAATTTATCGCTTTGAAATCAGGATAAACTTTGGCCAGTCGCGTTTCTAGAACGTGCCTAAAAAGAATTTCTAAACGCGTTCCTAAAATGTACCTTAACTTTTCATATTTGCAGCACCGCTTACATTGCATTCCGAAGTATGCATCGCGTCATCGAAGACTAGATACAGAAGCTGTGAAAGGGCGCTGATTATTATAAATACAGTGTATTTATAAGACTTTGTACCTTATATCCACTCTGTGTACTACAATGTAGTATGCAATAAAGATGAATCTGAATTTGGATTTATCTACAAGATATTTGAAGGACTAAAGAAATATGTAGGTATATTCTAACTATTTCTTAAGTCATTTAAAGATTTTGAAGCACCTACACGATTGTTACATATACATACGTTTTATGAAAGTTTATTTTAAAATCGTGTCCCGCGAAGCTGTAAAGCGTCCAGGGCCCCTATTTTTGAATCACTCGCGTCAAGATGGCAAGTGATTTTCGTTCGAAGATGAATTAAAAATCATAGAAAAAAACTCGCTGTCGAACGAAAATCACTCGCCATTTCGAAGCGAGTGATTCAAAAATAGAGCTCCAGGAATGGGCGAAGGGCGCGGAAGGCGCGACCTAATAGGGACAGATTTAGGACCCATGGATTTTATTGGCCATTTTATGTGTTTAATATACCGCTGTTCTTATTGTCGAGGAATTATCCGAGTCTTCAAATTGTATCTAGCTTTTACTTTTGTTGAGGAATTCGATCAAATGTTGAGTGTTAGCGGAACGGCATACATAAATGTGGAAATTTCTGCAAAAAAAGGAAAGTGCCCAAATATCATACATGATCAAAGTTTTCAGTGATGTCAGATTACGGGTATGTTCACGTTGTTTTTCATTTAATACAGAGGCTATTGCGTGTAGTCGCGTGCGTCCCGCGGGAGCGATGCATTCTGCTCCCGCCCATCTCCGCTCTTACGACACTGGGTCTCTACTCTAGATCTCTTAGTCCGTAATATGCAATTTTTGTTGCCTAATAGCCCACTATGGTTCATCTGCGTTAGGAAAATAGAGAAATTATTGCCATGGTAGAAGGCACTACTATCAAGGTACTGTTATTTTTGTTGATTTCGGATTACTTGTTATTTTCGATTTCAAAGAAAAAAATTACCGCTTCAAAATAACTAATTTAAAGCTTAAAACAATGCATTTTTTTTTGCGAGAAACAAAATCTTTGAAAGTCAATGTATGATGTCCATTGAACTACTGATGTCAAGCTTACGTACACCAACAGTCTACGCACATCGTGAACCAACTCCAAAAAAATTTGGTTTCTCTCAAACAGAAGACAAATGCTTTTTTAATAGCTAATAGTCAGATTTTACAAACATATCTTAGCCTCTAGTCTTCTTACTCACTTAAACCCGGAGCGCCTGAAACTGATGTATGAATAACTTTTTCTGTGTAAAAACCTTTTAAATTCAAGATTTATTGCAATGTTAATCTCTTTTGAGAATACAATGCGCACATCAGACCGGTTGAGTTGTTGCAAATAAATTTAAACTATTATTCGAAATGGAATGAAATATCCAAAGGGAAAACAACATTTTTAATTGTGAAAAAATCAATTAGGACTACCTAGTCTGGCCATAAATATTGTCACGAAGAAAAAAAATATTTTAATGCCAATAATATTTATTACTTTTACAGTGTGTTAGTTTAATACATAAATATAAAACAATTTAAAATATAAAAAGCTTATTTGAAGTGGTCTCCATTGGCTGCAATACAGTCATTTAAACGTTGAGGCCAGTTATCAATACAAGCACGCACTCTTTCATTGGGAAAATTCTTCACTGCCAATCGTTTGGATGTTTTAAGGGACTCCAAATTATCATGGCGTTTAGAACAAGTCGTATTCTCCAAAACTGACCATAAATCATAATCCAGCGGATTAAGATCGGAACTAGACGACGGCCAGTCCTCAGCTTTGATAAAGTCCGAAACGTTCGCTTCTTACCAAGACTGCGTGGACCGAGCTTTATGACCCGGTGCTGAGTCTTGTGGGAAAGACCATGCTTGGTTATTGATCATGGTGTTGTTAAGGAGCTTAACTACCTTCTCAAGAATAGTATCTTGATACACTTGTGCCGATGTTTTTATACCTTTTTCCCAAAAATATGGCTCAGTCACTCCTTCATAGCTAAAACCCCACCAAACCATTACTGAAGTCAGGTAATTCCCACGTTGCACTCTGCCGACTAATTGGAAAGCTTCCTTAGAGGTTTGAGCATAAAAACGGTCATTTTGTTTGTTAAAATGTTGCTCAATTGTAAAGATTTTCTCACAAGTTAACATTTTTTTTCCGTGACCTCCCTTTGTGTACCGCTTCAGTCCACAAACATTTGACTAATACCAAGCGTATTGAGAGTTTAAAAAATTGCATTTGGCTATACCAACTTTGTGTAATGCAATCAAAGCGATTCAGTTCTCTTTATCGCCCCACCCCATTTAAATATCGCAAAAATGTATAAATATTGGCGCCAAAATTAGAAAACACAATGTGCAAACGTATAAAAATGACAGATTCCAAATTCAAATGTAATATCTTTCTTAATTTTAGTTGTAACAGTATTTATGGCCAGACTGTGTATAGGCATCCATGCATTACCTCAACACCAGTTATTATTCTCTGATCAACATGTATTTTGTTCATCTAAATCCAGTTTTGTCAACATCAGATATTTTCTATCCGGATTTTATAATGTGTTTTTATGAAAGAATAATTGCTATAATTTATTTAATAGTACATATATGTATTTTTATGGGTGTTGTCGCTCGTGAAAATATGCACTGGCATGAATATCACTAGCTCTGCTAATCATCGAATATGCCCCAGTATATTGTTACCATTAGTAGTATAGTATATTGTTGCCGGACCATACTAAATTATTCACGGTTTAAGATGCGTCCAGTTAATCAAAATGTCTTAGTCTCTAAATACGTGGTCTGAAAACCCTGTCGTAATTTTATAGGCAGGCAGTGTTTATTTTAAATGTGCCACATTAAATAAGTAAACATTCTGCATTCCCAGTGGATGACTGGTAAACAATGCCCTTAGGCACTTATTTCGTCAATTGCACAAATCTCAGTATGCAGGGTGGCTTTGAAAACATTGGCAATGTTTTAAACTAAGAACCTACTCATGATTAATAGTTCCTTCCACATATTTAAATTAAAATCAATTGATTTGACGAAACTTAGAAAAAGCATAACGTATCACTTCGATTTCCGAGATCCGTTTAAGCGGAGTATTTTTTGATACTTTAATATTATTCGTTGCGTTATGAAATTCAAACTATATACATTTTTTTTAATTTAAAGCAAATATCAATTCTTAACCCTCTTATCCATAATAACTCGAACATTCTAATAACCTATTATAGCTCTCACACAGTTTTGCCACATTCTGGTAAATGATAACAGCTCACATACGGGTATTTGATACAAAAAACTGGCCAAAACCTTTTTTTGGTAATTTTGGGTCAATTGTGCCTTCTAATTATTTTTCATAATAATTTTAGTGTAAACCAATCATTTCTGTACCCTTTTCTCCAAAAGGACTTACGTGTAAAATAAAATCGAAATAAAATAAATAATTATTTTCTATTTCAAGCATTATGGTGATTTATTTGTACAATAACCAATAAAAAAGCATTTAAAAATACACAATGATTTAAAAATAACGCTTACTTTTTACATAACACTACAAATTACATAAACGAAAACCTAATGTACAAACTGTAATTAACATCGAAATCAAAATATATATTTTCTTGTAATAAATATTTACAGAGAAACTTATATAGCTAATATTCGACAGACTCGCTATTGCTATCTGCTTGATCAGTACTAGTGCCCGGGTCAGCATCAGCAGTGTCAATGCCCGCCGGACACTCGTATTCAACTTTAAGAAATTGTAGAATTTCTTGCGATAGTGGATTCCTGTTCCTTTTGAGTTGCATTCTGCTGTTGCTACTTAAAAAGACATCAGAGGTCAGAAGAAGGCGGTTCATAACATATTCGAGGCAATTCTTTAACTTCTTAAACTTTCTTGCAAAGTTTTGCCTGTATAGGCGGAAATGCTTATTCCACGACTCAGCTGCCTCCTCTGATAATGGTCCAATCGGCAAAAGAGCATGTTTTATTATGTTAAACATATCCTCTCTTGTTTCTGTCATCGAAGACTCACCACAAGCACCTGCTGAAAAGAAAAAAAATATGTTAAAATTAAAGAAACACAAAGTGTTGTTTTTTTTTCCAAAAATACCTACTTCTGTTCAGAGGCTATAATTCATAGGGGCGGAAAGAGGCGGAAGGTTTTTCTCTTGATATGAAATCTAGAAGGTTCAAATAACATGACTATGTATAAACTTTAGCTTAACTATGTTTATCTGATACTTAATTTGACGAGGCAAACTTATTTAACGTGTTTTTTTTTTGCATAAAAATACACATGACTGTATGGTACAATTAAAGAATTTAAAAAGTAATCCTAACAGTACCACAATAAATTCAAAATAAAGAACATACCTGTGCCTAAAGATTCCATGGTGGTTTTTGGGGTTTGCACTAAACACAACAGTATGATTAGTCTTAAACAGCAATTGAAATTTGCGAGCGCCGAGAAAACCAACTTGTCACTAGCACAACAGGATGTGTTCCGACTAACGTTGAGGGTGCATGGAGCACTCTAACCCTTTCTGGGTACCGGTTTCTTAATGAATAGAGTGTCCCATTAATAAAACATAACAAAGGATAGCTGTGTGGTTATTATTGTAAAAATGACTTTTGGCCAGCTTTTTGTATCAAATACCCCTATCCGCAGCGCCACGAACGACACAAATATTATGAACACATATTAGGTATATAATAGGTAATAGTGAATAAGGGGGTAAGTGTTTCATATGTTTGTTCTCGGTTCCATCAAATGTATTTCTTAGTTTAAGATAATGAAAAAATATTTATTGGAAGGACATCATAACCACACACATTCACAATATTACACATTAATTATTAACCAAGAAAGAAAATTAAACACAAAAAAGCAAAAACGAGAGGAAAAAAATCACACTACGGTTAATATTGTACCGTGTCAACCTCCCAGACATTTATAAGGAAATATTTATAAGAAAAATATATATCTCACATGTCAATCGAAATTTATGATAAATTGCCTGACGATTTGAAACTTCTTGACGGAATATTATTTTAAACATAATGTTGATTGGCTATTGACGCACTGTTTCTGCAGCCTTAAGGACTATTTTGACTGGAAGTAGTTTTTTTTATTGATATAACACTTGTATTTAAATAAAGATAAATTATAATTTTTGCTTGCCTGCGTGCAGGCGGAATACACTCACTATCATTATTTTAAGATCTTATTTTGTCAATTGTATTCTTAGCAAATAAATGATTTGATTGATTGATTTGATAATAAAAGTACCTATCCAAGTGCCAGGCAATCAGTGCGTGCAGCAGTCATTGTAGAATTCTAGAAACCTGGCGTTTAAGCCAAAACCGTGTGTTATGGTTTTATTTTTAGAGTTTGTCTGTCTATCTGTTTGTATATCCGTCCATATGTCACAGCCACTTTATTTTGTAAATATAAGTAGCACGCCGTTGAAATTTGGTAGGAAGATGTATCCTGTTAACCGCTTTACGATTCTTATACAAAAAATAAAAAATAATGATATTTAAGGAGGGGTTCCCGCACATTAATCTAAAACCAAAAAAAATCCTCTAACTTCTAAGCTAAGCGAGTGTAAATTTAGAAAATAATACATTGTGTAGATCTTAACAAATACTTTCAACGAAAATTGGTGTGGACGGGATCGAACTTTGAGATATAGCACATTCTCAAAAACCGCAAACATAACTTTGTTCTTCATACAAACACAATGAAAAACAAAGTTATATTTGCTGTCAACAAAATATTATGGTATTTTAGCTAAGTGGATTCCCTAATTCCCTAGTTAAAGTTGTCACGGAACCTTTAGTGCGCGAGTCCGACTCGCACTTGGCCGGTTTTTTTATACTAAATATGGTGCACGGCTAAAAAATTTTTACTACAAAATGTGATTAATTTTCCTCCCTTATATCTTTTTGTGCTTTTACGAATTGGAACTCTCACTTAGCATGGTATTCAACTGCGTAACTCGTTTTTCAGCCTCAGTAGTTTATTGATCCGATTTGTTTGATCTATATGACGGGAATCCGGCGTAAATGAACCGGTTTTTCAATTTGTGCTGTGGCCAGCACTCCGCGTGCCAACATCGCGTAATTGATACCGCCATTACACAGTTATTACGCCGTATAAACATAATTAATCTCGTCAAAATGCTCCAAATATGTGCCGCCGCTGAAATGTTTGGTAATACCGCCTAGCTTCCCTACAGCGCGATGAAACCCTAAACTAGTTACTGTACTCTTATTTTCATAATGACATATTAGAATGTGTTCAAGTAGGTATAAGTTAAGTTTTGTCTGAAATGAACAGATGGCGTTGTACCAACTTACATAATAGTAATACTGTATTCTTTCGGACTACTATATAAAATCGCTTTGAAAAATCAATAAACCTATCAAACACCTCATAAAAGAGTTTTTTTCTTATAAGGGAGCGACCATAGTGTTTGTTTATAGTGGTTCGAGTTGGATGCCAGTGACATCTTAGAAGTTTTGAGTTCTCTGTAATCACAGGCAGTGGATTTCTATCGTGAACGTGGTATGTAGCAGAGGTCGCGTCAGGACCACAGCGAAGAAGCGGCAGTCTAGGGCTACAAGCAGTCCTGACGAGTTTCGTATGGATGGCGGCACGAGCAAAGTATGTCGTGGCCGGGTCAATGTAAAAATCATAATTTTCTATATGGGCTCGGGTCTGGGTATTGTGGTATCACCATTGGTGTCTGATTTCCATAACACAAGTGCATTGGCTACTTACTTTGAAATCAGAACAATGTTTGTGATTCTTAAGCATTATATACAATTACGGATATCCTTCATTTCCTGTTACATAAAAAACATAGGAAATGTGCATTATTTCAAAGTAAATCATCGAAAACTCTTATGAAACCTGTGTAAAAACCTTAAGTTAAATTTAAAGCCGACGTTGACGAATCTATCTTCATACGGATACTGCACGCCTGAACATTCCAGGACCCCGTTCACAGGTCACAAAGTCTTGGGTCACGGGTCACAATCGCAGGTCATACAAGCGGACAGCTGCGAAATGGGACCACTTTGTGAGTCGCAACAAACGCTTTGTCCTGTCCTTCCGATGGCTGACACAATTGCTTTCTGGCTTTTATCTTGTGGGACATTTATTGTGTCATGTTTTAATTAGGTTCACGATATATTTTACGTAGAATTATTACGGTTAAATAACAGACTCGTTATTTATAGGATTCAGTTGCATTTTCAGTGTTTTTTAAAATTTCCTCGGAGGTTGTTTTTTCAAATATTGCCAAAATCAATTTTAAATCCTACCAGTTAGTTTAAAATATTCTTGTTATAATTACCATGTTTAGTTATAATATGTATAAACTTAATTCTTCTTCTATTACATATACTTTATCATGTTATGAACGGATGAGCGGTTTCAATGATTGAACAATATTTTCTATTGTAATCGTTAATTTTAATCGGTTCACTGCTCCGTCCATTTTACAAAATGTAGTTCAGTTCCGTCCGAGTCCGAGCGAATCAGTACCGTTATTGTAACTAGATGTTCGAATTTTCAGATTCAGCCGTTTCTGTTGCTCATGCTAGCATAACTTCATGAGTGAAAGAGACGGCTAAGTCTGAAAGACGGAGATAAATCTGCAGAGTTGAGACTATTTCGTAGCTCATAGTACTCGTCTACGGGCGCTACGAGCTACCACGTCGCTGCAACCCTACAGTGCTACGGCGCTACGGAGCGCAGCGGCCCGTCTATTTAAATAGTGCACCCGCCGTATAATCCGTTCTTTCATTAAAATCTTCTTGTATATTTTAAAATAAAAGAGATATTTCACGATTCAGGGATATATTTTGTTTTCCAATGCCCAATGTTTGTTAACTGCTCCATTGATATTGTAAAAATAATTAGAAAATAGGGGTTTGGATACATTTCTCGGTAAATGGTCGTTTCTGTGCTGAATGTTGCAAATGCAATGCAACTTTTTTTACGAGGAATTGTTTGATCTGTATTTACGTGCGTGCATAATCGTTGTGAATGTCTTAATTGTTTGATACCACCTTCGTGACGATATTTTTACTCGTATGATTTTTTTCTAATTCATGCACTGTTTTTTTTCTTCTAAAAATGTGTATTAGTATTTTCTTGTATTAAACTGTTTGTACACTAAAACTGGTATTTTTTAATATTTGAATTATATTATCTGCAACTTTTAGTGAATGTATATCAAGAGCCAGTCAGCTGGGATTTATTGTCTGGTTTTAATGGAATCGTGTCAATAGCGCTTAGTTAATGTTTAAACAGCTTTGTTCCATTGAGCCCCATCGGCGCGTTGTCACTAATACACTGAGAACTGGGACAGCTATTAATCCGCTGATTTGTGGATTACGCTCCACAAACTACTTTTTAAATTTAAATCTTTTTATGATCTTATTTACTTGTTGCTTGTGATATGATGAACGCCTGTAGTCGTAATACTGAGCAATAGAACTCCTATTATGTCTGGAGTACTGCCTCCAAATGTGTCAATTATTAGAGAGTTTTTACATTTAGGCGACTTTCGCAGCGTGACCGATGACAAAAGACTATTTCAAACACTCAACTCTTGTGACACTTCTCATAGCTTCTTTAAACGTAGAAGTAACAACTCACTGCCGATAATAAACACGACAGTCGCGCTACTGATAATTTCATACACATGGCAGCAGCGCTGCTGTTTTTAGGGTTCCGTAGCTGAATGGCAAAAAACGGAACCCTTACAGTTTCGTCAAGTCTGTCTGTCTGTCTGTCCGTCCGTATGTCACAGCCGTTTTATTCTGTAACTATAAGCATCACACTATTGAAAATTGGTAGGAAGATGTATCCTGTTAACCGCTTTACGATCCTCATACAAAAAATAAAATATAATGACATTTAAGTGGGGGCTCCCATACATGAAACTAACACCAAAAAAAATTTTTTGTCAAACCTATACGTCTATGGATAGGTCTTTTAAAATACATAGAGGTTCCAAAAACCATTTTCTTTTAAAGTCTAACGTTTCATAGCTAGACGCTTCTAAAGTGGTAAAATGGGCGTCCCCCCAGCTAACTTCTAAATTAAGCAAGTGTAAATTTTGAAAAAAATATATAATGTAGATCTTAACAAATACTTTCAATGACAATTGGTTCGGATGGAATCGAACAAGAAGTTTTTGAGATATAGAACATTTTCAACAACCGCAAACATAACTTTGTTCTTCATACAAACACTATGAAAAACAAAGTTATATTTGCAGTCAACATAATATTGTGGTATTATACTATGTGGAAGTAAGTGGATTCCCTAATTCAGTTAAAGTTGGCACGGAACCCGTGCTGCTGTCGCGCTGCTGCCACGCTGCGACCACGCTGCTGCTGCGCTTTACTGTGAAGGCGCACTTAATATAGTACCTATAGTTTCATTTCAAAACGATGCGGTCTTCTCCCATGTTGTTCTCTGACAAAAAAGCTTACATTATTAATTTTATAAATCAATTAAGTTTGACGTTTTGTAATAACTGGTTTTTCCCGACTTCAAATAAAAGAAAGTAATCAATTCAATGTGTTTATATGTGATATGTTATAATTTGATAGAATTTGAGTATGTTGATCTATTCAGGCTATCAAATACGTATGCAAAATTTACTTTAATTTATTCATTTACGTATTAAAAGTGTATCTATGTTTGTATATTTGTATGTTTGTCCACGGATTTCTCAAAAAAGGAAGAAGTTAAAGCAAAATTATTCTGTTTTATTTCAATCAGGTATGTTTTATCTCAGAGTAAACTGTAAGATTCATCAAAATCGGTCCAGTAGTTTTTGAGATATGGTTAAAAACTAAAAATAATGAAATAAAAAATTAGTAAAAAAATTAAACCGCCTAAAAAGCTCACTTAAAAGCTCAAAATAGCCAATAAATAATTAATCCTAAACAAAGTTTCCCCTAAACAGGATCAAATGTTTTATTTTGGGCTTATTAGTCAGTTTTTTGAAGGCGCTTTAATTTTTAAATGATTTTGATCACATTGAGAACTTGTTATCAGTGAAGATTACAGCACTGTCGAGTCCGTCAGCGCAGCGATGCGACGCGCCACAATCATTATGAATCCACTAACTAAGTCCGATTCAGTAACGCGCCGCGCGAGCCGACCGCACAATGCGAGGCTTAGCTGAGCTGAGACGGATAGACCAGTGCAAATCATGATTGCGGCACCCGGCAGAATATTTTGTTACTTGAAAGCAAATGCGATGCGTTTTCAATTCCTGTTTGTGTAGCTAAAGAACGCTTTGAAAGCAAACTTGCAAGTCCGAGCAGGTATGCGTCAGCGCTGCTAAAAGCTAGCGCTTACGTTATATTTAGGTTTTTTTTTTTTAAAGTTTTTGATATTAAAAAAAACGAGTGGCAACTCTGATAGCGCACGCTTCCTGAAGTCGACGTTCGTTCGACGACGAAAGTGATGGTATAGCGAGGGATTTTTTAAAGCTCAAGGCTCATAATTAAAGTAAAATAATAAAAGATATTAAATAATATAAATAATAAATAATATCCTTTGGACATTCCCACACATCGCCATCTAGCCCCAAAGTAAGCTACTCAAAGCTTGTGTTATGGGTGCCAGACAACGGATATAATACTTAAATACTTTTTTTTTGTAAATACATACATGATATACATAGAAAACACCCAGACCAATACAAACAGACATATTGTGTGTATATAATTATTGTGAAGTATTTCCGTAATTCTGTTGTGATCCGAGAACGATGTTTCATTTTACCATTAGCACTTCTTATCTTTGTATACGGGTAGCCGCGGCCATCAGCAGAAAACTAGTCCAGTAAGCCAATACGTGTCGATGTATGTGAAACTTTCTAAATGAGAATATGCACCGACGCCACTTACCAAACTAATACTTTGACAGTTTTGAGTGTCAGCAAAAACAGTTTGTGATAAGTTTTACGCATCAAAATGTCCTACTTACCCTTTTTTATATATGTATAACGGGGTGTTATTGTGTTTTTTATCATACATTGTTCGTACTCATAGTTTGCCTTTGAAACACGTTCGTATTAATGGACAGAATTTCTAATCACAACACAGAGACAATTTACGTACCAAACGTTGTGCTGAACTTTTTTGTAGGTACATAAATATAAAAGACCCATCATTAGCCGAGAAAAGCAGCCATACCTTTTTGTATCTAAGGTTAATATTGCTTATTGTATTTGAATCCCGGGTCGAGAAATTAGTTTCTGGGTTTTTCGTCTTGAAAGTACTTGAAAACAGCTCAAAGTCAGGAAGTTGGTGTTGATGGATGACAGAAGGTGCCTTGTGAAACACGTAAAGCCGTTTATCCTGCGCCTGAACTCCCATCAGTCATGGCGCACTGACGACGGCAAGGAACAGAGAGTGCACTATAGTATATTGTTTACATACCTGGGTACTGTATCTTTTATATCTTCTGCCTAGTTGAGGGGGTGAGAGGTACAAAAAGTCTCCGAAAGAAGAATATTATTGTTAGTGTAGGTTACAAATATAATTAAAGATGCGGAGGCATTATAATATTTTTTGCTTATGACCTTATGCATGTTTTTTTTAATTATATTTTTCTGCAGCTTATAAACAAATTGTGCAATTATTTCAAAGTTTCATTTTTTATATCATGAATTTCCTTAGCAGTGGATATTCCATTGCTGATAATGATGATGTATTTTATTACACTCAGACAAAAAACAAATGTCACACCGTTCGTTTATAAAGGTTTATTTGATCAATCAAAGATCCGAGTGGCTGTTCAATTTGTGTTGCGGTCGAAACAAGTGAATGGTATTAGCATAAAAAGTGCGGTGCTTTAGAATGTTTTTAACACTCACAGTGTCATATTTTATATTCATAAAGATGAAATAAGAAACCAAAAATTTGCGCACGGGCGGGACTTGAACCAGCAACCTTTTGGCAAACCGGGCCAAACGCTCTTACCAATTGAGCTACCGTGCTGTTAGTCCGACCCTGCGAAATTTGTGGCTTCTTATGAAAACGTCAATTGCGTGACGCTTAGCGCCATCTAGCCGTCTGTTTATGAAACAGATGGCCCAAGCAGTTATTCTTTACAGAATAAATTCAACTTGGAAATTGATGTCGCTTCGCTATCTAATGCTTTAGAATGTTTTTAACACTCACAGTGTCATATTTTATATTCATAAAGATGAAATAAGAAACCAAAAATTTGCGCACGGGCGGGACTTGAACATATGACACTGTGAGTGTTAAAAACATTCTAAAGCATTAGATAGCGAAGCGACATCAATTTCCAAGTTGAATTTATTCTGTAAAGAATAACTGCTTGGGCCATCTGTTTCATAAACAGACGGCTAGATGGCGCTAAGCGTCACGCAATTGACGTTTTCATAAGAAGCCACAAATTTCGCAGGGTCGGACTAACAGCACGGTAGCTCAATTGGTAAGAGCGTTTGGCCCGGTTTGCCAAAAGGTTGCTGGTTCAAGTCCCGCCCGTGCGCAAATTTTTGGTTTCTTATTTCATCTTTATGAATATAAAAAGTGCGGGTTCGAGAATTTACGATATCATCCGAACATTACCATAATAGAATAATTCCAGACTTAGGACTCTGCTAAAAATGCATAAACATTGTAGCCCTGTTTAACTTTTAATGAAACCTACTTATTTACGGTAGGGTTCTCGGACAATAAAGTTAGAAAATTATTGTATGTATATTTAACATGGGTGATTTTTAAACGTTATGTAGTACCTAAACCTTGAAAAGCTCAAGTTAAATGGGTAGAACTGTATTTTGTCATTTATGAATATTAAACATGTAGTAAATGAATCTGTAGTAAGTTGATGTTGTAGCAACCCCAACCTTGCCAAATTAAAGTTTAAAAATTAAAGTTTAAGAATTTCAATAACATTGCATATAATTATTATATTTATTAATTAATAACGCTGATAGGTAGTTTCAATCATGGAATAACGATATTTATGAGTCAATCTCAATACCGAGAAATGTATTTAATTATAGACGAGGGGAAACCATAAACTTGATAATAATACGGTTTTAATTGAATAGTTTGTGCTTTCAATGGGTTCGATTCCCGTTGTTGGTATTTTGAGTCTAGAAATATAGAAAGTCAGCCGTATGGTGTTTTATTAAGGACTCTAGGTTTCAGTCCTAGCTACAAATATTATTGTTGAAATTAAATTTCTAGAATGAATGCCAGTGGTTTGGGTTCGATTCTCAAATATTTAATGAAATTACCAATCAAACGTCTTATTTTAAAAAGGTACGTTGCTAAATATTATAAGTCTGAATTATGGACGAAGTCAAGTGGAAATCGCTATTTACATACATGTCTTGGGTTCGACTCCCTAGAGACAATCATTAAAGTTATTAGAAAGGAGTTTGTTTATTTGCAATATTATTACCTCAAAAGTTCCTGTATGTAGATATGTTTGTATAGATTGAATTTAATTTAGTACTTGAGAATTCAACAGATTTCTTAACATTTTATTTTATGTTATCACTGGAAAATGGAATAGCTTACAAGCGTGATTGAAGCGCTTAAAATATATAATATTGAGGTCACTAAGTATTTATTTATCATTTTCATAACTATTTGATTATAAATAATGTCAAACTTGTAATTTTTGTAAATTCCTTTCCACTTTCTTGTGAATATTTTGTAAATTGCTTGTTTGATTTCTTTTGTTTTGAAATAATTTTATGTGTATTTTACAATGTTATGACTTTTGTGTTTACGGCCAAATTTAGTTAAATATTTGCGGTATATTAATTGACTTTAAATATTAACATTCGTGTTTAACTGATTTATTTCGGAATTAAATCATCGTATATTTAAAAAAATAATGAAAGTTATAACTTCTTTGAAACTTGATACATGACATTATTATTTCATATTGATATAAAATTAACAAAATATTGATGATAAATTCAAATTCTTTTGTCATCCAAACTGAATTCTGACTGATATTATTTCATTAATGACAATATTATTTTAGGGAAAATTAAGCTGATTTATAGGACTTGCAATCCTAATTTAGAATGTTCAAAGTTAAAGTGTCCGATTTAGGGTATTTGCTTAGCAGTGGGACGTTGTGGACTAACTTTATTTCACTTTTACTATTTAAAATATTCTCATTTATATTTTTAATTTAACTAACAAAATATCTAATATTTTAATCTACAAATTGACTTTGATTATATTTTATTTTTACTTTCATCACCATTTGATTGTCAAACAAATAATTTCAATGTGATCAATTATTTATTTTGATGTTTTATTATATATAATACGTGTTGAGTTTGTTGCGCTGCTTCTTCTTAACACTTATTTTAATTGTCCCGAAGCAGTGGTAGGGTTGGGACTATATGACAATCAGATGTCATATTCTAAGAGATCAATAAAAGAAATAAAAGAGCGAATGGATCCAATACATTTCATCATTATCTAACATTTATTGTTTAAACACTCAAGATTAATTGAAATATAAAAAGTTCAGAATGCAAATCTAAGAGTCAAATCGAGGTTCACATTACTGAAAAGTATTAGTCATTTCATATTTTCATAAGAGGTCCTGGTAGGTAGGAAATCCTTTACATTCACCTAGCCCCTTAGATCTGAACCATAAGATTTAATATAAGTTTTTATTGCTGTATGTAACAGTATTACATAGTTTCGAATTCAATAATGTATCATAATTTTGATTTTCATGAATAGTTTGCCAAACAAGGATCAACGTAGTGCTGATACGTCAAATGTAAATAATATGGGCTAATGTGAGCATATCAATGGTTCCAAAGAGCTCATGCAGATTTCAAACCGCTCTTTAAAGGAGTCATTGATATTTTTGGATTAGCTCTGTATTATTAAACGACAATAGACAAACACACTTCCAGAGAATACTCTTGTAGCAGAATTGTTATACTTTCAAAGGATTCCCTTTGAAAGTATAACATGCAATAAATATGCGCTGCTGCTTTCAAGTGCGCTGGTATTGGTGCTGCTGTAACATTTGATGGTCTAAGATCACTGTGCTTTTCTTATGATTCCTGTGTGTGTTATTGTTAGGGGACGACCACCCTTTCTCCAGCAAGCTATAGGGTGGACGTAGTGAAACCTTGGCCTCGGGGGGCAATGCCACACACGATGTAGATAGTCGATGGAGCAGCATTACATAATACGTAGTTGTATTTGAATTGTGGTTTCAGGTTGCATTTTCTAAGATATCCTTTGGTTGACTTAACATGAAGTCACTTAGGGAAAAAAGATTAGGAAGATATTTATATTAAATGTCTTAAGGCTCAGTCTTCCCTTTAGCGCATATTTCACGTTAAAATACGTAAATAAGTCAAGTTGGATCCATTCCAGGGAAAGGCGAAATAAAATTGGGGGCCATCATGTTGGGGAGGCGTTGGAGGAGCCCCCCCAAGCCTTAAAAAAACCCCACAAGGTCTTAATTAATAATATTTTATACAAAGAAAAAAAAACAATTTAAAATATGAAAGCAAGGAGAGTGGTTAGATTTGCTTCAATTCGTATGAACTATTATTAGTTATAATGGCCAGCGGTTTTGCGGGTTTCCATTTTTCCCTTCTTCTAAATGCGCACACCCCATTATTTTTTTTGTGAAACTTATTTTATTATTTTTAAACATCCACGTACCTCAAAAAGAATTTGGTTACTATATAAATACACAACGTAAGGTCCTACCATTAAATTAGACGATCACACTGCCAAATTACATCATAATTAATTTTAGTATTATTGTGCAATTATTTGGGTTTATTTGTTAGTAGAGAGTGTCTCTACTTAGTCGTAAGGGGGGAGTTCGTTACAATTTATCGTGTGTAAAGTTTTTTGATCTACTTTATGTGAAATTCGGTGTTTTTATCCTGTCTGATTGGCCCCCGAATCAGAACCTTTCGGTTACGGTTCTATAACTTTCGCTTAACATTTATAAGAGCGTGGATTTATCCGATGCAACTATTTTGTTTTGTTCTTTCATTGCATTTGTTATCGAACTGATACATCGATATCCGATCAAACTTCTTATACAATTGTTAAAATAATTTGTAAAAATAATTTACGAAAATATTTTAAAAAACTAGCCGGAACCCAAGCCTAATGGCTTATGGAATGATTCTGAATCGCTCCGATACATTTTCGATCTTAATCCGCAAATGATACCTACATATGAAATCATTAAAAAAGATGTAAATACAATATTTTTCACTTATCATTCTCCAATGAATACGTATTAAATAATTAAGCCTTACATTCAAAATTTACTTCGTCGTCTATAAATGATAACGTCGATAGTCAACCCTAGCCCTCAAGTTTGCAATGCAAAGCAGTGATGTCGCGGTGACCTGAGGTGGCTGAACTGGTGGCATGGTTCTGAACTTAAAGGGCTTAGAGGCGTTACAGAGGACGACTGTGATTATGTCGCTCGCTTGCATGAAACAGTCAAAGTTCATACATAATTAAATTAAGATTTTATTTAGCAATTACGCAAGAAAAAGTTCATGGTGGGCATTTCAAACTTATCCCCATTCCAATCTTCTACACAAAAAATGAAAAATAATTTAAGAAATCATATTAATGGATATCATTGAATTAAAAATATTTGCTCATGGTATGGATAAATAAATACATAACTATTTATTAAAGATAAATAAACCTTAAGCAACAAATTGCTTAGCGCTGCAATATTAAGTCTAATACCGCAAAACTATATTTTATATGTATTCCAGAAAGATAAGACGCTTCTAGCTTTCTGACATACTTGTTTACGGGCTATCAATAAGTTGTGTTTGTGAACTAATTCGAAATACTTCAAAGCGCGCGTACCTAATAAGTTCGTTCCGAAGACAAATGATCGCTTGCGTTAACATGGCTCAAGAATGAAGCAGTGAAACGATGAGAATAGGCAAGAATATTAACAACAAAATCAGAAATACTAGAAATGATTACTTAGATTCGACCTTATAATCTGCTGATACAAGATATATTTTCGTAATTAGGCATCGAGCTCATCCGGCTCACTATACAACCGGTACTATCTCTGAAAGTGAATCAGGGAACCGATAAAGAAGGTGAAGAATCATAGTAAGCGGCTTACCGCTCAATCGCGATGTCGCCTTATTGTGACGTCACGGGGGCTCAAATCCACGCACTTTTAATTTCCCTAGGGCGAGACCCTAACAACCCAGAAAGAGTACGAAAAAAAATCAGATTGTTGGTCCTCCTTTTACATATGCAAAAAGAACTAGAAGAAAAGAGATGGTGATAGAACCCAAAGAGATCTAAAATGCTATCGGCGAAGAATACCGACATTGTTTTTAATGTGCGTTCATCGATAACAGTTCAAACAAGAAATATGGTTAAATATGATTTCGTTGTGGAGTAATTGCGATTTTCCGAGGGGTTGTTTTTGCAACGCCATTTTCCCGATGACGTAATGTCATCACCTACCTATATGTTACTTTAACAGCATGACGTGTAGGGTTAAATATATTTTCTTTTGAGGATATAAATCGTTTTTTTTGTTTCTGACATTGTTTGTTTGTCAATCAAGTTACGATTTGCCGTTTGGTTTACCTTGGACACCTTATTTTGAAACTAAAAAAGGCAGTTCAGGCTGCCTAGCTATGAAAAGTTTATTATTTTCATATTAAAATGACCAATTAATATTAAATGACAGTAAGAATTAATGGAGTCCTTTTATTTATATGTATTTTTTTATTAGAGAAACTGTACATGGTCTTGGCAATCTCTTTTAAATACATTTCAAAGAAACGTCAAGGATTCTACTATAAAAAACTGTCTTGAGGAAAAGAAAAGTTATTCTGTCGATTGACAGCACTCAAGTTCAACAATTATTAATCGACAACTCACTTACAAGTTTTGAGTGTTGATCAAATTACCTCTGAGTCTGAGAGTAAAGTCCATAAAAATGTACAAAGTTCGCGCGGCTTAAAGAGGAACAAGTTTTTGAAAGACCAAAATGAATTCATTTAATAATATTGTACCTCTAGAGTTCTAACTGTCTCGGTGGCGCAGCGGTAAGAGGGTCGCAATTTAACCCTTAAAGGCGCGAATTTTCAATTTTATACCAAAAAAATACAACGTATGTATTTGGGGACATATATTAGGGGAAAAATAATAAAAAAAATATTTCAAAATTATTTGATTTATTAAAACCGAAAAAACAGTTTTTTGCCATATGGCTACAGTGCGCGTTTCGGCCTACCATAGCTGCATATCAAGTTAGTTAAGAAAAAATAGCTTTTATGTAATATGTTGAATCAAAACCCATGAAATTCACCAACAGTTCGTTTTAGTGTGGCACAGAGCCACATTACACTTTGAGCACTCAACATGCGTAAAACCCTTACAATTTGGAAGTTTGCAACATTTTTTTTTCTCACGAAAGGGGCGCAGAACACAAAGGCATCACCGGCGGATCAGGTTCTATCTCGACTAAAGGTGGATCAGGACTATCTTCTTCCTCTAATTCGTCTAAACTTCTTCTCCTATCTTCATCCTCCAAATCGTCTAGCAATTCTTGAGCGCTTGGGTAATATTCTATTTCATTATCATCTCCAATATCTTCCTCGTCCTCAGATATTGGGTGAACCAATCCTAACTCAGCCAAATATGCATCTATATTTGCAGGCTTCATTCCTCAAAGAAAACACTGGAATAGTAAAAATAAAAGCATTTCACCCATCACCCATGGCTAGAAAAACGTTTGAGTGCAAACAAAAGGAAATATGAACTGAACGCGCAATGAAAACATTTGGAAACATACCTATTTGTACCAAAATTTTGTAAAAAGCTGATCCTAATAACAAAAACATAGTGAAATATCAATTTCTTACCTGCTTTCCAATATTTTGAATATAAGTTATATACAAATTACGTTTTTTTTACGCAAAAATCCAATATGGAAACTTCGACAAAAACACATCACAGAAACTTTTTCACCTTGACAGCTAAAAGTCTTCATGTTTTTTTAAATTTGCGCGAAATAAGTTTTGACACTTATTTATTTTTAATTATCATAAAGTAAAGAATATGTAACGATGCGTTCGGAAATTAAAATCATTTTTTTCTTCTTCCGTTTTGCCTTGTAAACAGTACGTAGACAATTGTCTACAAGGCTCCTTTAAGGGAGCGACGGCTGCGCCAGAGGTCCCGGGTTTGATCCCCGGGTCGGACCAGTCTTGCCATAAATATTGTCACAAAGAAAATCATTTTTTTTAAATGCAAATAATATTTATTACTTTTACAGTGTGTTAATTTTATACATAAATATAAAACAATTTAAAACATAAAAAGCTTATTCGAAATGGTCTCCATTGGCTGCAATATAGTCCTTTAAACGTTGAGGCCAGTTATCAATAGAAGCACGCACTCTTTGCATGGGAAAATTCTTCACTGCCAATTGTATGGATTGTTTAGGAACTCCAAATTATCATGGCGTTTAGAGCAAGCCGTACTCTCTAAAACTGACCATAAATCATAATCCAGCGGATTAAGATCGGGACTAGACGACGGCCAGTCTTCAGCTCTGATGAAGTCCGAAACGTTCGCTTTTAACCAAGACTGCGTGGACCGAGCTTTATGACCCGGCACCGAGTCTTGTTGGAAAGACCATGCTTGGTTATTGAGCATGGTGTTGTTAAGAGGCTTCACTACCTTCTCATGAATGGTATCTTGATACACTTGTGCCGATGTTTTGATACATTTTTCACAAAAATATGGCTCAGTCACTCCTTCATAGTTAACACCCCACCAAACCATCACTGAAGTCGGGTAATACCCACGTTGCACTCTGTCGACTAATTGACAAGCTTCCTTAGAGGTTTGAGCATAAATACGGTCATTTTGTTTATTAAAATATTGCTCAATTGAAAAGATTTTCTCATTCGTAAACAAAATTTATCTGTGACCTCCCTAAGCGTACCGCTTCAGTAGTTTTTCGATTTTACCACCCTATTCTTTTTTAAATTATCAGTTAAAAAATGACCAGTGCGTCTCTTATAGGCTGCAAGTCCTAAGTCATCTTTTAAAATACGCGACATGGTTCTGGGTGCTATCTTCATCTCCCGAGATAAAATCTTTTGCTTTTGGACAGGATTTCTGCGAATCCTTCCCCTTACTGCTTTGACCACCTTTTTAGTACGAACAATACGTAGACGGCCAGATTTTTTTCTGTCACAAACAGAGGAGGTCTCATTGTAGCTATTGATAGCCCGGTACACAAACATTTGACTAATACCAAGCGTATGGAGAGTTTTAAAAATTGTATTTGGCTCCATACCAACTTTGTGTAATGCATTCAGAGCGATTCGGTACTCTTTATCACCCCACTCCATTTTAATGTCACAAAATATTATAAAATATATTGGCGCCAAAATTAGAAAACACAATGAGCAATCGCATAAAAATGACAGATAACAAATTCAAATGTCAAAACTTTCTTATTTTTAATTGTAACAGTATTTATGGACAGACTGTGTATATACCTGAGTTTTTCTGTTTAGAAATTTTTAGGGTAGCCCGGAGTTTGGAAGTTGGCGGTGTTTCACCCCCTCGTCGTGTGCCATGGAAAAGCACGCAAAGCCGCTGGTCTTGCGCCTGATCTCTCTCCGGTCGTGTCAGATTTGTGTCCCATCGGGCTATGAGAGTGACAGGAATAGAAAGTGCACCTGTGTTTGCGCACACTCTTATGCACTATAATATGTCCCGCGCAGTCGGCTAGTCGTTGTGACTGGCCACCGTAGTCGAAATCGGCTAGGGGGACTATTACCTCTAGAGTAAGACATGTGAATTGTATTACAGAAGTGTAATTAAGTGAACGCCCTGGACATGGAAATCATCATCGTTGGCTCCTCCAACATTAAGAACCTGTTGTTTTTTCTATGCACTTGTCTATAAAAGCAAATAACTATATTTTTGTCTTCTCATCTTTGACTTCTATAAAATTATACGGTTTAAGTTGTTTCCTGAACAAATATATAAAATTTACCCTCACAGAGTCTTAAATGAATCAACCAAGTAGACCAGCTACGCAGTCAGTGCCTAAAGCAAAAAATTACAGTCCACTATAAAATAAGCGCAAGAGCGACAATCATCAAAATCACTAGCTATATAAGCTCAGGGATTTTGTACTCTAAAATAAATAATGCAGTATACTGTAAATACTCTAATGATTGCCTACTGCAGACAAGCTTAAACTTGCCTGATATGGTGTAATATTGGTCTGTGAAATGCCAGTCCCTGAATGTGTAATTTTAATGATGACAAAATAACATAGTGTGTACGAGTATGTAACTGTTTCGCTTGAGCTCTCGTTTCCATGTGAATTTACATAAATAAGTATTTACTTCAGAATGTTAATTTTTAAATAAATTCACATTGCGACTTTTTTCATGTGCTTCTTACATAGGGACATACGATGACACTGGGACACCGCGTCTTCTGTTCCTTGATCCGCTTAACTGTTACCTAAATTGGTTGCTTTGGCATTGCAATTACAGATTTTTGATATTAATGATTACAGATAAACCGATTATACGAGACATCTTAACGTAATATACCTTCATACCTTCGTTAATACATTAAGTCAAGTTTTTTTTTGGTATCATTGACATTTTTTTAAAACTACACTCCTCACTCAGTAGTAACCACCATATCTTCTATTTTACTTGAAAGCTATTAGACACACACATAGATTTCTTTATGTTACGAGCACATAATACCTCAGCCAATCGTTAAGCGGCTTAAATTCAACCTCAAAGCTTGCGCTTATTTTTTGAATAAGTCTCTAGCATGCAGAGTTAAAATAAATTTACTTTTGCATATTTTATAATTTTCCTCACATCTCTCATTTTTGATTACGGTCTTATGGGGCAAAATAAAATAAGGAACTCTTTATGAGCCTATAAAGTATTTCTCCACGATTTAGTAGGTAGGTATAGATAATTTTAAATATTGCAAATTCGCTTTATTTTATGTGCAAAGGTATTTTCAAAGTAACTTTTTACATTAATTCCTCATGGATGTCCGCAGTCTTTTGTTATGCTTTTGTTTATACGGCCGCCTTTGGCGTTTTGATCCGTGAGCGTTTTATATAAATCAACATGCAGCTAGTTAACAAGTCACTGACGCTCCCTGTTACAAATAACAAATTGTAGTTAGTTTTGTTTCCTCAATATTTCACCCTATTTTCTCTACAAAGTTACGGCTCATTCATTTCAATTTCAACCGTAATAATATCTTATAGTCTGCGGTATCCACAGATTAAGTATCGGTAGCAGGTGGGGCGCTAATCCCGCAGTTAATAACAATCAAAGTTTAAGCCTAACGACTTTTATAATCGCACTAAATCAAAATAACTCGCGCGCCGCAAAAGGCCGTAAACAGTGAACGCATAAACTATGGAACGCCTTACTTTGACACCAAGTCCGACAGGATACTTTAACCAACAAAAAAAAAGGGATAAGTGCGGGTCGGACTGAGAGTTCCATGCCAACTTTAACTGAGTTAGAGATCCACTTACTTCCACTTGGTAAAATATCACAATATTTTGTTGACAGCAAATATAACTTAGTTTTTCATAGCATTTTAGTATGAAGAACAAAGTTGAGTTTGAAATATGCTATATCTCAAACATTACTAGTTTGATCTCGTTCAAAAACCAATTTTCCTTGAAAGCATTTGTAAAGATCTACATCACGTATTTTTTCAAAATTTACACTCGCTTAATTTAAAAGCTCGAGGGAGGCGGGACGCCTTTTTACCACTTTGGGAGCGTCTTTCTCTCAAACGTTAGACTTTAAGCAAATGGTTATAGAAACCTCAATGTCATTTTGGACATTCCATCCATAGAAACCCCATACGCATAGTATAAGAGGCCCCCTTGATTATCATTATTCAGATAGATAAACTTGACAAAACTTTAAGGGTTCTTTTTTTTCCATTCGGTTATGGAACAATAATACCTACGTAATAGGTCGGAATGAATAAGTAAGTGTTATTACAATGGCGTATCCGTAACAGGCGAAAATAGTACGGATGATGAATTCATGATTTATTACCTCGTCACAAAAGAGAGTGATCATAAAAGATAATAAGTTATGAAAAGCAAATATTGTTGTGTTCATCATCGTCCATACCGAATCCGGCAACGGCGACTTCTGCACTCTTGATTTTGTTCATTGGTGGTACGCCCTGATGTGGCTAGCGAAACCAAACTTCGTTTTAAATAGTCGGTCACATGGTGAACAGCAAAGCTGCCCTGCGGAATTGTATGTGTAGTTATATGTGGGTTTTGGACGTGTCTTCCGTAGTTGACGTTTTGCATCAAGTCTTTCAAGACGCATTTTTTCGAATTTCTCAACACTTTTAAAGACAGTGCGTCGCCATTCCGGTCTGAGACACGCCCGTTCCTCCCAACTATCAACTGATATATTGCATGCTACAAGGATGCGTTTCAGGCTGTCCTTGTAGCGCAAATATTGGCCGCCCCGCTTCCGTTTGCCACAAGAAAGTTCTGAATAAAATACTGCCTTTGGCAGTCTTTCGTCGTTCATACGCACGACATGACCACACCACCTCAGTTGCTTTTGCATGATATATGCCTCGATACCAGACACTCCAGCGTGGCGCAGGATTGCTGTGTTTGGAATACGGTCCTGCCATTTTGTTCGCAATATCGATCTCAGGCATTTGAGATGAAACACATCCAGTTGCTTCAGATCAGCTCTATAGCAACAACAAGTTATAAAATTGGCAGACCTAATACCTAAAAGGCAGTCTCTACTAGTCAAGCACTTGGAAATGCAGAATGTTTAATTAATCGCTAAAAAATTTAATATAACTGAAAGAAAATTAAGTCTTTTCATTAAAGTTACTAATTTATAATTTATTGAATGAAATTTATTTAGAGAAATTTATGTTAACTTGCACAAGAGCGTATTTCTACAGTATATCGGCTCACTGGCCGTAAAACGTATTCCTTACTCATTGTTAAGTGTGGGGAAATGCGGCTTAACCGCCAATCTTGGCTTTGAGTATACAAAGATGTGGCTTCACAGCTTTGAGTGAACTTTATAGTTACTTTAATTGTTTTTCAAGATTGCACAAGAAACTAACTGCAAATGATGTAACTGTAATGATGATGTAGCTGTAATGATGATGTAGCTGCAAAAGTTTGTAAAGGTTTTCTTTAGATAAAAACGGTTTTGATTTGTAATTGTATTAATAAAAAACCGGCCAAGTGCGAGTTGGACTCGCACACTAAGGGATCCCTGCCAACTTTACCTGAATTAGAGAACCATGTACTTTCACTTCGAAAAAAATATAACAATATTTTTTGACAGTTAATGGAACTCGGTCTTTAATAGTATTTGTATTAATAACAAAATTATGTTTGCGGTTATTGAAAATGTGCTATATCTTAAAAACTACCCGTCCAAACCAATTTTCGTACAAAGTCGTTGTTTTTTTTTTTTTATTTACACTCGTTAAGTTTAGAAGTTAGATGTGGGGTGGGGAAGGGAGAACGCCCAATTTACCACTTTAGATGCGTCTTTCTCTTAAACGCTAGGCTTTTAGAGAAAATAGTTTTGGAACCTCGATGTAATTTTAATCTTTTGGTTTTCCGAATAGGAGCCCCCCTTAAATATCATTATTATTTTTTTGTATGAAAATCGTAATGTAATTGAGATTGAAAATTGTAATGGGGGACTTCAAGACAAAACTGGACAAGTGAGGCGAGAATGAGTTGAAGGTGGGACCCTTTGGATACGGGTAAAGGAACGCCAGGGGACAGAGGCTGGCCGACTTTCTGGAGAAAGAAGGACTCTTTGCGATGGACTCTTTCTTCCAGAAGCCGCCTCAAAGGAAGTGGACCTGGTTGAGTCACGATGGCTTCACTAGAAACGAGATGGACTTCTTCATGACCTTCAAGAGACGGTTATTCAATGATGTCTCCGTGATCAACAGGGTGAAAACCGGTAGCGATCACCGAATGGTTCAAGGCACATTGAATATAAATGTCAAATTGGATAGGTCCCGCCTGATGAAGTCCACGCTCCGACCGACTCGTGCTCAACTCCAAAATCCCGAGAGCTTTCAACTCAAGTTGTCAAACCGCTTCGATTGCCTAAAGAATTGCGTATCAATAAACAACGGGTTTGTGGCAACTGTCTAAACGGTGGGGTCTAAGTTTTTTAGGCCTGGCCGTAAAGATAGACCTCAAAACTATCGGTCCACACTCTCGATCTTATGGCAAAACGTCGAGGACGAAATCACAGCAGAGCTTCTGAAGGCGGGTGGAACACCGGTACTTAAAGTCCTTCAGAGACTCTTTAATTCCGTGCTGCTAGAGGGAATCACGCCCAAGGCGTGGAACAGGAGTGTGGTGGTGTTGTTCTTCAAAAAAGGAGACAAAACCTTATTGAAGAACTAAAGACCCATCTCACTCCTGAGCCATGTCTACAAGCTGTTTTCAAGGGTCATCAAGAATCGTCTCGCATGTAGGTTTGATGACTTCCAGCCTCCCGAACAAGCTGGTTTCCGAAAAGGCTATAGTACCATAGACCACATCCATAAGCTTAGGCAAATTATACAGAAGTCCGAGGAGTATAATATGCCTCTATGCTTAGCGTTTGTGGACTATGAGAAGGCCTTTGATTCGATCGAAACTTGGGCGGTGTTTCAGTCTCTGCAGCGATGCCACATAGACTATAGGTATATAGAGGTTTTAAAGTGCATTTACAACAACGCTACCATGTCGGTTCGAGTACAGGAGCAGAACACGAGGGCGATTCCACTGCGGAGAGGTGTTAGACAGGGAGACGTTATATCTCCGAAACTGTTCACAGCGGCATTGGAAGATGCCTTCAAACTTCTGGAATGGGAAGGAATCGGCATCAATGTTAATGGCGAATATATCACACACCTCCGATTTGCCGATGATATAGTCGTTGTGGCAAAGACGCTGGACGATTTTGGCACTATGCTCGAAGACTTTGACCGAGTCTCACAACAAATAAATAAATCGCACTAAATAATTGAATTTACATGTGTTTTCAGGCGATTGAATTTACACGTGTTTTCAGGCGATGGCCAAATCTCAATATATTTACATAAAACATTAAAGAATTTTAATATTGATATGCGTCACTGTAAGATGCTGTTAATTATTACGTAACAACTTAATGCTTCGAGTACGGAGATTCCAGACACAATTGATTTTCAATTGTTATGGACCACGATCGTGGTCTTAGAGACTGGGCGTATTAAGACAGAAAGTTGCTTAAGTAGAGACTGAATAAATTAATAACCGACTTGGTATTACATGGATCTCACAACTTTTTACCGCAGAACAACTGAGTTGCGAGACTTGGTTTTTTTGACAAGTATTGTTTTTGATGGGATCTCATTTCTTTTTGTATTTTGTAGACAGTCCTACTTGTTTCCTTTTCGGTACCTTCTACTTATTGTATATATGTATATCTACCAGCAACGAATTTTCTTAAAGCCCTCTCTCTGACTGATGAACTTTTCGCCTCGCGCTAGCACCGCGACAGCTCGCTCGGCGACATTCACCTTTCCGCGCGCCCCGCCACTGTCCCCGCCCCGCGCCCTCGCGCTATCACCTCGCAGCGCGTAGTGACGGCCCGCGCTTACTCGCTAGCATCGCAGCGCGTGGTATAATAATTAATTTACAACCTTACGCACTCGTAATAAGTGCGAATACGCACGTAGGTACGTTTATTGCATTAAATAATTTAATTTGCACGTGTTTTCATGACGGGAATACCCAGTTTTTGCTCGATTTGGCAGGGGCACTACCATGCGCCTATATTTATATGTGACAAGCTTAAACTCGCGGCTTCGCACGCAATAATAATAACTGCCGTAAAACATCGTTACGAATAAAGCCAATATTGAAAAATTTAACTGAAGACTTGGCTGTATGGGCTTATTTTTTTTTTGCTGTCTATTCTAGATTTTTTAATTTTTCCTTGATTCGTACACCAAACACTACTTATTTCCCAAATTTGAAGTTTCTAGGTCTGCTAGAAGTGCCTTAGAATTTTGATGATCGGTGAGTCAGTAAGTGACAAAATTAAGAATTTTGACCCGTTATAATTCTTAAAATACTGGTTCAAATTAAATGAATTTTGAAATATACCGTGTCTTTACAATGCTGCATGGTTCCTGAAAATTTCAGTCTTCTAGTTTTATCCACAACGAAGTTACAGGGGGTCAAAAATGGTCTGAATTGCTTCGAGAAAAGGATGGTACGGCCGTGACGCCTTTTTGCTCGACTTGGTGGGGGCACTGCCGTGCCCCCAGAAAATATGCTTATGCAGCGGCAAATAAATTGTTTCGTAATAAAAAAGGAATACGTTTGCCAGGTTATGTTCCTCTCCCTAAGAGTGGAGGAGTTTTGCCACTCATCCCAATATTTGCTGGGCTATCGGCTTTAGGTTCACTTGCTGGAGGTGCAGCAGGTATAGCGAAAGCTGTTAATGATTCTAAGGCTGCACAAAAAAGTCTTCAGGAAGCTGAGAGACACAACAGGATGATGGAAGCAGTGGCTTTTGGAAAAGGATTATATATAAAACAACATAAAAAAGGAGCAGGTTTATATCTTAGTCCATCAAAAAACTAAATAAACGGCTGCCCAGACGTGCACTCACCAACCTTGATATAATACAACACGCCACTGATATTCCTTATTTCCGTGGTGTTTACATGAGAGATACGTTACCATTGAAACCTATAAAGATAGTGTAGAATTATGAATTTGGATTAAAACATAAATCCTGACACGCATTGGGTAGCCTATGTGAAGCAAAATGAATACATATAATATTATGATAGCTTTGGAAATTTGAAACCACCAATAGAATTCATGAAATATGTACATGACTTGCCTATAAACTATAATTATGCAAGACATCAAGCATTTGGTACTACAAACTGTGGGCATTTGTGTCTTAAATTTTTAAGAAATTATCGGAATAATCATTTATATAATAAAAGAAAAAAATACATATGTCAGTTTCAAAATGTCTTTCACTGTGTCTATAACTGGGAGAGGAGCTTCCTTATCAACAAATTACTCACCAACATTGGAGCTTCAAGGAGACTACGAATGTGATCTTTTGTACTTTTCAACTTTCAACTCTATTCCTAACATAGATGAGCGCAATAATAAGTTTTACTATGGTGAAAAAGAAATTATCGAAATTCCTGAAGGGTCTTACGAGCTTTAAGATATTTGAGATTATTTAAAAAGCAACATTAAGAACACAATTTTAAAAATCACTTGCAATAATAATACATTAAAAACAAACATCTTTTGTTCAAAAGATGTTCATTTCAATAAGAGTGCATCTGTACGAGCTAGCATCGTACATTGCGAGAACCATGGCGTCAGCGACCTACATCGCAGCGGCTGACTGATGGACCCAGCAAGCAGCGTCGGCACTCACACCGGCGGCACACAAGCTTAAACCTTTATATGTTTACATACAATTAAATCATTATAAATACATGTATCGTACAACAATAAACTAGATATCAACCGTCCGTGTTGGTTCTCATTTCCCTCCGCTGCGGCCAAGACACCTTTAGCCGTCACTATGATCAGTCTGGTGAGCCTGCCAGACTGGCAGCGGGTCCACGCCACCTACCTACCGTCCTAACGCTGCTACCCTGGGCGACCTGGGAGCAGCTATCCTATCACAACATCCTTATTATATCTAAGTATCTATTGTTAGGCTGGGCTAGGGCTCTAGGGACTTAGTATCTTAGGCAAAGGGATATCTACGCCACTAGGGAGTTAGTTTCCATCTTAACCTTTTATATACTGTACAGACGGGACTTCTTCCCGCCTGTACATCTTCGAGCCGGATAGATCATCAGTAACCATGGACCAGCAACGTACATACATAAACTGACTGACTGCAGTTATGTCAAATGACGTTGACTGGAAGAAACTAGTAAAGCAGTAAGTCTGCCGTTCAATTCAACATTTATACCGGCTGTACTTAATTACAATTAACTTATTTAAAATCATTTCAATTATCAAAGTAATATCGCCAACAATTGTTTAGTGCAAGTGAAATGTGAGAACTCAGGCATTCTTGCATTAGCGCCTAACGCAATTCAGCAAATTCAGTAGGTAATTACATTCTATCGAGGGACATTTATAAATATTTTAGCTGACCTACATTTTAAACGTCGAACATGACTAACATTGGTAGGGTGGGTTAGGGAAATTAAAACAAGACTATTAGCTGGGAGTGGTGATTTACAACCACCGCTTTCCGACTTAGCATGACATCGACTAACGGGAGTGATAACTTACAACCACCACTTTCCATTATATTATTGACTTGACCAAACATTAACTTGACGCTCAACAGTAGTTCAAGTTTTAGCTTTATCATGGCTTGACACTAGACGTGGTGTTCAAGTTTTATCTAGCAAGCAATTAAACATAACTTGAGGCTCATCAGTAGCTCAAGTTTTAGCATTATCATGGCTTGAAGCTCAGCAAGGAGCTCAAGTCTCACTTGGGACTCAACAAGGAGACCAAGTTTAAGCTTATCATTCTCTTGGGACTCAAATCAAGGAGACCAAGTTTAGCGATTATCAAAACAAGCTCATTACAGGGTCAGGTGCCTTACAACCACCTGCATCCCGCCTTAGTTTATAACAAACAAACATTAGAATTATAGGGAATAACGGTGACTTACGACCACCTACCTTCATCTTTACTTATTAACATTAATTTATCATTTTCTTTAACATTAACTTGACTCGACAGGGACTTAAATAGGTATAAACAAATATTACAAGTAACTATTATCAACCTTTTCCTATTTACATTCCTATTTCCTTGTCTTGTCCTATTCAAAATCCTGAGGATCAACCGACAGAGGACTTCTCAGGAAGCAGCAAACACAAACAAGCTTAACATCAACAATAAATCAACATCAAAGAAGATCGACAACTGACAGTAGCGTTTCGGTTACTGGCCTCCCAGAAGCGGGTCTCACCAGTAACTGAAACACCACCGCATGCTGTTCAGTACAAAGAAGAACATGAACATCATCAAGAAGAAGAAGGAGCGAACGAGCAGAACATCATCATCATCAACAACTTCGAAGAGGATCTGATCGATACTCAACGTGAGCGACTCACCAACTTATCTTTGCACGCCAGGAGGCTGCAATCACAATTCATCGATGGAAGCCAGGAGACTTGCCATCATCATCAACACGGTGCAGGCCAGGAGGCTTGCAGCCACAAGTAACACATTCGGAGCACAGGCCAGGAGGCGTGTACTCTCTTCTTACACTTTTGCAAGTCAGGAGACTTGTATACACCAACATCGTCTCCCCGGAGGGAGATAACCAGCTCGTCCAGACATCAGGACTTTGGACGGGTCAGAATCGTCACGTCGACATCAGATTACCTCATCATTAACTCACTTCATGGATCATTATCAAGCCAATAACAAACAACATTTCCATCGAGTCAGCAGACAACGCCAACAACAACCACGGATGGTGCTAGCAGTACATCACATCTTCGAGACACACCACTGGACACTAGGAGACGGGGCCGCATCTTCTTCCTCTCTCTTTTTGAAGATGCCAATATGTACGAGCTAGCATCGTACATTGCGAGAACCATGGCGTCAGCGACCTACATCGCAGCGGCTGACCGATGGACCCAGCAAGCAGCGTCGGAACTCACACCGGCGGCACACAAGCTTAAACCTTTATATGTTTACATACAATTAAATCATTATAAATACATGTATCGTACAACAATAAACTAGATATCAACCGTCCGTGTTGGTTCTCATTTCCCTCCGCTGCGGCCAAGACACCTTTAGCCGTCACTATGATCAGTCTGGTGAGCCTGCCAGACTGGCAGCGGGTCCACGCCACCTACCTACCGTCCTAACGCTGCTACCCTGGGCGACCTGGGAGCAGCTATCCAATCACAACATCCTTATTATATCTAAGTATCTATTGTTAGGCTGGGCTAGGGCTCTAGGGACTTAGTATCTTAGGCAAAGGGATATCTACGCCACTAGGGAGTTTCCATCTTAACCTTTTATATACTGTACAGACGGGACTTCTTCCCGCCTGTACATCATCATTAGCTCAAATTTTAGGGTTTGGGAAGGAAACAATAAATGCTAATATAACTACAGATTCACAATATTTAACATTCTATCAACGACCATCGTACGGATCGAATAAACGGGAAAGCAAGCCATATTATTTATGAATTTGTAACGAATGTACCACCTGGTTATAGAATATTTATTGAAGTTCCAAAAATTTTGATTTATTTTCCTGTTAATCAATCTTCAATAAGCGCTATCAATATAAGACTCTTGGACGCAGATAATAAAGAAATTAACCTGCGAGGTGAAGAAATTCAACTCTATTTACATTTTCTAAGAAAATGATAAATTTCAACAAAAGCTCCCCTCAGTTGAATATTCGAGTCAGTGCTGAAAGATCATCCCGCAAAGGCACACCGTTAAAGCTCAAAAAGAAACTTACCAAGACCAATAAAGAATTCCTAAAGAAAATTGGGCTGATAAAATGAATATCTTAAATATATCTGAACAAACTACATACGACAACAGCATTGAAGGTTTCGAGTATCATTCATACAAGCCATACGTAACAAGTTTCAACAAGAATGATGAAATAAGAATCCCGATTAATCAGCCAGACCTATACGTACTACCGTCACTTAGTAGTCTGTACATCGAGGGAAAAGTGAGTGTTCATAACACCACGACTAAAGCAAAAATATTAGATGTAAACTTCTTAAACTTGAATTGAAATGAGTAGAAATAGATAAAATTAAAAATGCTGGTTTAACTACAACTATAAAGTCATATCTGTCCTTAAGTTAAAAAGAGTCAAAATATGCTCGTGTTTAGGGCTGGTCAACAGGGGGAACCAAAAATACAGGAGATGGAGCGTTTTCTGTATCAATTCCTTTAAACAAGATAGAAGGATTTGCAGAAGATTATCAAAAAAATATCATGAACTGTAAACACGAGTTAGTGCTACTTAGAAGCAATACGAACCTTAATGCCATAAAATTAAATGCAGGAGAAGCTGCGGATGATATTACAATAAATAAAATCATTTGGAGAGTGAATTTCAAGGTTTCGAGTATCATTCATACAAGCCATACGTAACAAGTTTCAACAAGAATGATGAAATAAGAAACATCAAAGTGTCTGATCGAGAAAGAATCAATCTATTAAAGCTTTTAGAGAGAGATCGTGCTATTCCGTTAGTGTTTCGCAACTGGGATCTTTATGAATACCCATTACTACCTAAAACACGCAAACCTACTTGGTCTATGAAAACTTCATCGCAAATAGAGAAACCGCGCTTTGTTATCATTGCTTTACAAACTAACCGAAAACACAACAGTCAATTGTCAATGGCGGAGTTTGATCATTGTCACCTGCGTGATGTAAGAGTATTTTTGAATTCATCATATTATCCATATGAAGGATTGAACATCAATTTCTCCGAAGACAAATTTACTTTATTATATGAACAATATACAAGATTTCAACAGTCGTATCATGGACGTCAACCAGAGCCGTTGTTGAGCTTAAACGAATTTAAAAACATTGCTCCTTTTTTCATTATTGACTGTTCACGACAACACGAAACGCTTTCCAGATGAGACAGCTGCATACTGCTTGATTTTAAACGATTGTTTATACGAATATAAGCCTATGAGTAACATTGTAAAGAAAATATCATGAATAATTATTATACAGTAATCGTTGATTTGCAAGGGTACAAAGACAGCGATAGCAAATTCTTGGTTAAAGAAATGGCAGTAGCTACTCCAGAGTATACTTACGTGTTTTTAATCAAGCCTCCGTATCCGTTCTCTGCATTGAGTGATGAAGAAAAGAAATGTGTTCGTTGGATCGAAAGAAATAGAGGTTATTTATGGAGTGAGGGCTATATAGACTACAGAGAATTTCTTAGAATGATCAATGGTTTATTGAAAAATAAAAGAATTATAGTCAAAGGAGAAGAAAAAGTAAAATGGATGCAAGAGTTGTTTGATAATAATAATAATGTTTTTGATGTAACGCGTAAAGGTACTCCTACTTTGAATAATCTTAATGAACTCTATTGTAAAAACAAAATTATGTTTAATTGTTTTTATCATGATAAGTATTGTGCGTTACGAAATGTTTTAAGTTTAAAGAAATGGTGTATGGATAACAATGTATTTTATTAATGCTTATTTTTCGAAATAAATAATTGTAACATTGAATTTAATATTTGATTTATTTTTATACCTTAATTTATTCCTACCAATATGTTTAGGGAACTTAGTAAAAAACATATTTTTTGCATATTAATTTATTTATTTAATTACATTTACAACAAGGATCATTAAACAATATTCTAATAACTTAAAAACGATCATCAGACGTAACAACACGTCAACATTAAGATTCTAGTAAAAAAACACTATATTTGCCTTCAAAATTTGAGGGTTTCCCTCAATTACGCCAAGATCCCATCATCACATCCTAAATTGGTAAAATGGGACCAACTAGAAGGTATACTCTCTAGGTAGACGAAAAAATTTTCCGAATCGGTCGATAATTCACTGAGACATGAGGTAACATAGATACAAAAAAAAAACATACAGTCGAATTGATAACCTCCTCCTTTTTTGAAGTCGGTTAAAAATACTGACCATTTTAGTTTCGCCTTATAGATCCACTATGTTCATTATCCGCTTCGGTGTGAGGTTGCCGCGTGTTTTCGGGCAGGCAGCATTACGTCAGTCGGCAGGCGCGCGCCCGCGAACGCGCTTGTCTTCGAATGGTTCCCGCGTCCATTCGACGTGATCGCGCTCTTAAAACTTTTTCGCGGCATGAGTGCTCTAAAGTTTTGAATTAAGTTTCAGTGTCGGATACAGTGATTTATCAACTTTTACTCATGAACAAGTTTTAACGTAATTAAACATACACATAGTAAAAAAAACTTTTTATTGACTTAAAAAAAGGAGTTAATCAAATCGACCTGTAGTTATGTACCTATGTGATATTCGTCAGAATTGGATTAAATTTTAGTATGGTGATCTATTAAAATTTCGTAAGTGAATGTGTGTATGTTTCAAGATTTTTCGAAAATGAGTGTGAAGAGAAAGAATCATACGGTTTATTTCAACTTAGAGTACAGTGAAGGTTTCATGAAAATCGGTCTGGTAGTTTAAGAGATATGAGTAATAACTAAAATAAAAATAATGAAAATAAAACCTGAACATTAAAATAAGACCGTCTTTAAAAATATTGACTAAAAAGCTTAAAATAACGCATTTGCCTTCTATTAATGAGAAACTAATTCTTTTGGAGTCGGTGCATGATGTCAAGTTTACCTACAGTCTACACAATTCATGCACCAGACTTTTTTTTGTATTAATTTTGCGAAGTTCTAAAATATTACTAATTTAAATGTGTTGGCGATTGTGAGTACAGTACACTGAATATGACCGTAATACTACGATTCCAAATAACTTTGTGAAGTATTTCATTGCTAATATTTATTTATTTTGTAAAACAAGTAATGTTAATATCTTGGAAAACATAGCTGGTGTGTAACAAACAACGGTTCCCAGTTCCCGTAGGTATCAGTCGACACTAATTCCTAATGAGTTTGAGAAGCGTAAAACGCTTTGCAAACGTTTCATCAAATTAGTTTCTACGTTTTTAAAAACGTTCTAAAATATTACTAATTTAAATGTGTTGGCGATTGTGAGTACAGTACACTGAATATGACCGTAATACTACGATTTCAAATAACTTTGTGAAGTATTTCATTGCTAATATTTATTTATTTTGTAAAACAAGTAATGTTAATATCTTGGAAAACATAGCTGGTGTGTAACAAACAACGGTTCCCAGTTCCCGTAGGTATCAGTCGACACTAATTCCTAATGAGTTTGAGAAGCATAAAACGCTTTGCAAACGTGTCATCAAATTAGTTTCTACGTTTTTAAAAACATTGTGGCTATGCAACGATGGCATCCACTTCGTTCATAGACTCGTTTCGTGTCGTAAAACTTTGACACATGTGTGTTGCAAAACCGTTGCGTGTGCGCCGTCGAGGCTGCTGATCGGGGGCATGTGAGCGCCGATGGTGACTAGGCGCGACGATGGCGGCGCGCCGCCTTGTGCTGAACGGCTTGACGGCGGAGGTTGGTGCGGGAGACCCCGGCGCAGCCAACGGCGGCGGCGGAGGCGGATCGCCCGACTCGCTCGAGTTCTACCACGAGCTCGAGTTGTACCGCCAGTTGTTGGCGCTGCCTGTGACCGACGCGGTCGATGCGAGAGACGAGCGTGACGACAACGAGCCGCAGCCGCAGCATGCGCCGGCGCGGCGGCGAGCACGCACGCCAGATCCTACGCCTGCACACAAGCATCATGGTATGTACCTTGTAGTTTTTTATTTATGATAGATGCAATGTGGATTTCATCATCATCATCTAATTTAAAAGCCAAGCTCTTGTCGGTGGAGTTATTTCTATTCTTTACGCTCTTCCGCCATTCTTTTGACTTTGCTTTATATGCGTAAAGCATATAGCGTTATCTTGGTCTTTCTTCTTCATTCTATTCTTCCGTCTGTTATTGTTCTGATGAAACTGTCGTGTCGTACCAGGTGTCCCAACATTCTCCCTTTTCTCCTTTCAATTTTTTCAATTAGTTTTCTCTTTTTCCTTACTATGTTTAAAACATTCTCATTCGTTTTTTTCTCCGTCAAGTTGATTCTTTTCATCCTCCTCTAGCACCACATCTCAAACGCTCCCAGTCTCTCCCTATCTTTCTAGGTCAAGGTCCATATTTGACACCCATAGGGTGCTATACTCACTGCGAACACTGCTGGATATCCTGAATGTATCCTGGATTTAGTAAGTGATTTTTTAAGTTAAAAGCTTGCCTTACCATCCCAATCTTTGCCTTTATGCCTGGTGCACATCTGGAGTCGTAGATTATTAGGCTGCCTAGGTACTTAAAGTTTTTTACCTTTTCCACTAATCTATTATCAATGGTGAAAGGGCTATATTTTTCTTCCTTTGCTGCAATTAGTGTTTAAGTTTTATTCATATAAATTTTAAGTCCAGTCTTTAAACATGAAGTTCATTTCTTTAACATTTTTTTCCAAATCGTTTTTTTTTGTTGCTATGGCTACGATATCATCAGCGAAGCGAATGAATTCAAAAATTGCCCCGTTAATTTTGACACCTCCTTTTCTGATCCTAATATTCTGCGTATTGCACTCTCTATAAATATGTAATACATAATAAGTGGCGAGAGAGGACAACCTTGTCTCATTCCCTGTCTTATTCCTTCATTTCCCTTTTCTTCTACCGCTTCTACTATCATTTTTTTATTGAACTCAACTTCTGTCACTATAATAGTTCAGCCTCGTTCAGAATTTCCATGATTATTATCAAAAGCCTTTCCAAATCGATAAAAGCTATATGTGTCTCAATATCAAAATTAAGTAACGACGATTGTTTTTGTGAGGGTTCCTTCGGTCAGCCCCTGACTAATTCGCTGTACGCATTGTTTGTTGCGATGTACGATGGCAGCTCTCACACCACTATTATTAAATACACGGGCAAAAACGCTTTCTGGCGTCGTCTGAAAACAACCCCCTGTATATTTTCGTTGTGCATATGCAAATTTATTATTCTTTTAATTTTTTACTCAGAGGTGCCCCGCCGTAGCCGGACGCCCGGCGCGCGCGCACCGAAGCCCGCGCCGCTCGACGCCGGCGCCGCCGCGAGGCCTGCCCGGGTGAGTTGGATGCTTTCTGACACTGCCTCCTATGCTTACCCTTTGTGTTTCTTGCGATTCATCGATCGAAACCTTTGATGGTGTGTGTGTTTTTTTATCTAGGTGCCTATCAATCACCTCATTGCTGATTTTTAAGACCTGTGTAAATTACGTTCCTTTGTGCGGATAGAAACGTGGTATAGGTTTTGAAGCTCAATGAATTAACGTCAAAATGAGACGTGCGAAAGTGTGTTTCATTTTTTATCTAGGTGCCGGTGCCTAACTGTTCTATAATTTATATTCTGGAATGTAAACGTACTTGCTACTTTCAATCAAGACGTCTATGCTTTCATGGCTCATTTAGTAGCTAGTCATTTTACAGTTTTATGAATATTTAACGCGATATCTTTTTCAAGGGTAAAATTTGTGACGAAAGTCCTAAAGTGCCTTATTTTACAAAAAAAATTCCTATAGGCTGCAATATGGTTAAAAAAAGAAAATAAAAGGAAAACATATTTAATTCTAGTTTCTTATTTCGTTTTTATCGAAAGTGACTCCCATATCCAATCCTTTTCTTTCGTCGTTTTGGAACGATTCGGTTGCCATTAACTACGCAGGTATCGTTACATTTTACGTAAACAGATCCCGGATTTGGCTTAAGCTTTGCAGACCAAGCATTCCTATGTATTTTACGAACAAAATGTAGCATATATTTTTTTAGCTGTAGCTAGGTTCCATCGATGAAATATAGAACTGGAGCAGGACATAGCCCGCGCGTATCAGAGTACCCAGCAATTTGCATACCAATGAAATAAAAGCCGCTGTAAGCCAGAAAAATATTATAATTGCCTCTGGGCGCCGGAGACAGGCGGCATTACGCGACATTTCAGCTAATTTGGCGCGTCTTAATTTTAACGAAGTGGATATCCTCGAGTAACGAGCTGTCAGCACTGCACGAAGCGCGGTAACACCCAATTACAGCGCCACCAGAGCGCCACAACTCAGTTCCAAAGGAACGCATTCATTACGCGACGACATTATAATTATTTAGGCACGTGCTTAGTGAGAATCTAATTTGTTTATGTTCGTAGCGTCGTAGCATAAGTAAGTAAGTAAGTAAGTAAGTCTTTATTTGCGAGAATACAGCTACAAAGATCTTAAATTAAAAACCAGATATATTTAGCTATATATCGTAGCTTGACTACGAATTCAGTTTAATATTTTTAGTTTTTTTTCTTCTTTTTATGTTAAAGTTACCAAGGCTACATCGCACCCGATGTTAAAACAATGACGCGTCGTGCGAAGTGAAAGCCAGCCATGCCAAAAAAAAACAGTAGTAGTTAAGCCGTGTCTAAACCAGTCGCCACAAATTTAACTAAAGACATCCCGACGTTTTATAAGATAAAATTCTGCGAATCCTTCGATTCCATAAATCCTTTACTCCATTCATACGCTTTCGAGTAGGTACCTTTGAAAACCCATTTTGAATGCTAAGTATTGACATGAGTAGGTATTGCCATGAGAGCTGTCGTATCAAGTGCGATGCGAGTGAGTGGAGAGGCTCGGCATAAATAGATGGCAGATCGGCCGCCCGTAAGTTTGTGTGTGTGACACGCATAAAGGACACTTGTTGCTGTGTGCTTGCCCCTTTGTCCTGTCCACTGAAGCGAGCTTTATTGCCTTCCTCCCACAGTGACCACTCACTTAGTATGTATCACTACTAATGTTATAAAACATTGCGCCTTTCCGAATCTTTTAACAATATTTGTGCGACATTTGAATAATTTTATAGGTAGTCATACTTTACTTGCTCACATACCCCTGTACTAGAAAAAAACGTTTTACCATATTCTAATACTTGACACTTAATTTGGTATTTTATTAGGCACCATTATTATATTTTCTGTTGCTAAAGATCATAAATTAAATAAAATTATGCTCTGAAACATTACTGTCATAACCGTATTAGAATTGCGAAACTTTCGATTGCGAAAATGAATAGTAAAATGGATGAAATCAGTTTTTTAAAGTGTTAGTTTAAACTTTAAACTTTCGAGGGACTATTAGGCCTCATAAGTTCAAAATAATATTACCACACATGAAATTTACGAGAATTACATACAACAACATCTAACATTATGAATATTCATTTAGTAGATAACTGAAGAATCACATTATACGATGTGTCTTATAACAATAAAACATATACTTCCCGAGAAATGTGCGCTGTAGAATCTGTTTTTAAGGCTTTGACGCCCACATGACTAGACACATGAATAGAAAAATATTGTTTGGGGGTCACCGGTGAACACCATAGCGCTCAATGTGTAACCGAACTTGCCCAAATGGATTATACTTTCTAGAAGATGTTCATGTCATAGACAATGATATTCGCAATCTTTTTTTATTGTCCGACTGTTGTTCGGCGTTTAACTTCCAGTTACAGTAATATTTTGTCCGAATCTGAATATTCTGAATGCTTGAACTTAACACACACAAGTCATAAGCTCTACATTTAGCTGAGACTTGGAGCATATTCGGGGCGACTTGTAAACCTATCGCAAGTTTAGCCGCGATTAGTGTAACGAGCTGTAAACTCGCTGAAAACCCGGCTTCTGCCGTCGACGTATTGTTATGGTGCTATTACCGGATTGCGTTGTTCGTACGCGTTCACATATGCATTACACAGGAAATGGGAAAAGCACCATCAACAACGTCTTAATAGAAACGAAGTAAACAGAAATTGAGGGAATGGAAGTAAAAAACATACCGATCAGAAAAACTGTCAGTCATGTTTCGATTTTAGATTCTAGACAAATGCTGTCTGTTTTTAATATTCGGGCAGACTAAAGTACCTGAAAAAAATCGATTTATCTAGATTTGCTCTATTGTATTCTCGACCATCAAAGGTGGAGTGTGTGTAGTACTGTATGTATTGTCATAATTCCATAATGCTCGCATTTATGTACCGTCACCCTCCGCCACACTATGACCCGTGTTTATAAAATTATTTATTTTCTACCAGAGGCTAATATCAGGAAAACGCGTTGTTATAAGATGAGAGCAGGTATAAGCTGCGAAGTGCTCCTGACACGCTTTATTTATGGTTAGGAAACCTTCGTCACATGTACTGTTTACCATTGTAATACTCTTTTTTGTGTTTCTTGTACTCGCGTTTTATACAAAAGAATATGATTCATTTTATTTTAATACAAATTGCGTCTCTTATTTTTTTACCTATATTTCTTTGACTTAGCTTACTTCATATCATTAGTTGAGACTCTAGGCCGACTTTGTCAGGATTATCTTCGTTCCGAGCTAAATCATTACTGTCTCTGACAGTTTCTTTCATGTTGACAAATATGAAATGATGTTTCATCCTTAATTTACATGAGTTAGATCTGTTTAATTCAGAACTAAGCTACTCCTGCCATGCTTAAGTGGACAAGTGCATGCTATTCTAAAAAATATTTTCTAAAAATAATACTCAAGTTTGTACAAGAAAACCTCTTCACAATAATCTATACTAATATTATAAAGCTGAAGAGTTTGTTTGTTTGTTTGTTTGAACGCACTAATCTCCAAAACTACTGGCTTGATTTGAAAAAATATTTTTACGTTGGATAGTCCATTTATCGAGGAAGGCTTTAGGCTATATAACATAAAGATACGACTCATAAGACCACAGCAGAAATGAAAAATGTTGCGAAAACGGGAGAAAGATATTCCTTTTGAGAGCTTCCGCTGCATACGCTGCGGAAACCGCTTAAGTTACACAAAAATCATGTATGACAGGATTGTTCAGCATTAAGAGTTCTATAATAAAGTCCGCGACAGCATATGTCTATCTTTTATGGTTGACTTACTACAACCTTTTTTATGTTAATAAATTTGTAAAAAAATAATGCATTATTTTTAGAGGTCTATTATACACACAGGTATTTATTCTTATCAAGATAAATACATTCATCATCACGAGCATTTCATTTAGAACCAAGTTGCCCTTTATATCATTTGATTTCAATAAATATCTTAGGAGCTATCACAGTTTTAACATAACTCCGCACCAAAATAATGTTCGCAGCTTAAATACAACGTGCGCTTGCGCTAATATATTATAAAGCTGAAGAGTTTGTTTGTTTGAACGCGCTTATCTCAGGAACTGCTGGACCGATTTGAAAAAATAATTTCTGTGTTAGATAGCTTATTTATCGAGAAAGGCTTTAGGATATATAACATGACGCTGCGACGGGAGGGGAGGGAGCAAACTCAAAACGCGCGGACGAAGTCGCGGGGGACTGCTAGTCTAAATATATTCTTAACGAATACGGAAAGTCTCATACTCGCGCGTAGCTCGCGCGTATCTACGAAATACTACATAGCTAGTTAGCTATGAAGAGACGACCGTTCGTTGGTAGTTTTGAATCGCTCGCTAGTATCGCAATAATAAATAAATTGATTTCGTGTTTTTTTTGTTGTTTTTTTTGAACGTTGTTTTCGGCATCAGTATCGTTTGTACAACCACGCCTGAGTCGGGTGTCACTGACCAAAACAACACCCGTTATGATTGACCCAATTACCATAAAGCCAAAAAGAGGGGTGTTTTAGTTTTAATTCTACGAATGCAAAAAAGAACCGTTAATATTATTCAGCACTTAGCCGATGCCTTAAGGACCTGTTACAATCAATCATCAACTTAATTGCATCAATTCATCACCCACCTACAGGCAGATTTTAGGTCACCTTGTATGCGCTACGAGTGCGTGCGCTAAGCAGTCACTTAACTAAGTGATCGCTCAACGGTATAGCCTGCGTGGGATCTGCCCTCTTTACACCTTAGTGATCACGCATGATGTGGAAGCCCTAGATTTCTAGATTATTTCGCCTCGTGTGACGTTGCGTGTATTACCAACAACATAAAATTGTCATAATACAGTGTGTCCTGGAAAATTAAATGATACACAAAAGTTAAGACATTTTTTTTTCAATATTTTAGCTTCTACCGATGTGACGCTACGTGCAATAAAATATATTTCTCTCATTTCTAGTCGATTTTGATGAAATAAGAGAAGATTGTATACAAAATAACAAATAGTTGCAAAACTATCAGGACTTAAACCTAACTTTTTGTGAGGAAAATTTAAGTAACCTTACAACTATGCCCTGCCCATTTCTAAATTCTAAATTCTTCCTTTTAAACATGTTACTAATAAAATTATTTGCAAGTCTTATGAGTAAGTAATGCAAATACTTGTTTTAAGGATGTTTTACGCGAATATTTATTAAATTTTATATCCCAACGTTTCGAACACTTTACAGCGTTCGTGGTCACGGATAGAGGATGTTATTTAAAATAAAGGAAAAACTTTTACATTACCCAATATTATATACAATATAACACATATAAATCATAAAAAATACATAGATTTAATAAAAAAATATTTACACCGAAAAGGAAAAAAAGTGAAATTGTCCACGTCCATGTGTTATACCGTACATCATAGCAGGCCAATGAATGTGTGTGTGTTTGTGTGACGCCTTTATCCAAGAGGACTTCACTGAGCATGAGCTAGGTCCCCCCTAGAGAGCCTGACCTGATTTGACATTTACTGAGTTTTGAGAAAAAATAACTACCATCACTCATTCATTTGGTCAATAGCACCGGGTCCCAAGCTGGTAGAGTGACCCAATCATTTTCTCTGTTAAAATTTGAAACGTCGGGATATACAATTTTATAAATATCGAAAAACATCCGCATAGTGTTTTATTCAATATATTACTAAGTTAAAAGTTTTCATCGTGAGAAGCGTGATATTTTACAAAAATTAGCGGGGCCGTTGAGATTAGGGAGTTCATGATGACGTCTGTCGATGATTGCAGACCAAGTTATCTATTATTTTTCAAGAAAACAATGAAAAAAAAAATCATTTCGAGTGAGACCAAATTAAAGAGAAGTACCTGAATCTTTCCGTAATTGTATAGGTATTCCGTATTATAGCACAGATGATCAAATTATTTTAGGCATTAAGGAGAATGAAACTCACAAAGACTTTTCGGGTAATTTTTGCGACTAACAAACAATATTTATTTAGGTTTTCTAATGATATTATTCTCTAGGCTGATACTTATCCGATAGTTTTGATAATGTTCTCACATACTTTAGTTTTCAGCTAAACTAACTAAATAGTTTATGGCCGTCGATATATCTACTACGGTGATAATTGAGTTAGCTTATCGCTTTAATCGCATGTTACACAGCGTAAACCGTAGTATAGTAATAGTAATTGCCTTCAGAAATCAAATCGATTCTCGAATTCGTTTAAAAGGGACAGATGTGTTGGAAATTGTAATACGCTTTTAGCAGATTAATATCGTCGGTGGGAGGCTAAGCAATTTTATAGAGCGGTCGGAGTGACGCGGCCGAGATACGGACTGTGATTTATTGTGAGCCAGTTTCGATACTCGCTGTGACGCTGCTAATGCTCCAAAACAGTAGATGGAACCATCACATGGCGCTGTCAATCATCCGAGAGAACAATCAGATTGAAACACCTAATGCATAATCGATATAACATTACTGTCGCGGAAATTATCCTGAGCTTGAAATTACGTTCTCCTAATCGAAACAGCACGGAGTCAGGAAGAACGTACTTAGCCCAAACTTTGAGAATAAAGGAATAGAGAGTATGTGTATTTCGCACATTGGTAATGCGCACATACTGAGCACTATAATATAGTGCAGGTTACTTGTCCGATTTCAGTTCAGACCCAGTATTTATCTTACTGGATGCAATGGCGATGTAAATTACGCAGTGGATCAATTAGTCGTTCAGACGACCTTCTGTAGCTACATCTGAAAGTTTAATTCACTGTCAAAGAAATCCTATTGGAAAACTCCTCACTTTAACAAACTTTTCGTCTGAAAGCACGAGCTTGAATAACCAAACTATTCTCGGTTTCATTATTCAGATGAGGATTTAAAGACACTTTAGTTCATAGAGGTTGGAATGGAAGCTGCTAAAACTCGAAGTGAGAGGGAGTTAGTAAATATTAATAGGAGTGTGTGTGTGTAGTAAGTAATAGTAAGTAGCTTGCGCTAAGTGCAATCCCGGATAATGGCGTCGCTCGCGGCTGTCGCGCCATCAACTAGGATCCCGATACAAATCCTTGTAATGAGAAGACTCATGTATGAACAATACAAAATACTCGCAACAGTGATAGCATTCATAGGTTACCGTTCTGTGTTATGAACGGCTGATTCTGATTTTGGTATGGAATATCAGGCAGAACACGTCCAGTAGGTGCAGAGATTTAGTTTTTGTAATTGTCACATCTTCGTATATCATGAAAAAAATGTACGCAAATGAATGGACAATTTTTCTCGATTTTTGCTCTTTTGGATCCGTCTGGACCCCGAATTTACTAAATACCTCTATGAAATGCCATTTTATCATTTTGAATAACATACAGATTTAAGACAAAGTTTTGAAAACCTATATGTTTCTCTAATTTTTTGTTATTTTAGGTTTGAGCAACAATAATAACTAGTTAGTTTCTAGTGTTCCGTTTTAGAAACTACGGTACCGATTTTATTTTCTCAGAAGGCTTTTAAGCGGCATGGAAATGGAATATATTCGTGCGTGCTCCGAGCGGAATTCAAACATTGGGTTTTCGAGGTCTCAGCGAGTTTTTAGACCCATGTTCCTGTGTCGACTGAGTCAACATTACCTATAACACATGTCCCGACAGAGAACCTACGTTTACTCGTTGACTGAGCGCTATCTGTCCGGCGCAGGCGCCGCGCTTATTGAATTTATATTGGTTCATTTTCTGCATGCCCTAACGCTCATCTCAGGCGTTGCAAGTGTTATTTACGGCGGCTGTTGGATACGTTATGAAAATAAAACATCGCTTCTCTTGTCTTCCTTATCATGAACTGAAAATAGCGCTCCGGGGCTTGTTACGTGTCGTCTCTACACATTTACCCCTACTATTGGGTTATAAACGATAAACTTTCCAGTATAATTATGATTTCAATGAAATAAAATTACATAAAGTAAGCCTTATGTAGGCAAGTATTTACGCCCACTTTGCTAATTATAAATATGTCTGGGCCTGTCTAAATAAAACTTATTCAATTAAGCTGCTGGCGATAGTAATTTATTAACTTTTTATGGCTTCGTGATAAAATTAATGAACGAAGTAGTAAGAAGCATATCTTCAAATTCAAAAGTTTATCTCGACGAACGGAAAGTTGTTCTATATTGTCTTGAATTTCATCGCTTAATATAAATTGGGGGATTGTTGACGCCAATTTATCGCTTTGAAATTAGGATAAACTTTGGCCAGTCGCGTCTCTAGAATGTGCCTAAAAAAATTGTCTAAACGCGTTCCTAAAATGTACCTTAACTTTTCATATTTGCAGCACCGCTTACATTACATTCCGAAGTATGCATCGCGTCAACGAAGACTAGATACAGAAGCTGAAAAGGGCGCTGATTTTTATAGATACAGTGTATTTATAAGACTTTGTACCTTATATCCACTCTCTGTACTAAAATGTGGTATGCAATAAAGATGAATCTGAATTTGGATTTATCTACAAGATATTTAAAGGACTAAAGAAATGGTTAGGTATATTCTATTTCTTAAGTCCTTTAAAGATTTTGAAGCACCTACACGATTGTTACATACGTACGTTTTATGTAAGTTTATTTTAAAATCGTGTCCCGCGACGCTGTAAAGCGTCCAAGGATGGGCGAAGGGCGTAGAAGGCGCGACCTAATAGGGACAGATTTAGGACCCATGGATTTTATTCGCCATTTTATGTGTTTAATATACCGCTGTTCTTATTGTCAAGGAAACATACGAGTCTTCAAATTGTATCTAGCTTTTACTTTTGTTGAGGAATTCGATCAAAGGTTGAACGGCGGTCGGAACGGCATACATTCACCATAAATGTGGAAGTTTCTGCAAAAAAAGGAAAGTGCCCAAACATCATAAATGATCAAAGTTTTTCAGATTACGGGTATGTTCACGTTGTTTCTCATTTAATACAGAGGCTATTGCGTGTAGTCGCGTGCGTCCCGCGGGAGCGATGCATTCTGATCCCGCTCATCTCCGCTCTTACGACACTGGGTCTCTACTCTAGGTCTCTTAGTACGTAATATGCAATTTTTGTTGCCTAATAGCCCACTATGGTTCATCTGCGTTACGAAAATAGAGAATTTATTGCCATGGTAGAACTTTCTACTATCAAGATGCTATTATTTTTGTTGATTTCAGACTACTTGTTATTTTTAACGATTTCAAAAAAAGAAGGTAATTAATTTAATGTTTATGTATGTGATATCGATTAGTAAGTTGATCTTGTAAGGCTTTCACTTGAGCTAAATTTCATAAATATATGAAGTTTGTCCACGGATTTTTTGAAAACGAGAAGTCATAGCGTCATATATTTTAACTAAGGGTACAGTGTCAGTTTCATCCAATTCAGTCCTGTAGTTTTTGAGAAATGGGTACTAACTAAAAAAGAAAAGAAATAAACGCCTCCAAAAATGACTAAAAGCTTAAAACAACTCATTTGTCTTCTATGTCTGAGAAACAAATTCTTTTGGAGTCGGTGCATGCTGTCCATTGAACTACTGATGTCAAGCTTAGGCACGTTCACCAACAGTCTACGCATATCATGCACCGACTCCAAAATAATTTGGTTTAGCCCAAATAGAAGACAAATGCGTTATATTAAGCTATAGATTTACAAACATATCTTAGCCTCTAGTTTTCTTACTCATCTAAAAGTGGAACGCCTGAAACTGATATATCACCACATACCAACTTCTTACACAGTTGTCCCCTATACAGGCTGTTCACACGGAAAAATTGCTTGAACAAGGACACGACCTTTTAAATTCAAGATTTATTGCAATGTTTATATATTTTATGAATACAATGCGCACTTCAAAACGGTTGAGTTGTTGCAAATAAATTTAAACTATTCTTTTAAATGGAATGAAATTTCCATAATGAAAAAAGAAACATTTTTAATTATGAAAAAAGAAATTGGGGCAATAGCCATCCATGCACAAAGTAAACTCAATTTATTAATCTCTAATCTACATGTATTTTGTATACCTAAATCCAGTTTTGGTTCCATCTGATCCAATATATCCGTTTGTATTATTTGATTTCATTAAAGTCTAATTGGTGTAATTTAATTAATAAATTATACATAATATGTATTGTTATGTCTGTTGTCGCTCGTGTAAAACGTGCACTGGCATGTATATCCCTAACTCTGCTAATCATCGAATATGCCCCAGTATATTGTTACCAGGCGGACCATAGGCTAAGTTATTCACGGTTTAAGATGCGTCCGGTTAGTTAAAATGTCTCAGTGTCTAAATACGTGGTCTGAAAACCCTGTTCTCATTTTTATAGGCAGGCAGTGTATATTTTAAATGTGCGACATAAAATTAGTAAAAATTCTGCATTCCCAGTGGATGAAAGTCATAAAAAGTCATTTATTTATGCAAATAGGCCCACTGGGGGCACTTTTACACGTCCCAATATAAACCCTACCACAGCTTCGGGACAATTGTGGGCTAGTGCTGAGAAGAAGCTGCGCAAGAAACTCAGTCACTATTGTCAATGCCTCTTTTCAAAAGGTTTACAATGTTTGTAGTGATCATGCAAGTCCATACATTATTATCTTTTAAATAATCATCTACTTTATAATACCCTTTCGTCATAAGGGTTTCTTTAATAACAGTTTTAAATTTTTTAACCGGTAAGTTTACAATGTGTTCTGGTAGTTTATTGAAAAATTTTATACCTTTCCCCATGAAAGAATTACCAACCTTTCGAAGCCTAAATTGTGGAATAGCAAGCTTATCCTTATTCCTAGTATTATGTTTGTGTATGTCACTATTTTTCGTGAATGAATGTAAATTTTTCCTTACATACATTAAATTTTCGTAAATATACTGAGAGGCTAGAGTTAATATTCTCATTTCTTTAAACACCTCTCGTAAGGAATCTTGAGGTTTAAGATTATAAATAGCTCGCACGGCTCTTTTTTGTAACACAAAGATTGTTTCTACATCAGCAGCCGCGCCCCACAGTAAAATACCGTAGGACATCAAGCTATGGAAATAACTAAAATAAACTAACCTAGCTGTTTCTACATCAGTCAAACGTCTAATCTTCCTTACAGCAAAAGCAGCTGAGCTTAGTTTCCCTGACAAGGCCTCTATATGAGGACCCCATTGTAGTTTGGAGTCTAATGTGATTCCCAAGAATGTTGTGGAATCAATAGTATCAAGCGGTTTGTCTTTTATCTTAACCTGAGTTGATGCCTGTCGGACATTAGGCATCGTAAACTTTACACATTTAGTTTTACTTCCATTAAGAAGGAGATTGTTAATAGTGAACCAATGTAATACTTGTGAAAGAGTATTATTTACATCGTCAAAATTTACTGATGACTGGTATAGAATGCCCTTAGGCACTAATTCCGTGAATTGTACAAATCTTAGTGTATACTAAGATTTGTGCAATAAACCTGTATAGGTTGACTTTGAAAACATTGGCAAATTTAAACCTAGGACCTACTCATAACTAATAGTTCCTTCCACAAATTTAATTCAAAATCAATTGATTTAAGTGGATTCCCTTTTTCAGTTAAATTTGGCACGGAACCCTTAGTGCGCGAGTCTGACTCGCACTTGGCTGGTTTTTTTATACCAAATATAGTGCACGACTAAGAAGTTGTTACTACAAAATGTGATTAATTTTCATCCCTTATATGTTTTAGTGCTTTTATGAATTGGGACTCTCACTTAGCAGGGTTTTCAACTGCGTAACTCGTTTTTCAGCCTCAGTAGTTTGTTGATCCGATTTGTTTGATCTATATGACGGGAATCCGGCGTAAATGAACCGGTTTTTCAATTTGTGCTTTGGCCAGCACTTCGCGTGCCAACATCGCGTAATTGATACCGCCATTATACAGTTATTACGCCGTACAAAGATAATTAATCTCGTCAAAATGCTCCAAATATGTGACGCCGCTGAAATGTTTGGTAATACCGCCTAGCTTCCCTACAACGCGATGAAACCCTAAACTAGTTACTGTACTCTTATTTCTAATATGACATATAAGAATGTGTTCAAGTAGGTATAAGGTAAGTTTTGTCTGAAATGAACAGATGGCGTTGTACCAATTACATCGTGGTAAAACTGTATTCTTTCGGACTACTATATAAAAATCGTTTTGACGAATCAATAAACCAATCGAACAGCTCAACAAAAAGTTTTATTATTATAAGGAAGCGACCATAGAGTTTGTTCATGGTCCTTCAAGCCGGATACCAGTGGTACCGATGCCAGAGGTCTCTGTAAACACAGGCAGTAAATTTCTGAACGGGGTATGCAGCAGGGGTCTGGTGGAAGACCAGAATCTCAGACGGCGCTCGACTGCTGGATGTTGGCGCGCGTCAGGACCACGGCAGAAGAGCGGCAGCCCAGGCGCAGGGGCTGCAGTCCTGAAGAGTTTCGTACAGGTGGTGGCACGAGCAAAGTGTGACGTAGCGGGTATTAGTGTGTAAGTATGATGTACAGTGAATTTAAGGATTCAGCTCGGACATGACATAATTTGAATCAATTTGGAACCTATACCCAATTTTTGATCGAAGTGTCAAACAGTATTTGGCTGTTGTCAAAGACATAGGATTTTTTTATTTGGAACTGTGACAAACAGAAAGTTACTGTTTGTTTATTGTATAAAGATGTCTTTCATTTTGAACCAACTCTATGTTGGTTCAAAATGTTCATTTACAGATAACTTAAGTAAGTTTTGTATTATTTTCTGTTAAGCGAGATGCACAAATACACTCACGAAACCTCTTGAAAGTAATATATTTTTAGATATTTCTCACGAACTACAGATATCTCACAGTCAACTACAACACACTGCAATAAACTGACTTATTTCTAGCTTGCATGCGCTTGTATACTTAAAAACAAAGTATTGTAGATGGTGTTGCTAAGCGGATATCCGTATTAAATTAATGCTTCTTAGCAGTGTAATTTTGTAATCTATATCCGTTTAATATTGATTAAAGGTGAAAATTCGTTAAGTTATTATATTTAAACATTCATGAATTTAATTAAAGCTATTGCTGCATGATGCATATTGATGATGTTGACGTTAATATTTTACTGTTAAAAAACCTTTTTTTGCGTACCATTTTAGATTTACTTTTATCACCTATCGGGATTTGATTTTATCCAGAAGCACACTGTATTAGAAGTCACAATGAACGAGAAATATTTAACACACTTTCACTACCTAAGGTGTCGTCGTAGAAATGAAAGGTAAATAGTTTAGCTATGTGTAGGTCCGTAGGCCTTAAACATTAAATCGATTATTATTCAGATGTTGTATTCCTAATATGAAGAGTTTGTGACTCTTATTGCAGGTATCATGGTTGTGAGATGAACATAAAAGGTTTTTGGTTGATAAAACTGTACCTATACATTCGGAAGTTAGGTTACACCTACGATGTTGATTTAGCACAAACAATACGACATGTTGATAAATCTGTTGCGATCCAAGCCCGTCGGCTCTCCTGTTTGGAGATTTTCGCGGTCGCTAGTTGTGGATTGGGTACATAATGTGTTAAGTACACACTGACTTTATGAAATAACACATGCTTTTTTTCCGTTTAAAAAAAGGAGGTGATCAAGTCAAAGTGTATACATGTATCTGATATCGTTGGAATTAAACAACATTTGAGTATGTTGATCTAGTAAGGCTTCCAAACACAGAAATAGATTATTTTTCAGAAATAAAAAGTTATAGCGAAACGATTACGTTATTTTAATTAGGTATATTCCGACTAAGGGTACATTGTAAGTTTTAAAATCGGTCCAGTAGTTTTAAATATATGTTTAATTTCTGAAAATTATAAAAATATAAATAATAATGAAAATAACGCCTCCTAAAAACGGACTAATGAAAATAACGCCTCCTAAAAACGGACTAATAAAAGCTTTAAATATTTTAGAGTCGATTTTACCAACGTCAGATAGGACCGAATAAGGATTGTACAGGCAGGAAGAAGGCCGCCCCGTGGTTGTCGCAATGTATGATGCTAGCTCGTACAAGGATAAAGCGACCGGTTTTAAAATGTCATTTTCATTTTTCCTGTTCGGAAAATTGAACTTTCATGTGAAGATAAAAGGGTGGAAAATAGCTTTTCCATCCCTAGGGTGGAAAGTAATATAGTTTTAATTGCTACGATCAGACATGTAGTTAAAGATAATTGAGTCACATCATATTATTAAAATAAACAAGCTTTCCATATTTTTAAAGTTTAACTTAACATTAAAAGCGTGTTTAAATAAATTTATTTATTTTTCCTCACAGTCGAAATGAAAAATAGTATGTGTAACTCGGGTAAGAGCACCCATTTTACTCTCAAATTATTAGCACTCTCACTCCGTTCGAGCGCCAAGAACTTCTCGAGTGAAATGGGTCATTTTTACATGAATTATAACCTTGATAACTCGCAATTAGGTGACGTTTTCGAGTTAGGCGTTGTGTATTATATTCGACGAATATTATGTAAATGTTAGTAAAATCGACTCTAAGTCAGTTTTTACGGCGTTTTTTCAAAATCATTTCTTAGTTTATATTTATTCAAGTCTTTTTTTGTGAACTGAAATTAGACCTGGCAAGAGAAGGATACTTCTCTAAGACATTTAATGCATTGTTTAACACACATATTACATACATATATAAGTATTGGTTCAGTAGTACTTATTTCTTTATTTCTTACTACGTTGAGGTAGGTTGTGATAAAAAATAATGCTCATTGATTAATATTTTGTTAAGGACTAGTATAGTAACACAACAACAACAGTCTCACTAAAGATACGGACACTGTAATCTGTCTATCTACCTCTAACTTCCGTAGTTACGTTTTCGTAAGAGCTCAGAGTTTGCACCTAAGTTCGTGAGTGATGTGGGGCTGCAAGTGGGTTTGTGCGGCGTACGTCACACTAGTAAGTAATTGATTGATGATTGTGCGAAGTTGACGCCGGTAGGGTGGACAACTGGGGCGGGCGGGTGCACTGGGCAGCGGCCCGGACACGAATTGCACCTGATACTCAGGATTGTTACCCATCGCGACTGCTTTTGCAATGTCAACTTCTATGACGTCATGATATTATATTGTTGCATTTTAAACTTGGACTGTCGTGCGTTGTGCCTGTTCACTTTTGATAAACATTTAAGACCGCCATACATGACTTATGATGTGACTGTATTTGTTGCAAAGTACGTTTGTGATGAACACGAAGCTTACTAGCATTTTGCTATGCACACACAATTATAATATTCGCGATCCCTAGCAAGTTACATAACATCACTGCGTCCAGGAAATGCGCCAGTTGTTCTGTGGTAACCTATAAGATTAAATCGCAGAATCTAGAAACAATTGTGGGTTGATGGGCAGAAGCAATCTTACATCATTTACTGTAAGGTATTTAAATATGTATTCCTGAAAGCGATTCTAATTATTTGAATAAGTTGTTGATTCAACAACTTATACCTACTTCTAGGTATGTACTATACGTCTACGTTGAATTATAGTTCGTTGTCATTCTACCTAATTTTACTCATACTTATTTCAGAACGCAACAAGTTACTAAATTTTGCTTTCTTAGTAGGTATTACAGTTCATTGTAACATGCACATAACTGATGAAATACCTAGCGTAAAAGATGTCAATAAGCCTTTATACTATCCTTTATACCTAGCCTAGTCATAGTGCTGTAAAACTCTACAACTCCGAGTAAAAGTAATCTAAAGCAATAATCCCTAATCAATGTCTTTCAAAATCACTAACTCTTTGTAGTTAATAAGAACGTAGACTGGATACATTTGTTTGCAATACATTGCTGGTTTGATTTATTTTGTTTGAAAATAAAAATAAATGTTTTTTTCACTATAATAAATTAAAAACAGCAGTAAGTTTAAGGGTCTATATTTAAAATTACAGGCGAAACCCTGTATTCACATTCGTTACCTTAAGTTACCCTTATTTAGTTTAATGTGACAGGCGCAGTTATTGGATATTATTAAGATAGGCTCTACTGGGAATTACCAATCAAAGTCATTAGCAAGTACGTATTATGTCTTCTATACGTTGTCATTTGAATTAATTCTACAGATTAATGTCAGAGTGTAAAATTAGATCTAATCGTACCAACCTAATCGTGTCTGTCGTTGATCGAAAGTCCTAAAGCATGTTCACGATTCGCAAGCACTTATATTGTGGTTTTAAGTAAAATATTTACACATTAGTATCAAATCCGATAGTATTGATATCATAGTGTTTGTATAAAGAAAAAGTTTTCTTTGCCGTAGTTGAAAATGTGCTTTGTATAAAAAACTTGTAGCTCGATTTTGTTCAAACCAATTTTCGTTGAAAGTTTTTATAAAAATGTACACTGTATTTTTTTCAAGATTTACAGGGACGGGGGGTGGGGCGGAGGCACGTTTATTTTACTACTTTGGAAGCGTCTATCTCCCAAATGTTAGACTTTTAGAAAAAATGGTTTTTGGAACCCCGATGTCATTTAAAGAGACATATCCATAGACACCTCATATGCATTAGTGTGAAAAAAAAGTGACATGTATGGAAGCTTCTCTCAAATGTCATTATTTTATATTTTTTGTAAAGTAATCAAATAATCGTAAAGCGGTTAACGGAATTAATCCACCTAAAAAGTTCCTTCTGGGTAATGCTAATAGTTTCAGAAGAAAGTGGCTGTGACATAGAGACGGACAGACAGACAGACAGACTAAAGAAACTATAAGCGTTCCTCTTTTTGCCATTCGGCTACGGAACTCTAATACGTATGATAAAAAAAGGTGTCAACTATAAGAAATTGTTAAACGAGCCCTTAGCAATGCACTTATTACTCGGAATAATATTAATATAATATTAATAACTAGCGGTCCCCCGCGAATTCGTCCGCGCGTTTTGAGTTTGCTCCCTCCCCTCTCGTCGCAGCGTCATGTTTTATATCCTAAAGCCTTTCTGGATAAATAAGCTATCCAACACAGAAATTTTTTTTCAAATCGGTCCAGGAGTTCCTGAGATAAGCGCGTTCAAACAAACAAACTCTTCCGCTTTATAATATATAGCGGTCTCCCGCGACTTCGTCCGCGCGTATTCAGTTTGCTCCCTCCCCTCCCGTCGCAGCGTGATGTTTTATACCCTAAAGCCTTTCTCGATAAATAAGCTATCCAAAACCGAAATATTTTTTCCAAACGGTCTAGCAGTTCCTGAGATAAGCGCGTTCAAACAAACAAACCCTTCACCTTTATAATATTATTAGCGCAAGCGCACGTCGTACTTAAGCTGCGAACATTATTTTGGTGCGGAGTTATGTTAAAACTGTGATAGCTCCTAAGATATTTATTGAATTTAAATGATATAAAGGGCTACTTTGCTCTAAATGAAATGCTCGTGATGATAAATGTATTTTTTTTGATAAGAATAAATACCTGTGTGTATAATACACCTCTAAAAATAATGCATTATTTTTTTACAAATTTATTAACATAAAAAAGGTTGTAGTAAGTCAACCATAAAAGATAGACATATGCTGTCCCGGACTTTATTATAGAACTCTTAATGCTGAACAATCCTGTCATACATGATTTTTGAGTAACTTAAGCGGTTTTCGCAGCGTACGTAGCGGAAGCTCTCAAAAGGAATATCTTTCTCCCGTTTTCGCAACATTTTTCATTGCTGCTGTGGTCTTATGAGTCGTATCTTTATGTTATATAGCGTAAAGCCTTCCTCGATAAATGGACTATCCAACGTAAAAAAAAATTTTCAAATCGGGCCAGTAGTTTTTGAGATTAGCGCGTTCAAACAAACAAACAAACAAACAAAATCTTCAGCTTTATAATATTAGTATAGATTTGACGACCGCCGTGGTCGAGTGGCTAGCACGCTGGTTTCAAGCGTCGCCATCTCGTCAGGTTCCGAGTTCGATTCCCGGTCGGGTCAATGTAGAAAACGATCTTTTCTATATTTTCTCGGGACTGGGTGTTGTGGTACCACCGTTGTTTCCAGTTTCCATAAAACAAGTGCTTTAGCTCCTTAGCTTGGGATTGGAGCAATGTATGTGATGTTGTCAAATATAATTTAAATAATATGACTGCCGTGTGACAATCCGACCCAGCCCGGACCGGATATGTTTGCAACGCTTTAGCATTATTAAACAGCAAAGTCAGGCAATTGAAAATTCTTTCGCGAAGTTGTCGCGTTACGCCTCGACAACGGCCGGCGCGCTGTGTATGTTACATCGTTTGCTTGTAAAACGATATAGGCCAAGTCATTTTCTTGTAAATGAAGTTAAAAAAGAGCGATTTTTCCTACCACAGTTTAGACTTTTTACTGCACCTTGTATGATCATCACTCATAGAGATTGGAGGTGATATAGTAAAAAAAAATAAAGCTTATAATGTCCTTTTGCTGGGCAAAGACCTTACCTCAACTATAAGATATTTTAAGCTATACGAGGATTGCAAGGCAAGCGACTAACCCTGCTCTCAGATATTATCAAGCCGCCCATAAGGCATCTGACTAGGTTTAACGACTAATTTCAATCGATATTAGCCGGGGCCAACAACTTACCGTGCCATTCGAAGCACGGAGATGCTCGTGATATACGTCACTTATATGGTATGAATGGCCACCCATCCAAACACTACTGCGACGTGGGTTGCTTAACTTGGCTATCACTACCACAGCGCTGCTACCACTGCGTTATGAACACCTCAGATATAAGTAAAGTTATAAAAGGTAAGGTATCTCAGAAGGTGATATATGTAAAGTTTTTAAAATTGGCTACACTATAATATTGTACGTACTTTATTAGTACCGCACTATGCACGTTCAATGGCCTTGTAATTAAAACTATAAACATTAACCTTATTATGGCGTTGGTGTATGAAACTGTTGACTTTATGTCGTATTCTAATCTGTATAGAGGGTCTACACCTTTTCCTCTCGTTCGATGTGTGTCGGAGTCTGTAAACATGACATTAGGAGAGATTGCCCGTGTTCATGGGGCGTGCTCCCTCGAGCTCTTATATTGGAGTGTTCTTTGCGTAACAAAATTTACACTATCCATTTTTGTTTTGCCATTAGAACCCCTTAACGTAGTGGAAAAGTATGAACGGTGCTTTTTAGTTTGATAGAATTGTGAGTGCATTAAAGGTAAAAGCTAGGGTGTTACTGTGACAGAAATTCATGTTACATCTATAGGTAGAGGTGATTCTTATAGCATAAGTAGATGAAACTTACAATAAATCTTAATTAATAATAATCTTATCTGTACAATAACACTATAAAGCTTAAGAGTTTGTTTGTTTGTTTGTTTGTTTGAACGCGCTAAAATCAGGAACTACTCGACCAATTTAAAAAAAATATTTGTATTGAATGGCTAATTTATCGAGGAAGGCTTAATACTATATAAATAGGTTGAAGGGAGCAAATACAAAATCCGCGGAAGTCGCGGGGGCCGCTTTTATTCCTTAATTGGACTTATATTGCTAACTAACTCAAAATGTTACTAACTATTTATAAACTAAACTCTTGCTTATAAGATGAGAAACTATTTAGTAGTACCTACAATATATGCTTTACTAACCAGTTAGCCATTGACAAGTGGACTCACACGTCACTTTGACGCTCAAAGGTCGCCGAGAACTCATTATAGGGTAGTTTAGCAACTTAATTAGTCGCGCCGAGTTGCCAACAACTTTGGTAACTGAGGCCCTACTGTTTGAGACGATTTAGGTTTATGTGCGTAGTTTTGGCTTATGATATTTCGGATACAAAAGGTTTTTTGAAACGTCAATAGTATCAGGAATATACATATTAGGTACTTGCGATCCTCCGCAACTACGCATAATAGTAAATAACAGAAGTTTATACTATGATGTTAATGTGTAGTTCAGCTTAAACCAGTACAATTTCTTTTATTATAAATATTTCGACAACAGTAACAAACATAGTTTGTAGCTATTTTTTCTCAGTAGTTCACTGATAAGGTCTATGTTGTTACTTTTATAAGTAATTTTCAAAGAATAACTTATCAGTCTACATGCGAAAATATTTAACTTTTTCCGCGCTTATTTTCACGCTTTCGCTATACAGTCCAAGAGAGTAAAAGACTTTCACAGTTTAGAGGTAGACTCCTTGTTTCACGATTGATGGATAAAGTGACGGCTGTGGCTACCGGCGTAGTTGACCGCCCTTCACACAATTAAGTGGGCTTTTAAACTATAGTTAACTATCGGTTATAACTTATTTTGCTGTTTGAAGTCTCCAATCGAGTTATTGTCAAGCCAAAGCTGGTCATAAAATTTTAAGTGAGGTTATATCAGGAAATATTGTGTGAATTATGATCTTAGGTCAGTCAAATAACTATCGTTAAACCTTAAAGTGGAAATTCAAAGGAACACGTTTTTTTTTATCTGCTACACCTGAGTCATGTGCTGCTGCACATGACTCAGGTGTAGCAGCACACCTTTTAATGTAGGTTAGCTTGTGCAACTGCTACAATGCACATGCTTTGAAACCGGTCTAGATCCGAGATTCAATTTTAAATAAGCCAAGCTAACTGTTGTTTCTTCTCTTCTTTTTGAAAGCCGTAATCGGTGCGTATCATGCAACTTAACGTAATTTTTGCAGCGTAGGAAAAACTTGCAAGTATGAAGCTAATGCAACGCTGAGAAGCAAAAGAAGGCGCTGCATGAATATTCAGCGCGCGCGCCGCTGTCACTACCCGCCTCGGTTAGAACTAGCTAGAGTGGTTAAACTTTAAGTCTTTAGTTAAAAAATGCACATCTACGACAAAGTTTTATACACTTTAAATTCAATTCAATATCTTTATCGCATGTCACATAGTGGTAAGCTGTTCGTAATTACAAAATAAAGTAGCATATGACGCCCTGCAAGGGCGTTGCAAAGATTCCTAACTTCAATACTAATTCAGAATACAATATTAAAATATAAGATGGACAATATTAATTACAAATTAAAATACTTAATTACAAATTGAAATAGTTATATAAAACAAGCGGTCCCCAGAGACTGCGTCCACGTTTTTTGAGCTTCCCCTCCCATCGCAGCGTGATGTTTTATAGCCTGAAGCTCTCTTCAATAATAAGCTATCCAGCACAAAAATATTTTTTTAAATCGGTCCAGGAGATCCTAAAAATGGCAAAAAAGCTCAAATTGACTACGTTTTAGTTAAAAAAACATTTGTATGGGAAAAATAAAAGGGCTGTTTGTATGGGTTTTCCGGCAATTATTCGTATTTTTCTCGCCGTAAAAACCATCCTTGAACTTCAACTAACATTTAAAATAAAATAATTTGCCAAATTGGTCTAGGCGTTGTTGAGTTATGCACTTACGAATACATTTTGCGATTCATTTTTATATTACAGATTATTAAATTGTATTTATATTAGACATTCACTAAACTGTATTTTAAGATTGAATAGTATTGTAGTTTTTAGGTGGTATCTTCAAAAAAATTCGGAAATACTGTAATTACATTTCTTGATAAGTAATTTTTTTAGTTCAATTTTAAAACTTTTGGTTTTTTCTATATTTTTAATATCATTTGGGATATAGTTATATATTTTAATGAGCATTGGATGTGGAGCCGACGTTATACACGTCGGCTCCACATCCAATGTCTTTATCTTTTCCAATATCTTTATCGCATGTCACATAGTGGTAAGCTGTTCGTAATTACAAAATAAAGTAGCATGTGACGCCCTGCAAGGGCGTTGCAAAGATTCCTAACTTCAATACTAATTCAGAATACAATATTAAAATATAAGATGGACAATATTAATTACAAATTAAAATACTTAATTACAAATTGAAATAGTTATATAAAACAAGCGGTCCCCAGAGACTGCGTCCACGTTTTTTGAGCTTCCCCTCCCATCGCAGCGTGATGTTTTATAGCCTGAAGCTCTCTTCAAGAATAAGCTATCCAGCACAAAAATATTTTTTTAAATCGGTCCAGGAGATCCTAAAAATGGCAAAAAAGCTCAAATTGACTACGTTTTAGTTAAAAAAACATTTGTATGGGAAAAATAAAAGGGCTGTTTGTATGGGTTTTCCGGCAATTATTCGTATTTTTCTCGCCGTAAAAACCATCCTTGAACTTCAACTAACATTTAAAATAAAATAATTTGCCAAATTGGTCTAGGCGTTGTTGAGTTATGCACTTACGAATACATTTTGCGATTCATTTTTATATTACAGATTATTAAATTGTATTTATATTAGACATTCACTAAACTGTATTTTAAGATTGAATAGTATTGTAGTTTTTAGGTGGTATCTTCAAAAAAATTCGGAAATACTGTAATTACATTTCTTGATAAGTAATTTTTTTAGTTCAATTTTAAAACTTTTGGTTTTTTCTATATTTTTAATATCATTTGGGATATAGTTATATATTTTAATGAGCATTGGATGTGGAGCCGACGTGTATAGTTTCACTTTTTCTGACTCACGTTTCTTGACTTGACTTTCAAAATATGCTCAGGACCTTGTTCACACTGTCTAAGTAAGCAAAGAAAATTCAATAATGAACGACTATTTGTATATAAAAACTAGCTAAAAGCACTTAATGGAACTAACTTGGACACTGTGAAATATGCTCTTAGTGTTATTTTGTATTGTTTTCATTATATTCCTTTTATTGATAGACATAAACACGCGTTGACAGTTTAACCTCGGGTTAGATAATGATGTTAACTCTAGCACAAATAATTAGACAGTAACAGAAGTCAAACTAGTGCATTAGATCACTTTTGACACACGTGTGTGTGTCAAAAGTGACACACCGCTGGTGACCGGTCGCGCTGGGGATGTCAACCAACTTTGGCATTAAATAAAATAAAACTATCCTAGACGTTGCACTTACATCCAGTCGTTTGATGTTTTGCTGAAAATAAAATAGAGGAAACAAAATTAGGTATAAAGCAAGAAACTAAGTTTGCACAACAATAACAATTTCAACATTTTATGATACCAATTCATTTATAGGTATAATACCTAAACGGTTAGCTACTTGATGCAATTTCTTTTTAACCGACTTCAAAAAAGGAGGAGGTTATCAATTCGACTGTATGTTTTTTTTGTATCTATGTCACCTCATATATCAGTCGTTTGTCGACCGATTTAAAAAAAAATTCGCTTACTTAGAGGGTATACCTTCTAGTTGGTCCCATTTTTTCCAATTTGGGATCTGATGATGGGATCTTGGTGTAATCGAGGGAAAACCTCAAATTTTAAAGGGACGTATAGTATTTATTTACTAGAATCTTAATGTTGACGTGTTGTTACGTCAGATAGTCAACATCTTGTGGGGCTGAGCTGATGGGGAACTCCTTAACGCTTAGGAGTTCAGTAATTATAATAAAAGAACTTATAATAGGTAGTTTGTAGCTTCTTAAAAAACAGAGACATAAGGTGCAAACTCCCCCCCCCTCTCTTGTTATCTCTAAAAATGAAGAAATAAAATTAACTTTAAAAATAAAGTAAAAACCGACCTCAAAACCAAAATGCACTAAATAGTCTTAAATAAACTCTTGTCCATTGAAAGGAAAGGAATCCATTTTAGGCAAACAATTTATTTTTGGAGTCGGTGCCATCACTTTGACCATCAAGCATCAACTTTTACAGCATCGACTCCAAAAAAATTGATTGCCTGAAATGGGTTTGTTTCCTTTCAATAGTCGAGAGTTTATTTTAGACTTTTTAAGTGCATTTTGGTTTTGAAGCCGGTTTTCACTTTTTTTTAAAGTTAATTTTTGACTCATCGGTTTCAGGTCGGATTTTTCCCAACGACAGATAAGAAATATTCGTTGAATAAAATACAATACACCTAATTTGAAAATTTCACCTATTTGTCAGAAATAATGTATTTAAATGACATTAAAATCGGTCATTTTAAACTTATTTATTGCTACTATTACTGCTACCCGCCTCGGATATTTTTATAATATTCCAAAATTTGAGGTTGATAACAAACCAAAAATGTAGGAAATGAGTTAACAAAGAAATCGGTATGCACATCTTGTAACGAGTGAATGATTGCGATGCCTCGTTTCCTGTACATAATGAGGTGCTCATACAGTAGAACAGAGTAGTAAATAATAGTTACTTATAGTTGTCAATGTTTAACTGCTACAATAGTATCTGTAAATTGAAGCTTTGTAACAACCTAAAATTGCCTAGATTTATTCCCAAAATCTAGTTTGTTATTGTCAAAGATGAAATAGGAAGTGATTCTGAAATAAAAAAAATGGGTATCTCCTTACATTCTGAGCCAGTATTATTCACACACACACACACACATACACCACACACACACACACACACACACACACACACACACACACACACACACACACACACACACACACACACACACACACACACACATCACACACGCACACACATAATCATCTATCATTCTTAAGCGGTGTACTTACCCTATATTTTTCATCATCACTTTTTATTGTTAATTTTCTTTGTTTAATATAGACCTAGTATGCAAGTATTGCAAAACATTGTATGAGAATTCAAATTCAAGTGTTGAAAATACCACCGAGAGAAGAAGGTACACTTCTGATACAAGTTTTTATATAAACTTAAAAGAAGTCGTTACCAACCCAAATAATGTAAAAATTTTAAGTTAAATAAAAATTATTTATCATTATCATTATTACATATAGAACACACATGCGTATACGACGACGACCTCCGTAGTGTAGTGGCTAAGCTGGTTTGCTGGTTTCAAGGCATTGCCGCTCCGAGGTACCGGGTTCGATTCCCGGTCGGATCAATATAGAAATCAATATTTTCCATATTGTCTCGGGTCTAGGTGTTGTGGTACCAACGTTGTGTCTGATTTCCATGACACAAGTGCATTAACTACTTACTTTGGTATCAGAGCAATGTATGTGATTGGTGTCCAATATTTATTTATTTATAGAACCATTACAAAAAAGGAAATAATATTATACTTTTTCTGTAATGGTTAATTATATATTTTAAATACATTATGATTGATGCACGTTTTAACGTTGTAATAAATCTTTAACGGAAATTGTGGTTTGACGCAAAACATAAAAACGACCTCAAGTTTGTCTGTGGACATTTTTAAAGATACCAGCTCGTTTACCGTGCCTCGGGGCAGCAGGGCTATTACCTATAAACAATCGCTGTAGGTCAGCCACCGTTACAATGATGACATAGTAATAAATACTATATAAATAAATAAATATTTGCCAACTTCACATACATTGCTCTGATCCCAAGCTAAGTAGCTTAAGCACTTATGTTATGGAAATCGGAAATAACGGGGGTACCGCAACACCCAGACCCGAGACAATATAGAAAAGATCGTTTTCTACGTTGACTCGACCGGGAATCGGACACTGAACCTCACGAGATGGCGACGCTTGAAACCAGCGTGCTAGCCACTCGACCACGGAGGTCGTCAATATAATATAAAATACTTTATGTAAGTATTTTTCATGGCTTGAAATTAAGCGCTTGCAAGTGACTGTTTACTAAACCTAAGAAAAGTACTTAAGATAACTCGTTGTGTTGATGAGTATTCTAATTTCATTATTATGACAAAGGTAATAATTAAACAATAATCAATGCAGTAAAATATAAGCGACGGACAATACAGCAACCATCTATCCCATGTCAAATACAATCTATCTGACAGGTCTAGTGCTGTCCATAAGTGATAGTGTTGTCTACTATCGTAATGCCGTAATATATTAACTTTTACTTATAAGCTCTGCTCTGGCCATGTCATACACTGATTCTAATCGTATCGCGATCTCTCGTGAGTTACGTAATTACCTCGGCAGATTCGATTCCGCTCGCTCTCTCCGCTCGCTTCGCTCCCGCGGGCGCTGCCGTCAACCGAGAAATACGCTTTCATAATATTTTTTTCAACACACTTGCTCATAACGACGTCTTTATTCCACCGATTTTTGGCTCATAATCATAGATATTAAACACGCGTGCTTTTTCATTATATTATTGCACTAGTGCCTTTAGTTTATTAACCCGACCAATTTAGGTTTGTACCCTAGTACCAAGTCGTAAGTAAGAAGAAGAAGCGATATAATTTAGTCGGGTTATACAATACTTTTATTTTAGCAACAAACAGTATTTATGCGAAAAATAACAGTATCTACATATTTATTTCAATAAATGGTAAATCCAGATTTATTACTAAAAAATAGCTCAAACTCATTTAACATTTTCTGTGATTTGTGTTTTAAACACGAATTTTAATCTTGGCTTTTGGCCGATCTAGTTCGCGCCTAAGCCTTGCGCGAGCATTGGTATCGCGGCAAGAAAAAAAAACAATGCGCCATTTTTCGTAAATAATAATTGTCGGCTGTGACGAAGTTTGCATTATTTAAGAAGTTTAATATTAATGAAAATGCCTACTTCAAGTGAAGAAAATGAAGAAAACCTATTATTTACTCCGCCGGACATACGTTACGAGGCAAAAAACGCGTGCGAAAGTCTTTGCCATCAAAATCGAGTGAAATGTATTTTTACTAAATGTTTTAATAATTAAAAACTTAGTAAATGAAGAGTCTTGTTTTTTCCTCGCAAGTGTGTTGAAAAACGTCGTATGATACGCGTGTGCCTGTGACCATTATATACGCGGCTTTCTTATGGCGCACTCGCTTTCGCTCGTGCGCACACAATATCGCCTTGTATATAATGGTCAACTTAGCACACTTGTATCATAATGTACTAATGTAACACTGACCCCATTGATAAGGCCGAATATCTACGGCGCCGCGCCCTAAAGGCTCCACATCCATACCATGTTTTCACAAATATTTTAAGGGTATCATCAGATGGTACTAATGAAAGTATTCTTATGTCAAAATACGTTCACTTTAGCCAAAAGGATATCATCATAAAACAATAACAACTTCTTATCTTATCTTATCTTTAACTAGCACGAAAAATATAGCATGATAACTGTCTCTGTGGCGCAGCAGTAAGAAGGTCGCAATTTTAAGCGACGGCTGCGCCAGAGGTCCCGCGTTCATCCCTGGGTCGGGCCAATAATATATACTTGGGTTTTTCTGTTCAGAAATTCTTAAGGTAGCCCGTAGTTTGGAAGTTGGCGGTGTTTTCCCCCCGGGCCTCGGATAAGCACGTTAAGCCGTTGATCCTGCGCCTGATCTCTCTCCGGTCGTGTCAGATTGCTGTCAACAAAAAGGTACAGAGAGTGCACCTGTGTTTGCGCACACATATGTGCACTATATGTCCCGCGCAGTCGGTTAGTCGTTGTGACTGGCCACCGATGTCGATATCGGCTAGGGGAACTACTACTAATACAGCTAACTAGCATGACTAGATCAAGTCAAGTTCTATGAATTGACATAATAAAATAAGTTTGATGTACTGTTTGTCGGTGACTCGGTATTGGTGACGGTATTTCTGTGTTTTAAGTGTTTTGTCACTATACAAACTTAATCGCTTAAATTGCACTTGTAAAAAGAAACTGTGTATAGGCATACGTACGGATAGCGTAGGACACGGTTCGTTCACATTGGCTTTTTACAAGTGCAATTTATGTTACATAATAAATATTGTTGTTCAAAGTACTATATTGTCCACAAGTCCAACAATTCGAACACGCCGCAAAGCTCTTCACAAAGTTTGTCGTAGCAATACTACGCTCGTAGCCAACCCGTAGCGCTACGTTATGCAATCCCGTAGCCCGTAGTCCGTAGCTCGTAGCTCGTGTCGTGGCCATCCTCTGGTTTATTTTACCGCGATTTTTCATTTGCTCTTACACTTGCTGTTTCAGATGAGTTTTTCAAGTTGCCGTTTGCTTTAACGACAATTTGCTTTTACTGTAAACTAGCATGTTTTACAAACTTGCGGAAAAATATTGCTAGAAAAATATAATTGCATAAGTTTTTAAATAGAACTTCCTGAGCATTTTCCGGAAGCTTTCTAATGAAAGTTATCTTTTGAATTTTTTATAACCCGTACCGACATGTATAAATTGAACAGACCTAAAGACTATCTATACTGTAATGATATACCTACAGATTTTTGTGTAACATTTCTTGTGTCAAGTCTAATGGACAGTAAATCCTTTTTTTGGAATATTTTAAGAAGAGCAGGCATGCCAGACGGTGCCTAAGTGTCGTTTGATCAGTGCCAGCTTAGCGACAGACGGACTCACTAAAATCAACTCAGCTGTTTTTATACATCCCTCCTGCCGCGCTACGGACACGCAAAAAGATCATTTCTCTGAGTCTCGAAATTCTGCCAGCTTTTTATGACAAATAAAGTATCACTTCCCATTCGCATTCGACCAATAAAAGTGTTAACACGAGAAGATTTATAAGCGGCTCTTTGGAAACGAAAAGACGTTGCCAAATGAATTTACATTGCTTTGAAATTCATATCTTAATAATACATTCGTATTTGTAAGATGTGTTTTTTTTTCAAAAGTTTATGTCCTTTTAGGGACCTTTTGCACTAGTCATCCATAAAGTACAAATACCAAGATAACGAGAGATAGAGATATAAGATAACTTTCTTAATAAAATATTGTGATCATTTAACTCTTTGACTGTCTTAAAAATTAATAAGGAAACCGTAAAATTTCGGTAAGCGAAATTTAATTAAAAATCGGTAATGAATTGCGCTATAATTATTTAAAACTATACACACTCGGGCCCGACAAGTCAGCACACAGCGTGCTCGTGGTCTAGCCCTCGGTTCAAGTGCAATGTTTAAAATGACGGCAGAAAAAGACGTCGCCGTTAACACTCGGGCCCGAGTGAGAGGAACCGCTGGAATGGTTCTCGCTCACTCGGGCCCGAGTGCTCGGCACTCAACGAGTTAAATAATACTTTAGGTAAATGTCGTCATCGCCTTTATTTCGTCTGGCACAATGAAGTGAAACGAATCCCTAGGCTTTTCCAACTGTGTCTCTAGTAATTTATATTCAGTGTTTAAGCTTTGACCTCATCTGTTTAGCAAAGCGTTAAACGCTTATTTAGTCGCAGGGCAGCGCAACCGCAAGCGAGCCGAAATAAAAATAAACGCCCGGAGTCAGGGGCAGGAATGTTCATTTGGGCTGACCCTCGTCACGCCAAGACAACTCAATAACCCACTGAACCTACCTCCTACCTGATAACACTTGTAACTGCGGATAAGTATGCCTTCAATTAGTTGTAACTTACTTTAGTACCATGTACTTGATCTTTTTTGTATGCTCAATGCCACGAATAATTGAATTATTATTTATTCTATAAGAATATACGCATCACCTTAAATAACAACATCATAAAACCTAAACTGTTGAATATCTGTTTGTTAAATACCAAAAAACTTATTAAAACAGTTTTTAACGTTTGTTTTGGAGTGACATTGTTTTATCTTTCTGTTGTTAATTTTATCATTATAATTAATAATTATATTTATCTATTTCACATTCAAAAAGATCTATATTTGAAAAGTACATTAAAAATACAGTTTATATAAAAATAATAACACAAAATGAATACAAGTACCATTAGAAAGCCAACGAATACAGTATAAATAAAAGTATATTAGGTACATTAAATAAACGTACACGTATTTATACATATACAGTAAAAAAAGTTTTCATGGCAATGGCTATCCATTGCTTGTACGTATTAGTTTGCCCTTAACTCTCGAAAAGACTTTTGAGAACGACATTGTCACTGATGCCAACCCTAGACAAAAAGATGCTATACGACCGCGCGGAATGGCATCAAATGAGTTGACATGTGCCTTATCAGACATCTCAGATGCGCTGCACCAACGTTTCAATCCCTTTAGCTGCCTGAAGGTACTATTGTAGGCAACTCTGATACCAATAATAAGCACATTCTATCATATCGTTACCTGTGAATATATTGAATAAGCAGACTCCGACCAAACAGCTGCAGGATAACCAGAATGTAGTGGGGAATCTGGGGAAAAGTTACAATATTCAGTGACGATCCTGTGCCATAGCGAGTAAACGCGGTCATCAAATATTTCCCTGCTGTCAGGTAGCAGCAACATCAGTGCTGTCAAACAGCTGATTACCTATATCAGGTATTGCTTTTGACTGGGCATTAAGAGGCGGGAAGCCTCCGGTTCTGCGTTGCGCTGTGGGAGGCACGAGGGAAACCACCACACTATCTCACCACACTTTCTTTAATTAGTTTTTTTTATTTTAAAAAACTTCACCGACAAGAACCCAGCTCTTAAGTTTGATGATGATGATGAAGTTTCTCATAGTTAGTAGGTGTTATAGATATTTCTGGAGGATAAAATGGTGGCGAATAAAATGCGAAATTAGGTGTGAAAAATCAGTAAACTGAGGCCCGATTTTTTGTAAAATCGAAGTTGGTAAAATCAGCCCTTAGAGGTGATATAGTAAAATGATGTTGTCGATACAGAGGCGAGTGATGGCTACTGAATCTGACGTTTAACATTTTGTTGTAGATTATGGAAGGCTATTGCCTGGACAGAAGACTTGAACCCTTTATAACATAAACGCTTTTTAGGGTTCCGTAGCTGATTGGCAAAAATGAAACCCTTATAGTTCCGTCAAGTCTGTCTGTCTGTCCGTCCGTATGTCACAGGCACTTTATTCTGAAACCATTAGCATTATACAGATGTTACTTAGGTAGATGTATTTCGTAAACCGCTTTACTTTACATTTCCTACACAAAAAGTAAAAAATAATGACATTTGAGGGGGGCTGTCATACATGGAACTACATAAATAAAAACAATTTTTGGTCAAACCTATGCATGTGGGGTGTCTATGGATAGGACTCTTCAAATGACATCGATGTTCCAAAACCATTTTTTCTGATAGTCTAACATTTCGGAGGTAGACGCTTCCAAAGTGGTGAAATGGGCGTCCCCCCCCCCCCCCCCCCCTCTAACTTTTAAACTACGCAAGTGTTGACATTTTGAATAAAAAAATACGTGATGTAGATCTTGACAGAGACTTTCAACAAAAATTAGTTTGAACGAGATCGACAGTGGGCGAGTCCCACTCGCACTTAGCTGTTTTTTTATTTTTAATTGATATTAATTTATGAAGGAACGCTACATTACTCTTAGTACTTCTTAGTGATTTTTCCTGCTAATAAAAACTTCTTTGTTGAATATAAAACACTTGGCTCGCGTGGTGCCTTAGTGGGTAGTAATAATTCGGCAATAAATTATACACCAAAAATAAAATAATTATACATCACAAAATTAACAATAAAAAATAAATAACACAACATTTGATTATAAATAAAATTATCAATGTGTATTAAATACATAATATAAAAAAAAAAAAAAGTTTGGTTTGGCTTTGTTGCGGCGGCCATAGACAAAGTTTTACTAATCTTTGGCGGTCGGCCATCATGCGCATTCCGACGAAATACGAGTGAAACCGATAATAAATGCCACGCTACCCAGCCACGTACAAGAGCAAACACGTTTTGTCGGACACGTTGGCATTGATTGATAGCAGTAATTGTGTTGTGTTAATGGCTGACAAACAAGCAAACAAAAGAAATGATCGTATCATCCGGAAGTGGTCAATGCAAAAAATTGCGATTGATTCATTATGATATTTTATGCTTTATTAGCTTTTATTTATATGAATTGACACGTTCATATAGCTATCCTGCGCGAACTGGGCTTCCAGTGAGTTAGTTCTAGAGCGCTCTTAACCACTTTAAAGTGTATCGCTCTTCATTACGACTGGTTGATCACTCGCCCCGGGCAGCACTTAGCGGTTCTTATCAATTAATGGAAACCTCCTCTCCCTCCTCTCGTGCTAGCTCGTATCGGCCACATCTTGAACGATTTATAGCGCCGAATGTAGATCATTATTGCCAACTGTGGAATCTACCCTATGTGGGCAATGACATTCAAAAGGAGGAGAAATAATTTAAGGCGTTGTCGGGACGTATAGCCATAAAGAGAAAGCGTGCCCAACTGAATGCACTCCGGGCAATTACCTGCCTTTCATGTAGCCATTTTCGAGCGCATAGGTCGTATCTATATAATTTAAAAACATCTTAGTATGTGGGGCGCCCATATACTGCAAAACTTCTTGGGCACATACGTTTTTTCTTACAATTTACCTTGAGCAAAACAATATTGAGTTTAAATTATAAGTTTATAAATATGTAACTTAGTTTGATATTTCTGTATTGAAATATAGTGAAATTGACACTACGTTTATTTTATCCACTTCTTAGGTTAGATCAAATACCTGCTGTACATACACAAGGATAATTAAGGAACATATTTGGTTCTGAAGTTTACGCGAATACTACTCATTGAAATGAAAGGTTTCGGATGTATTTCTCGCACATCTTATTAAAACTACCTATATATGCCTGACGTTTCAAATTTTTTACAGCATCCGTGGTCACAGGCAAAACTAAGGTGTTATTCATTAAATAGTTATGAAAAATGAAACTGCCATTACTCATTAATGTTAATGGACGTCCCTATCCACGCAGAAAGAGCTTATTGTGTCTTGAGATCTTGCAGAATGTGATGTTGCTCGGGTCTTCGAAATAATAGATTACCAAGCTTGTGGAACTTTACAACCATCTTCTCTGCTGAAATTTTCGTATTTCAATGGCCTCACGTAGCATGCGAGAAATGAAACGCCGTTCTTTAGCGAGTATTTTAGGTGGGTTAAAACATATGAAATCAAAATCAAAAAGTTGGTCAAAAAGTGCGTGAAATAAATTCGTAACGTATGTCATTTTTATAATTTAAGAACCTGAGATGTTAATGTTAATATCTTCAAAAGACAATGATCAGGCCATTATTACATTTAATAATATTTAAGGCATTGATTTTATAAATAAACGTGATTTATATTTGCTCTACTTACGACCCAAGATTTTTCCAACCATTTTCTTTAACTTCAATGTGTGTACACTTGTAAGGTTATCTTTCTAGCCAACATCTCGGAATGGAGAAGGGAGGAAGACAGATAGCCTATATTATTAGAATAGGACCCTGATTATCCTTACACGGTGATTTAAACGCTACGGCCAATATGGCACCCTTAGGCTTAGTTCTCATAGGGTTCACAAAAAATAAACAGTTTAAAAAAAAAACAAGAATTAACCCTCTAACAAACATTTGATGGTCAAGTCGCTAGTTTCTGTAACTATTTTTATTGTTAATACGAGTTCATTAATTGAAGTCTAGTACGAATGTTCTAGGTGAGCATTATTTATAAACAACTCATCTTTTTCAAAACACGGCGGAAACATTCATGAGATTCGTTTTCTGCTGATTTGTAAAGGTGGTTTGTACACTTAGGAATATTGACAAATAAGAAGGATATTCAAATGGATGTGTTCAACAAGTATCAAATGTAATTATTGTATTAGAGACATTGTGACTGATAAAAACTCCAACAATTCACTTATAACTGTTTATTACAATACAATTAAACTAGAGATTACACTTTTATTATACTAGTTTACACTTGTAGTCGCACGCACAGAGTTACCACTTGCCCATTCAAGCGATCGAAAAAGACTGCCCTTCCAACCGCGTGCCGCCATTTTATATTCACGATTTCCCGCCAATAATTCCCGCCAAAATCTCCCGCCATTTTAACGACCGTTATGGGCGGCACGCTGCCGGAAATGGCCAGTAAGTATTTTAAATTGACAATTATTTTACTGCCTATCTTTAAAATACAGGACTTAACCAAGCTATCTAAATATATTTTAGGATAATAACAAATAATATGAAATACTCCAAATAAATTAAACAAAGATGCTATACACAACTTCCGTTTCTATTTTTATCAGCCGGTAGAAGCCAACTGATGTACTTCTTATGACAATTATTTATTAATGCATTTTAAAATTGTAATATGTAACATAATTATCTCTAATTATTTAAAAATGAATTACAGTGAAAACAAAATATTAAAAATAAATCATACGATCAAAAGATTTATTATGCTTTTATTTCTACAGGTGTTTACTAAATGCGTAGGCGGATATGATGGAATTTAATACCTAGTATTACGGTGTCTTTAAAGTAATATTAAAACTTAAATTATCCAGAAATGTTCAGAGATGTGTAAATATATCGATATAAATTCTAAAATCATAACATTCGGCCATCCGACCTTGTGGTGCCTCCTGGCATCACACAAACATAATCATCCTAAATAATTTAATTCTAAAATCATCAATTTAATATATCATAGGCTAAATTGAAGTGATTTTATTAATGTTAATGATTAATTCATAATTCACTAAAGCAGAACTTATAGATATCAAGACCATATAAAACTAAATGTTATATATATTTAATCACTCTCTGAGCTACTAGAACTACTCATATCACTTTTATCCATTTCAAGAGCCTTAATGTGAATCCAAGGACGCATTCTATCGGCTGCAATAACAGTTTTATATGGTTTACCCTTCTTTATGAATCCCGGAACATCAGCTATTCTGTACCTATCGTTACCCAATATCTCAGTGATTCTATATGGCCCAACAAACCTTGACAGAAGCTTTGTGCTTTTGTTATTGTTATCAAAATTATTTCTCGAAATTTTTACTAGATCACCCATTTGATATTTAACAGCTGGAACCCGGTGTGCATCATATCGTTCTTTAGTTTTAGCTTGCTGTTTATGAATATTATCAGTGACATTTTCTCTGATCTCTTGTAAATTTGAATTACTGCAACTGGTTGGAGGCTCGACGCCAAGTTTATTTGTTAAAGTATCGCGCATTTTTACTCCGAACAAAGCTTCTGTCGCAGATTTTTGTGTAGAAGCATTAACTGTGTTGTTAATGCCCCACTGAATCTTACCCAGGCACTTGTCCCAGTCCCGCTCGTGGCAAAAAGCATTTTGTGTTGCCAATGCGTTCAAGATAGTTTGGTTATACCTTTCGGCTTGACCATTAGCCCTAGGACAAGCGACTGCGTTTAAAACGTGTTTTATTCCCTGAGAATCACAAAAAATCTTAAAAGCTGCAGAAGTAAAACTAGTCCCACGGTCAGACACTATTCTAGCTGGAACTCCGAAGTCATAAAATATCTTTTCAAGGGTCTTTACTGTGGTCTTGGTTTTTAAGTCTTTTACAGGTTTCACAAAAACGTATTTTGTAAAGGCATCTACAATAGTAAGGATGTGCGTATTATTATCTTTACTTTTGACAAACGGTCCTAAATGGTCGATGTGAATAGTGTGAAAAGGTATATTTACCTTTTCTATTGGATATAAGTACCCAGACTTTTGTTTTGAGGCATTGTCTTTATTGTAAGCACATTCCAAGCAAGCTCCTACATATTTCTTTACGAATTTCCTGAGTTTTGGGAACCAAAATTGTTCTTGTATTCTTTCAAGCGTTTTAGCGTACCCGTGATGACCGATCTCATCGTGATTAGCGCGACATATTTGCCACCTAGCACTTCGTGGAACTACTAACCGCAATTTGTCATCTTCACATTTCCTATAAACTGAATGATTTTTTATTGTATAATTTTTGCGGATATCTCGACATTCACTATCATCGTCTGGTTTTAAAATTTTAATGATACGTGATATGTCTGGGTCAGCGATTTGGAGGGACAAAAACCAGTTATCTTTTTCAATACTGTAAATGCTAACGGAAGGGTTATCTTCGGATTGTCCTGTCAGTGTTGTGTTTCTGCTCAAAGCATCTACATGAGACATCTGAACTCCAGGTCGATATTCAATATCAAATGAGTATTCACCTATTTGCAACCACCAACGAGCTATCCGAGGAACAAGGTCTCTTTTAGTCAAAGTTGTTCGTAGGGCAGCACAGTCGGTGAATACCTTAAACTGAAGCCCTAACAAGTACACTCTAAACTTTTTTAAGGCACACACGACAGCCAGCGTCTCTAATTCATAGGAGTGTAGATGTTTTTCCTCTGGGCTTGTCTGGCGGCTAAAATATGCAACAGGCTTCAACACCCTTGCATCTTTTTGCCACTGCATCAGGATGCCTCCTATGCCCAACGAACTGGCATCAGTGTGTAGCTCTGTTTCAAGAGTGGGGTCATACAATGCGAGAACGGGCCGGGAAATAAGTCTATCCTTTAAGAGTGTGAAGGCACGATTTTCAGTTTCAGCCCACTGCCATTTAGCCTCTTTTCTGAGCAGTGCAGTTAGTGGTCGAGCAATTTCCCCGTATCCTTGAACAAATTTTCTAAAATATCCTGTTAAACCTAGAAATTGACGGATTTCATGAACGTTTTGTGGCTGGGGAAATTTCTTGACTGCCAACACTTTTGCTTCACCAGGTGTGATACCTACAGAAGATATATCGTACCCGAGATAACTTACAGTTGTTTCAAAAAAACGACACTTTGCCAGTTTTAAAGTCAACCCGTATTCTCTGAGAAGCTTTAATATATCTCCTAATCGTTCAAACATCTCGTCAATACTTTTTGCAGGAATAAGTATGTCATCTAGATATGCCAGGGCATATTCAAATCTTCTGTTACCAAGAATTTTGTTGATCATTCTTTGAAACACAGCTGGTGCGTTGGCGAGACCAAAAGGCATCCTTTTGAATTCGTAATGCCCATCAGGCGTCACGAATCCTGTGAGATGCATACTTTCTTTGGCCATAGGGATCTGATAGTACCCTGACGCAAGATCTAGGGTAGTGAAGAATTGGTTGCCACTAAGATTAGATATTTGGTCATCTATAAGTGGTAAAGGGAATCTATCTTTAATGGTTTTATTATTTAGGGCTCGGAAATCTACACACAGTCTGTGTTCGCCCGTTTTTTTTTTTTAACCATTAAGATAGGACTCGAATAGTCTGATTTTGATTCCTGAATAATGTCATTTTGCATCAATTCATCTATTGTCTCTCGCACTTGTTCACGCTCATAATGTGACAGGCGATAAGGACGGTAAACTATAGGCTTATTATCTACTAGCTCTATTTTCATTTCGACATCAACCGCTTGACCTATTTCTCCCAGATTGGTAGCGAAACAGTCACGATAGTGTTGCAATAAAGAATAAAGTCTATTTAACTGGTCAGATTCTAGTCCCGGCCCTGTTTTAATCTCCGTTTTATCCAAAGGATCTAAACTTGCTACTTCTTTGACTATGCGATTAACATGACATACTGGTCGTTCTGTGAAAGGTATAGACCTAGCTATCAACATATTCTCTTTTAGGGTTATTGATTTAGGCGACAGGTTGGTGACAACAACTTGGCCTTTACCGTTACTAATACTAAAGGCCCCAGATAGTACGCGATACTCTACCCCCGGTTGAGCCGTATTATACCCATCGATAATGACGTCACCATTGAAAGAGTGATTAGCATGGACCGGAACGATGCAGGTTTTGTTAATTTCTATTGTATTAGTAACATAAAGTTTTAAAATATGTTCATTGTTTTCTAAGAGATCGTTACTTGGGCTATTATAAAATATTAGCTTAGAACTGTTTTTCAAGACAGTGATGAAGGGTAGCTCGGTAAAGTTTTGGCCAATTATCAGTGAGGTTTGCATGTATTTGTCATCGACAACTAATACTTCAATATCAGCTCCAACATCATCAATATTAATGTGAATTGTTGACTTATAAATTGGTACAACTGATGATTGACCAAATCCCTTAACTACTGGTACTTTCTCAAAATTCTGTGGTAATTTTAATGATTCCGCGTCACTTTTACGTATGAGGGTACATTCGCTACCGAAATCTATGTAAGCGGTAAGGGGTTCATCATTTGCCAATACGTTTTTGAAGAATTTGTCATTTTTGTTACTGTATGAATCTATTTTCAATGTCTTTTTCTCGGACTCGTTCTCATTACGACTAGTACTAAATGAAGCAAGAGGTGATAATTTACAAGAATCAAGATCGTGTCCAACTCGATTGCATTTTCTGCACTTGGTAATAGGTTTAGAGCATTTGAAATAGGGGTGACCCTTTGCGTGACAGTTGAAGCACACAATAGCTTTAGAACTGTTACTTGCGTTTGTGGTATTTGATTCATTAAATCTTGAAGTTACTCGTTCACGCACCCTACTATTGTTGAAGGGGGAAGGTTTTTGAGAGGAAAGAAAACTAAGCAAGTCTTCGGGTTCCGAGCTATTTAGTGCCTGTGCTCCGTTCCTAATTGCCCTATCACTTATCCCGTAAACTATACAGTCAATGGCCTTTTTACCAGTTATTTCGCATCTATTTAGTAAACCTAATTTGTCATAAAAATAGTCACGGAGACTTTCGTCGTTACGAGATGTGCGATTCAACATTTCTTCGAGCAATTTTCCGTAATTCTCTTCACTAGGAAAAGCCTTACGGAGCTTCTCTTGCCATTCATTCCAAGTATAAACAACGGTCGGCAAGGCCTCAAACCATCTCTTAGCCAATCCTACTAATTTTTGTAGGGAAAAATGAACTACTTGCTTTTCATCCCAGCCATATATAATGGCGCATTCGTTGACTTTTCGTAGCCAATTCTCGATGGTTTGAGCCCTATTTGACGGGTCGAAATCGGGGACAACATTGTTTAAATTATTAAAGGAAGTACGAGAAGATTCTCCCGTTAATGTCTTAACTAATTGCAGAACATCCTTAGTTGATAATCTACTTGCGGTTTTGCGAAATTTCCGTGGCACCGCTTCCTCACTTGAAGTGGACGATGAGGATGAAGGTGATCGCCTCCGTTTTCGTTTCTTGGGTCGATGCTGTTGCTCAGCATTGCTTTTTACCGACGGCGGACGGCTCTTTCGTTCAGTCCTCTTGAGTCGTCGCCTGGGAGGTGTAGCCGGTGGAGTACCAGCTTCATCTTCATCAGACGTCATCGTAAAGTCTCTTGTAATCCACAACATCATCGACATAAAGTGTCCACACATGTAACCGTCAGATCAAAAGTTTCATCTATGTTAATCATATACTAGCATAAATGTAGCATATTCTTAAGCATTATGAATTTCAATAACAGATGTATATTTATTACAATTTACTAAATATTAATTAAAAAAAAAAATCTAAGACATCCTAACAGCGAAATACTAGGGGTCAGAATGTTTCTGGATATTCAAACCTTCAATCGAAATCAAGTATCAATCTCAATTTTAACAATGTCTTAGGTTTCAATATCTAAAATGACATCATACACACAATAGAATGCACTCACAAGGTTTTTTTTTTTTTTTTAATAAAGTCCTGCTAGTTCGCTTGAAGAGATCTTCTAAACCAAATACATTTCAAGCAAGTAAAATAATTTAAACTGAATCAAGTCCTTTAAGATAATGAATTCATTCTTGTGATAAGCTTTTTTTCGTGGGCATACATAGTGCTCCTATGCCTAGACGCCTTACCCAACAAACCAGCAAGGTCCCGCCAGTATGTTGGCAAGCACGTCTATAGCGACCCCCAAGTGTGGACATACATAGTCCTCCGGCGCTAGGCGGCTCACCTAACAAGCCAGCAAGGTCTCGCCAGCAAGTCAGTAAGCACGCCTAGCACGCCCTCTACGTGTGGACATTCATAGTCCTCAGACGCCTAGGCGGCTCACCTAACAAACCAGCAAGGCCTCGCTAGAAAGTCAGTAAGCACGCCTAGTGCGCCCTCTACTTGTGGACATTCATAGTCCTCAGACGCCTAGGTGGCTCATCTAACAAGCCAGCAAGATCTCGCCATCAAGTCAACACGCACACCCAGAACGCCCCCTACGTTTGGACATACATAGTCCTCCGACGCCTAGGTGGCTCACTTAACAAGCCAGCAAGGTCCTGCCAGCAAGTCAGCAAGCACACCTAGAACGCCCCTTACGTGTGGACATACATAGTCCTCCGACGCCTAGGTGGCTCACCTAACAAGCCAGCAAGGTCCTGCCAGCAAGTCAGCAAGCACACCTAGAACGCCCCTTACGTGTGGACATACATAGTCCTCCGACGCCTAGGTGGCTCACCTAACAAGCCAGCAAGGTCCTGCCAGCAAGTCAGCAAGCACACCTAAAACGCCCCTTACGTGTGGACATACATAGTCCTCCGACGCCTAGGTGTCTCACCTAACAAGCCAGCAAGGTCCTGCCAGCAAGTCAGCAAGCACACCTAGAACGCCCCCTACGTGTGGACATACATAGTCCTCCGACGCCTAGGTGTCTCACCTAACAAGCCAGCAAGGTCCTGCCAGCAAGTCAGCAAGCACACCTAGAACGCCCCTTACGTGTGGACATACATAGTCCTCCGACGCCTAGGTGGCTCACCTAACAAGCCAGCAAGGTCCTGCCAGCAAGTCAGCAAGCACACCTAGAACGCCCCCTACTTATCTCTTCATCAAAGTTTAAGTAAAACGAATGGGCTGTGATAAGCAGTAAATTTCAAAAAGAGGAAAAACACGTGGGCGTGTTCAAAAGGTACAGTTACTCATAAAACATGAATAATCACATTCCGAATAAAACAATAAATCACTCATTACGTACCTTTTATTTTTGGTGACTCCCTCTTCTGAGATGATAAAAACTCCAACAATTCACTTATAACTGTTTATTACAATACAATTAAACTAGAGATTACACTTTTATTATACTAGTTTACACTTGTAGTCGCACGCACAGAGTTACCACTTGCCCATTCAAGCGATCGAAAAAGACTGCCCTTCCAACCGCGTGCCGCCATTTTATATTCACGATTTCCCGCCAATAATTCCCGCCAAAATCTCCCGCCATTTTAACGACCGTTATGGGCGGCACGCTGCCGGAAATGGCCAGTAAGTATTTTAAATTGACAATTATTTTACTGCCTATCTTTAAAATACAGGACTTAACCAAGCTATCTAAATATATTTTAGGATAATAACAAATAATATGAAATACTCCAAATAAATTAAACAAAGATGCTATACACAACTTCCGTTTCTATTTTTATCAGCCGGTAGAAGCCAACTGATGTACTTCTTATGACAATTATTTATTAATGCATTCTAAAATCATAACATGACTGAGCAGTAGTCCTTACCGAGAACGCTATAAAACTAGGCCGAGTGCTATATAAACCCATATGGTGCATCTCGAGACTCCTTCAGTGACACAAAGCGGCATGAGCGTACGTTTGCGGCGATGTCCTTTTACTTCACAATCAGTGCCAATGGTCAGAGTATTGCAGAATCTTCGATTATCTATCAAAGGATATTGCAGATCATTCAACAACTAGCATAAACTGATAAACCACGATCTTTCATTCACCGCGAGCAACACACAAGCGAAATTGCATGTTAATAATTTTTAAATTCGGTAGTTATATTATTGTGTATGTGTGTTAGCCCGCAGTATTCTATAGGTCTGTATTGCATTTCAAATTTACTACCTGATGCAAGAAATAAATATTGAAATTGTAAATTAACAACTGTGGAAAGTAAATAATGGTCAAGTTTTATCTGGGTTGTATAAATAACGCAAGAAACAGAACGAATTTTCTTCAAGTCTTTCTGTCTGTCAGTCCGTATGTTACAGTTACTTAATTCTGAAAAGATTAGCATGACATAGATGAAACTTGGTAGGTGTATCCTGCCAATCGCTTCACGATTCCTATACAAAAATATAAAATAAGTTATTATTTTATATTTTTGTATATCCCATACATGGAACTAAAATAAAATGGAAAAACGCTCAACCCATGCATGTGGGGTGTCTATGGATAGGTCTCTTAAAATGACATCGAGGTTTTGATAACCATTTTATCTGATACCCAAACGTTTGTTAGAAAGTCGTTTCTAAAGTGGTAAAATAGGCGTCCCTCTAACTTTTCACTTAAGTAGTGAATAAGAAAATAGGATGTAGATCTTTACAAATACTTTCAACAAAAATTTTCAACACATTTACAACAACCGCAAATATAATTTTGTCCTTCGTACAAATACTATAAGTGATCAAACGAACTTCACAAGTGAAGTTCGATCATTATTATATGAGTCGCTTCATTCGAAGATATAATAACCAGGTAGTCCCTTTTAGGTGCTGGCAACTCTCGCACAATTTTAAAAGAAAGTATTTGAATTGACAATAGTAACTGGTTTTTTCCCCGCCGCTTCTACGCGGCCCCGTAGCTAGCTCATTATTTAGAGTAAGAAGGCAAAACTTTCTGGATTAGGGTAATAACGTTTTGGCATAGATTATATGTCTGTATAGTTATGGGGGGGAGGGAACTTATATCTTCGAATGAAGCGACTCATATAATAATGATCGAACTTCACTTGTGAAGTTCGTTTGATCACTTATTATATTTCGTCGCTTCATTCTTCAGATATAATAACCAGGTAGAATTTTAGAGCTATTCAAGAAAGTTTTTATTAGGTTTAAGTTATGATACAATAAAATGAAACATTCTGTAATCATTTTTGCTATTTATTAAATAAGAACACAAAAAAAATATAAAGTTCTTCTAACCGATTTAATTAATTATATTGCTAATTTTTAATTTGATTTAAGCACACAGACATGGCAAAGCTTTCATCTTCAATTGGGATACGGTCATAGTACCTAGCGAAGGTGTTTGAAGAGCTGGTCCAACCTGCCGTTCGGCGAATTGTATCCACGGACAGGCCTCGAGCACGTGCGGCGGAGGTGGCCGCATGCCGTGTGCTGTGTCCGCTGAACAAAATATATTTTCTAATTTTATTAGCGACAGGGTTTGTACACGGTGTGCAGTACATAAAGCCAAAAGGATAACTAGCTTTTTTGTAAGTCTTTCAAGTGACAATTCATCATGCGGGTACCATTGTAAAGCAAAATTTAAAACAAGTTGGGGGTCCCAAGTACAGGAGTACTTAGGGGTCGCTGGTTTTAATCTGTAAGCTCCCTTAAGCAAACGCTTCACATCATCATTTGATCCGAAGCTGTTGCCTAAGAGCAACGACAACGCAGAGCGGTGACTATTGAGAGTGCTGTATGAACATCCTTTATTAAATTGTAAGCTTAAAAATGAAAGTACTGAAGTGAGAGGAGGCGCAAAAATACTAATATTCTGTTCAAAGCAAAACTGCCACCAGAGCTTGATAGTCACGTTATATTGACTCGTAGTGCTGTCGGCTAATGAAGCCAACATCAAGGAGATTGCTTCTGGGGGGGAGCCGCGTCGAGCGAACGCTTGCCGCAGAGCTTCGCGGCAGCCAGGGTAAGGCTCGTGCTGAGTGGATGTTGATCTCTGAAAAGAGATCGAAGTGGATATTTTTTACAATCAAAATAAAGTATATCTGAGCAGATCAGTTCCTTCAACAAGGGAAGCCAAGGCTGGGAAGGCCAGTATGGAAATACAAAAATTCCCGACGCTTCATCATCTATTATTTTCCTCAGGCATTTTAAAATTAAAGAAAATGGGGGAAACGCGTAGAAGTAAAAGCTTTGCCAGTTGATGGTAAAGGCGTCTACAGCCATCGCGTCAGGGTCAGGTCTCCAGGACATAAAGTTGATACATTTGGCATTGGAACGAGAGGCGAATAGATCAATTTCTGGGACGCCAAAATTGATTTTAATAATTTCAAAAGCACTTTGTGATAAAGACCATTCAGTGTCTGGGTTAATAATTCGTGAATCATAATCTGCAATGTTATCTTTGCTATTAACGTAGGATGCAAATATCCATATATTTCGCTCCTCGCACCATTGCCAAATACGTCTGGACAGTTCGTTTAAATGAGGAAACTGGATACCACCCATTCTATTGATATAGCTTATGGCTGTAGTGTTATCCACCCGTAACAATATTGTGCAGTTCTTTTTCGTGTGAAAAAATGTTTTTAAGCCAAGAAATATAGCAAGTAATTCAAGGTAATTTATGTGTTTCTCACGTTCTGCTGAAGTCCACATGCCGTTTGCTCGGCGGTTACCATTGATACAGACTGCTCCCCATCCGGTCTGGGAGGCATCCGTGTAAATCTCGAATTGGAAGTTAGTATGTCTCATATGGTTGAATGTGGAAAAGACATTGTTCTTCCACCAATTTAGGTCCTGGAGTATTTCATTCGGCAATTTAATCCTGGTGTTATAATTATTATTATGTTTCAAAAGTAAAAGGAACTTTTGTCTTTCTAGGATTTTTGTGTAAAGCCACCCATACTTTGCAGCTGGGCATGCAGAAGTCAAAACTCCAATTAATTGGGCTAGATTGCGGATGGTACACTGAGGTAAAGGTAAGTATTTGCTTACTAACTGTGCAATATTGTTACGTTTGGCTTGTGGCAAATTCAACGTCAAATTATTAGTGTTAAAATCAAATCCTAAGAACTTGCAGGTAGTCTGCGGCTGTAAACAGCTCTTTTCAAAATTTACAATAAAACCTAAACATTGCAAAAGTTTTACTGTTTCATTTACATTTTCAAGACAGTCAGAATACTGGTCACTTATGCATAAAATATCATCCAAAAATATTACTGATCTAAAACCTCGATTTCTCAAGCATGAAATAACTTCTTTCATTACTTTTGTGAACACCCTAGGTGCTAGAGACAAACCGTACGGCATAGCTGTAAATTCGTAGGTAATTTTTGATCCTGACTCAGGTTCAAATTCGAATCTAAGGTATTTACGGTCTGAGATATTTATTAGTAGAAGGAGATAGGCTTCTTTTAAGTCGATTGTGGCCAAATAACCGTTTTGAGGAATTAATTTAGCTGCCGTACGGTAGTCTTCCATCTTAAAGTGAGACGGCAGAATGAATCTATTTAACTGCTTTAGGTTCAGTATGAACCGCTTGCCGCCGTTAGGTTTGGGGGTTAAAAATATATTTGATATGAATTGGTCGTTAGTGGGTGTACATGGGGATATTGCACCCAGGTGTAACAATTTTTTAATTGCCTGTTCCATATCTCGTTTTTCGGCAGTTGAAAAATTGTTACGTGGTACCACTGATTGTATTACGTCGTTACAAAATGGGATGGAAAAACCGTTTTGGATCCAGTCAAGTACGACTGTGTTTTCTGTAATATTAAGCCAACAGTCGTAAAAATGTTTAACACGACCAGCATGTAGTACCTGTATTACTGCTGCGCTGGGACACGAGGTTTGCTCTGTTGAGGGTTCTTCGTATGGGTTGGTTGATTGCCGCGACGTGCTGGCGGCGCTGGGTGATGACGCCGGCCCCCTCCTCGCCCCCCCCTGTTCGACGAGTAGCGAGGAGACTGCCAGTTTCCCTGGTAGGAAGGACGAGCAGTTGATGGTTGCGGATACGTGGTAGGAGCTTTATGGGATGGGGCTTTTTTAATTTGAAGCCCTTGCTTTTCAATAGCTTTGGCGGCTTTGATATTCTCACCTAATTTTTCTCCAAATAAGGTGCTATCCCTTTCCGCGTCGTTGATCACGTTAAGGCAAGTCTTGTCAAGGCTTGGCGTGATCAGTTTTGGGTGTACATATAATGTAGATCGGATAGTAATCGACATCCATTGCTCAGGTGTTTGATCGCTTGTATTTTATCTCCATTCGTAAGAAGCAGGTCCATGGCCCTGTTGACCGCCGTGATTCCTAAGCCGAGCTGCTGTTGTTGAACCTTGAGGGAGCCCTTGTCTCGATTTCTAACCATGTCTGGTAGAGCTGCAGCTATTTCGGCGTTTAGCTTCGGGGCTTGCAAAAGCCGACAGTTGTCTGGTACAGAATATTCTTTGACAATCTTGTCTTTGGATTCCTTTGGAATACCTTTTTTCAAAATCGGTAACCATAACTTGGCTTGGCTGTCTAGGATTTTATCACCATACTCGGGAGAATCGGATTCCGTTTCGCCGAGAGCGAGTAGTAATTCGGGGTCTAATGTAGGTTCTTCTGACAAGGTAGGCTCGGCAGAGGGGATTTCACCCGCCTTTTCCTCTGTTGCACATGTTGTGTCAAGGTTTTTTGCAGAGACTTCGTCATCTTGTATAAAAATATCGTCATGTTGACCTTCTGGCATAATCATTTCATGTGATATTTCATCATTGTCTACAACAAAAAATAAAAAAATTAAATGTGGGTAGATTTTTTTTTATTTGATCACAGCTTTAGATTATTGTTTTTATGCATTTAGAAAATAAACGGCAAATGAACCTTGCAGGGCTTATATTTAAGCACACAAAAAAAAAAAAAAATTTTTAGGCAATTGTAGTCATTAACTCGCAGTTAATTCCTACGCCAACCGACGTGAAAAAGTAGGTCACGCCGTAATGGGCGTGGCGGCATGAACATTATAAAATAAAATTTATAGATGTCATTGTTGGAGACTCGCAGTCAACCCCAATGAATTGTTATTGTATTTATTGACTCGCAGTCAATCCATACAAGTCGGTTTGAATGCAAAATATCTTAACACTGTTTATTCACCATAAATATAAAAATTGTACTTACATTGAACATCGTCCTCATTGTCAGATACTATAATCTGTCGGCGGTACACTTTTTCTTATTGTCTTTTCGATCTTGTAACTTTCTCATCTTTTTCGCGTAATATTCGATCTTTTCTTCCTTACTACGCTTGGGCATTTTGGGTGTGTGCACTCGTTGCCTCGCACAAAAAAGGAATGAGCTAGCTACGGGGCCGCGTAGAAGCGGCGGGGAAAAAACCAGTTACTATTGTCAATTCAAATACTTTCTTTTAAAATTGTGCGAGAGTTGCCAGCACCTAAAAGGGACTACCTGGTTATTATATCTGAAGAATGAAGCGACGAAATATAATGAAAAACAAAGTTATATTTACTGTCAACAAAACATCACAATATTATTATAATAGTAGTAGTTTAAATTTACGGAAGTAAGTGGACCCCTAATTTAGTTAAAGTTACCACGGAACCCTCAGTGCGCGAGTCCGACTCGCACTTAGCGGATTTTTAATGTGCTATAACACTAAGCCTTACCATAAAGAAAGTTTAATAATTTTTTACCGATTGATACCACCAGCATTTATTTCTGTATGTATTATTTCAGTCGGGAAACAATAGTGAGCAGGCGGCCTTATCGCGCAGAGCGAGCGGGTGCGTTTTACGGCGACCTCTCAGCGACGGATGAGTCGTCGCGGCCGCATTGTCCCTTTGTAAGGCTTAATAGAAAGAATAGCTATTTATTGTCGCTGGGTAAAAGTAATACATGTCACCATACTCTGATATTAATTAGAGACCAAAATGACATTCGGTGGGTGGCCACTTTTTCACTATTAAATAAAATGCTGTTCCTAAATAAACGAAAAATTTAAATTTTTATTCAGTTGTTTTTTTTTGTACTTATAATTTTATAGTTGTAGTTTTAATTTGTGTTATGTAAAAGTATGTTGGCATGGATTATAATAACAGTGCTATTACAAAAATAAACTCTGTTTCTAAGTATTTTTTATTATTATCATCATTATTTCTAGAAATAATTTATTTATAAAAAGTAACAAAGAGTCAAAATGTGTAAAAATCATAGGAGAATATTGGTATTGCAAGGGAGAGGCTTAGATTTTTTACTCATCAAAAACTGTTTTATGTATTACATCTGCTTACATCTCTATGCAACGTTTCACATATATCATTTATATAATGTTAGTAATAACACTTTCATAAAATATATTACTAGTTCGATGAATCACATACAATAGAATTATTACAAGACTGTTGCACTACGCGTGCAACATTAAAAAAGAAAAAGTGCAATAAAAGCTGACATTCTGGTCTATTTTATAAAAACCATAGTATAGGAAATTCAGTTATTATTTATTTATAATCAAGCTGCTAATAATTACCTAAAGAGTTAGGCCCATAGAATATAGGTCAAAACGATTCTGGTACACCACAAAATAATAACTTTGTGTGGAAGGATAATCAGATAAACCGTTTCATTGTTGAGAGCTTAGGTGCCATGCCTTACATGGAATTTTAATAACTAGCAGTTCCGCGGCTTCACTCGCTTCATGTGAGATTTGCCTTAGAAACTTTTACACTGCTTAAAAATGCACATCTCCTTTAAAATTCGGTTCACCTGTTTCTGAGTGAAAACATAAGTTCAACCCACTTTTTCGTTATTATTCGTACGTAAGTAAGGTTAAGGTTGTACATTAATTACTAGGTTACATTTATACTATAAATAAAAGTTAACTCATAATCTCCAGTAAAGTCTTGAAATAGGCACTCATCGACCTCAGCGCCGGCATTCTATTAGTTTCATACAATGGCTCGTGCTTTATTGTAATATAAAAATTGTTTCATTGGAATTTTGCCCACCTAATGCACAGTTCAGTAAGCAGTCCCTTAGTTGGCTCGCAGTCCGGGCCGGATGGGACGCGGCTATCGGGCCCTCAGGTGGGCAGCCTCGGCGCCGCCCGCCCGCCCTTCGATGCCTCACTAACCACAGCGGCAGGGATATTACGTACCTATCTTAATCGATGTAAACTCGACTTCTGCAGCATTGCAATTGCAAGTGGCGTCAGTTGTTGTGAAACCTCGTTCACTGATATTTAGTCCGTATAAATATGCATAGATGGCGTAAGCATTTGCTTTCATCGCAGTGATTTTTCTTCTTTGTTTCAAAAATTTTAAAAATTGTACAAAATATTTTATATTGTTTCCACACTTTTCTAATGCAAACAGCTAAGAAGCCACTGCCTGTTGACGTAGTTCTAAAGGAATAAATAACTTAGGCGTGCCATACGACTTGTTAAATACAAAAAAAACTGGTCGAATTGATAACTTCCTCTTTTTGAAGAAGGTTAATTATATTAACAATACCCGTGTGTAGTATTTAACAGCGCTAACATAAAATTATCCATTATCAATGCTAAGCTTGAATTGTAGTTTTATGGCAATTGCTTTGAAGTTATGCAATCATTCTATAGGTAGTCTTCTTAGCTACACAATAATAGGGTATATTTGATGTGCGGGTCATTAGCTTTGCGATTTATAAAAACGAGCTAGTGTATTATCCTTTGGTATTATTATAATTTTTTCGGGTTTTTTTGTATTTTATATACCTTCTAATATTACCCGGCGTACTAACTAAAGGCCAGGAGTAGGCTAGGCGATTGATCGATGTTATGTGATTGTAACGTTGTATATTTTTGTCTAAGTTCGCGTGAAACGAAAAGCTAAATGGATGTAGGACTCCAGTCCATAGTTGTAAAATTTTGGCATATATATGATGGATGCTGACACTGACATTTGTCAAGTGTGACAGCTGCTGTTTTTTTCCGGTTCCGCCACTGTTGGTCGTGCGTCGGAGTGAAACGTGTTTTAAAATGTAAAAAAGTAAAAATTTTGATAACGGGGCACGCCCCAAATTATTTTGAAGTTTGATAGTTATTCCTGACGCCGCCAACGTCAATTTGGATGAATTAATTTCGAAAATGATTTGATATAAATGACTGGAAAATGGTCTCAAATAGAATGATTCGCATAAATGTTTAGTAATCAATTCAAAATTTATATGGCGAGCCAGCTATTGCAGGTTTCGCTTTTGATATGTGTCTGTAAGTTGTACAGTCACAATTTAGTGATCATGTTGTAACCTCAGTGACCTTACTTAGACCTTATTTGGATTATTTTTGAAGTCAGATTTTCCTGATGGATTGATTTGCTTCTTGTCTGCTGTTTTGAGGATGGACCGGTATCGGGAAATTTTGGGGTAACGTTGCAGAGTTGTTTGTAGTTTGATGCAACAAAGATTTGGAATAGTAACCTCCGTTGAAATCCAAGGTTGGTTTTCCTTGTATTTACTTTAACTTTTAGTGAAAAGTGGGATAATTTAGCTATTAATTAAAGCATAACTTAGGAATCCCTTTGAGGATAAATTTTGGAATCAATAAGGAAATTAAAAACTTAAATTGGTGGTTTATCTTTATTTAAGTAGAAATTTGTGAACATAAAGATTTGTAATAGTATAGATATAGATAACTAAATTAGAACCTAACCTAGTCTCTACTGAATTCTAAACTATTAAGTTTTGTATTTGATTTTGACTTGAAGGTGTTAAAAGGTAATTGTGAAATAGCAAATTTGAATTAACTTTTGTTGCCAAATGCTATACCCGGATTTCTTTATTTCATTGCAATATTAGTACCTTTTAAATACCCTTTGTCCACACTAGCCGGGAGTGACTGTGACATGATGAATTAAATAATGTTTTGATAAATTAAAGATTGTAGTTTAAATAAACATAAAACCGATGTGTCCTTTTGTCAAATATATGTAAGAACCTTAAGAGTATTGCTCGATCAACGAACAACGATACAGGTTCCTTGAGACACTTGACTTGTCGTTTTATTCGCGCGCTGTTTCCCGACGCCCTACTACGTCAGACGTTGTTTACCCTACATATTCCCTTGTTGTTTTTCTTGCACATTGTTAAATAGGATGATCACTGATAAACATACTCGAAGTACATCATCATTAATCATTATCCGCCAAAGGACGTCGACTGCTGAACCTATGCTGAAGCTTATGCCTCCCCCACGGTTTTCTACAGCGACTAATCGAACGGTCTCCAATCTAGACCTTTTCTGCCCCAACGATCATCAGTTCTTCACGCTATGTCCGTTACCTTAGTTCTTCTACTTATCTCCTCTTCCTCTCGTAGAAAAACACCGAACATAGCCGTCTCCATCGCTCGCTGTGTGATTTTGAACTTCCTTATAAGGCTCATAGTAAGAGGCCATGTTTCGGATCCGTATGTCATCACGGGTAACACACACTGGTTGAACATGAAAGACTTACAATGAGGTAATTGAGACTGATATAAAGTAGACTCGAGTTAGTAGAACGAGAGGAGTACAAAATAGGGCATCGTCCTACTCTTACATGGTACGTCCCCTGACCTCCGTGATTTCCCCGCGGGCCGCGATTCAATAAGCCGACAAATAGCCGATACACTACAACGAGATTCATTTTATATCCAATTTATCAAGTCTACTTAACAGGCCGACAAAAGCCGATTACGGTTTAAACAACAAAAGCCAACCGCCATTGTTTTATGATAAGGCGTAAAAAACTTTCATTTTTACCGAAGTAGTGTTTCTAAGGACGTTAAATTATGAATTTAATAACCATCAAAAATTATCGAACAGGACACTTTTGGTTACTAAAAGTTAGCATCGTTTCTTTACAAAACTATTATCTTTTTATCATGCGGCATTATTTAAATTCATGCACTATGGATCCTTTTCAGTTTTAAGATGTGTCTTACGATTTAAATAAGTAAATAAAAGCAAGACAAGCCAATAGACTGTACTGTTATAGATATTAGTTATGGTATTGTACCATATCTAAATTTACTTTAAACCATGATTAAGTTATTTGTTACATTAATTCCAAGAGTCAAAGACATAGCTAGAAGTCAGTCAGTCTGAGAGTGCGGTCAGAGTGTGGCGGAGGATGCCTGGGGTAGGTACTGAAATATCATCAACCTCGAATACTTGACAAACAATTTCACTTGGGTGGAATATGTGCTACAACTTGGCAAGATTTGACAAACAGTGATGTCATAATTTAACAGTGAAATAAATGATTGCATTGTTAATGGTGGTAAAATTTACAATCAATCTTATTAACATAATAAAGGAATCTTCATACTCAGAATGTCAAAATGGCATAGCGCCTGCTACAAAAAAATAGTGCGAATAGTTAATAGTACATAAGCCTGATGCCAAATCACTGCCGCAGTGCCGGTGCCGATCTCACGTTATTAATAAGTTCCTAAATATTAATAAACTCTAGACGTGTACATACACGTCTAGAGTTTATTAATATTATATGTATTAATATTATATATTATAATTATAAGCGTACATACGCTGTAGATGCCGGAAATCATATATCGCCTGTACCTAGTGCGGAACACTAGCGGTGCAGAAGCCAGGGCTATTCTCTTTTGATGTTTCCTTATTTCCGGATACAACCATCCCGTTTACTCTGAAGGCCTTACTGGCTGAGCGACAAAGACGGCTAGATTTTAACGTATTGAGATCGTGTTACATTGTAAGATCTTAGGACAGGTGATCTCTCTGAATATTCATACAAGCGCGTGACGCGAATCACACCGAGGCCGCTGCGATCGATAGAATATTAGTCCCAGAATCAAACTGATAAGATTATGAAAATTAACTCTCAGCAATGGCTGGCTGAACCTTGTAATTTCAATAGGTAAATGTTTACCCGAGTTAGCTTTCAACGGAATATGACGACAGAGAGCGCGTGGGCGGATTGTAAAATCAAAAATGCAGCACCCGTGTAAACAAAATCAGCACGATTGTGCAGAGGCAAATATTAGTAATTCAAAAAACAGTTCAGATTCAATTTGAATTCTAGATAGAATCATAATCAGCAGCTCAATATTCATAGTACATGCATACTTAATTTCGCGGTAAATTGAACAGCAATAGAAGCAGCGATGCACTTAAACGCAAGTGTTCTTGAATATGCATATGGCGCAGGGGCACGCGGGGGGCACGGGGCCGGGACGGGGGGGACACGTGACGGGAATACACGGGATCTGCATTCGCGGGACGTGTCGCAGCATATGCATCTACCGCTTATCTCGTCCATCAATAAAGAGAATGCTATATTGACTCGAAAGCGGCTAAGCCCGAAACTTTGGTAATTAACTTGGTTTTTCTCATAAGTAAGTTATACAATATTTAATTATTAAAGCGGTGTTCGTGAAAAGCTAATGAAACGCCTTGAGTCAGGTTAATACATAATATTGCCAACTAAGCAAACTTTGAAAATTATCAGGGCTGAATTTATTATAACCAAAAATACTAAGTTAAACTTAAATTTAAATTAGTTTTACTTCACCGAAACTAACTATCTATACTAATTTATACGTGTTTGTTTGAATGCGCTAATCTCAGAAACTATTTGGCCAAATGTTATTTTTTGAATCTTTTAAAGCTTCACGGGTCAATAGGAGTTTACGCGGTCGCATAAAAAAATACAAAATATTGTTGATAAACGCATCCGTAGGGGAGTAAACCGGTATTAAGATGATATACACAGTGAAACTTTATTTCCAGGGAGGGATATTCGATCGAGACCCTGTTTAACAATGAAAACTACCCAATAAATAAAACCTTTTGAAAATTAAGAACTCATTTTGTATATAAAAAAATGGCAGTCAAACTACTAGACACTTTTCCTTACTGTAAACAAACCCCTAAAGTGTTATGTAATGGACGTGTACTTTTACGGAGCGCACATATACAACACAAAAAAAAGTATTTGACTTAGTAAGTACTCGTATTTGCATTTTGCACGAACTCTTTTTCCATGTTGTCATAGTAAAATGTTGTTTCGACTCTAGTAAAACTGAACACGGCAGTGTTCGCAAATAATGTGCGATACGTTGACGATTTTCGGCCATTTGCGACTCTCATTGTATTGTTCTCTACACTATCAATAAAACCGACTTCTCGTTTCAGTCCTTTTGCTCCTTCAAAGCTACGACACTTTTTAAATCGTCACATATTTCTTGAAACTGTTTGTCACTGATTAAAGTGAAAGACTTTACGAATTTATTTCGCGCACATTTTATTAAAACTATGTGCCTGACCTTTCGAATTCTTAACAGGCAAGTCTAAGGTGTTATTTTTCATAACATAGTTATTAAAATAAAACTACCATCACTCATTAATATTAATTGACTTTCCTATCCAAGCAGAAAGAGCTTACTATAACTTGAGATCTTGCAGAATGTGATTTCCACTGTCTAATATAATGGTGTATAATGAAGAGCATTATTTTAACACTATAGTGCAGAGGTACTCGTAGCAGCGATACTAATGTTAAGCAACCTACGGCGCGGTCGTGTTTGAATGGGTGACCATTGCGACCATATAAGTGACGTATATCACGAGCATTTCCGTGCTTCGGAAGGCACGTAAGCCAATGGTCCCGACTTATATCGGTTGATATTAGTCGTTTAGCCTAGTCAGAGGCCTTATGGGCGGCTTGATAACATCTGACAGCAGTATTAGTCGCGTGCCTTGCAAACACCCCCTCCGCCAATCCACACTGAGCCCGCTTAGTGGAATATGGCTCAGAGTACCTCATAGTAGTTGAGGTAAGGCCTTTGCACAGCAGTGGGACGTTGCAGGCTAACTTCACTTTACTTCAAAAAACAATTATGCCAGGCAAGTAACATATAGCTCTCAAGCCTGCTAAGATTTTGTTTACCCCAAGTGTCAGTGACTTTGTTTTTATTTTATATCCTGAAATAGATAAGAAGTCATCGGAGTACTAGCTGATCGAGCTTGTATCCACATCACACACTATTCATTTACTTATCTATTAGACAGCCATACATAGATAGATAGATAGATAACTCTTTATTGCACATTACATAAATTAATTTACAAATTCGTTTTAGGGAAATGTACAATTTAGGCGGTCTTATCGCTATAAGCGATCTCTTCCAGACAGCCTTTGGGTAAATAAATACACAAGCAGGGTTATATTATTTACCTATATAGAACATTAACGTGATTTACGGTAATGATTCATTAAACTGATTTATGAACTCTCATGAATCATGATTATTGTGCTGGTATTAATGTCTGAATGGTGTTCTGATTTCAATATTACGGTGGTAAGTTATTAATACAGGGAGTTAATTAATGAAATCAGGCGTTTTTTGGCGGAATTTGATAATATGGACACAAAGATACTGGGTTTTGGGTGTGGGTGTTAGGTGGACCGGGTTACTGAGACTATGGAAGAACTATGAACCCTGTCTGACGTATGTTTCTGACACGGACAAAATGGCAGGAGGTGACTTGCACTCTCGTCGATGGGTCCCCCAAATTAGTTGTTAGCACTAAGTGACATAGACCACAAGGGGGCAACACCAGTTGAGATGGGGAGTGGAGGGGTGTACCACGGCTCTCTAGACTTTCCGGTAATCGTTCAAGATTCCTACAAGCATCTTACTGGCACTCTTCCTTCCCCCGAGCATCTCTGCTCTAGTGAATCACCACTCAAGCCAGCCAATGAAGGCAAGAAAGAGGTGGGAGATCCGGTCCCTCGTCAGCGTTCACTCTGCCCGGCCAGTAAAGGCAAGACAGAGACGAAGAACAGCGGTTCTCTCAGGAGCAATCAGGTACGTGGGGTCGCTACTGCCCAATAGCTCACCACAAGCTGCCCTGCGTATTTATTATTATTATCTTAAAGATACTTTTTAAATTGATAAATGATCATCGTAATCTACATGATTAAACAATATTATTTAGTCATACGTACTCTGGGGTATGACTGTAAAAGTATTGTATAAACTCGCAAGCAGTAAACTGTTAAAATAGTGGTTTCTTATAAAGTTCAATTGTGGTCTCAACACCCTACGCCTGCTATAAACAGAAGTGCTTATTGTTATAGATACGAGTATGACTTGTGTAGTGTAGAATGGTTTTCTGAAGAGATTACAGTTACTGCGATATTGGTTTCCAAGGCGCAACGGGTTTCACCGTGGCCTGGTGACTGTTACGGCCTATTTGTTATTAAAAGATCGTGCCGATTTCTCCCACTTTTCTATCCCGCGTGGGTGCTTACAGTATTCGATAGTTGTAAGGCAACTCGGATTGTTAGCACAAAAGCCGCAGCAATCTATTATGCACGAAAAATACCTTTTCAATCAGTTGATAGTTTAATCAATAGTTTATAAATAATATATCATTCTTATTTTGTGGAAAACTTATTAGTACCTAGGTAATTACAAAATATGAATTTAATAAATGTATTTTAATGACTCCCACTTGAATAAAATACCAAAAATTAGTTGGCATGTAATAAAGTAAGTAGGTAATTAAATTAATTGTTTGAGATGGTACACGAAAAACTTGTAACTAAAATTGTACAAGTATTAAATTAGACGTTAAGCACTTGTATTTGTCATATGATTAGAGACAGAAAAAAATGTTAAACAAGGAGAAATTCAAATAATTAATTTGATTCTTTGAATTAATTAGTCAGATCTGAAGGACTTGCTTCATAAATATTTACAGTGAAAAGCGGAAGCGATTTTGAAGGCCAAAAACAAATCTTATTAATCCCAGTTACAGACAATACAAACAGAAGGCTATCAGCTTGGCCTGGTTTATAGTTTAACCACCAGTTACTTAGCTCCACAGTATAAAGTATGTTTGAGGTAGCCATCTAACATCACTCAATACACTCGGCAGTTACCTAAAACATTATCCGCCAGTTTTTTAGATTCTCTCCTATTGGTCGTATCGTGCTATAATAAATCATTTTTAGATAAGTCAACAAAAATGAACTATCCTTTTACCAGACGCTTCTGAAATAGTGCTTTAAGTCAATACAAACAAACTCTTCAACTTTATTATATCAGTTTAGAACAAATTTATTAATTATCTCTACACAATATTTATACGGCAGCACCATGCTCTTACAACACTTGTAGTGCTAATGTATTACCTCTCTAAGGAAAAATTACATAAAAGTAAAAAAATGTGAGAAGCACTCCTAAATATAAATTTGTACACTTAGGGGACCCTATTTCTCAGCAACGTAATGTTTGCTTTCACTACGTAGATTCTTTGTTCATCGTTCTGTTTTTAACCGACTTCAAAAAAGGAGGAGGTTATCAATTCGACTGTATGTTTTTTTTTATCATATTTTTTTTTTGTATGTATGTTACCTCATATCTCATTCGTTTGTCTACCGAATCGAAAAATTTTTTCACCTACTTAGAGTGTATACCTTCTAGTTGGTCCCATTTTTTCCATTTTGGGATCTGATGATGGGATCTTGGTGTATTTGAGGGAAACCCTCAAATTTTAAAGGCACGTATAGTGTTTCTTTACTAGAATCTTAATGTTGACGTGTTGTTACGTCTGATAGTCAACATTTTGTGGGGCTGAGCTGATGGTGGAACTCCTTAACGCCTAGGAGTTCAGTAATTATAATGACATAACTTATGATAGGTAATTTGTAGCTTCGTAAAAAATAGAATCATAAGGTGCAACTCCCCCCCCCCCCCCCATGTTATGTAATCACTAAAAATAAAGAAATAAAATAAACTTTAAAAAAAAGTAAAAACCGACTTCAAAACCAAAATGCACTAAAAAGTCTTAAATAAACTCTTCACCATTGAAAGGAAAGGAATCCGTTTTAAGCAAACAATTTCTTTTTGGAGTCGGTGCCATCACTTTGACCATCAAGCATCAACTATCACAGCAACGACTCCAAAAAGAAATTGTTTGCTTAAAACGGATTCCTTTCCTTTCAATGGTGAAGAGTTTATTTAAGACTTTTTAGTGCATTTTGGTTTTGAAGTCGGTTTTTACTTTTTTTTAAAGTTTATCATATTTCTTATCTCCATGTTATAGTAGAAAGTGCCTTTCAGAACTTAATTATTTAAAATGCGTACCGTGATAGGTATGCAAGTGCTCAAATACAACAAGGTTTTGTATGAGTTTAAAAAAATAATTGAGTAAGTTTGCATTATTTTTACCAGTTTGTTTGAAGCTACAAGTTGTTTAATGTTTTTCACTAATTTCTGTATTGTTTTCGTTTTCAAAGAAGTAAGCAAGTTGTTCGAGCCCTAAAATTTTACTTAACGAACCAAATACTGTGTTCGCCTTTACTTCTAGATAGATTATTAATTATAGAAATCAAATACTGTTTTTGGTCATCAAACAACATTTTTTTTGTAACTTATGCTAAGCCAATTATTGCCCAATACCTGTTAAATGATCTTTGTTTACTCATGTAAATGCTGTTGGTTTTCATTTAAACAAAAATAAAGTATTTTTTTATTATTAAGCTACACTGACTGAAAGACCCTTTACACACTGCGATCCTTTTAGGATCGGTGCAGTCGCGCGTTAGCATCGATTCAATCGCGATGCAGGCTGGAAATTTCCTGAATTTTGGCGACTGCATCGATACTACGCGCGTTATCATCGATGCATTCGCGTCCTGTTCATTGCGGGAGTCGCGATACTGAAGCGCGTTTCCAAAACGCGCGACTGCATCGATGCTAAAAGTTGCAGCGTGTAAGGTCAAAGGGTTTTCCTAGGCTTGTACCATTATAAGGGGCATTCAGGTATTACAATTACCTTCGGTTAAGGGTTCGTTCGTATCACGTGCTCAGGTAACGGTAACAGGAGCTAATATAAATTCCAGCGAGGGTCAAAGGCAAAACAAGGGGCAGTGCTCGCGCATGTATTAGGCTCTTTGAGTCTCAGGAGCCGTTTGCCTGAACCGCACGCTTGGATATAACTAAGGTAGAATGCAATGTGCAAAACTTGGTCATGATTGAATTAAAACTATGATCAAAATACCTTCCTAATGAAAGGGATTTCTGAACAAAAAACTATAATTTGTTGTTTTTGATTACTTTGCTTAATTAGTAACAAATTAACATACCTCAGTAGCAAAAATTTAATTTTTAAAAGAAATGCACATAAGATACGTTATTAAAGGTCCCTAGTTTAAATTTTGAGTCTGTTATTTTGTCCCTACTGGCAAGCCTTGCCTAGCTATACTTGTCATGGGTAAGGAGATAGTCGTTAGGCGTAGATATCACAACATTTGACATTGAATCTTTTATTGAAGTTACGCTCTAAGAGTTAAAATAGATTTGTTTAACACACATAGGGCCTTGGTATCTCGACTCCAATTTGATTAGAAAAGTTTGTATGCCTACTCTGATGGGAATCAAATGTCGCGTTCATTGTATCAAATTAATTACTTGGTTTTATGCCAGAATAAAATTACCTATGATCATCATGACATGTCACATCGAGATAACTTATATAAAAAACTTAAATAAATATTGTTAACTGGTAACTCGCCTTGCTTACCTTAAAACGACTTATGAGATAAAATAAGAAACCGAAAATTGCGCACGGGCGGGACTTGAATCCGCAACCTTTGGCTTACCAGGCCAATGCCCTTACCTTTCCAACCAAGCTACCGTGCAGTCTACCTTCTACTACCGTCAGCTACACTGACTAGTGTAACACTATGAGTGTAAAAACATTCTTAACCAATAAAAATACTTACCATTCCGTGTACATTTTTCAAATTTTGAAGTTTGTTTAACAAAACAAATATTTTTTAGGCAGGCAAAGGAGGTTTATATGCGCAACACCAGTAATGGCAATATTGCTTATATGAATGTTTTAAGGCTCACAGTGTTACACTGACTGACTGCACGGTAGCTTGATTGGAAAGGAAAGGGCATTGGCCTGGTTAGCAAAAGGTTGCGGATTCTAGTCCCGCCCGTGCGCAATTTTCGGTTTCTTTTTAATCTCATAAGTCTTTTTAAGGTAAGCAAGGCGAGTTACCAGTTAACAATATTTTAGTTTGTTATATATGTTATCTCGATGTGATATGTCATGATGATCATAGGTAGGTAATGTTATTCTGGCATAAAACCAAGTAATTATTTAATATAACTCCAAAAAGTGCCACATTCGGGAAATAAATGCTACTGGATGTGCACGCTCATGTATAACAAACTACCTAAACATAGCAAAAGACCTTTTAAAAGATTAAAAAGTGTACTTTACAGATTTAAAAGTGAAATTATTAAATGATCATTGTTTTTAAATTTAACTGATTTTGATATTAAACCTGCTTCATTGTTTCAGTTAATCAATTATTATTTTGTTATAAATAAATTATTGTCCAATATTCGTCAGAGCGCCCATGTTTATTTACATTTTGTATGTTGTGTATTCTATCGTTTTGTTTGACATTATTTGTATTTCTGACTTTGGCCTGATTCGTTGAAATTTAAATAATTATTATGTTAGAATTTTATTGCATGAAAATCATATTATATTTGTAATTGAAGCTTGTAAGTGTGTTGGACTAACTCTGTTAACTTGCAAGTGTTTTGATTTAAAGTTTAGTTTAGTTTATAGCGCTACTGTACGTGCGAACCTATACCTGAACTTTACCTTTCCCATATAAAATGTTGTCATTTGACAACATTTCAACATTATTATATGCACATTTTTATTTTTTCCTTAAAAAGTACTTCAAAAATGAAGTCAACTGTATTTTTGAATTTTCATTTCTTTTCAGTATTTTGCCTAATAATAATTATTTAAAAAAATCTTCATTCTAAGAGAGCGTAAGTACATGAGATAGGATGTTACGAGGTCACGTCTTTACTATATGCGATACAAATTATATCTGACGTTTCTAGTATTGTGGTCTGTATCAATTGTAGAATTAAGATGTCGATATCAATAGTATATCTATTAACTCTTTCACGGACAGTGACCGCCTATAGGCGGGATAACAATAAAATTTCTATTGTGTCTGGAGTACTGTCCGTAAAAGTGTTAAGTATTTAATATTCCTTTATTATGTAATATTACCTGATTTAAGTTATGCAAACAGTACCAAACAAAGCTAACGTAGCATCTTTTCTTATTCAATATCATTATGGTGTCAGAAAATTACTCAAATATTTTCTCGTAACGAAAATATCAATCATATTTCGAATGAGGAATTATGATAATTATTTATTAGGATTAGCATAGCTATTCAACGCGGCAACGCAGCCAGCATCATAGCCTCCTTGTCTCAAGGAAATGGTTTTGTTTTTGAATAGGTAGACTTTAAGTTTTTTTTATGTAGCATGTCTTAGTTTTATTTCTTCTTGTTTAGTAGATAATTGTCTTTTTTTCTATTAGTAGACTATCTTGCTTGTAAGAACATTTAATTATAAGCTAAAATTATAAAATAACTTCAATTTATCATATCGTATTTTATCGATAATGTCTAATACAACACCGGAAACTGCAACAACACTAAATGTCAAAGTGACAGCTGACAGCAAGCTCAGAGTTCAAAGCATTTTAATCATTTTTACTAAATTTTAAAAATAAAGCCCTAAAAAATCTGTTTTTTTTTTAACGTGTGTACAATTGGTAGGTCTTGAAATCGTTTTCGAATTTTAATACCTGTACGAAAATGAAATGTTGTCAATTCTACCGCGCTCGCGCTTACATAACAATATTGTATGTTTATTATAAAATTTTTGTTCACTTTATTGCCGATTTGTGAAGACAGATGCAAAAACTGAAATTGGGTGAACATTAGGTATTGGGGCTATTTTGTCTGCTCTTCTTCTTCTTTATTTATCAGGGGTTGTACCCAATTGAACGGTGAACTTTCGGAATGCAGTATGTCTAGCTTTATTCTTACCGAAAGTGAATCAGCGGTATGTTACAATGTCTGAGTGGAGAAAATCATTTTCTTAAACAACTTAACTTTAAGCAATACTCTTTGCGAACGCTCAAAATCAAAAAACATTGTCGTTGAAGCACCTGCCCATAATGTGTTACAGACCGTTGCAAGTGAAATGTAAATATCTTTTAACAGCTTTATTCTGCAACATTACATAGTTATCAACGTCGAGGCATAAGACGTATTTTGCATTATAGAGTAAATTATATATTTATATAGTTATAAACTAAACATTTAATGTCAAAATAAATCATGGCATATATCGGAAACCATTGATAATCAAACCTGTTTTGCTCGCCTTTCAAAGCCCGAGTCAAAACCACGCAAGGCTATATTTCAAACTCGCAACTGCCAACACTATTAAATCAATACTTAACATACATACAACGTACTAATACTTACCTAATGAAAACTGGTAATATTTTATATTATTATTGGATTGAACTATTAAACTATCTTATACACGTGGGTCATCCACTATCAACGTCATTTCTAGTGCAGCATTTGAATAAAAAAAAACCACATGTAAACACATGTGGATGATCTTTTTTTTTCAAATTATTTTCATGTTTTTTACTATTGCTTTCACTTTATAGAGAAGAAAAAATATTGTTTTTACATCTTAGCTTAACATACCTCCATAAATTAATCTGTTTGCTGATATATATGTTTAATAATTGTTCTAGAAATTGTTTTCTTGCAAGTATGTCAATTTATTATTACAGACCGCTAGTAATCGGTCACTGTGTTAAACCGCAGGGAAGGCCTATGTTCAACAATGAACGTTCTTTGGCTGAAAATGATGATAATGTTGATAATTATAATCATCTCTTAACTAAGTGGAATAAATCGTAGGAATGCACCAAGGGTGGATCCTTGCAATGAATTGCAATGCACCGATTCTATTTGATTTCTCCGATAGTTCCTCGGAGGCGATATGTCTCGCGTGTGAGCCATCCGACATATTGCCATTATAAATCGAGAGCTACTTTTTATACACAGTGATAGTAATTTAAAACGACTTTGTGTGCATTATGATTTTAATATTTTACATTACATAATCTACTGTGGCAATATACATATGGGATTGCTAGTAAGTGTTTCTTCTCGTCGTTAATAAAGTGATTATAAATGTATATATTTTTGCGTGTAGATAAAAAGCAAAATACACCTCCGGACTTCTTATCGCTTTGGGACACTTGTACTTAACTATAACTACTTCATTATTTTGGATAAAAAAAAAGTTTCAATCAGTTCAAATCAAGTTTATTTCACATCATAAACACATATAAATACTCATAAAGATGAAATAAGAAACCAAAAATTTGCGCACGGGCGGGACTTGAACCAGCAACCTTTTGGCAAACCGGGCCAAACGCTCTTACCAATTGAGCTACCGTGCTGTTAGTCCGACCCTGCGAAATTTGTGGTCTCTTATGTAAACGTCAATTGCGTGACGCTTAGCGCCATCTAGCCGTCTGTTTATGAAACAGATGGCCCAAGCAGTTATTCTTTACAGAATAAATTCAACTTGGAAATTGATGTCGCTTCGCTATCTAATGCTTAAGAATGTTTTTAACACTCACAGTGTCATATTTTATATTCATAAAGATGAAATAAGAAACCAAAAATTTGCGCACGGGCGGGACTTGAACCAGTAACCTTTTGGCAAACCGGGCCAAACGCTCTTACCAATTGAGCTACCGTGCTGTTAGTCCGACCCTGCGAAATTTGTGGTCCCTTATGTAAACGTCAATTGCGTGACGCTTAGCACCATCTAGCCGTCTGTTTATGAAACAGATGGCCCAAGCAGTTATTCTTTACAGAACAAATTCAACTTGGAAATTGATGTCGCTTCGCTATCTAATGCTTTAGAATGTTTTTAACACTCACAGTGTCATATTTTATATTCACAAAGATGAAATAAGAAACCAAAAATTTGCGCACGGGCGGGACTTGAACCAGCAACCTTTTGGCAAACCGGGCCAAACGCTCTTACCAATTGAGCTACCGTGCTGTTAGTCCGACCCTGCGAAATTTGTGGTCTCTTATGTAAACGTCAATTGCGTGACGCTTAGCGCCATCTAGCCGTCTGTTTATGAAACAGATGGCCCAAGCAGTTATTCTTTACAGAATAAATTCAACTTCGAAATTGATGTCGCTTCGCTATCTAATGCTTTAGAATGTTTTTAACACTCACAGTGTCATATTTTATATTCACAAAGATGAAATAAGAAACCAAAAATTTGCGCACGGGCGGGACTTGAACCAGCAACCTTTTGGCAAACCGGGCCAAACGCTCTTACCAATTGAGCTACCGTGCTGTTAGTCCGACCCTGTGAAATTTGTGGTCTCTTATGTAAACGTCAATTGCGTGACGCTTAGCGCCATCTAGCCGTCTGTTTATGAAACAGATGGCCCAAGCAGTTATTCTTTACCGAATAAATTCAACTTGGAAATTGATGTCGCTTCGCTATCTAATGCTTTAGAATGTTTTTAACACTCACAGTGTCATATTTTATATTCATAAAGATGAAATAAGAAACCAAAAATTTGCGCACGGGCGGGACTTGAACCAGCAACTAACAGCACGGTAGCTCAATTGGTAAGAGCGTTTGGCTCGGTTTGCCAAAAGGTTGCTGGTTCAAGTCCCGCCCGTGCGCAAATTTTTGGTTTCTTATTTTATCTTTATGAATATAAAATATGACACTGTGAGTGTTAAAAACATTCTAAAGCATTAGATAGCGAAGCGACATCAATTTCCAAGTTGAATTTATTCTGTAAAGAATAACTGCTTGGTTCATCTGTTTCATAAGCAGACGGCTAGATGGCGCTAAGCGTCACGCAATTGACGTTTACATAAGAGACCACAAATTTCGCAGGGTCGGACTAACAGCACGGTAGCTCAATTGGTAAGAGCGTTTGGCCCGGTTTGCCAAAAGGTTGCTGGTTCAAGTCCCGCCCGTGCGCAAATTTTTGGTTTCTTATTTCATCTTTATGAATATAAAATATGACACTGTGAGTGTTAAAAACATTCTAAAGCATTACATATAAATACTCCATTAAATTGTCACAATTTCAATTTGTATTGTTTGTGCGCGACATGCCTATATTTCATATAAAAAAAATATTGTTTGGTTACTTTACTTGGGTCACAATTAAAACGCCTTTTTTTCTGACCTGACCTGTCTATGGGTAACCTCATAAAAAATATATCACGAGCAACAGTCAAGAATCAACATTTACAGCCCCATAATTTTGGAACTAGAGAAGTTGCGCCGTTTACACCCGCCGTAAAGGGATATCGTTAGCGAGTCGCGAGTTATTTGTAAGTATGCTAATGATATGCCTCATACTCGCGGCGGTGACAGACAAACTGGCAAACTCCGTAAGGTTGGCACGTGTGAAGCGCGGCTTGTCGTATCGATAATTGAGATAGAATTAAATTATTACGAAAATATCAGTCCTAAGTCATTTTTATCCTGCTCTTCGTTTATTCTCTATTATTAACTCTTTAATGAAAATATTTGCTAGTATATTAAAGTGAGAAAAAAAGTTCTTTACTAGCGGAATTTTATACCTGTAGTGTCCGATAAAAAAGTCGACTACGAACATGAAAGATAGTTTCCAATAAGTAAAATCATAAGACTAACATTTATATACTCATAGAAAAAATTGAACTATATCGCGATGCAACTAGGTGAAGCGCCATCTATGATTGAAAGTTGGAATGAATCTCTTTACATAACTACGTGCTATGTTATTGTATAGGATAAGCTATTACAAGATTAAACAATAACATAATTAAGTGTCATGCAATGACGTATCCATAAGAAACTACAAATTTCGCAGAGTTGGACTAACAGCACGGCAGCTCAATTGGTAAGAGCGGTTGACCCGGTTAGCCATAAGGTTGCTGGTCCAAGTCCCGCCCGTGCGCAAATTTTTGGTTTCTTATTTCATCTTTATTTATTTATTTATACTTTATTGCACACTAATAAAATTTTGTACAAAAGGTGGACTTAACGCCATATGGCGTTCTCTACTAGTCATGCCTTTGGGCTAAGCAGAAATGATTGTGGGCGGTAAGACAAAGAAACAAAATTAATTATATACTAAAAAAAGTCCCAAATTAATACAATTAATACTTACATAATATTACACATACATAACATATTCTTTATGAATACAATAATTAATAATTATTACATTTTTTACACCCACTATAATAGATCAACTTTTAACGTCATGCCATACTCGTACATTAAAATGCTTACTACCACTACTACTTTGCACCGCGTTATCTCACGTATTTCTATTAATAAAGATACCGTTTACTTCCTCTAGCGTATTTTGAAATTACACCTCTCGTATTTGGAAAAGTTATTAACTCTCGAGCGTTCTATTTAGTAGTTCACGTCACTAACCGTAGCCACAACCGAGACAGCCGCAGCCGCCGCGCTACGGCCTAGCGCGCTTGTGACTACGACGTAGCGAAACATAATGAGCTGTAGTTTATAGGGTTTTGTTTGATGCGTAAACAGAAGTTGACACTTTTTATGATCGAATCATTTTAGGTATTGTGATAAGACGACACACACTAAATTGTACAGATCACACACTAACACGAAGTCTCAAGTAGTCTACATCACATTATTAAAATATAAATAACAATCCAAATTATCTAAAATATATTTAAAAAAACAAGTAAGTTAAGTGTTAATATAATATCTCAGAAAACATTGCCGACAAATTTTTAGGTTGAAAAAAAACCTTAGAGCCCATATGTATCTCATGGAAGTCTATTTTTATTTTTATTTTTATTTATTTTTTAAATTTTACTTGACATGACAATGAATGTTATCCTTCGGTAATCATACTAATAATTGAATCAATTTTATCCAATAGAATAATGTAATAAATAACTTACCTTTATTCAACCTATGAATGTAATTTATTTAATAGTTTTATTATGAAATTAATAATATTTTGTTTTATAATAAGTAAATAGGCAATAGTTGCCCCTCAAGTTTGCAGTGCCCTGCAGGGCGTCACTTGTACTGTCTGTTTATACCTTGTTACACTATAACCAACGTGTAACTGGCAATAAATGAATCTGAATCTAAATCTGACACTGTTGCTAAGAATCGCACAAAGCATGATGCAGCTGTTAGACATATATTTTATCTACTGGCTCTACTGTATTTTATAGCTCAAAGTGCAAATCGGCGGCGGGTTGTATTAGTGAACGTGTTTTAAAATTCGTAGTTGACTATGTGACCCTGTTTGTACTAAGTGCATAATTTAGTTATCCGTCATCAAGTCGAATCATTTCGGCGCGAGTTATGATGATTGCGCGTAACCAGCGAAGCCTGATATTAATATGATAACGAGCATCCGTCACTTGGCACTCGTAATACGCGTCAGAATCACTTACGAGCGCATCGCTGTTCGGTGCTATTAGTATCTGTCAGGCGTACTAGCTCATAATGCTCAAGTGAGAGACAAAATTTACAGTTTGACTCTTTCTTTTTATTCTACTTTCTCTTGGGGTTTCCTTGTAGCTAGCGGAAGGATGTAAAACTCTAACTGCAGATTTTCTGGACGGAATTCTATTTGAGTCATGGGTACAATATCTTAAGACTTATAACTACTTCACAGTTTACTTAAAAACATGCCAAAGACAAACAAGACAAAGTAATATTTACGTAAGAGCAAGATAATAATCATTGCACGCACCCAGCGTCGCCGACGGTTTAGAAATACAAACAACGCCACAAAGGGCAACTTGTGGACTAAATTCATTAGAAGTTTCTCCAAACGTCGGATTCATGTGTCGAGTCGCCACTCACACTGCCTCGCCTTCAGTGTGTCAGTGTGGCTACGCTCTCTGGCTCGCATGAGGCGGAGTGGTAAGTATTAGACACCTTACACACTGCGACTTTTAGCAACGATGCGTTTTGAAAACGCGCTTCAGCATCGCGTCTCCCGCAATGAACAGATTTAATTTAGCATTGATATTAACGCGCGTTAGCATCAATACAGAAGCGCGACTGCATCGATGCTGACGCGCTTTAGTATCGATGCAGTCGCCAAAATTTAGTACATGATTTGACAATATCCATCTTCTGCATCGCGGCTGCATCGATTCTGAAACGCGGCTGCGTCGATGCGAACGCGAGTTAGTATCTATGCAGTCGCCTTTATACTGTACCACGGACGTAAAAAAATACGGACGTAACATTACTCTCAAAAAGTGTGAAGTATGCAAGCTACTACAATTTCGTTTGTAGTACATGCTCTACACTCACACATACACACTAGGTCCAACAACCAGCTGCCATTTCGTCCTGAGTGACAGCGCCGGTGACACGTAGTAGTGCGTTCGTTGCGTCCACGAATTATTTTGCAAAAATGCCGTCTTGTGTTGTGAAATCATGTAAAAACTACATGAGTAAACGTAAAAAGTCACATGGAATCACCTATCATACATAAGTTATTACGATTCATAATATTTGTTTTAATAATGTTTTTAAACATTGACGAGAATTCCAGACGTAAAATGCAACAGTGTTGTCACTTTATTTACGGGAAAAATTCCCTAAAAATGGGGAAATCTATATATGCACTTTTATTGTATGCAACAAACTATTTGACTCTGTATAATCATATTTCGTCAGTTTTTGGGTGCCGTTTTTCAAAAGTAAAATAAAAGATCCCATACTTCTAATATAAAAAATATTTTACATCGTTTTCAAAGGTTTCCTAAAGACAAGTGTACAAAAAGTTGACACAACATACATGATTTTAGCGCGTCTTTATAAATTATAATATGTAATTATATACGTTCTAAACATTATTATTTAGGCATGTGATACGTGATTTAAACGTGTTTTCGATTTTTAAGCGGTTTATTTTATAGATAGTAGTAGTCCCTCTAACAGATTTCGGCTACGGTGGCCAGTCACAATGACTAACCGACTGCGCGCACACACACAGGTGCACTCTCTATTCCTTTCACTCTCATAGCCCGATGTGACAGCAGCGCAGGATAACGACTTTACGTGCTTTTTCGAGGCAGCACGGGGTGGTGAAACACCGCCAACTTCCAAAACTCCGGGCTACCCTAAGAATTTCTGAACAGAAAAACTCAGGTATATATTTTTGGCCTGACTCGGGGATCGAACCCGGGACCTCTGGCGCAGGTGTCTATTTAAAGTGCGACCCTCTTATTGCTGCGCCACTGAGGCAGTTTATAGAAAGTCATGGCCTAATCACTAATAATATGATGTGTAAAAATACATTTCTTTATACGTAACATGTGTTTTATTTTCTATCACAGAGGTCATAAAAAATATGTTTGATAGGTTGTTGACCAACATAGGTTAACCGTTTATATTTCTGTCAAAAAATATAAATGCCAATTACATGATTTAACTGGGGTCGATTGGTTCCTCCAAATAGTAGGGAAATTGATGATTTATATAGCAATCCTCAAATCACTCACACAGCCTAAACGGGCGGCCATTATTATGCTTCATTCATGATTAGACGAGGATACGTCCGTATTTTTTTTACGTCCGTGTACTGTACATTATTTGTCAATGTCCAGCTTCTGCATCGTGACTACATCGATGCTAAAAGTAGCGCAAGTGTGTAAAGGTTGACATTTTGGGACTGCATCGATGCTGCATCGCGACTGCATCGCTGTCCAAAGTCGCAGTGTGCAAAGGGTCTTAATGTTGCCAAACACACACACGTTCCTATAGTATTTTTGCTGGTGCAAAGACATTATTTTCTATTGTCGCTAGATTACTCACTTATGAACATCTTCGGCACTGTAGATATTATTTGCTTATGTAACTAAATCCTAACATTTAAATATGATGTGACAGGTACCCATGCAACTAAGTTTTTAAAATATCTTGCAGCGTGCTCGGTTGCACAATTCAGTTATTTGTTCAGTTAAAGTGCGAACTTTTATTCTAAGAGAGACAAGAGGTTTAGTTTAAAAAAATGGTGCAACCTATTCTTGAAATTAACGGTACCAAACTCTGAACTTGAATGGCAACTCTAGTACAAATTACATTTAGTGCTAACGAGCGTGAGACAAAGACTGAGCTATTATAATGAGCTGGTGATATGACTCCAGTTTCTGAGAATTATTTTCACTGTGTACTTACGAGTATTAATTCAATTGCATTTTCATCATGAGAAGGCGTTGTGTATAATTAGTATTTATATTAGAAGTAGAGTCTTTCCTTTACAATAGTAATCATTAACTTGAAAATTTTTAAGGAATTCCAATAAATATGTGCATAAAAGATGTCAAACCTACAAGGCTTAGAAAAGTTTCCTAGAAATAAGAAATTTAGAAAAAGTATTCGGGTGGATAAATCTTTCGGCTTGCAAAATTCAACAGGCTTAGCTATGTGTCCACAGCCGAGTGGTATAGGCATGCGCCCAGATAGCGTAAGACACAAGGTTCGATTCCTTGTCTGACACAAATTTTACACACTTTGCTTATTTTTCATCGTTTTTAAAATTACTTAGCTTCATTTTAGGAATTTTTAATACAGAGTCCACAAATTATCTTTCACTTTTTAGAATCATGCCGGGGACATACTGTCGCACGTTCACGCAGTGTGTCCTCACCTTTATAGCCTGTCAGGGTGTCGAGACCGCAAATGTCTTTGACACGAAGACCACTATCTGCTTAAGGCCCGATTTGCCAATTTTGCAAGATAAGGAATATTCATCGAATATACTACAAGACGCCTGATTTGAAAACGTCAACTATTTTTCAGTAATCATTTGTGTAAACGTCATTTAAAAAATCGGTCTCTTTTATAATTATTCAGTCGGATAAGTCTTATTTGACCTTGGTAAAATCGACCTTAAGACAGCTTTTATTGATAACAGCGATTGCCGGGGACTTTGTCAACGGTAACACCAAAAAACACCATTATCTGTTTGTGTTAAAATAGTTATTGTAAATTGTCATTGTTGAATCTGGTTTCATTGTTTTTGAAGACCAAATACCCATATCCTTAACCAAAACCATTTCATAGTAAGTATGGACCAATACACGGTTACTGTAGAACATAATACTTTTATCTAACAAAAGATGTATAGTTACGACAAAAGTTTTATTTTTATAGGATACCTAAACAGCTCTTAAATACGTTTGAATTTTAGGCCAAACGTTCGGAAAAGTAACTGTAAAAGTTGATGCCGGTCTCGGTCGATCATTTCAGGAACGAAAACAGGTTCATTAGGCTATAAAGTCTAGCTCGTTGGTGCATCCGATACCTAAACTAAACTTCAGCACTAATAAAAATATATTTAAAAATTTCTTGGAGTTACAGTTTCATTATTAAAATTATTATAACTGTTCAAGTAGTACTTGATATTTACTAGTATTTGATATTTTGCACTTGCTACTCTTCTTAAATGCTTATTGAGACATCGTGTACTTATTGGAAAGCCTTGCAACATTTTTAACTGACAAAAAGAAGGAGGTTCACAGATCGACCTGTATATTTGTATGTATGTATGTATGTTTGTTTACGAATATCTTGCGTTCGCCTGGACCGATTTGGATGCGGTTTTCACTTAAGTATTTGTTACACTAAAGAGTAGATTTAGTAACTATTTAAATTCAATCAAGTATATTGTGACAATAGTTAATAACGACTAAAAGATTTAAGAAAAAAATCCAGATGGGTTCACATTGAATTCCATTTTTGCAATAATATGATTTTATAATCGATGAGTCAGGGTTTAAAATTGATCATGATTCTGTTTTACAAATACAACTCCAATAAACGTCAATAGTAGCACTTTGAACCGTTCATTGTAGGTTCAAAGAAAAAATTGTTACAATAAACCAACAATTTGTAGATAAATCATCCCACTTTATTACTTTCATCATTACAATTAAAATTTACTTATTTCTTACGCGTATTTGAGTAGAATGAACTTTTTACAGCATTAACATTAGGGACAGATCAAATATTACTTTATCTTTTGTCACAGCTTTCGTAAGCACAGGGCAGTGCCAGCAGGCAGGTGCAAATGATTGTTGCGATCACACTTTAAGGTTTTCTGCGCTAATTTATTTATATATTTTAATTATTTCTACAAAAATCACAGCTTTTAAAAATATAGTTTTACGTGTTTCTTGAATGTTAATCATATAGCATGTACGAGTAGAGGCAACTCACACGTGACCGCCAACCCGCCCATGCTCCATCCCGCCCAGCGCTTTATTGAAATAGCTTAGTGTGAACAGACGCGTCGATAGAACTTTTTGTTGCGTCCAGCGCCCAACTCGATATAGCGTTGTGATACTCGTCAGAAAGCCTTTATCTAACAAAGCTGAAAATGCTATTTATTTGCTGCTGCAGTTGATGACAAAGTTTGGTTACTAAAATTTAATATGTGTATAGTACGCCATAGCTGAACATCAAATCGACCTTTGTTATAAATAGTTATACAAGTGTTATTGCAGGTCAGCACAGAGCAGCGTTACATTTAGTGCGCCTACACATTAGAGCGACAGCAGCAGATGCCCACACATAAAAAGCACTGCTGCCATTTATGTATGAAATAATCAGCAGCGCGACTGTTGCGCGGCCGTTGCGCTGCTAAAGTCGCCTAAATGTAAAAGCGCTCTTAGATCCCTTACACACTGCGACTTTTAGCATCGATGCTGAAGCTTAATTTAAAACGCGCTTTAGACACGCAATAAACATATTTAATAAAGCATCGATGCAGTCGCGTTAGTATTGATGAAGTCGTTACTAAAATACAGAACATAATTTGATAATTTCCAGCTTCTGCATCGCGACTACATCGACGCTATCGCGCTTCATCATCGCGATTGCATCGATGCTAAAAGTGGCGCAGTGTATAAAGGTTGACATTTTGCGACTGCATCGATACTGCATCGCTGCTAAAAGTCGCAGTGTGTAAAGTGTCTTACGTCTCAGGCTACAGTTTTCTTTTACCCGATCAAAACAAAAATACTTCTGAAAATCTAGGCCGACCTTGGATCTGAGCTAGGCGATTCCAACAATGTGTTACGCATTGACCTCCTTCTGTCAGTCGGCTAATGTGATTGTCCACTGTTATCGGCTGTTGATGCCAGCGCTAGGGGCCCTGCTGTATGTTGTCTGTGTCTGTATTTTTACTTCACGCAACAACAACGCGAAAAACAACAATACCGAATATTACCTTAAACATAAAATTGCGTTACAAAATTTATGCTATAAACTAAGGCAAAATGTAACAAAATCTATCTAAAAATATAAATCAATGAAGTTAAAAAGTAAATATAAATGAAATGTTTGAAATTGAATTTATTTATATAAAAACCTCGACCAGAAAGGTTATATACACAGGTAGGTTGAAACAGGAATGGAACCATAAACGAACGTCAAGAAAAAAAATTAATCAATTACGTAAACTGATTTAATTTTTAAATGTAATTGTACCAAAGAAACCTATTTGTTGCGTATTTCTTTAAATAAAAACCTTGAAATAATATTAAAATAACAATCATATACGTGATAATATCATTTATTCCTATTCAGTTCATATCTCCACTTAAATGAATTAATTGATTTGTGTACACATGTTTTAGAATTATCGTCCTGCACCACTTTAATAGATGATTCGAAATGGTGCAAATTTTTTTACAGTAATTGGTTATGTGTATTAATAAATAAATGAAATGAAATTTACCGTTACTAAAATGGTTTTGCTTTTTCGAAGTAATCGCAAACTATTTTTGATGTGTGTATTTTTTAATTAGTTTCCGATATTTCGGCACTACTGCATTTAAGACATCGTTATTACTCGTACAATAGTTTAAATTCTTAAAGAGGAAGTGACAATAGTATTTGCTTTTATAGTGTTCGAAAATATTGACGTAGAGTCGCATCCCAGATGTTCCGAGCACCATTCAGCGGTATTGGCCGTTCGGCGCGTACCACGCACCCTAACACCACACGGTATTACCTGTTCGACTATATTCAATATAACAGGCACATATTTAAGGCGAGGTATTCAATTTTTACGCATATTGTAAGTTGAGGTCGTTGTTTACATACGCGAGAGTAATATTATTTTGTTGATTGACGAAGTTGCCGTAGTAGCCTAATATCGCATTTAATTTATTTGTGCCCATACAAATTCCTTTGAAAAAAAATACGAGTTACTACTGACTTATTGCATGAATTCGATGAAACACGCTCGAAATTGGACGACTTGACAGACATGAACATGAAACGTGACTTTCTCTCATGTAGGTTCTGTCTATTTGGTTCGAGCCCTGGAGTCTATTGAGTTATTCTAAAATTCTTCTATGTTTATCTGTCAGTAGTATCATTCAAAAAAAATCACAGAAAATGCATTAGTCTGTCCTCTATTTTCGATCGCCGTGCAGTGTTCACAATAACGAAATTAGCAAAATTGGCAGAAATGGAACACGATCGATGCACTGGCCACCGCACAGTGGTTCGCAGTGAGAAGTATTATGTAACCTGCGACAGATTGCAATAAATAAATATTTTGAACATTGGACACCAATCACAAACATTGCTCTGATCCCAATGTAAGTAGCCAATGCACTTGTGTTATGGAAATCAGACACAACGGTGGTACCACAATACCCAGACCAGAGACAATATAGAAAATTTTGATTTCTTTATTGACCCGACCGGGAATCGAACCTGAGACCTCGGAGCGGCGACGCCTTGAAACTAGCGTGCTTAGTCACTACACCACGGAGGTCGTCAATCACTGTAAAGTCACTGCAAAACCGAGTATATTATTTACCAGCGCTATCAACACTCAATCTGCTCGAACACTCATGACAGTTTTTATATTCCGGCCTCGCCGCACATGGATTCGCTACGTTCTACCACAAGTTACGTAATCAACCTATGAGGCCCGATTGGCCCGGACAAATGCCGTTTGTCTGGCATATGATGGAAATATCCGGACAAACGAGCGGTAACTGGACAGCGCCACTCGCTGAAGCAGGCCAATCATCTGCACCGTACGCACGGAATTAAAATGAATTCCGATAACTTTACGATTTTTAAGTGACTACATTTACATGATTTCTTTTTCTAAGAGTTATGTAATTTGGTTTGGATTTGATAATTCAATATTGCTACTCACAATTTCCCACGTGTATTACGGGGTGTTTTACTTTTTAAATCTATTTATTGAGATAAATTTACCAAAAATTTAACAAGAACTTTTAAGCTAAACTGCAGTTGCCAATATCCGGAATTCCCATCGAACGATTTGAATTATATCAAAGGTTATCCTAATTAATCGAGTACTTGAGTATCGACGGAATGCTCAAGCGGCGAGACATTCGATCCGTTAATTAACGTTTGCGTGTGTCCTCGGTTAGGAGTACTCAGATGTAGCCGTTTGGTTGCTTATCAAACACGAATGCGTTATCTACTTAAACAGGGTCTTATGCACCGAGGTATGGGAAAAACGTTATATTTCTAGTTATTAATTAGTTAACAGGTTATAACTGAGTAGCGATCAATTATATCACTACGAAAAATATATTAGGTCTGATAAATTATAAAAAATATTTCATTATGTAAAATAATTGTAAACCACCCGAATACATGATACTTAGTTCTTAGTTTGTACACAGTATTGACAATACAATTATAATTATGATTATTATGATAGTTACCTAAGTATCTAGTATGTTTACATACGACCAGAACACGCTTCTTCATGTAAAACATAATCACACCACCTACGTAAGAGATGTGTGAAACCTTTTTTGAATAATCCCTGCGGATGGGAGCAGCTTTATTCTTGAGGCGGGTATTATTTTTCTTTGTCAGGCTATTAGCGTCCTATTCCAGGCGCCTCCTCTAGACATCTGGGAAATTGGATCATTTCCTAAAATAATAATGACATTAATAAAGAGAAAATTAACTTTTACATAATTTTATTTGACTAGGCTAACACATATTTTGGGTTTTTGTATGTGTTTTTGTTGTGTATACTACCATCAAGGTAGTTAACTTAATATTTTAAAAAGCTTGGTATAACAACGCTTATTATGCCATACTACCGACGCATGCTTCAAAGCTATCTTCTATCTAGACTTTTGTTCAAATACGTATCTTTGTTCAAATACGTATCTTTACTCGTGTGTAAGAGTCAAAAGTTGCAGGTATCATAACTAGAAGAAGTTATAAGCGTGACACCGCACTCTGCCATTTCAGCAATTAGTGTTGTGAAGAGTATCGCTAGACTCGACTACTCAGGATTGATTAGAATTTTGTTAGTCCGGGTTCGTTCTGGTTTTACTAGAAAGTAGACGGATCTTTGTGAATTTATTGGTGCACCTTATATCTAATGTTCTTTTCTCATTTTAGTAACATTTTTTAACAACTTAAAAGCAAGAAAGTAGCGTCGAGGTGCTCGCAGCGCTGTGGTGGCAGCACGCTTTGGTGCAACCTGCGGCACGCCCGTGTTTTGATGGTTGACTATTCCGACCATTTAAGTGATGTATGTCACGAGCATCTCCATACTTCGGAAGGAAGGCTAATATCGATTGATATTAGTCGTAAAGCCTAGGCCTTATGGCTTGACAACATCTGACAGCAAGGTTTTGTCGCTTGCCATGCAAACACTCCCCCAACAATCCGCAACAGCCCGCGAGGTGGAGTATGGCAAAAACTACCTCATACTTGCGGTAAGGCCTTTGTCCAGTAGTGGGAAGTTACAGGTTAACTTTACTTTTTTTTGTTAAGGTCGATGATTTTCAACAAACTCATCTCATCGCGTCACAAGAGCCAACTGTTGTTTACACAGGGTGCAAAAGCAGATGCTGCTTTAATCTAAGTTTGTTTCTTTTATGTGGGACCAGTAATTGAATATTATATGACGCCGTTCGGCCAACTTGCGGGCCAAACTTCTCTACAATATTAACTGGCCGCGCTTCGCCGCTTTTTCGCTTAGCGCTGCGGTCGCCGTGTTTAGACGGGCCTTTGAAAAGTTTTGCTCATCTTTTTTTTGGTTATCCTTTACAGCAAGTGAATAAAATAAAACGTTGCCCGTCCGTTCAAAGTTCATTGACCTTATGGATGTTTTTTTTCTTGTTTGTATCTTGTATGTGATCACCAAGGTACTTTGCTAAGCGCCAATTGTGTGATTAAAATAAATTCAAGAAATGTTTAAATGTGTAGCAGTTTAATATTTTAAATTCTGCGTGTTTTGAAGAAAAACTAGCCCACTCAATGGTCATTAAAGAAGCCTTTTTGACTTTTAGTTAAGGTAGTTTTACTTCAAATTACGCACTATCGTAAATATTCACCCGCTGGTAACGACATTTAATCAATTAGTTCAGTTATCATGTTGATCACGAAACCGGGCCTTAGTTACACTAATTACAACTTAGTACCACTTGTTACAGTCCAGAGTAAGATAATATCTTCTAATTAGTTTTAAAACTTTAAGGTAGGTATCTTGATAAATAAAAAAACGTCTCTAAAGGCGTGTATAAAGGTTTGGCAAAGAGTGTCATGACAGTGACAAAAATTTAATGAAATTTGCCGATTCTTTGACGGGATATCCAGTAAAAAGCTCGTCAACGGGTCGCAGAACGATGACACGTGCGACTAACCCGACGTGGCCAATTTCGATTTGCGTTGAGGAGACTCTACACTAGAGTGATGTTACGTTCTCAATTCTCATAAATTTACTGCGAGACCAAATCATTTTATGAAATTTATTAACTTTTTTTTTTAATAGACATTATTAACCCATCCGGCTTGGTATGACTTCTCCTTATTCTCTTTTTATCTGGTATTGTTCTTCAAACATATTTAAGTGCCCGATTATGTCTTCTATCTATTGTTGTGTATTAATGTGTACGGTACGCTCTATAAGTGAAGACTGCATATTTATATGTTTTGTATCTCCCGATAACATTATACATGTATGATATTTCTGTTTGTTTTCCAACAAATAAAAATAAATAAATTAAATAAAATGGTACAATACAGACAAATATTCACTGTCTTTGGTAAAATTTACTTAGTAAAGTCACACTCAGCGCTAGCTTGTTCAAAAATTAATGTCTAGTATAACACATTTGAGAAATTAGTTTAAAGAAATAAAATAAATAGTTGACTCAGAAGTTAAAAGCTGCAGTTTATACTCGGATACATCGTCGAACATTCGCAAGAACATTGCACTACATGGAAATACTTTAGATAACTGAGCATTACGTATTGTTCCATTCTTTTAAACCTTTCTATTCGGACACAATTTTCAGCGAGAAACGAGCACGAATGGTTTCCAAAATCCGCAGTAGCACGTTGTAGCTTTTTCTATCCTATGCGACTGATATTTTACCGCTATAAATAGATAGGTATTCATACTAATATTATAAAGCTAAAGAGTTTGTTTGTTAGAACGCGTTTATCTAAGGAACTACTAGACCGATTTTAAAAATATTTTTGTATTGGATTGCTTATTTATTGAGGAAGGATTTAGGTTATAAAAATCACGCTACGACGGGAGAGGGGAAGGGAGAGAGCAAACTCATTACGCGCGGACGAATTTGCGGGGGACCGCTAGTATTAAATTAAAAGTTCGTTACATTAAAGTTGTTGTTAAGAAGCAATGAAAAGAATCTGCTGCCAAAAATTCTTCCGTAAAGCATTTAAGAAAACTAACTCATTTGGTTTTTTACGTCAATGCAGACATTAAATTCTTACAGTTTCTATTTTCAGCAATGAAACATTTTGCATATGCTCGGAATTGCAAAAGAATAACCCCTTCACGACCTCGAATTTAATAAAGCCAACAATATGAACGCGCGGAATCCTTCTGTAGTTTTTGCTTGTCAAGATTACGAGTGTCAACCCCTTGAAATATACATTTCGGTTTTTCTTTTACGACCTGAAACCGAATTAACCTCAGCTCGAGATGTATCTACATCTCATATCATATCAGAGTTTTGTCGCAAAATAGGATTTTCTACAACCTATGCCGTATCTTATAAAATGTTTGTTAACTTATTTATATAGATATTGGACTTATTTTAGTTAGCTGGCCCAATAATTTATATACTTCATTATCTTAATGCTGCGTTAACTTAAGGTTAACTATCTAAATTCCAATGAATTTTTAACCCTAAAATTTTCAAAGTCAGAATAAACAGGCTTTTTTGCTCCATCGTCATCTCTGGCTCCACTGGTCTAGTCTGGAGATAAGAGCAAACCCATTTCAAATTAAAAAAAAATCTCTTCTTAGAGATGTTATTTATACGATATTGATACGATTTTTAGATACATTATATTTTTAAGAAAGAAATACATTATATTTTATTTTAGTAATACGGTTGGCAGGTCGATAACATACACATCTGTTGATACATTATAGTTCCAATGATAGAAATCAAGTCTTATCTTACTACATATTTAATTACCCAACTGTACAGGAGCTCTATTTTTGAATCACTCGCTAGGATATGGCGTGTGATTTTCGTTCGAAACCAAACTAAATTTCAAAGAAAACCGAGCAAAATATATACGTAAATACTAACAAAATTGAGTATTTTTTTTTTTACTCCTGTGTGGAATTAAACTGTTTTTCATTCGATAGGTAATAGGACATAAATAAATGAATATCACACGCCATTTTGGCGCGAGTGATTCAAAAATAGAGCTCCAGTATTGTCACCAAACTGGTATGCACAGATACCATTCATATCACTCACAATAAGTGATATTCGTATTAAACTGTGCGGGTGGAACACGCACGGAATGCGACACGTTCACAGTGCCACTGTCCTATTTGAAAATATCAGCCCTTAACTCGTTATCAAGTGGTGTCACAATCGGCATTTGTGATTTTTGAATGCCGCACTCCTGTGGCATTCAAAAATCGGTATCATTTAAAAATGTGACAAAATAGTATCATTTAAAAAAATATGTGCTTGAAGTTTTTGTTGAACTAGTAAGAGACATACATGTCAATTATCCTTAGTGGTTATCAAAATATACATTCAACAGCTTCATTGTGTTAGGTGCATTAAATTGATCGATACAACATTTGTGTTAAACTATATATTTTTGCACTTAGTTTGTCATGCACCTATGTGCGTTAAAATGTCTTCAAACCTTAATATTGAGCTAATAAGTCTCAACAAATACGTCCAAACAAAGTCCGTTTAAACAAAAGTATTCAGGTTGATGACACAGCTCCGTGCAAGCCTTAGCGTTCCTGTTGAGCATTTGGGTTTTAAAGTTTCATCTCAAGAACAACAGGCACACGGTACCGCTCGTATTCAAAGAGACTGGGGAAAGAGAAAGAATAGAATGTCCTATAATTGACGACCTCCGTGGTGTTATGGCTAAGCACGCCGGGTTTCAAGGCATCGCCGCTCCGAGGTCGATTCCCGTCTCGGGTCTGGTCGTTGTGGTACCACCGTTGTATCTGATTTCCATAACACAAGTGCATTAGCTACTTACTTTGGGATCAGAGCAATGTATATGGTTGGTGTATAATATTCATTTAATATGTAATTAACAGAATAATACTTATCCATACTAAGCAAGTTAGTAAAATGTTATACTTCGTAGCAGACACGGATTGACATGGTAACGATTTACAGTCTTTTTGTTAACATACTTGCCTAACTCGTTATCAATGGCTGCATGTTGTCAATACCTGCATAGTAAAATAACCTTTATATTACTAATACATAAACTTTAATAACGTCCGTTACGTTATCTATGAACCATGGTTTTCGACCTGAATGCAAGTGGTAAAAGATTTTCTGGCAGATAATGATAATGTTATGAGGAAAAACAAAGAGTCAGTATTGGTTTTCGACTAAACGTCAAAAGATGACAGTTAAAAATAGTGATTGGTAAATTTCCACCGCCACATTAAATGCACAGACATTTGGTGATACGCATAAATAATATCTTTCGGAAATGTTAATAATTTTGCTAAGTAAATGTTTCATTTACGTTTTTTCCGTGAACCGCGCAAGGTAATCCGCGCATTGTCTCGCCTCGTAAATCATCCTCTATGTGGTAAGTGTTGCTCTTTATAATTTATTACTCCATCGGAAATTAATTATTTGGACGTCCCGACGGCTGGCAACTTTCACTTTCCCATCTTAATGGTTCTTGTGACTAATTTTTAAAGTTACACAGCCAAGGTTTACCTTAAATTAAAATCAAAGACAATTTGTCAAGAGTTCCAAAAAGAACCATTTATAAATGTGATTCTTATTCCATTGTATACAATTTTAGAGTAGTATTGCAATGTTGTGTGACAATAGATTCAATTATTCACTTGTAGTTTTTCATATTATAGTATTCATTTGGTCAAACCAATTTAGTTTTGAATACAAAATTAGATAATGGTTCAAAGCAGTTATCGCAATATGCTATATACATAGAATATATATTTGACAGTTTATGCGAGCGATTACTTACAGAAGATAGCAGCTAACTAAGCACTTACATACAGTTTCTACAGCAAGATAAAGTTATCTTTAGCATTCTCTTATGCTTGAGATCTTGCTTAGGATCTTTTTTAACGTTACTCTTCATTATGGCAGGTTAGAAAATAAGCTGGAATAAATAATTGAAAGTGTCTGGAAATGTTGAGCGTGCCGAAATCCAAAGCAACACACATGCTAAAACATTGTTTCCTGAGGTAAAATAAACCTCGACAACTGACTGCGTTTTCAAGAGCGCAAATCTGCATATAACAGCTTATGTCTGGATATGATATCATTTCCTTAATAAGATAAGTAACGTTACGAACTCGTAATAGGTAGTTGTTCGAATTTTGCAGTTCCTTATTTTCGAAAACTGTGCCGCGAGATTAGAATATGATTTAACTAGTAAGGGAAAAAAATGTCTACCTTAAATTCGCAATTTCTATGATGAAGTAGACAAACGTTAAACCAGAAGTATAACAATGCACTCCGACGGACTAAATCTTGGGTCCAATCTGTGATTGTGGAGGTCATACTCGTTGACTGCGTCCCGTAATTGTGCCGCATCGTCGTAAAATATTTAATCGGCCATACACGACTTTATTTGCGGCACTTACCGAAACAGCCGAGGTACTCGCCTCTGTTCAGCCGATGTGTCGTTAATGCGGCGGTCATGTCCAACTTTCGGGTGCACTTGATAGTCAATAAAACTGCCTCCGTTCGGCACTGTTATGCGAATCTGATACTCTTATAAAGGCAACGAATTCCATTCAACGAGCAATATTATAAAAGGATTTCATTTCACAGAATTGGTATTGCGTAGTTAACGACAGGATTCGGCGATACACAACGTATAATAAGGATATTATGTTTAACCGATAACAGAGCTAACAAGATTGTTTGACCGTATTTTTGTTGTATTTTTGTACATAAACGCGATTCTATTTTGCAAATACAAGTTGAATGACCATAATCGGTCGCATCGTTATGATTTGTGGCTTCGATTCTGCTCGACAAGACGCCATGAATAATGCATTGATACCGACCACAATGCACTAGATTTCTTTTTGCGAATCCTAGGAAACGGAGCGCAACGGATTCTGTATGAGGCATAACATTTGTTTTGCGTGATAGATGTAAGCAATAAAAATATAGAAATTGCACTAATATTAGAGCAGGTGAATTATTTTGCAACAATTCGATGAATAACCATCCAATTGTGTGTAAAGAAAATAGTTATCGTCTTGTCTCTAAAATAAGTTTTCAGAAAATATTAACTTCACAGTAAAATTATGATGACTGGTTTTTAACCAATTTTAAAAAGGACTATGTATTGTGTGTATAAGATTTTTTTTCTCTTACTTGACTGATTTGTCAGTTTAAAATAATGCTTTTTGTTAATATTTACTGACTTTTAACCTATTAATAAGTATTATAAATGTGAAATTATGTGAGGACGTTTGTTTGTTAACCCTACCCTTCAAGCTTCAACTGAGTTTTGATAAATCTTTACAATAATATAACTTAGGTATACATTAAAGTAGCGCATAACAATGATTATTTTGTGTGATTCGATATTAAAGCGGGTGAAACCGCAGGCAAATGCTAGTATTGAAAATTAATATTACATTTCACTTAATGCAATGCAATTAATAAATTAAGCAGACAACACAACTAGTACGAGTACTGTTACATTCTGTACCTAAACATACAAACATCAGGTTATTATGTTGACAAGTGTGTATTAACAGGCTTAATTAGTTACTTATGACAACTAAGATGAATCACTTGGAAGCCTGCAGGTAGCCGTAAACAATTTTAGTTGTTATAGCAGATGATCTCGATGATTTAATGGGGATTACTCGCCCCATTTCTCATCAGATGATCCTGTTTGATTGGACTGTCGAAATGGCAACTTCTCTAATCACAGAAGTTGCATCGTCAATCTGTGTTGACCAACTTCATTGGTAATAGGTATACAGCTTTGTATAAACTTTGACCAAAAACTGTTCTTGAATTAAATTTTTAAACACTGGTTAGTAACTGTTATAATTTGAGGGACTAGCGACGAGAAATCACTTTAGTTTAAAATCGCATAGGTTTTTTTTTGCAGCGATATATTCAAAACTAGCGGACCTAGCGAAATTCTCCTTCCTTCTCCTGGTTTTAAGCTACCTCCCCACCTTTTCGCCCCGGTCCCGTCTTACCCCAACCCCGTAATTTTAAAAGTTAAACGGTCCCAGCCAACATTATTTCGCCCCGGCCCCGTACCGCACTAGTCCCAGCCCCATCAACAGCATAGTAGCATAAATGGTAGAGCGTTTGGCCCGGTTAGCCAAGAAGTTGCTGGTTTGAGTCCCGCCCGTGCGCAACTTTTGATTTGTTATTTCATCTGTATGAATATAAAATTTAACACTGTGAGTATTACAAACTTTCTAACCCATCAAACTGTCCTTTGCCTGGTTCTAAGCTACCTCCCAAACAATTTTTAGCCAAATGGTTCAGCCGTTCTTGAATTATAAATAGTGTAACTATTTCGACTTTCTTTTATAATAGATGTAGAGTAATTAAAGGTTGTTTGTCTTCACACAGCTGTAGTTGGTCGTTCGCCCGCGGACCCATATTTACAAACAGCCAGTTATTTTTACGAGAGCCCGCGACTCCGAGCTAAGCCTCGCCTTATGACGTCACCGTAGAATTATTGTACCGTCTGCTCCCAGCTTGAGAATGAATAATAAATTCACCATTTTCTTATTGCTTTACGAACTCGACTGAAGACGCTTGGTTGCCAGTAAATTAAATTTGTTTCCTTTGCTTCAGCTGAGGATCAGGATTGCTTTATCAAATCCATTCATATTTAAACCTATATTGGTTGTACCCCATTATTTCGACTGGTGCAAAAAAGTCCTTGGTAAGCCTATTTGCATAAATAAGTGACTTTTTATGTTGTTTTCATTCGACTTGGGCAACCCTGCAAGTTAGTGATTGCTATTTAGATTATACAGCAAGTTAATCTTACAATTAGTAAAGGATACCTTGATATGGGTTCAGTATTTACTTATCTAATTAATATAAACACTCTTGAATTTTTCCTTGAAAAAAAATCTATTCATGTATCAAGTCTGTAACCATTATCGTCATGCATTACTATTTAGGGTTCCTCTGTTGTAGATTAAGGTACCCGTCCAAATACCATGACTTAGCATGAAGGCGGAACGCGTCCGACGCGGCATTCCTCAGGATGGCATCCGTCATAGCGGGCGGCTTTGTCGGAATATCCTGACGGACGACCGTTCGCGTATGCGTCCAGAACGTAACTCAGGCGTGTGTGGCAGGATATGCTTGTAATGTTTTAAACTTTCATGGTCACTAACATTAGAATAGTTAGATACGGGATTGCTACCATGTACCTTATTATTTATGAGTTTCCGATATTTCGGCACTGTTGCAAGCGCCATGATCACGGAGTTACTCTAGCACTTCTAAGAACACTCGCGGAGCCATAAATATCAGGTCTAGGCTTTATCCTCACACACAATGGGATAATATCGGCATCACGACACTTCACTAGGAAATTAATGGACTCCTTTAAACATTCACACTTTTTACGCAAGCGTAACTCCGTGATCATGGCGCTTGCAACAGTGCCGAAATATCGGAAACTCATAAATAATAAGGTACATGGTAGCAATCCCGTATCTAACTATTCAGGATATGCTTGACTAGCAACCTTGTTTAAATTCATCATATCTCAATGTTATAAAGAAATTGGTAAGGTATCAAGGCCTCCGTGGTGGGTAGGCTGGCACGCCAGTTTGCATAGAGCGGAATCTTGGATGGTTTGATCTTTGGTCTCAGGTCTGGATCATCATCATCATTTTCACCCAAAGGCCGTCCACTGCTGAACATAGGCCTCCTCCACGGTTTTCCACAACGACTGGATGAGAGTGGTCTGCATTCAGTGTGATCCTGCAATCTTTGCAAGGTTGTCTGTCCATCTTTTCGGTGGACGCATTACGTTGGTCTTTAATGAAAGGGTCTCCGATCTGAAACTTTTCTGCCCCAGTGGCCATCAGTTCTTTTTGCTATGTGCCCTGCCCATTGCCACTTGAGCTTACTGATTCTTTGAGCAGGTCTGCATGATTAGTCTCACCTGTTGTATCTGGTTTATGTTTTTATTACCTACTTTTGAATTAGAGCAGCGTGTGTTATGATATCCAGTATTTATGATTACTTTTACCCGTTCGTTGTTCGCCTTATCTTGAAAGTAGGCACTCCGCACTCCATAACACTGTAAAAATCACCAGTTTGTTAAGCCTACTTAGCGATGGGAATATCTATAAATCGATAAGCTTCGGGCTCTCAAGTAAAAAAAATATTCTATCCGCTCTGAATAACAAGGAAAAAGAGTATCAAAACAAGCATTGTTAAACTGTTGTTGTCAATAATACGAGAACATTGCGCTCGCTAATCGACTTACATACTTACGAGGGAGGAAAACAAATTGAGTACAAGTTAGGCCCGTCCTCCGAGCTGCGGAGTTATGTATAACGGTTTATTAAAACTGAGGCCACGGAACTTTGAAGACCCAGAAGTTTTAATAAAAGTATGTACGTATCAAAATTACACTTTATAGAATTTTCTTTATAGACTTTTGTGAGAAGATTGATATGCAGTGATGGGCGTTAAGACCCTCCTGATGGTGTTCGTAGCGCAGTGGTATCAGCGCTTTGGTAGTGATACCGAAGTGAAGCGACCTACGGCGCGGTCGTGTTTGGATGGGTGACCATTTCGACCATATAAGTGACGTACATCACGAGCATCTCCGTGCTTCGGAAAGCACGTTAAGCCGATGGTCCCGGCTAATATCGGTTGATATTAGTCGTGAAGCCTAGTTAGAAGTCTTATGGACGGCTTGACAACATCTGACAGCAGGGTTAGTCGTTTGCCTTGCAAACACCCCTCCACCAACCCGCACTGAGCCCGCGTGGTGAAGTATGGCTCAAACTACCTCATAGTTGAGGTCTAACCTTTGCCAGCAGTGGGATGTTGCAGGCTAACTTTACTTTATTGGCGTTGGGAGCGATATAAATAATATGACTGACTGCGATCAAAATCGTGTTTATTACAATGCAATTCCTTATATACTAAAGGAAGAAGTGAGAGTGCGAAGTAATAGGTATTATACATACGTGAGGCATACAATACAGATATATATCTTTGACGACCGGTTCCGGGAGGTTCCGGGTTCGATTCCCGGTCGGGCGATGTAGAAAACAATCTTCTCTATATTGCCTCGGGTCTGGGTGTTGTGGTACCACCGTTGCGTAATAACACAAGTGTGGCTACTTACTTTGGGATCAGAGCAAGGTATGTGATTGGTGTCCAATTTATTTAAAAAGTGTTAGAAGTAGCACTAACTGTTAGTAGTTATATGTAGATTATGCGAAATAAAATGTTGTTACAGACTTATATTTGTTCTCCTTGGTCAATATTGCGACACGCTTTTGTTGAAATAGATGTGACATAGCTATTGTTTGACAAGAATGTAGTAGTGCAGGCAGTAGAGTCGGGACCGGGCTTTAACATAACTTGATCGTGATCGAAATTCGGAAGGTGAAGTAATATAAGCCCTTACCAGCATTTAATTTTGATAGCGCTAAAAAATTTGTGCTCGGGGGCACTAACGCAGACTCAGAGTGACAGTGCGCTATGTCACTTGTAAGCGCTTTTAGCTCTTACCGGGCATCATAACCCGAATCGCTTTCAGTTACGTTATAGCCCTGCCGATTTGTTTATTTTGCGACCTCCTCCGCTTCCGCAATCAGTATTGTTGTTTGGATGCAGCCGTACGAATATCTGGAAAGACAGTCACTGAGGTGGATGGGAGCAATTCATGTTTAGCTACTGTGGACTTGTGTACCTTTTGAATTCAGTATTTAAGCTTAAGTTTACGAGGTATTTGGCCTCTTGTATCCTGAAATGATAACATCCTTTATTTTTTGTCAACAGCTGGTTTGGTTTTGACATCAAATTGTATTTTAAACGCTTTCGTGAAACCTCATAGATAAATCAACTGCCCACGTGTCAAAAACCTTCATACCTATTTACATGTGAAAAAAAATGAATACCGCATATAATAAGAAGTAATAGTCCATAAGTAGGTCTTCCGCGCTTAGTTCGAATATGTTTTGTAAAGCTGACGGCAAACATTCGATTCCCGATTACAGCACAGCAGGGACCGCCGCGCTAATCGAAAACCCTTCATGCATATCAACATCTCATGCATACGTTTTTACGTCTGTCAACATTACTCATTGTGATTCGCAATCAAAACTGATGGTTTCATCGCATTTCGATGAAGCGCGTAACAGCGCACATGCATATTGTGAAAGCTATCAAACTGGATGAAGGGAAGAGCATACAGAACAAAATGTAGAATATCTAGTCTCACTAATCTAATCTTCTAATAGTGAGACCGTCAAAATACTCATGTCACGTTTAATTTGATAAACGTTTTTATTTTGGATTCCTGTTATTAGGTTAATTCGACAATCATCTGAGTGGAAGATAGGTTCCACTTTATATTTTGAGAGATTGAGAATTTATTTTTCCGAGAAAAGTTATCTAACTGAATTATGAAATAAAATGAAATTCAGCTTGAATGTTATTTACTAGGTACTAGAAACTCAAACAAGCGTTAAATAATCGCTTTCAAGTAGTGACAAAGATTGTACCTCCCCAAGAGTTAAATACGTTGAAGTCCGTTGAATTTGAATTTATTCAAATAGTTTTGCGCAAATTTGGTTGCAGCGAAAACGTTTATTCTAGGGAGCTAGTTTCAAATGAGCGAAGCAGTTAGTTTCGGACCAGCTAGGTACAGTTGCCAGCATGTCAGACTGAAAAAAAAAACGAATTAAAAAAAGGAGTGAAACAATTTAATGTTAATGTATGTGATATTTTTAGAATTTGATAATATTTGAGAATGTTGATCTATTAAGGGTTCTTCAAACACATGTGCAAATTTTCATAAGTGTATATGTTTGTATATTTGTATGTTTGTCCACGAACTTCTCGGAAAGGAGAAGTCATAGCAAAATGATTTTTTTCAATTAGATATATTTCATCTTAGGGTACAGAGTAAGTTTCATCAAAATCGATCTAGCAGTTTCTGAGATATGGATAAATAACAATGGACAAGGACATGCAGCAAAAGTCATGAAAAAAAAGATAAATTTAACCACCTTCAAAAACTGACTAAAAACTTAAAATAACGCATTTGCCCTCTACTTAGGAGAATCAAATTCCTTTGGAGTCGATGCATGATGTCATGCTTTGCTTACCTGTTGTAATAGGTAAGCAAAGCATGACATCATTAAGCTCATCGTTTAAGCTTCTAGTCAGTTTTTTGATGAAAAATAACCCTTATAATATTGAAAACGATCCGAACGGCTTAGTATGACATACGGTTCAACATCAAAGTTGAGTTGACAGTTAGCCTGAAAATATCAAGGTACTTATAAAAATAATTACACTTTCTGCGTATTATGATTTTAATTAAACTAATTTTCGTACACGACTGGTTTGCACATCCGCATTATGAGATGTGAATCTTGAAAGCGTATAAATATTAAATGTTCTGAGTGTAATAAGCCAGGTAAGAGTGTGGACAATGGCACAGGCTTTGTCCAAGTATTTGTGCATTGCTTTGTGCGCAGAAACAATGAGAGCCGCCATTGGTGAGCTACACTGTGGATGGTTCACATTGTTTTGTTATTTTATTTATTTGATAGCTTTATTTGATAGGTTATGGTTTCTCTGCAACACTACAGAGCTCGAGTTTTGCTAGCTGTGTGCAGTATACATACGAGTTTTCTAACTATCGGGATCAAATCAATGTGTGTAATACCATCTATATTTTTTTATCATCAACCATCTACGATTTGTTTTGACTGTTCCCTTCCTTTTTTGTTGTTGAATAACGGAGGTTACCGATATGCAAACTATAGTCAAAGGTAGTTGTTAGCTATTCTTGGTCTGGAGATAGGATTTCGTACTGACAGAAGTTTTATTGTTAGGTGTTGAGTTGTCGACGAGTACATCTACCTGGGACAAGTTATCCAATTGGGTAGGTCCAACTTTGAGAAAGAGGTCAATTGACGAATCCAACTCAGCTGGGTAGCGTTCGAGAAATTGCGCAAGAATGTCTTCTTATCTCAATTACCTCAGTGTCTGTCTGAATACCGAAGTCTTCAACCAGTGTGTGTTACCAGTGATGACAAACGGATTCGAAACATAGTCTCTTAACTATGAGCCTTATAAAGAAGCTCAAAATCACACAACGAGCGATGGAGAGGGCTATGCTGGGTGTTTCTCTACGGGATCGAATCAGAAATGAGGAGATACGTAGAAGAACTAAGGTAACGGACATAGCCTCGAGAATCAGTAAGCTCAAGTTGCAATAGGCAGGGCACATAGCGTGAAGAACTGATTGCCGTTGGGGCAGAAAAGTTCTAGCTTGGAGGCCCTTCGACTAAAGACGCAGCGTAGGTCGTTGACCGACAAGATGGACGGACGACCTTGTAAAGATCGCAGGATCAAACTGGATGCAGACCGCTAGTGATTGGTCGCTGTGGAAAGCCGTGGGGGAGACCTTCGTTTAGCAGTGGACGTACTTTGGCTGATGATGGTGATGAGAAGTTTTATAGGGGCAAAAATTTCATTAGTCGGTCGCTAGTCGGCATAGCAAGCGCACGCATTTATCGCTACTTGTTTCCAAAAAACCAACGGTTCTCAAACTAAATTTTTATCATGCCGGTGTGTGCTCGTTGTGAAGCTGAGGTCAATAATGGTGCTATTTGCAGCATTTGTCGCAACTTTTTGGATTTTCCCTGTGCGGGCATAACGGAGGTGGGATATCGGAAGCTTGGTGATCGAAAGAACAACTGGAAGTGTGCTTCATGCAAGAACAACCTCAATAGCCCCGCCCGCGGTATTGTTACCGCTGATAATTCCCTCTCATCAACCTTTGACCTTAACAACATACTAGAGGAACTTAGGAAATTATCACTGCAGATGGCAGCTTTAGCAACGCTTAAGGAGGACACAAAGATAATCAAAGAAGAACTTGCTGACCTGAAATCAGGTAACGAAATAATTCACAGTACTCTTCAAGCAATGCAGGAGCGATTAACCGGGCTCGAGGACAGAGTGCAGGACTTAGAAAAGACCAAATCAGACATATCAGCACTTCACCAGCGGGTGCAGAAAATTGAGAGCGCAATGGGTGAGAGCGAACAGAGATCCAGAGCTAACAACATCGAGATTAAAGGCATACCCGTATGTAACAATGAAAACCTGTTCGAGTTAATACATAGGGTTGGTGCCGAGATTGGTCAAAGTGTCTCAAAAGACCAAATTAACTACATTGCCAGGGTACCCATGAGAAATAGCAAAGTTAATAAAACCATTGTTGCATCATTCCACAATCGCTATATTAAAGAGAACTTCGTGGCGGCCGCTCGAGCACATAAGAAACTGACATGCTCAGATATTGGCTTCAACTGTGCAGGCAATGTATATGTCAATGACCACTTGACGGTGGAGAACAAAATCTTATTAAACAAAACGAAGTCACTGGCGAAGGACCGCGGTTTTTTGTTTGTGTGGGTGAAGGGATGCAAGATTTTTATAAGAAAAAACACCACCTCACCAATTCATACTATACGAGCGGAGGCGGACTTAAGGAAATTAAGTGTGTAACATTGCTAACTCAATTGCTTATATTGCTTACACTGATATATTTTTTGACACATTCATTTACTGCTAGTTGCCAGGCGAAAGGTTTGGGAACCTTAGGCTTGTCCTTGCTCACTAATGACTTCAAGTTCAGCGTAGCCGGTTTGTGTGCCGGCCGAGCGGCGCTCGCAGCGAGCATTCGCCTCGATGTTACGACTTGTTTTGTATTATTACGTTGGATCGGTGAGTTGGACTGCTGCTATCTTATATGCGTTTTGAGTGAATGTTGGGCTTCCTACTTGCATAGAATTATTCGTATATTTTGTTGTCGGCTTTCTGCTAACTGCTTTTACGACGAATTATTAATATTAATGTTTTTGTCATTACTTATAGGTTTATTAGAACTGATGCAATTGTCTGCTTGCAAGCACTTATATCATTATTCTTTCTTTACTTACTATAGGATAAGATGCTCCGTTAATTCTAGAACACTTCTTATTTGTTGTTATTACTCATTTTTTCATTTTTTATTAGCAAACCATACAGATTCTACCTACTTTCCAGATCATGAACTCAGTTAGTATTTACTACCAGAATGTTAGGGGACTGCGTACAAAGACTTCTTGTTTTATTAGAAATGTTCTTGTAAATTCTTACGATATCGTTTGCATAACCGAGACTTGGCTGATTGATAGTATACATAATAGCGAGATTTTTGACGATCGTTACATAGTGTGGAGGAGCGATAGAAATTATGAACGGACTGCGCAAACTAAAGGGGGCGGCGTACTCATAGCTGTGCGGCGCGAGCTCGCTTCTACCAGCCCCACTGAATGGCGTTCCTCCGCAGAGGACTTATGGGTGACTGTCACATTGCGGAGTAAAAAACCAAGGACTACATGTCGGTTACATATTGGCATAGCGTACATATGTGCAGAGAATCTAGGAAACACATTGCGCACCCAACTAGAAAATTTCTCGGATAAGGTTGCGGAAATAGCGATTTTGCACTCTACCGATAAATTTATTGTATTGGGCGATTTCAATATGCCAAATCTAATATGGAAGCAATCAATAGGACAGACGGCTCTTTCTTTAGATTCTGTTTCGATTTCGGGCAACTCCCAAAGAACCCTCTTTAATAATTTTGACAGTTGCAACTTCAACCAATATAACTATGTCCGTAATCATAACAACAGGTTGCTTGATTTGTTATTTTCCAATGATGAGGTCTCAGTCTCACCGTGCGATGACCCTCTTGTGCTGGAGGACCCCAATCATAGAGCCTTATCAATATCGGTGGACTTTGGAGTGCCAACTCAACCACGCTTAGTATATCTTTATGAAAAAGGAGATTATGAACAAATACGTATCAAAATCGAAGAAATCAATTGGCCCGATAAACTTCTTAAAAATTCACTTGAAGAAGCCGTGACGTTCTTTTATAACGTTCTTTACAAACTTCGCGACATGTTTATACCTTCTAAAAAGAAAATATTCAACTCAAAATATCCCCCATGGTACAAAACGCCCTTGATAAAGATATTAAAAGAAAAATTTAAGTATCATCGGAAATATAAAAAATATAATAACTTATCAGACTTTAACACTTTCTGCCTGTTACGAAAGCGCGCTCGAGAGTTAGAGAGTCAGTTGTATAAGGATTACATGGTAAATATCGAAAAAGATATAACAAAAGATCCCAGGGCTTTTTGGTCATTTGTTAAAAGTAAAAAGCAGTCTAACAGTCTTCCATCTGTCATGTCATATGGTCAACGATCTTCTTCCTCGCCACATGAAGTGTGCCAGTTGTTCAGTGAATATTTTTATTCTACATTTCAATCTAGTACTATTTGTCCCCAACCCAACACTAATACAAGCACCCATCATTCAATGGTAGATATAAGTTCAATTGAGGTGCAGGAATCGCACGTATTAACATTGTTAAAAAGTCTTGATTTAAATAAATCAGCTGGACCTGATCTTATACCGCCTACATTTATAACGCAGTGTGCAAAGAGTCTTGTTGTCCCACTTACTCTTTTATTTAAGCGCTCGCTTAGCCTTGGGGAGCTACCCGTTATTTGGAAACAAGCTTTTATTAGTCGCATACATAAGAAAGGTCCTAAGAATGTTATTGAAAATTACCGTCCTATCTCGAAACTGTGTATCTTTTCCAAAATATTCGAGAAAATAGTTTATACTCAACTCTACACTTCATTAAAGCATACCTTCGATGATAACCAACATGGTTTTCTAAAGGGTAAATCAACGACCTCAAACCTAATTGTATGTAGTGATTTTATATCAGAACACATCTCAAGACCCTCGCAGGTAGATGTTGTGTACACCGACTACAGTAAAGCCTTCGATCGAATTAACCATGAACTACTTCTTAAAAAACTCGCATTGATTGGCGTGCACGGTAACTTGTTTCGGTGGTTCTCGGCCTACGTGCGAGACAGATGTCAAGCAGTCGTTCTCAATGGTTACACGTCATCTATGGTTCCAATACCATCAGGAGTGCCACAGGGTTCTCTGCTTGGACCTCTCCTATTCATTATCTTCATCAGCGATATTTCAGCCTGTTTCGTTCATTCTAAAATCCTTCTTTACGCAGACGATATGAAAATTCTTTATCCCATTAACCAAATAGAAGACGCATCTAACTTACAAGAAGACTTGAACAGGTTTCAGGAGTATTGTATGGGGAACATGTTGGATCTTAATGTATCTAAATGTCAGGTTTGCTCTTTTACTAGAAAATTAGTTCCAATACATTTTAATTACCTTTTAAAAGACACTACAATCACAAGAGTGACAAGCATAAGAGATCTTGGGGTCACCTTCGACAGTAAACTGTTATTTGATGAGCATATTGACTCAATAATTAAAAAGGCCTCCAAGGCACTGGGCTTTGTACTTCGGCTTTCTGCAGAGTTTACTAACGTGAAAACTTTTAAAATTCTTTATTGTGCATTTGTACGCAGTCACCTTGAGTATGCATCACAAGTCTGGAACCCTAACTATAACATTTATATTTCGAGATTGGAAAGCATTCAAAAGCGTTTTCTCAGATTCATTCAATATAGAACAGGCAAACACGACATCGACTACTTGTCGCGATGCAGGAGACATCACATGCTACCTTTATACAAGCGCAGAGAGATAGCAGATTTGTCTTATATTCACAAGATCGCTGGTGGTTTGATAGACTGTCCAGAGCTGTTAAGCAAGCTGTGCATTTGCACACCAAGGAAACCTCTGAGGAATCCCAACCTTTTACACGTCCCTATAGTTAACATAAATTACAGGCGGAATTCTTATTTACTTAGATCAGCTAATTTATTTAACGAATGTCAGAACGTTTACGGCTTTGATTTGTTTTGTACAAGTGTAAATCAGGTTAAGAAACAATTATCTAACGACTTTTTTTCTGAATGTTGAACTTGCTTTTGCTTTTGTGAATTAGTTTTTATTAATTTAAGCGACAAATTGTTGATTTACTAGCGTTTCTTACTTTAACATTTTTGTTTTATCAGTGGAGACATGTAAATGGCCTTTTTTTTTATTTATAGTTTTTAAGCAATCTTGTTCTAGCTGTAAGTCTTCCAAAAATTGTAAAATAAAAATAAAATAAATAAAATAAAATAATATTGTAGTATTCTCTTTTAGTAGGACAAAACCAGGCAGAATGTTCGAAGGGAATGGCCGTAAGACTGGTCGAGATTAGTCAATGTATGGCGTGCTGGATCCTTGTGTAGATGATCTAAGACTTCCGTCAGCGTTTTCTAAGCGCGCGGCTTTATTGCGATACAAGTTCTAACAATGTGTGTTTATCTTGCAGACGTCATTAGATTTGTTGATGTGCGCTGAATAAACAACACAAGTAATAACCACCGCTGTATTGTAGACATGTTGATTGTGTAACTGTGTCAATATTATGTGACAAAAGTATCAAATAAAACATATTATGTCATAAAATTGTTTGCTAGAAATTGAAGTATTGTTTATAAAGAGGTATTAAACTGATAAGTTAAAAAACTAGTTAACTAGTCATCAAACACCAAAACCTCATTATTATAAATATTAGGTAAAACGTTATACTATATATAACTTTAAATAAAATGTTTATTATTAAAATAGACTTACGTTAAATTCTCTATGAATAAAGCCTTTTAATCAGGTACGTAACAACCTGCGTCAGTAATAAACTGTAAAGTTACCTCAGCATAACGCGGAAGGTGCCAAAATTACATGTACTACGATTCGTAGCGCCGTAGCAAAAATTACACGTACAAGGCATAGCATTGTAGTATGGGTGCTACGAGCTACGGCGTAGCGCATAAAGGCGGGGCCACACGCGCGGCGTTGACAGTAATTGGACGGTTATCGCGTAATTTGCGAATAAAGAGAGAGCTGTCCCGTGTACCAAACGTTTTGAGCTAAGTATGGGCGATGTTTTGTGTTGTGAATACTCTTATTAAGCGACATGAGAGGAGGGAAAATGTGTTTGGATTTTTGAGCTAATAGTCAGTTTTTAAAATTGTATTTTATTTGTAAATAATCTCTTTAAGCCCTGTTATGTAATATCAAGAAGTAGGATTTACTGCCAGGTTGGTCACAGTTTGGTTTAAACTTAATATCAAGCACAAAGCATGTTTTAAGAAATTGGTCAAATTATAATTTAGTGCAAAAGCGTTTTTGATATTGTATTAAGCCATACATTTATTAATAAGCTCGACACATTCGATGCCGGACCGACTCGGTTCAAGATTGCGATGAGATTCCTCGATGACCTCAGCCAAGCGTCACCCACCGAACTTGTACCTGAAAGTATATTGTAGCTCTTTGTGTGTGTTCATAGTGTGATGATTTTTGTATTTAGATTCAATCAGTAGCCCTGTTGTAATCTTAACTCATTATAATAACAGTTGACGTTATTTATGTAAAAACGAGTATTGTTACTTTATCGAATAACGTTATCGCTATCGCTATTTAAAAATGGCAACACTGGCTGCCCCTTCCCTTCTTATTTTCTGACTTGCGGAGTGCACTCGAAAGGCGAGCCAGTCTAGTGCTGACCGCCGAAGCGAAAGGTTGAGGGAAGGAACCTATGTTAAATTGTAGTTATTATTATTAATGTGGCTAGAGGTAGTGATTTGTAACATAGATAAGTGTGTTGATGGAATAAAGAACTTTATAAACTCAACCGAGTTTGATTCACGACACGTCGGAAGTGGAAGAGGAAACCTTCAGCTCACAAAGGGTATGTATGTACTATTATTTTCAAATGATAAGAGCAAGTAATACTATTTAATAAAATTTTCTTGAAGATAACGCCATAAATACCACGATAGGATAGCATTGGTTGGGATAATATTCTGCTGCGGTTGAACTGTAGCAATATTATCCTGATTTAATCGTGTTAAGTTTCCAACTGATCGTTTGGTCAAGGCTACTCCTTGATAATGATCTGAGGTGATTAATACGAGTATGCTCATAAGCAAAGTAGGTAGGTAACAAATTGTCGGGCTAGCCCTAGGTTGTTCTTAATATGAACTGGGTCTATGCTAACTCGACGCAGTCGTGCTAAGCTATCATCAAATCATTTGGGCAAGGCTACCCTTTGCTAATGGTATGTGAAAGCTAAATGCGCGATTTATTAAATTGGGTCAACTCCGTAGGCATGTTTAACAAAATATTATAATTTTTTTTCTCATAATTATCGGGGTAGTGTTAGGTTGCATTGGTTGGGACAATATTTTGCTGCGGTTAAGCTGTTGCACTATTATCCTGACTAAATTGTGTTACGTTTCTAACTGGCCATTTGGTCAAGGCTACTCCTTGATAATGTTCAGTGGATACGAGACACGAGTACGTGCAACTAAATAGCTAAATATAATAAATGACCTCGGTAGTTCCTTCATCCTAATAGGAAATACGAAAAGAAATAGGTATTAAATATTATCATGTCACTGCCTATTGTAGGTAGCTATGTTTAGTTGATTGAGAATAACCGTTCAACCTGCAACTGTTCTAGGGCTAATATTTTTGTGTTCATAAATAATTATACCTACAATAAATAAATAAAACTTTATTTCAGACTTTGCATTCATAATTTGTTAACAGACTTATAAACTATGTTAGTGAGTTCAACAATTGTGTGTTTTTTAACCAATTGTGTTAAATTTCAACCAATTCAATCCAATTTAATTATAAACATTCGAATCATTTCTTATTTCAATTCAATTTCGTTTGTTATATGACTTGAATTGAGTGCCCTTTAGGGTATATAATTTGTTAATACACCCATTGATTATGTAAGTGAGTTAAATAATACTGAGTTTTTTATATTTATTAAACTGAGTTCAATTTAAACCAACTTAAGTAAAATAAATTAGAATCATTTTACTTTTACTTCAATTCCATTTGATATGACTTGATATAAAGGCTTTTTAGGTTAATGACTTATTGCCAATTCAACCCAATTAAAATTCATATACATTTTTATTTTAAATTCGAATTCATTCAATATATAACTTGAAATAAAGGCCATAGTGTCAGATTTTACAAAGTCGTTTTAGCGGCCAGGTGTGTCGCGTGGACCAAATGTGTCCTTAAGTAGCGGCCAGGTCTGTCGCATGGGCCAAGTGTGTCCTTATGTAGCGACCAGGTGTGTCGCATGGACCAAGTGTGTCCTCAAATAGCGGCCAGGTGTGTCGCGTGGACCAAGTGTGTCCTTAAATAGCGGCCAGGTGTGTCGCGTGGACCAAGTGTGTCCTCAAATAGCGGCCAGGTGTGTCGCGTGGACCAAGTGTGTCCTCAAATAGCGGCCAGGTGTGTCGCGTGGACCAAGTGTGTCCTTAGGTAGCGGCCAAGAGTGTCGATTGGGCCTAGTGTGTCCATAGTTCTGTACATTTAATTATTCAAAAGCAGCAGAAGTGACCAAGTCAGTCAATCAATCAACAAAATTCATTTATTGTGTAATACATGTACATTAGTTATGTACATGTAAATTATGTATAGTAGCTATGTATTTTCCTCGATTAGATCGGGCCATTTGTGCCATGAAAGAGCTATGTATGTTTTACAAAAAGTCAAGTCTAACTGTGAATTCTTTTACTAGAAATTTTCATTAGCAACGGTCATGTGAGCCATATAGGCGCTCTTACTTGCGTTCAGTATTATTTGCAACATTATTCCTTTACTAAAATTATGCTCTAAAAAATGAATAGACTCCATAGTAATTAGATTTAAAGATATTTATTCTCATAAATAACAGCTGCAAGGGGCTGCGCCTCTGCGCTCGCCAACCCGCCTGCCAAGCGTGGCGAGTACTGGCAAATACCCCCCTCATATGTTAGTACACAAAAAAACCAGGCCCCCAGTCTCCGGCAGCCCCGCTATTCCTGATTCCGGTAGCGGTCACGGTAACGGCGGGGCAGGGGGTGCTAAGAATCCCCGGAGGCGATCTCGCTACCACCCCCAACGACAACTGGCCCTGGTAACTTATAACGCGTGCACACTGAGGACAGACGAGAAGTTGCTCGAGCTGGAGGAAGAATTGAGCAGGTTACATTGGGACATTGTGGGTTTATCAGAAGTCCGTAGAGAGGGCGAGGACACGATAACTCTGAAGTCTGGCAACCTGCTCTTCTACCGGGAGGGTGACCAAAAGTCCCAAGGTAGTGTTGGGTTTCTTGTCCACAGGTCCCTCGTAAACAACATCGTAACCATCGAGAGTGTGTCGAACAGGGTGATATACCTTATTCTCAGAATAACCGAAAGGTATTCGCTGAAGGTCATACAGGTATATGCACCGACCTCGAAACACCCGGATGAAGAGGTGGAGGAAATGTATGAGGACGTAAGTAGAGCCATACACACTTCCAAAACCTATTTCACTGTTGTTATGGGGGACTTCAACGCAAAACTCGGCAAGCGAGGCGAGGATGAGTTGAAAGTGGGACCTTTTGGATATGGTGAAAGGAACGCCAGGGGAAATAGGCTGGCCGACTTTCTGGAGAAGGAGGGACTCTTTGCGATGAACTCTTTCTTCTAGAAGCCGCCTCAAAGGAAATGGACCTGGCTGAGTCCGGATGGCAAGACGAGAAATGAGATAGACTTCATCATGACCACCAAGAGACGGTTATTCAATGATGTCTCCGTGATCAACAGGGTAAAAACCGGTAGTGATCACCGTATGGTCCGAGGCATATTGAATATAAATGTCAAATTGGAAAGGTCCCGCTTGATGAAGTCCACGCTCCGACCTACTCGTGCCCATATCCAAAATCCCGAGAGCTTTCAACTCGAGTTGTCAAACCGCTTTGATTGCCTAGAGAATTGCGTATCAGTGGATGAAATAAACAACGGGTTTGTGGAAACTGTCCAAACGGTCGGATCTAAGTTTTTTAGACCTGGCCGTAAAAATAGACCTCAAAAACTCTCAGTCCACACTCTCGACCTTATGGCAGAACGTCGATCTATGGCACTGCAGACCTCCGTTAATGCTCAAACCTACAGGCAGCTTAATAGACGAATAATGAAATCTCTGCGACATGACATTCGTTCCTTTAACACGACTAGTGTTAAAGAAACAATAGAGCGAAACCAAGGCTCCAAAGTGTTTGCAAGGGACATGTCTATTGGGCAAAGCCTGTTGACGAAGCTTAAGACGGAGGACGGCAGTGTAGCGTCAACGAAAGCAGAGGTTTTGAGGGAGATCGAAAGGTTTTATGGACAGTTGTACACCTCAGTAGCCAAACCCGTTGATAGCTCGACCGGAGACCCACGAGCTATCCTGACCCGACACTACACTGAAGACATCCCGGACATCAGCCTCTACGAGATTAGGATGGCCCTGAAACAGCTTAAAAACAATAAGGCACCTGGCGAGGACGGAATCACAGCAGAGCTTCTGAAGGCGGGTGGAACACCGGTACTTAAAGTCCTTCAGAGACTCTTTAATTCCGTTCTGCTAGAGGGCATCACGCCTGAGGCATGGAACAGGAGTGTGGTGGTGTTGTTTTTCAAAAAAGGAGACAAAACCTTATTGAAGAACTATAGACCCATCTCACTCCTGAGCCATGTCTACAAGCTGTTCTCAAGGGTCATCACGAATCGTCTCGCACGTAGGTTTGATGACTTCCAGCCTCCCGAACAAGCCGGATTCCGAAAAGGCTACAGTACCATAGACCACATTCATACGCTAAGGCAAATTATACAGAAGTCCGAGGAGTATAATATGCCGCTATGTTTAGCTTTTGTGGACTATGAGAAGGCCTTTGATTCGATCGAAACTTGGGCGGTGCTTCGGTCTCTTCAGCGGTGTCACATAGACTATAGGTATATAGAGGTGTTAAAGTGTCTATATAACAACGCCACCATGTCGGTCCGAGTACAGGAACAGAATACGAGGGCGATTCCATTGCGAAGAGGTGTAAGACAGGGCGATGTTATATCTCCGAAACTGTTTACAGCGGCATTGGAAGACGCCTTCAAGCTCCTGGAATGGGAAGGATTCGGCATCTCCGTCAATAGCGAATACATAACACACCTTCGGTTTGCCGATGATATAGTCGTTGTGGCAAAGACGCTGGATGATCTAGGCACTATGCTCGAAGACCTCGACCGAGTATCCCAACAAGTGGGTCTCAAAATGAACATGGAGAAGACGAAAATTATGTCGAGTTCCCTTGTTGTACCCACTCCAGTATCCATTGGGAACTCAACTCTCGAAGTTGTCGACGAGTACGTCTACCTGGGACAAGTGATCCAATTGGGTAGGTCCAACTTCGAGAAAGAGGTCAATCGACGAATCCAACTCGGCTGGGCAGCGTTCGGGAAACTGCGCAAGAGCGTCTTCTCGTCTCAATTACCTCAGTGTCTGAAGACGAAAGTCTTCAATCAGTGTGTGTTACCAGTGATGACTTACGGATCCGAAACGTGGTCTCTTACTATGGGCCTTATAATGAAGCTCAAAATTACACAACGAGCGATGGAGCGGGCTATGCTCGGTGTTTCTCTACGAGATCGAATCAGAAACGAAGAGATACGTAGAAGAACCAAGGTAACGGACATAGCCTTGAGAATCAGTAAGCTTAAGTGGCAGTGGGCAGGGCACATAGCGCGAAGAACTGATGGCCGTTGGGGCAGGAAAGTTCTAGATTGGAGACCCTTCGACCAAAGACGCAGCGTAGGACGTCCACCAACAAGATGGACAGACGACCTTAAAAAGATCGCAGGATCAAACTGGATGCAGACCGCTAGTGATCGGTCGCTGTGGAAAGCCGTGGGGGAGGCCTATGTTCAGCAGTGGACGTCCTTTGGCTGATTATGATGATGATGATGATTCTCATAAATACATACAGTTCATTTACAAAGATAATTATTGAAACCATAACTTAGTAAATAAATACCATATCCAAAATATGATTTTGTTGATAACAACACTAATGCTGGTATTCTTTTTCTTCCGAGGTGATGAGACTGAAGAGCACGAGACCAAACCAGGCTGGTTGGGCCTAAAAAGACGAAAGAGCTCGCGGTCGAGGTTGAGGACATCGACATCTTCTAAAGGAAGTCACAAATCAAAAGTACCCTTTCGGCGTCACCAACGCTCGAAACCGTCGAGTCACCTGAAATTACCGTTTCACACAATCCGAAGTGACTGTTTGGCTCCGATCACAAAAAGAAAAAAAGAACAACTTCTATGTTTTAATTGTAATATATTCATTCATTGAATAAGGTTTATCTTGATTCCCGTCGTTTTAGAACCATTGCAGCGTTCGTGGTCGCGGGTAGGCTAGGATGTTATTTATCCGAAAGAAAATAATATCATCACTTCTTCTTAGTAGAATGGGTTATTTTGTTGCGATTGAGTACAGAATTTTGAATATATGTACAGTCCGACAGCACATCAAATTACCCACTTTTGTTGCAAACTTAACCTTATTGCAATTGCATAAGATACCGCACGTTTTACCTTTACGTGCTGTTTTCCGTAAAACTGATAATTTTGGTAAATGTATAATCGCTCCCACAGACCTAATATACTAAGTTGACTTTGCGAAAAATACCGCGCATTTATCACGATCATGAGAAAAATATACCTATTGAAACACGATGTCAGTAAATTCTTACTTGAATTAACGTTGTGACTTAATTATTTCAAAACAAAGATTTAATTAATTCATTGACGCGGTGATTTTATTGTCGGCTAACTTAAACGCCATTAAAGTCGCGTAACGCGTTATAATGCAGTTCGTTTACATTCATAGAAAATACCCTTACTTCCTCTACATAAATTGTTCTGTCGTTTTAACCATACTAGAACTATAAAGGGTAGCAGATTCCGTTGCAATTTTGATAACGCAGTTAACCGCCAAACTTGTAAGACATAAAATTTATATAAAAAGTTTATAAATTATCATTTATTTAATGAAAGAAATACACAGAAGATAAATAATTAATTACAAACTTAACATCGCTCGCTACATGTAAGTAAAACAATTTTATAGGTAAGTTTTACCTGTTAATAAACTGTGGAGTAATTACATTAATTTTGGGACAGATGGTCCTAAACTTATACATATTAATATTAATTTATGACTTCTATAAATATTTAGGAATCAAATAACTTACTACATATTTCTGTAATACTGCACAAACAATAAAAAAATAAATAATTGAAATTATACATCAATAACGAGCTTCGGTAGGTATACTTTACTTATTAAATAAGTATTCCTGACTAGTAGACAGTCAGTAATACATAAATTAATGTATCCTCAATGTCTACATAAATTTGTTTTAAATGACATTGTTTATCTATAAATCATTACTCCGACAATTTGTAAAAACATTTGTTTTGTAATATTATTTTTATACTTATTGTCTTTTAGCACTTTTATTATATACGCCTGTCTAGTTTTCGCTCAATCTAGTACTTACGTAAGAGACGAAAGGCATTGTCGCGGGACAGGGTGCCCTTAAAGAATAATATATTTTTTGTTAGGAAAAATAAAATCATATGCGGGCCAGTTTTCAAAAAAAAAATGAGTCCCCTCTATGTTATTGTTTGATGCTCTGTTAAAATATTATCACTTAAAACGAGGTGACCTTACATAATATACTAATCATTGACTTCAAAAGAAATATATTTTCATATATGAATTTTATATTGACGCCAAACACGACGTTTGCTCTGCAATATGCTTGGGTTTGGAATAACTAAAGACGCGTTGTAATACATTTAAATGGGGACTAGGGACGTCTACACACCAAAACGTAAATAGGAGACCGTGATCTCATAGGTCAATTAATAAATAATTATGCACAAAGGCTTTATTTCAAAACTGGTTTTTATTCTAGTTCCCCACTTTGATATTTTTCTGTATTCTTGGCAATATCATGCCGTTTATTATTATTTTTTTACATGTAACAGCATAATATCGTTGAGTTTACTTTGCTGAGTAAATTGTATTTGTAGTAGGGCTTAATTATTAATGTCATTTGACTATTAAATCTAACCTCAATTCTATTTAAATTATTTGTATAATGATTAATAAAGTAAAGTAAGTACTTATTCCTACTACTAAATAAAAACCACATCTTCATGTACTGTTCGTATATAATTAACAAATATGTATTAGTATGGGCCCTTAAATATTGAATTTTTCTCATACGGACACACGTAATATTAGGGAAAGTTAAACTACAAAGTAATATTTTATGGTAACAATAAATTGAAAGATCATAAGAGATTATATAAGTCACTCAGATAATATAATAATAATAATGATCCCTTAAATGACTGTATCTCTGTACACAACAGTCTTTATAAGAGATTGAGATTCCATTCAATTGCAATAAAAAACAAACAACGAGTTATTAATAATATACATAATAGCTTAATTCTACTTGTATGACTTTAAGTGCTAAGATTCATAACTTTCATTATTGATATGTGCCACGCAAATTACGAAATTTAACTTTAAAAAAAAGTTATCTAAGTAGCTTCAATAATTCTTGATTATGTTCTCCCCGATTAACAAGTGACGTTTATTATGGATGCTTTACTGATTTTCTTAATATCTATCTCAATACATAGGTTTATATCCTAATACATTACTTAATATGAAAAATTCAAATCATGAGACTGTGTTTCAGAAAGAAACTTTATTGTTTTCTCCTTATTATTTTATTTACTTTATACTTATTATCATTATACAAATTGTGAACTATTATCATATTGCTGAATGCACCGTTCAGTCATTCCTTTAAGTTATTCAAAAATTGAATTAGATGCTAGAAAATGACGATAATCGAAATTAAAGACTCGAAAACATATTGTAATGGAGTATAATGATGTTATTTGTAGAAACGAGGTATTAATTTGACAACCTCCGTGGTGTAGTGGCTGGGCACGCTTGTTTCAAGGCGTCGCCGCTCTTTGTTCCCGGGTTCGATTCCCGGTCGGGTCAATATAGATATCAAAATTTTCTATATTGTCTTAGGTCTGGGTGTTGTGGTACCAACTTTGTGTCTGATTTTCATAACACTGAACAATGTATGTGATTGGTGTCCAATAATTTGTTTTTTACTGTGTATGTAGATAAGGTCTCTTTAAAGTTAGGATCTTAAAACTACAAAAAGTTACCAATAAATTTCATTCATTCATCAATTTAAAAGTCAATTAAGTTAAAGATTCTTTCCATTTAGTTATCTTAAATTCAGATGTTTTTTTTTTTAATTCCTATTAAATATATAAGAACATAATAGATTGTTAATAAATAAAATGGCTTCGATAAATGACCCTTTGTCATTCATAGACAGGAGTAAAAAAAAACATTAGTTTCATTAATAATTACGATTGCGATCATAATTATAATAACATAACCATACTTAACCTTTTAGCCTTTAAAACGAAATAACCATGAAATTATAGGTACATAATAGGTTATGAACCCGGTAACATAAAAGATATAAGATGTATAAAATGTTCGTTGCCGCAAGTCTTACAAGACACTGGATTAATACTTCACCCTTGATAAAGCATAATCAATCTAAAGATTCAAAAGATCAATCGATATTGGTCAAGTAAACCAAAAAAAATTTAAAATGATAAAAAGTACTAGAAATGTGATAATTGCTATTAATAAGAATATTTTGTAATTATGTATTACTGAGTGAGCTCAACAGTATAATTGTAGCATAACCTTTATTTCTTGTTAGACTTAAATGCCGAATGTGATGATTTTATAATGTGTACTCAACAGCTTAATTTTGGCATAATCTTTATTGCTTGTAATATGATAAATGTAGTATGCTGTAGTAGTATTGATATAAATGCACCATTGTAAATATTTTATAAAATGCACCAGGAGGTGCATTAGGTCGGATGGCCGAATGTGATGATTTTTGTATTTAGATTCAATCAGTAGCCCTGTTGTAATCTTAACTCATTATAATAACAGTTGACGTTATTTATGTAAAAACGAGTATTGTTACTTTATCGAATAACGTTATCGCTATCGCTATTTAAAAATGGCAACACTGGCTGCCCCTTCCCTTCTTATTTTCTGACTTGCGGAGTGCACTCGAAAGGCGAGCCAGTCTAGTGCTGACCGCCGAAGCGAAAGGTTGAGGGAAGGAACCTATGTTAAATTGTAGTTATTATTATTAATGTGGCTAGAGGTAGTGATTTGTAACATAGATAAGTGTGTTGATGGAATAAAGAACTTTATAAACTCAACCGAGTTTGATTCACGACAATAGTTTAATGATTATCCAATTCCACTTTTTATAATTTTGTTTTATGTTTTCAATGAAAAATATTTTTGCGCAATTTGTTAATAAAATTAAATAAAATTTTATTTACGGACAAAGACTTAAGGCTAGTGTTAGTAGTATTATGATAACATTTGAGATATACAACTCATGATTCAATTCATTAAATTATATTATTATTATTCATGATTTAATATTCCACATGACTAAATTAACTCACCAATATTTAAAGCTTATAATTTAAAAATAACATTCATTATAAATAGATTTTGAATAATAACATAATTTAAACACATTTCAATTTAATAAAAACAACACTTACGTGTAACACACTAGGATATTAGTCTAGCTCATACTGTAATTTAATTCTTCCTTCTTTAATTGAAATAAGTAAATAAATGATCATATTTTAAGAATCTCAATGAATTACTGGGAAAGAAGTCTCATTAAGTCTACCTTTTCTAAACCGTTAATTGTGTTTTTGTTTTAAATAAACACACGTTATCCTATGTTATTAGTGTCTTTGTTTTAAATAAACAAATGTAAGCCTACCAACTAGTCATAAGCACTGTCCTACTAGAGTTGCGTCCGTTTAGTTATTTACCGGCGCTTAAAGCGTAAAGCACGTGTACCTCTAGTTGGTCCGCTGGCGGCTGTGGCGGGTGACGTCGTTTGCGGAAGGGATGAGCGGTGATCGTGTCGGGCTAGGTAAAAAGCGATCTGCAACAAAAAAAAACATTTTATTTACCTTCTACCGGTTCCCCGCGACTTTGTCCGCGTTTGAAGTTTGCTTCCTCAATCCAGCATGATGTTTTATAGCCTTTATATATATATTCTTCAATAAATAAGCTATCCAATACAAAAACATTTTTTTAAATTGGTCCAGTAGTTTCTTAGATTAACGTGTTTAAACGAACAAACAAACTCTTTAAATTAAGGAAACAGATTCATTAAATCATCTTGTTATTAAGTTAATCATATTGGTTATTAAGTTAAAATTTTAGTTGACCTGTAATTATCCCACTGCTGGGCTAAGGAACCCTAATTATACCTCATAATTAAGGTGCCTTTGCCCAGCAGTATAAGCCACAACCTACAAGTATAACGCGGGGTTTGTTTTTATTAATAGAGAGTTGTTGCAAGGCAAGCGATTAAACTTGCTGTCAGATTTTATCAAGCCGCCGTAAGGCCTCTGACTAGGTTTAACGACTAATATCAACCGATATTAGCCGGGACCAACGGCTTCACGTGCCAACCGAAGTATGAAGATGCTCGTGGTAAATCTCACTGATGTTCAGAATGGTCACTCATCCAAACACGGACCGCGCCGTAGGTTGCGTAACATCGGTATCACTACCAAAGCACTACCACTACTGCGCTACGAGCGCCTTCTATTTCTGGTTTATCATCATCATCATTATCAGCCAAAGGACGTCCACTGCTGAACATAGGCCTTCGCAAAGCAACCAATCACAAGCGGTCTGCATCCATCATATCTTTGGCTTCCCAAAACATAGTTGATATAGATAATGCATACAAATTTTTGGATGCCTACTGTTTAATTATTTCCAATCTATACATAAAAGAAAATCTTGTTAGTTACACTATTTTTAACTCAAAAAGGGATTATTTGATACTTGGTGGAATGGTTGGTGGAAAGGTAACCAGAAAAGGACATAGGATAGTTATTATCCTATTAGACGGGACCGGGGCTGCAGTAGGAGTAAAACGGTAGATGGGTAGTTTAGAACTAGGGTAAGGACAGAGGATACTTTTTATCCCGTTTGACAGGGCCGGGGCTGGGGCGGGACGGGGTCGGGTTGAAACAATGTTCGCTGGGACCGCCTGAGTTTTAAAATTACGGGGCTAGGCTGGACGGGACTGGGGGCGAAGCAAAGTTCGCCGGGTCCGCTAGTTATTCAAAAAAATAAGTCTCGCAAAACTAATCTCAAATCATAAAAATATTAAGCCAGGTATTCAAAGCCGAAGAAAATTAAAGGGGTATTTTCTGTAGCCCCATTTTATCATAGCAGCCCGTGAGTCGCGACCTCTATAAATAGCGGTTAAACAACGCGGCCAACTAATCATTTTACTTCTTCACACACCCACGTTTATAGAGGTATATAACCGTGCTCTATTAATACTCGTTACTCCATTCTGTAGTATGTTGTTTTAGGATTCTCAGGCAAACAAATGCCTTGTTGCTTTCACAAGAGAATTATTTTACTTGGGTTATTTTATATTATCAATAGTTTGATGCTTACAGATTCTATACGCTGGATAGTTTAATTTTAGTTTTGCTTTAAGTTAAGTTAAATCTTTGTTTTAAATAAATAAATATTAGAGAAAAATATATTTATATTAAGGTACTTGAGATAACTTCCTTTTTTTAATTGATAAAAAACGGATTAAATAGGACATAAATTTTTGTTATTTATACTTGTACTGATTCACTCTGATTTTATATTTCTACCAAAAAGACGTAAGATTTTTGTATTACTTAATATTTTTTCATTCTGCTCGGTGTGTCCCGCCCTGAGGCCGTATGTTTATCGGGCGGTTTATATGCGTTCCGATATTTTACACATCGTTGCATTCCCGGGAACTATTTTGTTTATCTTGGCTTTATTTATGTGCGTGCTGCGTGGCCTGAAATAATATGCTTACTTTCTCAGCAATTTTGTACAGAAAAATATAGCAGGAAAATCTTAAAAACATAACTTTAATACCCTGGTTTTTGACCTGTGCTTGAATCAAATCTTAACTGATAACATAGTTGATTTAACAGGCTACGGAGCTTCTTGTTTTGATAGATGTATCAACATCTCAGTTGTAACTCAATTCTGTTTGTGGTTTTCACCGTAGTCCACCCAGACGACACTCAACTCAATATTCATTTATCTTTCAAGGTTTCTTTAATTCAGCTTGAGTGAGCTTTTTCTTCATGATAACCTCATAATTGAGAGTCGTGATCATTACACTTGCATCTATTTTAAAGAACAAGTTCTATAGAGAAAACTAGGCAGTTAGAAATACATCAGGATTCAAGTAAATATTCAACCGGGAGTCCAGTTTTAGCTGCAAGTTATTAGCGCAAAAACGACCTACAGATTTACGGGAACGAACTGAACGCTTCTTATTTCCGATACGTCCGAGCCACAATCGTATTTTACAGAGGACTAAGTTTTATCAAATTAATTTCATATCCCATGTCCCAGAGACATTCTATCGGCTGATCTACCCATTTTGAAAGGAGATTTAGAACGGGTATGAATCATGATTCAATTTTAATTTTATGTCTCCATTCGATAGGAGAATTTTAAATTTTGCGGAATTTGTTGTAATGTGTTGGATTTGCAGAATAAATTACGGTTTAGTCAGTAACGAAACGTTAGATTTATTTTACTACAAACAAATACAAATGCATACGCAATTTGTAAATCGTAATTATTCTTGAGATGTTCATGCAAACAAATACATTTTTATATTACACTCGATGGCAAACTACGTATTTACGCATACGTTAGCAACATAATATATTTTATTATTCACATTAGAAGAACAGGTAAAAAAAAAACATAAGCACAATTTACTCGTCCCTAACCGGGAAAAGGTTTTCAGAGTTATTTCATTGCGAGATGTTTCGGGGCTAAGGTATGGCCGACATCCGCAGAAGTCGCGGTCGCTTTGTATAAATAGATTGGATACAATGGAATATGAATAGTCAGGTAAACCAGTTAACTGGAAAAAGAGAAGATAAATAAAGTATTTTTTGGTCATACAAATCTAAGCTGAATGCCACTCATTTTGGCTACGTATTATTCAAGAGTCAAGAGTATATATTATTCAAGAGTCCCTTAAGACTTAATGTTTTTTTTTTATAAAACTTTAATAGTCCCCCTAGCCGAGTTTGACTACGGTGGCCAGTCACAACAACAAACCGACTGCGCGGGATATATTATAGTGCACAAGTGTGAGCGCAAACACAGGTGCACTCTCTATTCCTTTAATTCTCATAGCCCGATGGAACAGCAATCTGACACGACTGGAGAGAGATCAGGCGCTGGACAAACGGCTTTTACGTGCTTTACCGAGGCAAGGGGATGAAAAACCCCCAAAAACCAAACTCCGGGCTACTCTACGAATTTATAAACAGAAAAACTCAGGTATACATACATTTTTGGCCCGACCCGGGGATCAAACCCGGGATCTCTGGCGCAGCCGTCCCTTTAAAGTGCGACCGTCTTACCGCTGCGCCACAGAGGCAGTTATTTTAAGACTTAACGTTGTGTGTGTAAGTCTCAACAGCCTCGTAAAAGTAAAACCTTATCAAATTGCCTACTGATGTCTGGAGATGCAGACATCTCCAGACACACTCCACCGCGTCGTAGTTTCCAATTACATCGACTCAAAATAGCGTGAATGGAGAAGAGGAGAGAATTTGCGCTGTAAGAGGTGTTCATTACACGCTATGTACCTGACTATTTATTTGGCCCGTAGATTGATGCCGAGCGTGCCTGAATAGCGGCGCACATCCATTTCGGAAAGTAATTTAGCTGGTGTTTTGGCTGAAAATCGCATCTGTTTACTCCATCATGAAATATATCGTTATAAAGTACTAGGTTATAAGACCCATTACACACTGCGACTTTTAGATCGATGCATCGAGACTTACGCAATGAACACATTTAATTCGGCATCAATGCTGTTGTGATTTAGTGTCTTGACTGTATATTGGCGACTGTATCGCTACTAACGCGCCGTAGCATCGATACAGTCGCCAATATACAGAACATTTTCGACCTTTTTGACTCATACTCGATGTTAATGTTTAATAAGTGTGTGTATGTTTGTCTGTTTATGTGTTTACGATTCTGTGAGTCGAATAAATGTATTTTTTTTTCTTTCTTTAACATAATTTGTCATATACCATATTGATGACTGCTTCGATGATACGGCGCGTGAGCATCGCGACTATATCGTTGCCGAAAATTGCGCAAGTGTGTAAAGGTTGACATTTTGCGACTGCATCGATGCTGCATCTCCACAGCATAGTTACTAAAACCATTGTGAGAATGGTCTTAAATTTAATTAATATCATTTGTTTTTGATTTTCTGCAAGAAGCCAGTTATCTTGGTACCGACTACTTAGCAGAGCTGACCTCACTAAAAGTCGGAAAAGGCTCAGACAAAAAATAACTTTGAAGTACAAACAATTGTCTATCTGTTTTTTTAAACGTCTATCGAACAGACTTAGATAGATGTACCTTTTGCCATCAGTAGTAGTCACGTATTTCTCGTTATCCTTTTTCAGAACACATATTCAGATCAAACGCCGAATCTTTGGTATAACTCATATGAGAAATCCGTCATGTTTCTTATGTTATTCCGAAGGTCGTCTCTGACTGAGCGCGTGTAAAGATAATCTAGTGAACATTTGAAGTCAAGAGTTTGGGAGGGTCGTGGATATTCACAGCCGGAATCAATTGCAAATGGGTTCGGAAATGACGGCGCGCGCCCGGCGTGACACAGTGACAAGAGAACAGACAGATAGATAAATCAACCATCAAGTCCTTTACAAGATTTCTATACAGGTTTAGTTATGTCTACACCAACTGGTACAAAGTTGGATGTTAAAGTAAAATTGAAAAATAAATGCTTTTAGTTTATTTTTAAATGACATATAAAAGTAGGATCTCAGGTTTGTTTGTCAGCGAATTTCTCGCGTTTGGCTGGACCGATTTGATGCGGTTTTCACTGGAGTATTTTACACCGAGGAAAGAGTTTTCGTAAATATTCAGATCAGTTTAATAAACAAACAAAAATGACGAAAAAACGCTAAAAGGACAAAAATAGCGCTAATAGGGGAAACAAACTCATTTGAATCTAGTACATGATGTCAACTTTAATTGACAGCAGCAGTCTTCGTACGCACATCATGCACCGACTTCAAATAAGCTTGTTTCTTCTATTAGCCTTATTTTAGTCGATTCATGTTTTAAGAAAAAAAACTGCTGAAAGAGTCATAAACAGGTGTTGATAATTAAACTTTTAGGTTATAAGTCAACATAGAATTTTCCAACAAGTTTCTAATTTCGCGTACATTAATTTACTTTGCGCTTTGAATGTTTACTGTATCCGTAAACATTCAAAGGTCACAGGCAATATTTCAAAAAATAGTATTCGCGTAAACTCCAGAACCAAATAAGAATACTTATCATCATATTTTGTGGTATAGAATTGCTAACTTATATGGACTATCCTTTAATTCACCTATCTCCTTGGGCTGTGGCGGCAATTACCCGTCCCCGATCGGCGGCGAGTGTCCACGCCACAAATGAAGTGTTAAGCAAATGTCTTGTGTGAACGCGCCCTTATTGTGAACGGCCAAGGAGCTCTTAAAACCCAATATCAGGTGCGTGAATGTAAACGTTTGTGTCATTTGAAGAGGGGGCTTAAATAGCGATTAAACTTTTGGATTTTCTGTTCAAAAGTCGTATATGTGTAATCTGTAACTCAATACTCAATACTCAATACTTTATTGCTCCATAATGTACAATTATAGGTGTTACAATTAAGGCAGAGTGCAAAACGATCATTATGGACCCTTTCGGGCGCTGCAAAACAAGTGCTACAGAGAGAGGAAGCTTTACTATACAAATTAATAAAAAAATATACATATAAAAAAAAACTTTAAACTACCTATTTAGTTTTTTTTATAACTTATCATCTAAGTATTCATTGATGCTATAATAGCACTTAGAAATAAGAAGTTGTTTCGGATTTTTGATAAAAGTGTTATTGTTAGTTTCTTGGGTTAAATGATAAGGTAATTTATTATATACTTTAATGGACGTAACAAAGTAGTAACTTGCAAATAAGTTGTCATTATATCAAACTTTACTGTTTCCTCTGCCTGAATTTCCTTAATAATAATATTTTTTTAGCTTTAAGGCAAACATTTGGCCACAATCTCACCGGAATATAAGCAATCGTCGTCTAAGATATAACTTAAAATTTTATAATTGCGTCGCCATCAAGAATCTGATATTTTAAATGTGTTATATAAAATTCAGTTACTTTTCTCTCTTTTAGTCTTTTGTCATCTGTATAGACATAACTGTCGTTATAAAAGTAGTATAATATTATTGATAACTTCTGTTAGCCAGGCAAAACAGCATGAATCTGTGTAGCCAAAGTTGTTTGTTTATATCCACTATATTCATACGAGTAGAACAATTTAATTGACCCAGTGACATGCCCTGCCTTTACCGTGTATAACCACCTTAATCGTCAAAGTGTCCGTAACTTACAACGAGTTTAAAGTACAGTTAGCGTCAAAATTATACCTTTACTCTAACGTTGACACTTAAGGTCTGGGCCCACTACTACACCATATAGGAGCGTATCAGATAATAAGATTGCTTTACACAATTCCACTTCAGATATAAAAAGAAACACGACACGCTCTACTTTTTCCACTGAATTGATCTGAAACCCCTTACACACTGTGACTTTAAGCATCGATGCAGTCGCGCGTTTTGAAAACGCGCTTTAGCGTCGCGAATCACATAATTGCAACAGCACAACAGATTTAATTTAGCATTAATGCAGTCGCACGTTAGTATCGATTCAGTCGCCAAAATTCAGTACATAATTTGACAATTTATAGCTTCTGCATGCGGCTGTATCAATATTAACGCGCGTTAGCATCGCGACTGTATCGATGTTAAAAGTAGCGCTGTGTAAAGGTTGTCATTTTGCGACAGCATCTATGCTAACGCGCGTTAGCATCGCCACTGCATTTCTGCTAAAAGTCGCAGTGTGTAAAGGGTCTAGAGCGTTTAGTCTCACCATTATATGGAGCGTATTTTGCCGGTGCTGACACGCTCCGTGCATGACGTGACATGCTGGTCGGTGACGAAACGGTCTTGTGGGAAAAGTGCCATAGTTTTCTATATTTTTTTCCCTGATGCGGTCATGCTATGATGCATTGTAGTGGGCAGAAACCTTAACAAAAGGCTATACGATCGATGGATCGTATAGCCTTTTGTTAAGGTTTCTGCCCATGTGTTTATAGTTGTTTCTGAGACCGAGTGTACTGTACCGCACGTAGAACACAAAACGAGCGATAAACGTAACTCCGTGTCGCGTTACACTAGAACTATGTTGTTTGAGCGCTGAACGTCAATTTGCTCAAGTTATTAGGGACATGAATTTTGAAATGGTATCCTCTCGGTTTATGCTGAGCACAAAAGATTTTAAAGGCAACTACTTCATATATCGCTGCTTCTGCTTTAGGAATTTAAAATCTAAGATTCGATTTTGAGATAGATCATTGTATAGCTTATGGAGACTGCACTGAAATGTTAATTTAATATTTTTGCCAATTGTGGTTTCCTCTCCTATAAATGTAGCGTTTTCTCAAAATAACTTTTTAATTACCTCAAAATTATCTTCAGTCAGAGTTTTATCACCGATCTTTTATCTCCAACCTTTGACTTACGTAAATAAAAACTTATTGTGTAAGTAATCAAAATCCACACTATTTAAATTCGAAACATCAACTTGTAAACTTACATATATAATTTGGAATATATGAATTCTTCATACCAAACATACCTGCAAATATATGAAAGTTTTAAACACCAGCAGCGCGTTTTACTACAAAAATCAAAACGCGCGCTGCTTATCATAGAATTCTAGTTCGTTTGCTGCAGTCCAATCTAGCGATTGCTGGTAAAAATCTCAATCGTTTCAAGGATCCAGGTAATAATCCTTTGTCGGAGCTCGTAACATTCCACCATCCAATAGACCAGCTGATCGTGAGCTGCAGGGGTATAACGAAACGCAAGCGATTGCATATTGCAATCCGTGTATCACATTGGCGAAGTATAAAACTTAAACACGAGCAGCATATTATTGTCGAAATCAAATAACGGAAGCCGAATTATCCTACAAATTATCGAATTTTTGCTCATTTAACAAAAATACCGTACCGTTCTGGGACTGCGATGGATTACTTTACGAGGTTTAAAATTACCGTACAAATACGGTAATCACCATACGTATGGCATCACTGAATGGAGCAGTGCTTTGTTTGGGAGCTTTCAGATCAATAGTATCATGACGTTTATAACTATTGTAATGCGAAAATGATCGGAGTATGTAATCGGTCTGCCAATATTAAGCGTGACGCGATTCGCCGGCAGTTAATTGAAAACGTATCCGGCTCCGGAGACGGCAGGGCTGCCTTACAGCCGTAAGGTCGGATAGACGAGAAGAAATGGATTTACCGTTCGCGAGTAACTTCTAGATTAGTAGACACTCCATCTTTATTGAAGACACCGATCTTTGCGTAGCTTTGAGTAGGCTGCAAAGAATAATAGATTTGATATTGCTATTTATTATCATTTTATTTACTTTTTGTCTGTGCTGAATTAATATCAATATTTGTAATTTGTTATCATGAGCCGTTACTGTAACCATGTTGAGATTGCAATTATTTATTTATTTAAAGACTTTTTACACAAATCATAGTGTACAAAGGTGGACTTAATGCTAAAAGCATTCTTTGCCAGTCAAACCATTAGGTCATGCAGCTATTATTATTGCGCTAGATCTGCATTGGATTTGGATATTATGAGTATGTTTAGGTCCATCTGGATAATATTCACCTAGATTTGCAGCTCTCTACAATGTAGGCGCTCTGAGTTATTGCAAAAAACCTAAATATTTAACGTTATTATTTAGTATTGTGCAAAAAAAAACGATAATTATAGCCTCTGAGGATAAAGACAATGATGTTTTTAAAGATCACAAAATTTGTGATCGTTCCCAAACAATATACCAACAATGCAGCTTTACTTCAATTATTGCAACCTAAGTGTATTGTTCAATATGACTTGGCTGAAATTCAAGTTTACACGAAATACAATTTGCAAATATGCTGAATGATTGCAAAATATTAAATTTTTAAGCTACTTTGAAAGTGCTATGCCTTTTGCGCAACTAGGGTATAAGTACAGTTTATGATTACACTTAGTTAAGTAAGTAAAACCTTGTATGCATGCATGAATAAATGAAATAAATAAGTACTTTATTTTAATACATACTTTTTTGATATCACTAATAAATCAACGTATTGTTATTAAAATCAAAATGTTATGTTTAAAAATCCCTAATGAATGTTGTGATAAATAAGATAGCCAATAGCAAGGCTTTGAACAAGCTTGCGCAATTACTACAAAGCAGGAACTGTTCTACACCTTCAACATCTGGTGCCTTTTAGCTCGGAAGTTGTTCAGTTCGCAACAAACTGTCTTGGAAAAGAAAATCATATCGTTAATTAACTTTGCATGTATAGGGGTTAATTTAATTGAAATCGTTCGCTTTGAAATGTATAATGCGTATATATTTTATAAACTCTTTCAAAAGTAACTTTCTTAATTGGTTGATCAACATTTTGATACTTGCTAAAACAAATACACGAAAATAATTTCATATACGATAGGTGTTTCAGGCGGGTATCTATCATAACACAGAATTTTTTGATATCGAATTTCATTTCACAGAAAACTATTCAATGAATGTTAATATCTTTTTTTCTTGTTTAATCGAATAGTTATTTATCGTCGTTTCATAACATCGAATAACAGTTCACCAAAAAAATGTTTCGCAACTGTTTTGTTAAGCAGAATAATGATATACCAAACTAATGTTTCATAGAATTATTGAGTTATCGATATAACCTTTCATAAAAAAATGTTTCAATGTGTAACGGTTCCCATATATTTTTGCATACGCATGCAAGTAAGAAGGCATGCGCATGCAAGTAAGAAGGCATACATGCATGCATTAATGCATGCAAGTAAGCAAGCAGACATGCATAAATGCATGCATGCAAGCAAACAGGCATGCATGCAGCAAGCAAGCAGGCATGCAAACAAGCAGCATGCATTAGGATTTCCTCGTCTCCGGCGCTGCGTGAATAGCAGCCTTGTCGCCCTTGCGTAACAAGGCGCAGTCACCCACGCTCGCCTACGCAGCTTCGGCTTGCTGGTCGCCTTTGGCGACCAGCCTCAGCCACTCCGGCTCGCGCGGGTGCCTACACCTTGTTACAGCGGGCGAAGGCTGCTCTCCCTCCGCGCCTCCGGCTTTTAAATTACACTCTAGTATCGGGCAGACTAGTACCACGGCGAGGAGACCACGGCGAGTCGGGATTAACGCAGTTTATTTATTAGATCAATATTTATTACATATTTATATCAGTTATGCTTTAAATTGTCTATTAATAAAGTATGCAATATAGGATAAGTAACAAATTCGTTTGGAAATACGGACTTAAGTGAAGTAAAATTCGATGTTTCAAGAATTCTGCATATTGAAACTTACGTGGAAATAAAATTATGGGTAACAAAATAGAAAGCTAACGTTACTTCGATAAAATACGTAATTTATGAAAAGAAGTAACGATGAAGTAAGTTTGTAGATAATAAGCATTCGAGTAAATGAAATTGTGATGTAACAAGATTCTAGAATTTGTTGAATATTATTTTGAAACATCTGCGAATCGTTTTATGAGAAATGAAAATCGATAAAGAAAATTGCGATTGAGTGATGGGTTCCCGTTTCAGGCACTTAAGAGAAGCTTTGATACTTTTACCTATTTCAAAAAAAAGTTAAGGCTTCCTAACAAGCGTTGAAAATTTCATAAGTATATGTATGGTTGTATATTTGTTTCAGAATTTCGACTGACAAACACGAATACCGTAAAAATAAAATGTTTCTATTTCATTACAGACGCACAACCGACGGCAATCATTAGGGTTTTTTAAAATCTAACGTTATTGAGAACACCACTGAATTAGACCTAACGAAAGTTTTTGATTTAATATCGCTATGTACAAAAGTATTTTGGAATAGCTCTTATTGTATCGACTCAAACTTATCTAACAGCATGCTCTCTATTCGACGAAATCAAAAGTAGAATAGCCTCACGCGAGCGGAGGCAGATCCAATGAGAGAGGATCGAGATTACAACTACCTTGGATATTTCACAAGTTTCAGTGTACCCTTAATTCTTCTTCCTTCTCCTTCTTTACATAGCAGATGTTTATTGCATGCATGTTAATTAAATAATAAATAAGTAAATAAATATCCTTTGGACATTCCCACACATCGCCATCTAGCCCCAAAGTAAGCTACTCAAAGCTTGTGTTATGTGTGCCAGACAACGGATATAATACTTAAATACTTTTTTTTGTAAATACATACATGATATACATAGAAAACACCCAGACCAATACAAACAGACACACAAATGTTTGTATTGTGCGGGGATCGAACCCGCACCCGCTGCGTAGTAGGCGATTTCTTGACCACTACACCAGACGGGTCGTCATTAAACCAAACTGCTCTAATTCTAATGAGATATATATCATAATTCTTGCTAGTTAATTTTCCTCACTTTGATGTTGAGATAAAAACAATGTACCTTAGAATTTATTCTGTTCTAGTTTTTACTTACTTATCTAAAAAAATCCACTATCATTTCTTTAATTGCTTTACAAATACCTTTTCAGCTGTTGCAGTGTGTATACAAACACGTATACACACATTTTAGAACAACCTGTCAATGTTTATGTTTAATAAACTTTTTCATTCATAGTCAAAGGTAATCATCCATTAGCTCGGAAGAGTCACCTCAGTGCCACTGTAAACCTCATTAATGTTGTCGTTACAAAGTAGTGTTTTTGTTATCACTGCGAGACAGTGCAACAGGTGGGTGAGGACACCACAATGCATTCTTAGCTACCGACCACTCACCAAAGTTTGTTGCCAACGATTGGAAAATTCAGAGTTCAGTGACAACCCATTTGATTATTTACTTTGGGATATAGGAAGGAACAAATACAAAGGTCATTGTTATTTTTATGTGGCCCATAAAGTTGCCACTGAATCCAGAGCCAGACATTGCTTTTGTGTGGGACTAATCTAATAAGGTGCAAAATGACATATAGACGCTCACAGATCAAAAGGCCGCCGGCGGTCGCATAAACAAAAGCATAACAAAAGACTGTTGATAAACCGTGAGGAATTAAATGAATTTTTTTTCTTATTAAAAACTGATAAGTTGCATTTTTATTTATTTATTTGTGATCACGTGAAACGAAACGCCGAATAGACGTCTCTATAAATGTTGATGTATTGACATCTGTCCAAGGCCGTCAGGGTTTTTTATCAAGTGTGACAACTGCTTGTCATTTTGAGTAATGCAGTCTTTGAAATGAAAAAGTGATAAAATATGAAAATATTTCTTAATGCTTAACTACATAATATCAGAAAACTCTTACTGTCCACCTAATGTAACAGCCATTGATGTGGTTTCTTAAATAATGACCTTTTGAACAAATTACTGTCTCGATTTTGTATTGGTAAGAAAATGCAGCGGGTGAAAAGATGCGATCTTCGCGTAACCTCATAAAAGTAGTGAAATGGAGAGGGAAATCACAAGAGCAAAATAATAACTACAGATAAAATTTACTACACAATAATGACAGCGTATTCGAGGTTCGTTGAGTTCAAACGAGCAGCTCTAAACAGCAGTCTTCCTTGTTTGTAGCATGGAACTGATTAGATTTCATTGTGTCCAATCTACAGCTCCATAATCTATTTCGAGGGTGAACCAAATCATTGGCAAATCATTGAGTTGGCCATTATTGTTCATTTTCTTTACTCGAATTTGTCAAAATAAGTGTTATAATAGCTTATAGTTTTTGAGATGAAGATGTCATAACACCAATGGTGTATCCACACCGTCCGGTGGCATGTTTCAGCAGGCAAAGACACTCATGTCGCTGATGTCGCAGCAGCATTTTCCATAGTATCTGACGTTTGCGGCTGGCAAAGGCACTGGGCGGTGTAATATACTATAACAATCAAATAATCTGTAGAGTCATAAATATGCATCGAGTGCGTTTTTGTGCGTCGTGCTAGTTAGCGCCGGCAATGCGACAATAACTTATCGTTAGATAAGATGCCCGCTGTAATGAGATTCAGCTTGTAGGTGGGGCTGAACACTAAAACCCTTTAAACACTGCGACTTTTAGCAGTGATGCAGTCACGCATTTAAAACGCGCTTCAGCATCGCGACTCACGCAATTAACAGGCCTCTTTCGCACTGTGAATTTTAGCATGACGATATGTCTTAGATATGTCCCGTTATAAATACAATGCCAGTAGAGATTAGAGATAGATTTGACCTTCTCTAATAAATCAGCGTCTAAGCGCGTAGTGAGCCCATATTAATACCTAATTAGCTGGTTAGGTTAGGTTAGGTTAGAAGTTTTTCATATTTTTGGAAGTAATGTTTATTCTATGTAAATAAATAAATATGCGCCAGACAAAACACCAATAGTCTCGGTGTCGAAGTAAATAATTTTGATCATTGTGTTACGAATACTAGACAGCGATATTTGATATATTCTAGATTGCGGTCTTATCAAAATGGAAAATTACTTGGTCTGTAAAAGCGAGTTTGTCTAGCAGTATACTTACCTGTTCTTTAAATTCTGCATTTATCACGCCTACAAACAATTACAAAGTGACTAAAACAGCTGTAAAGAGGAAAACCTTGAAAAGCGTATACAACCCTGTTAAAGGAAAAAATTAACGTCGGGTTGTATCAAGAGGTCCAGGACATGGCCCGGAATGGAGATAAATGGAGAAAACTCCACCGACACGCATAGCTCTAAACTGAAGAAAAAGAAACAGATACCATTGAATATGCCTTCATTCAGAATAGGGCCTCAGAGCTTGGAGGATAGTTGAGTAAGCGGATTAAATGGTCCACGACCTACGTCACGCCTGCCCGGAGCTACGTCACCCCAGACCTACATACGACATTAGCATTATTCGAGATCAAATACTTAGGATTCAAATTCCCGTCCTTATTTTTATTACGACTTATCGATTATCTAGCTAGACGGTATTAACATTGCTATTTTAAAAAAAGTGCAGCTTATATTTTTTAAACGAAATCGCATTCAATTAGATTTTTAATCCGTTATAAAAAAGTTTTGCAGTCGTAAATGAGTTGCCTACTGAATTACCTACTATTTGGTCTTTGTCTATGTGATGTCATCACAATTATTGTGTTATTATCAGCTTCATGATAAATGAAATAGCATCATGCATTTAGATTTAAGTGCTCTTCTGTATCATTTCATGGACTGACAAGCGATACTAAACGGAGCTATAAAGACATCCGTGGTGCTATTAAATAACAAGCAAGTGATTGTTATGCGATTACAATTTTTGGCACAGTCGGAATAGAAGCGTTTGCCGAACTTCCAGCGTTGCCATAAGGGTGTCGCAGCACATTATATCTCAGCGCTGTCAAATGCTATTAAGCGCTTACTTACTGTGGAGCTTATGAAAAGTGCCATAAGTGGCACAGGCAGTAAGCAATTTTCATTCATAGTATCTTAAATCTCTCACTAGATGGCGCTCATTTAATATTTTTTACTAACTTTGGTGGAAAACAGTCATCTAAAGCTTATTAATCTGTATCCTCAAAGGTACGAGAGCGTCATATCATCTTATGACAAGAAAACTGCTTATTGCAATACGAGAACGGTAGAGTTACGTAACAACCCCGCGGCGGTGTTTCCTCGAGGTGCTTCGGTTTGACGACGGCTCGTAAAGACCAATCAATTCTAAGGGTAGAAGAAACTGAGTGCGCCTCTTCAATGGTGAAATCTGCGTTTGCTGAGTCACTTAGCTTTTTTGACGATATTTTTCGAACTAAGGTAAATAATGTACTTCTTTATAAATAATATTAAGGGTGGATCCCACCAAACAAGAATAAATATTAACGTTAGAATAAATCGCGTTATCCCAGAGTATATAATAAGACATTGTGAAGTTGACAGGATTCTAACTTTCACACCATACTGCTTTGGTGCAGCATTGATGTGCCGGATAATAGTACAGTTCAATCATTCGTTCTGTTATGCCAGTTTTGTAATTCTAGTCTTGTTACATTTTTACTTCGAGTTGTTTGAGTGTAAAATCAAGAAAAAAAACCTCCGTATAGTTACGAGCATGTTAGCCTATGTTTAGTCGAATCCAATCTAAATGGTATTAATTTTACTCACCATCATCATTATCAGCCAAAGGACGTCCACTGCTGAACATAGGCCTCCCCGACGGATTTCCACAGCGACTTATCACTAGCGGTCTGCATCCAGTTTGATCCTGCGATCTTTATAAGGTTTATAAATTTTTCTCGGTCGTAAAAATTAGTTGTTGATCCTGTTAGATCCACTTATCCGTTTGTCGGCAGAGATTTGAAGAATAATCTTAGAAACGCAACGATATGAAATTTGTAAAGCTAATTTTAAAACTCTACAAGCAACAACACTACCTATGATTGAAAGAGTTCTATAAATCAATTTTCTCTCTTCGCGGATGCAACTCGCAAATCTTCAAGTTGCTACGAGCTACAGTGCGCTCGGCACACGCCTCTCATATTGGAAGCTACGAGTATTGATCGTTGACAGTTTTGAGATATTCTCAGTTCAGCCTTTAGATAGTATTGTATTATAAACCATCATATCATTTCAGAACTTTCATTTCTTCATTTTATTAACTTGTGCTTATACCGACTTCAAAAAAAGGAGGTTAAAAATTCAATGTGTATTTTTATTTTTTAATATTTGAAATGGGTTTGCTCTTGACTCTAGTCAGACCTAATTGGGTTAAACAGAGTCGACGATGGAGCGAGATCACCCAGAAGAAGCATGTTCACTCTGCCTTTGGAAGTTTTTGGGTTATATTTCCTTGGGAACACTGATGCCGGCAAAAAGTTCCGCTCTTTGATATATAAATATTTTCATCTATTTAGGCTTCCAAACACGTGACCAAATTTTCGTAAGTGTATGTATGTTTGCAAATATATGTGTGTCCACAGATTTCCCGAAAACAAGAAGTCATAGCGTGATGATTCATTTAGTTCTATAGGTATATTTCAACTTAGAGTACAGTGTAAGTTTCATCAATTGAGATAGGGATCAATAATTAAATATCATGATATAAAAAATAATAATAAAATCCTTTAAAAAAACTCTTAAAATAACGCGTTCGTAGAACACCTCTTCTTAGGAGAAACAAATTCATTTAGAGTCGGTGCATGATGTTCTACTTACCTGCACTAATAGTCTACACTCATCATGCACCGACTCCAAATTAATATGTTTCTCCTAATTAGAGGGCAAATGCGTTATTTTAAGCGTTGCAGTCAGTTTTTTGAAGGTGGTTTAGTTTTATCATTATTATAAATATTTATAATTACGCCCTAGCAAGAGGCAGGACACGGATAGTTCCTTTAACTTGGTTCAACATTTTAACCCGTGTTCCACAGATTTTATGATTATCATTGAACTTATGAAACATGTTAATTATCACACTTGTTACTAGCTTAAAAAGAAAAAAAGACGGGTTCAACTGGTTGAGTGCTCTCTGATGTTATTTAAATACTGGTTATCCGTTTTCAGTAGAGTGGTGAATAAAATTAAATCTTAAACTTGCCTTACGCAAAACGTTATTGGTTCTAGCGTTATGGAATAGGTCTCGTCTAAAATGAAACCCTAATTAAGTACGGGTAATGTTGGATGCCCTAGGTCCAATTTAACTAACTTCTGATAAAACTTATCCGACTGAATAAGTATAAAACAACCGATTTTAGAATGACATATACATACATAAATGCCGACAAATAGGTGACGCTTTCAAATTCGGCTTATTCGACGTTGGAAAAATAAGGCCTTATTCTGTTTAAATTAGGCAAAGAGAGTTTGGCAACTCAACGATTAAGGCATTAATATTTTAAAGACATTTTTATTAATTCCAAATTAATATTTCAAGGGTATCAAAAAATGTAAAAAGAACTGCAACTAACATTTGTACCAAACTTTAAACTGTTGTGAAATTACGTGAAAACTTTGGAATGATTTATTATATTTAATTACGAGTATTTCAGAAAAAAAAAATAGTTTACCGTTTAAAGTTTAAAAGAAAACGGTAGTCTGTATTTTATCTAAAAAAATATATTCCCAACCAGAAAAAAGATATCAAAAGGCATACAGTAGTTTTATACTTAGTACTGTACCCCTATCACGAATAATTTGCGTCAAAGTTTTCGTATAGTAACGTAATCATTTGTATAAGAATCTGAAAGCGCCTCTATCGGACGTCGGACGAAACAAACTAATTTTGGCAGCTCAAATACCTGACATTTATTGTGCGAAAACATTTTCTATAGTGTTAAACTGGATTTGCGATCACGAACCTTTCTTTGACGTATAGTATCGTGAGTTGCAACAAAATTACTTGAGATTCTGTGAGTCAAAAATGAGCGAAGAGAAACTAGGTAACTTTTACGGATAAGACCGCCTAAATTGTTTTTTTTTTCTAAAATTATCATACAGCTTCATTTGAAGCGGAAGAACTCAAGCTCCTGGAATGGGAAAGATTCGGCATCAACATCAATAGCAAATACATCACTCACCTCCGGTTTATTGATAACATACTATTCGTGCAGGCAAAGATGAGATTTTGGAATTACAGTCGAAAGCCTTAACCGAGCCTTACAACAAGTGGTTCTAAGAAAGAGGTCTATCAACGAATCCAACGCGACTGGCTAGGCAGAGGTCGGGAAACTGCGCAGGAGCGTCGTCATGTCTCATTAACCTCAGTGTTTGAAGACGAAAGTCTTCAACGGGTGTGTGTGTACTAGTGAGAACGTACGGATCCGACACATAGTTCATTACTATATGAGCTCAAAATCTCACTTAAAACAACAAGCAGAGCTTTGGCTTTTGGCGAGAAATAAAGAAACGTGTGAATAAAGTAAACGTTAATGGTCATATTTATAATTCTAAAATTAAGACATTGCAGTAGAAATATGAAATTTATTACAATATTTTTATCTTATACTCCGTATATATTTAACTTTAAAAGAAATCAGGAACAGGGCACTTGTAACAGGTGTATCGATTTTTGATCTTGTTGGGTTCATCTTTGCTCTCAATATGACATATGGGAGTAACGAAGACCGCTGGAACTGCTAGACTCACTTTATTTCTTCTAGCTGTGTAGGTGTATTTTTATACATTGTATACAGAGTTATCGTGTCCTCGCCCTCTCTGCGGACTTCTGATAAACCCACTATGTCCCAGTGTAACCTGCTCAATTCTTCCTCCATCTCGAGCAACTTCTCGTCTGTCCTCAGTGTGCACGCGTTATAAGTTACCAGGGCCAGTTGTCGTTGGGGGTGGTAGCGAGATCGCCTCCGGGGATTCTTAGCACCCCCTGCCCCGCCGTTACCGTGACCGCTACCGGAATCAGGAATAGCGGGGCTGCCGGAGACTGGGGGCCTGGTTTTTTTATGTTCTACCATTTAGGGGGGTATTTGCCAGTACTCGCCACGCTTGGCACGCGGGTTGGCGAGCGCAGAGGCGCAGTATCTTTTAAGTGTGACGCTGCTGACCATCACAGCACAACATTTTACTGCGCCTTTTGTTGGATGGTTATCCCGCCATCGGTCGGTCACCAAAGCCTCGTCTGTTAAAACAGGACGCACCGCGTGAAGGTGAGGTTGGCTTGAAGCTTTGGGTCTTGGTTAAGCTCCCTTACGTCCCCTCTTGGTTAAGCTCCCTTACGTCCCACAACACACTGTTGACAACACACACATTGGTGGTACACAGAAAAACATATTTCTTCATATTTTTAATAGACCAAAGAACAATGGCAGGAATTTACCTGAGTTTATTTTGAGGCGTCTAAAAATGTGACCTATGCAAAAACTAATCATTTATTTAACATGTTTTTTTCACGAAAATGGTTTCTCATTTAAAAGCCTGGCTTAAATTGTAAATGTAATAAAAAGCTCTCATTTGAATCTAATAAGTAAATTCACTGGTGCTGCCATTTAAAGAAAAAAATACTGTATGCGTCATATTTTTATCAATTTGATTGTACTCGTAAGAAAAACATGAAATAGAAAAAGCTAAGGTTTTCAACACAGAAAGATGTAAATGTATTTTAAAACAATATAATATAACTTGATTGCAAAATGATTTATTGAAAAAGGGAATAGATAGAGAAAAATTATAAAATACAACGGCAACACTGACATACATCTAAAAAAAACAAAAGTCAAACGTCACTTTGTCAGTAGCTTGTCTTGACTACTTCGCTACGTTGTTATTAAAAAAAAGGTGTTCATTTTGAATCGGTTTTGGATTTGGATTATCTTTATTATTGGCTCTCGCTTGGCTGTTTTTGGGCATTATTGTTATATTTTGACAGCCGAATTGCCTCTAAGGAACCTTCTTTAGTAGCTTTTTCAGAATTTTATTATATTAGACGCGTTCATTTCGATATAACCTAAAAATACAAAAATAAAGATAACTTTTTTTTGTGGCCTCGACAAAACGAAATTCTTATTGATTATGATAATTCAGTGCAACTGCTGCATTTAATATTTTTTTCAATCGTAGACGCTTAAAATATTTTTCAGGTAAAACATTGTATGGGGCCTTGCCATTGTTCTTTTTACATTTGCTAACCCTGCCAAACATATTGATCGTAATTTTGTACCGATATTGATTTCTCTTAGATTTTACTGGAATATCATGATATATTTCGATAATATTTAAAAAAGATAGCTTAACTTGTTTCTGGACGTGTCATTCAACGGCCATGTTTACGTTAGTATGACGTCATCTTCGTCAATGCTATCGAGTTTACTACACGACACGAGAGTGCTTCGTGATGCCGACTAACGTTGTACTACGTAAACTCGCTACGATTACGTGACGAATACGTCAAAAGTTCGTGATTGGGGTACTGTACATTGTGTTAGCTGTTCATTCGAATGTGTCGGTCAGTTCGCCGCAAAGGCGGTTACGCTAACGACCAAGAACGACTGTACTAGAAAACACTATTATGGCGTTCGGTAGATTAGATAGCCAGATGTGGGTCTGCGACGTTCATTGCCAAACATTGCATTTCGGCTTTGTTAGTAGCTTGAGAAATTGTTTGGATGTAGCGAGCAGTTTGGTTCTGTTTCTTCTGTTTATACTAGTCAGTGTGGTTAGAAGAGCGAAAGTTTTTTTAAACTTTAAAACTAAACTTTATTAAAGAAACATTTATTAAGGAAACTCAACAGCTTTTTATTCATAGAAACATTAGTAACAATTAGAACTTAATTATGGAATGTAACCAATTAAAGGGTTCCACGGCAAATATACAAGTCCTGTAGGTAAAACAGACTCAGGAAAAATGAGTACTGAACCAGTTTTTCTATAAAAAACTGGATTATTTAATCAGACAATTGTTCCGGAATTTCACTAATTTGACAACCTCCGTGGTGTAGTTGCAAAGCACGCTGGTTTCAAGGCGTCACCGCTCCGAGGTCCCATGTTCGGTTCCCGGTCGGGTCAATGTAGGAATCAAAATTTTCTATATTGTCTTGGGTCTGGGTGTTGTGTTACCACCGTCGTATCTGATTTCTATAACACAAGTGCATTAGCTACTTACATTACTTACAATATATGTGATTGGTTTCCAATATTCCTTTTTCTTTCCTTTCCTTTATTTCTTTTTTTTTTACTAATGACAAATTAGCATTTAATAATTGCCATAATATCAATACTAGGGAGTAGTTGTCGGGCCTTCGTTTGGAATGCAAATTGTTTATACTTTGGCCGCCTCCCATGTCAGACAATCAGCCCTCAAAGCAGGAGCAGCAGTGGAGTTGGCTGAAAAACCCAAGCGTCGCAAGTATCTTCCTCCAGACTCACTTGCAAGTGACTATTGAATCATTTGGGCTGTGTAGACCTTCTGCTAAATTGCTGTTTAGAAAAATTGCTCGTAAACTAAATTCTGTTATGGCGAATAATAAAGCTAACCAGCCAGCTCAAAGGATTAGCATAGCTATCCAACGGACCCAGAATCATAGCCTCCTTGCCGCAAGTAAATGGTTTCATTCTAAGTTTATTTATTTTTTAAATTGTTATTTAATAGTAGATTGTTATACAAGGAGAGAAAGTGACCCATTTCACTCAAGATGTTTCTGGCGCTCGAACGGAGTGAGAGCGTCAATAATTCGAGAGTGAAATGGGTGCTTTCACCCGAGTGAAACATACTATTTTTCATTTTGACTGTGAGGAAAAATAAATAAATTTTACTGTGTGATTGTAATGCGATGATAAAATATTATGTCGTTTGGCGAGGGATAAAACCTTAAGTTTTTACATTATATATCATCACACATCGTTATACATAAAACACACGATTAGAAGGACAGTAACTACACGGAAGACAACAGAGTACATAAAACATGGGTGATATCAAATATTTCAAATAATTGTTAAAAATATCAAATTCCGGGTTCAGTTTTGCCTCATGAGATAGCGCTATGAGTGACAGCTAAAGGTGGGAGTGAGTAAGAAGATGAATGAACATCAAAATCTCGGCAAGTCGCCTCCACCTGCTTAATAATCTAACTACAAAAACTAAACGACTAAACTAAAAAAACATTTTGTCAAAGACATACAAAATGTGGCAATTTAAAATGAAAAATGTCACAATGTATGGCGGCACACCGAATATTATAATTGAAGATTTTAAATTGTTAAAAATTATACCAAATTGTATTTTTTTTAAATCAGTGATCATAATAAACACGCTTTTAACGTTAAGCTAATCAAAAAAAATGGAAAGCTCTTTTATTTTAATAATATGGTGTGACTTAATTATCTTAACTCCATGTCTGATCGTGGCAATTAAAACAAAATTACAATTTTCCAAACAGAAGAAATGAAAAAAAAATTAGTTTGAAACAGTAAGAAAGGAACAGTACTATTTCATGCAAATTAGTAACATCGTACCGCGCAATCTCCACGACACTAACTCACCCTTTATATCTTGCTTAAAATACTATTATTGTAACGGCACAGTTGATACCGTCACGTCGAAAAATATCTTAATACAATAACTAAGACCTCTTCGAACTCGTTACAAACTTTTCTTCTATCTTATCTATAAAGTGGCATCATGTGTATCAGTTATTGGGTGTCTTGTTCCGGCACCCAGCAGTTTCGAGGGTGGTTGAATACGTGAGCAGGCGAAAGTTGCGGGTCCTGCTCCAGTGACATAGTTCAGGGCTCTCGAGACGCATGCCTGTGTGAGGCAGTTAGCGAACATTAATACACGAGGGGCCATGAAACTAGAGGCTTATAAAGTACTGTAGTAGTGAGGTATTGACCTACTTCTACTATGTACTACAAACGAATTCTACACCTTTGTAATTATTAGTCTATATTAATTTTATAAAGCTGAGCAGTTCGTCTATTTTTTCGGTTAGATGCTTAATTTTGAAAAAGTGTAAGCTGAAAACTTGTGAACTCAATGTGTATTTGCGGTGCTCTTAAGGCAATGTTTCGTATTTTTTCAATGCTATCGGCGCTGGTTATCCCATAATAATAGATAAGCTTTTAATTCATATGAATTTAGGAGTTATTTATGTCGCAGCCATCAAGTTAAATCAGCCAATTAAGTGATTTGTTTTTACAGTTAATTAAACGCTGTATCCAATCAAATGCAAAGGCCGACGATCCGAGAAAACCAGTAAACTGTTAAGGTCCATAATTGAACTAATATTGTTTTCGATCAAGAGGTTTCAGGAGGATTTGAGTTGTTACATGCATTTTTTTGTTCTTCGTCCACTGCCTACCTTCTACCTCTGTACCTTTTAATATTTTGTCTTTGTACTCTTCATTTTGGTTTACCGTATCGTGTTTACCAATTTCTTTAATTATCCCGAACAGAAAATAATCTGTTATGTTTTTAAAATAATCTGAAGCAAAACCGTTTCCTTGAGGCAAGAAGGCGAGGATGCTGGATTGCGTTGGATTGCTGTTAAATTATTGAAATTCAAAACAAAATGCCACATATCAAAGTATATTTTATGGTAGATGATTCCTGCACAAATAACCTATGCAAGAGAAGCTCAGCTGCCGCTTGGCTTGAGAATGCAAGGGCCATACAATATTTATGGAAGTGATCCATGGGGACGGATATGCGAACATTGTATTTGAATTTAAACCACCGCATATCGTCTTGAGGCGAATTTCACAAAAGAAATCTTTATTCAAGGTGTTGTTTTGGTCAGTGACAACCAACTCAGGATGATATATGAGTTATGTTAATTCGACAAAAAAAAATATGCAAGTTTTATAATAGAAAACTTCTTCATAACACTCATAACTTCGAAAATTAAAAACAAATGGGAAATCGCGCACCCTCTCGCGTAGCTAGCGTGTATCTATATAATACTACGCAGTAGCTAGTAAGCTACGAAGAGGCGACTTGATGTTGTTGGTTTTTCCATTATATTTTTTTAATATTTATTTTTGCATCAGTATCGTGTACCCTTGAGTCGCTTGTCGCTGACTAAAACAACACTCTGTACATAAAAATGAATCCTCATTTTCATTGGTGCTGGCATCACGCGTGGATGGGTAGAACGATATCGCTTATAATTTTTTGTGGTGTTTGTAACTGTCAGGAGAAGGTTCTTATAAAAGAAAAAAAAAACATTGCGCGCTAGTTCATATTAAGAACGGGGTCGGGGCGGGACGGGCTGGGGTCGAAACGAAGTTGGCTGGGTCCGCTAGTACTTTATACTCGTATGTATAATACGTGTATAAAAGTATTATTCGTATCATGAACATTTTTAGGTTCAATCTCTTTTATTTCGGAAGACGCTCATTACAGACGTAAAGCTTTTAAGTATTACTTGCCGCGAGACATAAAAAAAGCCTTTGAAACTGACTCTTTCTCTTTCTGTTCAAAAAGTCCCTAAAATTGCAATTTAGCATATGAAATATCAAAGGGAACCCATTAAAACATTAAAAATCCGGTGTTAAGAGTAATTTGCGAGCATTTTATTAAAAGCACGGACCGGCCGGAAGTTTTTAGTAGCCGTAAGACGCGCGTATTATTAAGGGTGGACCCTTAATAATACGCGCGTCTTACGGTTTTATCGCTCGTAACACGAGGGTAGTTTTCGTTTACTGCGCGGCTTTAAAGTGATTGTCAGCGTCGCGCCGGTAGTTTCTAGGGTAGATTGTTAGAAGTTTTTGGTGACGGCAGGTTCGAAATTTTTTTATGGGTTAAAAAGCTAACCTTTTAAGGAATGGGATATTAAATATACTATTTCCCTAACATATTTATGGTCACAAGCTAGTTATAATCACCTTAATGCTTTAACATTCAACCATAAAAAATTTACGAACTGAATATTACTGTTATTTTTTATTTGATTTTCAGTATTTTTTTGCCAAATGTTAATATTGTATAAGTGATTGATTTGCAAAAGTAAGAAAAGGTTGCATTTTACAGAAGACTGCCACATTTGTTATTACAAAATGTTATCTTTTAGCTGTATGTATTGTTGATAGTTCAATAGTTGCTTTGCAATTTAGTACTTAATTGGATGATCAAACGAACTTACCTTGGGTGAAGTTCGATCCAGATTGTCCTGACTTCGTCGAAGTGATTTAATTGACCATGTAGTATGCCCTGCTACGTGTCTATTCACTCGCACACAGGTTTAGCGCAAGAAAGAGAAAAAAAAACCTCACTCCCTACCACGCCTCACAGCACTGCCAGCCGCCTGTCGCTCATTTATTTCAGAGCAAGGAGACCAATGTATGAGATGTACAAACATTGATTATACTTATGGTATGGGTGACGATTAGTTTTGCATAAAAAACGTACACGGGAATTGGGAAGGGTGGGACCTTAAATCACTTCGACGAAGTCAGGACAATCTGGATCGAACTTCACCAAAGGTAAGTTCGTTTGATCATCCAATTGACCTGCCTTCGTCTCTGTGATTTAATTGACCGTGTAGATGTTCGGAGTAAAATCAATGTTGTTACAACAGAATAAGTTGACATCTCTGTCGTTAGTAGTGTTAGATCATTAGAACGATAATTTTAAATGAAAAAATATTTTTCACGTCACCACCTTTGACATTTAGATGTATCACTTTTACTAAAAAAGAATGGATGTATGATAACTATGACAAGCTATAACTTTCTACCATAAACAAATATATTTACTAGGTAGAAAGAAGATATTTGTAAGTTTTTATTTAATGTTATTAATGATTAACTAAAAATATATAATTCATTTATTTTAGTAATCTGAAACTGAAATAGATTTTTATTATTATTATTGTAGCGTGTTATAAAAATTGGAAACAATACGGAGTACGTATTGTTGAGCTGAGACGGTTTGCGAATATTATAGTTTTACACACTGAATTTGGCACGTAAAACAAATGATAATTTTGTTACGAGGAAAGCTACATACAGAAAACACTTTTAAGTTAGCGTATTATCCTTGGTAAGGTAACGGGCTTGAAGGTAAGTCTGACAAATTGTTATCTTTTTCTTGAAGTTTTTAACATATTTTATGAATATAGATTTGAAATACATACATACATGATATTCTATTGCTTTTAAGTATGGGATATTTAGGTAGTAATGCGACTGTTTAAAAGATATTCGTCCGAATACCGAACATGTAAATAATATTTTATACACTTAAATTTCGAAAACCTGAGAAAACATTTGGTTGTAAAAAGTGTTAGATGATAGGTATAAAAGCAATTGATTAATAAATTCATTTTAAGGAATGTAATTCTCATAAGTAAAAATATTCATAGGTGTCTATCAATGCTATATGATTTAATTCTGAGTTACAAAAAGAATACGATAATTCAATGGCTTTGAAATATTATCGTTATCAGAAATTTTAAGGCAAGTTAGTAGGTATTTTTTTTTAAATTTATTTATACATAATTTAAAATTTAATAAGAATTTAAGTTATGTTTCTGACGAAGATTAAAAATCGGCTTCTTAGAAGTAACTTCTGAGTAACGAGTAAGCTTTGTGACTTTATAAGGGCAAACGACCGCAAACGATTTCTCCGACAGAAGTTTTGGTACTACCCGGCCCCGGCCAAATATGTTTATCTAATATTCGACTAATCGACCACGAATGTGCGCCGAGTATTCGATAGTCGGCACATGGTCAGATTTCTCGTTGTAAATTTACTCACAATTTTATTGCCTGGATAGATGTCTGGATTACCTTTAAGGATTACAATAAATATCAATCCTGTCTTTCGAGTTAGTTACTATGAGTTTTTTATTTATTTAACTATATATAATATATATATCGACGGTTCCCGGGCTATTGTGTGATGCTCCGGGGCGGGACCACCTTGAGATTGGCGAATTTAATATGCAAGAAAAAAATGTAGATAATGTGTATAATAATTGTATACTCAATTAAAAAAAATGTATATCTATAGATTTGTTGTAAAATCAAAATCAATGTGGGCCCGCTGGAGAGCATACTCACCAGCGGGCCCACCAGGATAATTCCGCTACCTAAGGATTTTTAAATTTCTTTTATGACACCATAAAATGTATATTTTTTTTAGGTCCTGCACTTTATTTTCCTTAACCCTTAGCTGGTATCGCTATTTTTGGCAACAGAACTGGCATCGTGGGTCATATTTTACCCATACCAAAAAACCTGTTGTAGTCCGTATACATTTGTTTTATTTGTGTAAATAGGGAAAGATATTAAATAAAAAAAACATTGAGTACAAAATTGTATTAGTTTAATTTTAGAATATTTCATAATTATTTAGTTCTACATGAATTTGTAACTAACCTAAGTTTTTGACACTTTTTGGTTAGAGTGTTTTTAAAAAGCAATTAAAAAATACAAACGCTAGAAAAACTTAAACAAAAATGAATTTGTGGCACTTTTCATATCCTCTTAATAACAAAAAAGTATAATTCTCATGAGATCAGCTTATATTAAAAAAAATGACCATCAAAAACAGAGGACTTGTTACTAACCAACAATATAATGTCATATTTCAGTCTTATACTTTTTGACAACTAGTACACATAATATTTTGGACAGAATGAGTCTTACAAATAAAATGTAAACATTTAATACATTTTAGAGAATGATTTTTCATTTTTCTAATGACATAGGTAGCATCTGGCCCTTTTCTGATTTGAATTTGAAGCGACAGAAGAAGTCGATGCAACTGGTTCTTGACTCTGGGCTGTCCATGTATTTCTTCCAAAATGTTAACAATTCTACTCTTTAGATCATTGGAAAAATTAGCGTATCCTGTTTTCCGTTGCAATATAAATGGTGTTGCCAGAGGTGGAATTGTATTCATTTGACAGTTCAAAACGTACGGTATGATCTGTCAAACGGCGGAGAACAAAGCGTTTGATAGATCATATTGTACGATATGAACTGTCAAATGAATACGATTGCTTTACACAATTCCACCTCTGATCTAAACCATTTTTTTATATACTAATAATAGGTTCGGGATTGGCTCGATCGCTGATGACTTCATCGTCACAAAGTTGATTTATATTTGGGCTCCTTTCAACATCTTCCGACTCTGAATCATCATTTACGTCGTTCAACAACTCCTCAATTGGTCTTTCATTCAAAAAACCTCCCATTGTTGTAAAAATATTCACTAAAAACAAAAAGTTTATAAATTACCCTCAGTGAAAAAAGTTACGTATTTGGTGTTGTGGGTCAAAAATGACCCAGCCAGCTACATACCTCAGCTCCTATGATAGTCACAGCGCTGCACGTCCGCCCCTCGCCGCAGCTTGCGACGAACTGAGATTACGTAAAAACGCGCACTTGTACCATGAACATTAAAAGAATAATAAATAAAAAAGTTTGCGTCTGGGTCAAATTTGACCCACGATACCAGCTAAGGGTTAACCATTTTCTTTGTTTTTTGTGGTCATATTAAAAATCACATAAAAACCTAATGTTTCAAGTGACCACATCTAGTAAATTCAAGTATCTAGCTAATTGTATTATGCGACATTCTTATGTATTTATGAGGTAAAGCTAATTGTATGAAGCGACATTATTATGTATCTGTAAGGAAAGGCCAATTGTATTAAGCGTCAATCTTATATAATCATAAGGTAAAGCCAATTGTATGAAGCGACATTTCAAAATATTTATAAGGTGAGGCTAATTGGTTTTACGAACATTGCCTGTAAATTTTGATCCAGGAATGACGGTTTAAGTAACTCTTTGGTATTTCATAGTGAGCTTAAGTACACAGTTCCTAAATTTGACAAAATTTTGTGTCGGTACATACATCGCATCGCAAAATGGGCTCCGAAAATGCGATAGTATGAAGCGACAAAAAAGTGCTCAGATCGTTACAAAACCCAGCTCAAACGACGCGGAAAAATTCGCTGATTCCGAATATGTCTATAAGTCAATTTCGCCCAAAATGTCGCTTAATACAAATAGCCCGGGAACCGTCGATATTTAACTTTGACAAATATTGACTTGTTCAATATTATGAGAAGTGTAAAAAAAACTGATTATGATTCAGAATTAGGGTACCTATTTGGACATGAAATCTAAAAATGAACAGATATCGTATAAAAGAGCCTTTGTCATATCGAGTACCCAAGGGGACTGGTTTCATACATATTTAAAAACATTATTATATATGGTTCATAAAAAAACAAGAATTATTTGGTTTACAATAATTAATTGATTATAATTTTAATTAATGGTTATATCACATGACGTCCTCTGGCGTAAGAGTGAAGGGAAAGTTCCTTTAAAAAAAAAAACATTTTGAAAATTAAATATATTTTTTTTTAACTAGGAGGCAGGCCAGACTATCGTGCCCCTAGACCTGTTTTGTTATTGATTTGAATTCTACAATTGTTCCACCATACCTTAGTTCCTGGTGAATATTATGATAAAATATCCTTTGAAAATTTATTAAACACAGTTTATCGAATACTATAAACATCAAACGATAAAATGCATATAATAAATGAATCTATTTTATTACTAATACGAGCAACGTTTCCAAGGAATCTTTCCTTAGTAACTTAGTGGCTTTCTGGGGAAGATTGTTGTGGAGTGGATGAATGTAATTGGGTGGAATAAACTGATGATTAAAAAAAAATATTTACTTGATGTAGTTTATTCTTAAATCACAATATAAATAGTAGAAAAGTAAACATAGTTCATATTTCCAATAACTCGAATTAGATAATTGTAGTGCAGTTTGGGTCTAATGCTGCATTGCATTTAGGATACGCCAGTTTTTTTTAATATATAATAATTGCCTTGTGTTAAAAAATATCGATAGTGGTATTTGTGTAATATTGAACATGTCTTGTATTTATCTCACCTTAAACGTTCCTACTTTTAACGTGTGGCATGTGGCAAATGGCAAATAAAAATAGCCGAAGAATATGAAATCTATACTAATATTATAAAGCTGAAGAGTTTGTTTGTTTGTTTGTTTGTTTGTTTGAACGCGCTAATCTCGAAAACTACTGGCCCGATTTGAAAAATTTTTTTTACGTTGGATAGTCCATTTATCAAGGAAGGCTTTAGGCTATATAATATAAAGATACGACTCATAAGACCACAGCAGAAATGAAAAATGTTGTGAAAACGGGAGAAAGATATTCCTTTTGAGAGCTTCCGCTGCATACGCTGCCTTAAGTTACACAAAACTCATGTATGACAGGATTGTTCAGCATTAAGAGTTCTATAATAAAGTGCGCGACAGCATATGTCTATCTTTTATGGTTGACTTACTACAACCTTTTTTATGTTAATAAATTTGTAAAAAAATAATGCATTATTTTTAGAGGTGTATTATACACACAGGTATTTATTCTTATCAAAATAAATACATTCATCATCACGACCATTTCATTTAGAACCAAGTTGCCCTTTATATCATTTGATTTCAATACATATCTTAGGAGCTATCACAGTTTTAACATAACTCCGCACCAAAATAATGTTCGCAGCTTAAGTACAACGTGCGCTTGCGCTAATATATTATAAAGCTGAAGAGTTTGTTTGTTTGAACGCGCTTATCTCAGGAACTGCTGGACTGATTTGAAAAAATATTTCTGTGTTGGATAGCTTATTTATCGAGAAAGGCTTTAGGATATAAAACATGACGCTGCGACAGGAGGGGAGGGAGCAAACTCAAAACGCGCGGACGAAGTCGCGGGGGACCGCTAGTTAATAATATTATACTTGAGAAAATGAATTTCTACCAATTCATATGCTTTGTTTATGCATATCCATAAAAACAAAAAAAGGCATTATTTTCGTAAAATGGACTAGTTTCAATTTTGTGGCTACCTATTCTTACGGTATGTTTAACAATGTTTTGATTAATTCTGGTTAGTGCTACATGCCGGACACTTCATACAATACGATGTTTTATTTGAATTATTCTTCGGTGGTGCTTGTGGTAGCATATTTTAAAAAACAAGCTCATAGAAACAAAAGTAAATTTAAGGTGACCAAAGGTTGTCACAATTTTTACTGGGTGGTGGCTGACTTTTCCAAAGATAAAGGACACAGTTTTCTCGACTCGAGATTAAGTACCGAACTTTGCGACGGTTATATGAATGCATTCATAAAAAAAGCGTATCACTGTCACAGCATATTTTTCTAAAAATGTGATAAACTCTAAAACAATGGAATACCGCGGGCACCTTAATAAATCTTATATGACGGTAGTACTATATTGATTACGGAATTTGATAAGATACATTTCAATACAATCACGGTTTCCAGCTAGTTGTTATTGCGTCGGTAAATAAAATCTAAGCTTCACCGATTTATTTACTGAGAAATTGATTGTCTCAGTTGTGAATTGATTGACTGTCTTAGTTGGATTTCAAAACTAAATACGTCAAATTTTCTACCATTCAGAATTATACATATGCCAGGTATTGAGCAAAGCTCATTCTCATTTTTATTATATCTGTTAAAATTGAAAGCAAAAAATGGGGTTTTTAAACGAACCGGTTTTTATATGGACCCAACCATATTTTGGTACGTACTGGGCAAGCTTACAGCTTGAATGCTTGCTATTTATAATCAAAGAGCCAACCACAAGCTAAATAGTTATAGGTATAAGCAGAAAGCAGAAATGTATGTAGAAACTTGCTTTCTAAAAAAGTTAATTGTTACCTGTTTACACAATCTATTAAATTCGATATTTTAAGAAGTATTATTAAACAATGTTGTGTTTACCATAGAATTGTCTAATGCAGAATACGTGTATTTATGATTTAGGTCTAGGCAGTAAAAGTGTTTTTAAATCTCTCAATTTTACTTTTCCGAGCAAAAATGTACAAAATAAATAAAAATTTATTCGATTTGAAATAAATCTGCCACCACTATTTTTCGGTACTTACGAAATGGTACTTGGTATTATATTGCTATTTTTGTTTGTTAGTGTGATGGCTTACATTATGCTCCATTTTAAAATTTGTCAAAAGATTGGCTGAGACAAGTGTTCGGTCGTGGTTTCGCCACGAGTGGAATACGGTAGCCCGTAATAAGTACATATGTACGTACGGCTTTAAAGTGATATAATTTTTTGGTTGGATTCTGATTCCGAGTGCGAAACGTTGAAAAAACGCTGGAATTGTGGCGGTAGATCACCGTTACGAAGTAATTCGAGGCGCATCATGAGCCGTCGCGTTCGCACAGGTAGACCATACCCAGGCGGGCGCCTGTTGGGCCGGATGAGTGCGGGCGAGGGCCGCTACTTCATACTTAGAGGCCATGATGGCGCATCGTCAGCGCTGCATAGTATGTGTAATTATGCATGAATGCCTTTGGCTGTTATTTATTATTAACATTAAAGCCCAACTGGCTGTAACTTCACTCAACTTGTTCCCCTTTTTTCGCAATGAAAATGAGGGTAGGATATTGGAAGCAACGCATACCAAAAGTCTCAGCTGAGATCAAAAATGATCTAGATAATTAGGACTGGCTGACATCGCGTGTCAGCTCGGCCAGTACTTGCTACAGATCAATATCGCGTATTGATTCGGAGCGGAAAATGCGGACTGGCTACCATCGCGTGCTAGCTCGGCCGTGAAGCGTAAAGCATGCATGGTGCAGCCACGCTGGGTAGTGCGTTTTACTTCACATTCACTTTGTGAATAAATAGATAATAAATACGTATCACTATAAAGTAAGTTTCGTTTAGCGTGAAATAAAAACTTAACGATTATATACTGTGGTTACTGCGTGCGTTGTAACGGCGCGCGCGCACGGACACGAATGAGCGACAGGCGGCTGGCAGTGCTGTGAGGCGTGGGAGGGAGTGAGGTTTTTTACTTTCTCTTTCTTGCGCTAAACCTGTGTGCGAGTGAATAGACGCGTAGCAGGGCATACTACATGGTCAATTAAATCACAGTGACGAAGGCAGGACAATTTATGGTTCACGTTTAGTGCTATATGCAGGTTAATAGACACCAATCAGCCTGAAACCTATTGTCTAGTGTAGGAGCGATACTTGATGCGGTTGCAAGAGTTGACAGAATTAAAGATATTACGTTATAAATAAGTTACTATGAGATCATTAACATCACACAGTTTGCTTTGACCTTTGAGCCAAAATGTTAGGTACTTAAGATACGGAAACGAAAACAACTACTACCATGAAAATTTAAAGCATCCAAAACAAAATCAAACAACAATCATCCCAATAACCATTGATAAATTATATTTATCTCAATGCCAATAACCTAGTCATTATAATAACATTTTATCTTTATCTTCTCTTAGTTATATCTGGGGGAAGCCGTATGTTTTGGACACTTAGCAAAATAAAGGTAGATAACTCTTTTTTGTACATTACATATACAAATTCGTTTTAAAGAAATGTAAAATTTAGGGGGTCTTATCGCTATAAGCGATCTCTTCTAGATAATCTTTGGGTAAAGAAATTATGAGTTTTTTAGGAAGGGGTATTTTGTGCATAAAATAAAATGAAGAGCTGAATAAGTGAAATTGATATATATCTGTATAATAAAATTATATTAAAAACAATAATATATAAAATAAGTACAAGTAAAGAATATTATTAATAAATAATATACATTTTTATAAAATATAACAGATGAATATATATATACCAACACAATAATATTTATACATAATAATATAAACACAAACCAATATGAAATATATGAAAGGAAATTAACAGAGACATAAGAGTTGTTAAATTAATTGTGAAGAGAGCAATGTTCTTTTTAAGCAGTTTATTTGAAAACAGCGGGCCTAAGATGCGCGCCTATTTATCATTTATCGCGGCGATTGATAAATTTCAAACGTCATTTAAACCATACTTATATAGGTTTTTACTAACTTTGATGTATTCATTTGTTTTTAAAAGCAATAAGGATTTCCTTACAAGTGAAAACAATGTGGGAAAACATGTTATTTAGGAAATAAAATTATTTTATCGACGCGATAAATGGTATTGAGGCGTGCATGTTAGGCCTACAGGTATAGATTAAGATTGCTTAATAGCCAGGAGTAAGGAGTTTTTTATTGATTTAATATGTATTTTATTACTGCGACAAAAGTTATCATTATTTTGTTTTTCACCAAAAATAGTTTCCATATATTGTAATTAAATACAAGAAATTGTTTAGCAGCCCGTAGATTACTGGTATTATTATAGTAGTGGGTTGTGAAAGTATGATGCAACGACAGGTTTTAGTAGCGTGGTAAAATGCATCAATAAGGCAGTTGGTGATATAGAATAATAGGAAATCGTTGTGGAGTGCAGCGACAGTTGGCGGCACTTTATTGTGCAAGTAAGCGTCGCAGATGTTCGCTTGTTGTCGAGAGAAGTTTGTTTCCTTGTTTGTTTGTATAATGGCTAATGCTTTGAAGACATTTTGGCTACTTAACAATAGTTTGAATTTTTTCAAAAATGTTTTCAATATACTTTTGCTTAATCTAATGGTTTCGTTACAGTTTATTTTTTTTTCTAAAATAATTGTGAAAAAACAACATTGCAATTTGGCGTTCATGTTCCATTTCTACTGTGTAAAATAATAAAATATTCATAGTATTTATTTACAATTATATTATTAAAATATTGCGAAATCCCAATACGAATAGGTCCTAATCCATACTTGTTTCTGAAGTTTACGCTAATATTACTCCCAATATTACTAACTACGAGCCAAGCTAGACCTCTCACTGCAAGATCACAAGACACAGTTAGCTTTTTCTGCGTGGATAGGAACGTTAATTAACATTATTGAGTGACGGTAGTGTAAGTTTTCAAAACTCTGTAAATGACAAATAACATCTTAGTCTACCCGTGACCACGAACGCTGTAAAGTGTTCAAAACGTCGGGATAAAATTAATCAACTCGCGAAGATGAGCTCCTAATCCGTTCAAAAGCAGAGATGTTTACTGTCAAAGCACCATCGCAATACGCAATATTTATGACTATATTTCACTATTGGCTAACCTAGAAAATTGGGTTACTAATTACCTTAGTCTAGTTCCTATTTGATGTAAATAAGGAAGCGGAGTGGTTTCGAGAAGCAATGACGGATGTATGCGATGCCTCTATGCCCCGAACTGGGCCCCTGCCACCTAAACGGCAGGTATATTGGTGGTCCGAGGACATAGCCGAATTGAGACGGGCATGTGTCGCAGCACGTCGCGAGTCCTCTAGACATCGCCGTAGGCGACTTCGCGATCAAGCACTGGACGGACCTCTGTATGAGGCATGGCGAGCCGCTAAAAAAGCCCTGCAAGTAGCTATTGCTCAAGCCAAGGTTCGTGCAAGGGAGGAACTGTTAAAAACACTAAATCATGATCCGTGGGGACGTCCCTATCGCACCGTCAGAGGAAAATTGCGACCCTGGGTGCCCCCAGTGACAGAAAACACGGAACCCGCTCTTCTACGCACATTAGTGGCTGGACTTTTTCCTGCCCAACCGGAATTCACCCCACCGACAATGAGACCACACCCTGTTGCTCTTACCAATGATCCGGAACCTGTGTCCCAAGGAGAACTTGAAGCAGCGGCGCTGAGGACTAAATCTAAGAACGTTTCTCCGGGACCAGATGGGATTCCGGGTAAGGCACTGGTTCTAGCCCTAAAATCCCTAGGCGAGCGATTAAGGAATCTTTACACTGCGTGCCTCAACCAAGGTCGATTTCCAAAATCATGGAAGGATGGAAGGCTAGTTCTATTAAAAAAAGAAGGGCGACCGTTGGACTCGCCCTCAGGCTATAGGCCCATCGTACTTCTAAACGAGGTCGGTAAACTCCTGGAAAGGATAATCACAGTTCGCCTCGTTCGGCATCTCAATAATACGGGGCCTAATCTGTCTGAGGTGCAGTATGGGTTTAGGGCACAGCGTTCTACGGTGCATGCTATTCTACGTATTAAAGAGCTAGCAGAACAGACTGTGGCCAGTGGTGGACTGTTATTGGCAGTGTCCTTGGACATCGCTAATGCTTTTAATACCTTACCGTGGGCGTGCATAAGGCAGGCACTTGCATTTCATGGGGTGCCTGTATATTTACAAAGGGTAGTGGCCGATTATTTAGATGGACGATCAGTGTCATGCCAAACAGCGAGTGGCGTGCACTCGAGAGAGGCAGTCTGTGGAGTTCCACAGGGGTCAGTTGTTGGACCACTCCTGTGGAACATAGGGTATGATTGGGTGCTTCGTGGGCACCTTCCTCCGGGGGTCGATGTAACATGCTACGCGGACGATACTCTGGTAACAGCCCACGGAGCTTCTTTTGACGAGGCAGTCAGCCGGGCATCAGCGGGAGTTGCTTTGGTGGTCGAAAGGATCCAAAAACTGGGCTTAAAGGTGGCACTCGAAAAGTCCGAAGCCATTTGTTTTCATGGCCCAAGGCGAGCGCCACCAGCGGGATCACACATAGATGTAGGCGGGGAAAGGATTCAGGTAGGCAAAAACATCAAATATCTCGGTATTATTCTCGATGGGCGCTGGAAATTTAAGTCTCACTTTGAACGTTTAGCTCCCAAACTGAAAACTGCTGGGGCACTGAGCAGTCTTATGCCAAACATCGGGGGGCCAGCTGCCTCAAGTAGGCGCCTTTACATGGGCGTGGTGAGATCAATGGTGCTATACGGGGCCCCCGTGTGGTACAACGCCCTTGACAGGGACTGCAAGATGATCCTGCGTAGAGTGCAGCGCATTGTAGCTCTAAGGGTGATAAGGGGCTATCGCACAGTAGCAGGAGATGCAGCTGTGGCTCTTGCCGGTACCTTACCCTGGTCCCTAGATGCTGCGGTCCTCGCCGCAGTCTTTGAGTGGCGTGAGGAGCAAAGGTCTCTTGACCTGAGGCCGACGCCCCGAGAAGTCAAAGCGGAGCGCCTTAAGCTAGAGGACGAGGCCCTCCAGGTGTGGAAATTACAGCTAGCCCAAAGCGACGTTGGGCGTCGCACCATAGGGGCAATACGCCCAGTATTGGAAGGATGGGTGCGACGCCAACATGGTCGGCTAACCTACAGGGCGACCCAAATCCTTACCGGCCACGGCTGTTTCGGCAAGTATTTGCACCGCATCAGTCGTGAGTCTAGTCTGAGGTGTCATCACTGTCCAGCCGATGAAGATACTGCTCAACACACACTAGAGGTGTGCCCGGCCTGGGCAGTCGAACGCGATGTCCTAAAGGATGACGTCGGAGGTGATCTCGCTATAGGGGCGGTCATAACCCGAATTCTGGAGAGTGCGCAGGCGTGGCAGGCGGTGCTCACTTTCTGTGAGGCTGTAATCTCGCAGAAAGAGGCGACAGAGAGAGAGCGGGAGGCTGCAGCTAACGCACCGTTGATTCGTCGCCGGCGTCCTGGTCGCCGAAGAAGGCTTCATGCCTTCCACATGCCCCTCATTGATGGGTCCCAGGCGGCTGACACGGGGGTGTCAACCGCTCGCTGAAATGGGCCTTGACGGTGGCGCGTGTGTCCCGCACGCCGTCTCCTGATGATCAAGGGAATATCATATTCCCTTAAAACTAGGAAGTGCTCGCAAAACCTACGAGCCACAGCCAGAGGCGGGCCTGCGGAAGAATGCCCAGGGGCACACCTAGGGCGATAACCCGCAGCGCCCCCCTTATATGGCACTGGAGGACACCGACTGGTTTTTAGTGGGTATACCCGCCCGCATCGGGTGGGGGAGTCCCACATAACCCTCTGGTCTCCCCCGGGATCAAAGGGTATGCGTAAAGCATTTCCCAGTCGAATAAAAAAAAAAAAAAAAAGTTCGAGGTTGTATCACCCACGGTTGCTGAAAGAGCGCGTTCTTAAACATAAATTAATTAGTATACCTAACCTTACCTGAAAGTGCACCCCATTATAATTATAATGGTATAATGACATTATACTTCTAGGATTATGCATTATTGGACGAGTTTCACAAAGCATGACGTTAGCAGTAAAAACGGTATGATGTCATGTGATGTAACTTGACTATGTAAAAGCAAAAAATCTGATAACTGTACTGTAAATAATAAATATCAACCGATACTTTTGTTGTAAAAATACCTCTGCTAAGGGAAGAGTCGCTTGAGACCAGTAATCGCAATTTATGGCTCCATTAGCGGCTATATTTAATGAGAAATTAGGTGCCCATTAATAGCCTGCCACCGGCGTCATTTGGATAAATGACTTTGATATCTGCTTGTTGATTGATCGCGCAATATCAACTATTATTAAACTATCGTGTGAGAGTAGTTTAAATGTAGAGCAGTTTCATCCTAAGGTATTTAACGAGCTGATACAAACCGTTGACAAGTAAGTCGTTTTTGAAATTTGATTATAGCTACTAGGACATCTCGTCTTGTTGAAGTGGTACCAATATGAAGAATATTTTGGTGCTAACTTTGGGTTATCAAAACAGTTCAATATAAGTTAAATAAATAGAGACATTGCAGATTTAATTCTATCTTAAAAAAATAATAATGTACTCAAGCTTTAGTTTGGCCTTGATTTTTTGTTTTTTTGATCACAATAAACACGATTAAATAAAAAACTCTCCTTTGACCATCTTATACGTATTCGTGTAGCCGTCATTAGTAACGAAACATTTTCAACTCGAAATTGGATTATCAAGACCTTCAATGCCCTGGAATTCATAAAAACTGAAATTTGTTAAAATAAAAGTGAAATGTAGGTAGTTAAAGTTATGAATAGGCACCAATTTTTTTTAACAAATTATGCATCTATTGGTACCAAATTCGAATACAAAGTGCGAAAAAAGTTAATTTAGTAGTTCGTTTATATTTGTATGGCGGATAACAAACAAGCTTTTATGCACCGTTGTCTTACTCTAATTATAGTAACGTATAAATCTACTCGAGGCGATGAGTTGCCAGCGAGCACTAATTAATGTATTACTGACGACAATCTTGAACGAATATGTTATTGGGTTAAGGCTAATCGGTTGATACCAATTAGTAATAACCCGGGTGTTTTGATTATATGAGTTGATATCGTTATAAAAGTATAATTATACATTCAGCAAATATATTTTTTTCACAGTCGCTAAATAAACCAAAAATACATTCATTTGGAGTCGGTGCATGATGTGCGTAGACTGTTTGGCATACAGATAATTAATGGAATCAGGCCAGGCATCAGCTGTGCCGCATGCGTATTGAGGGAGGGTGGGTGGTGCATCCTGCATTTGCCTGAACTAATACTTTACGCGGTGACGGTTTGTGTTGTTAGTTGCCTGCGCCGGCGTCGCTTAGCGGAAATTTAAAGCAAAATAATTTTATAAATTTCAACTTGTTTGGTATACTTAAGCTTGAGATCATGCACTGACTCCGAATGAATTTGATTCTCTTACGTAGCCGGAAAATGCGTTATTTAAAACTTTTTAGTCAGTTTATTGAAGGCGGTTATTGTTTTTCTTATTTCATGTTTTTTTAGTAATCTCTATTATCTCGAAAACGTCTAGACCGATTGTGATAAAAATCACAGTGAACCCTTAGATAAAGTATACCTGAATGAACTAAAAAGAATCATTTCGCTATGACTTCCTGTTTTCGAGAAATTCGTGGACATACAAATATACATCCAATTTCGCACACGTGTTAGGAAGCCTAGCCTACGATATCACATACATACACATTGAAGTGATTTCCTCCTTTTTTTTGAATTCAGTAAAAATGTGTTTTGAATTTTCTTATAGTAAATCTGAACTGAGATCTAAATAGCATCAGGCAATAAGTCGAAATCGAAACATTTATTGAGAATCAATCATCTCTCTGATTAAGTTCAAACAAAACTTCACGATTACCGAGAGACTTTTGTTGTTGCATGCCCTTCATATTTCACTTATCGCACAGGATTAAGTTCACTGTTCACGTCATGTTGTTAGGCGACTTGGACCCGCCGAAGTCGGCGCCCACCCAGCCGCGTCCGCCCGCCCTTCAACTTTTAAGTGAAATTCTTACAAACACCCTTACCGGGCACTTCTTTAATTATACCAGACGTTTGACTCATAAATTGTAGCGCCCGCCCTCAGAAATATTCATTTACAAAATGTATTAACTATGTAAATACTTGGAATAGTATTTCAATTAGGCTTAGCTATATTAAGAACCCGCACCTGCCTCGGAAACTTGAGGAAGCTAGTTTAATTTTGGAGTACGGGAAAGTATGCGATATAAGTTTAATGTAACAATGAGGTACTAGGTCATTAGGATAGCGACAACTTTGAAAACGTAAAAATAACTAAATGGAAAGTACCCTTTGCATATATAATCCGATGTTGTTTAGACACATGTCTATAAGCGAATTTAAAACATATTAATATGTTAAGCGATGCTGTTTTGTAATTTTAACAATAACTGTAATCCTTATTCAAAATAGTTGCGATCACATCACTATCATCAATACACATACGAGTATTGCACAAATCGACATATTGCTAAAAACATTAAAACAGCCAAACTTTACTCTTTTAAAAATAATATTTCCATTCAACACGTACAATATCTCCAGGTTTTAATTACCATCTCCGTCCATGTGTTTTAATCAGACTTCGATGTAAACCCCGAGACATATCTGCAAACAAATTCGCTGGGAAATATTTCGTTCACGTTTACGTCAATATTTATGTGTAACGATGTGTGTGTCTGTGTGTGTGCTTGTGTGTGAAGGCATTTAATTTTGCTACGTGAAACCCAGCTCTTAAATTATAACAAGAAGGAATTCTCGCGATAATTTCGTGTAATTAACTGCTCAAGGTGTGTCGATATTTCGTCAACTACATTTAAATTGTATTAACTTTATGACCTGTTTTTTATTTAGAGAAACAATAAAATAAATAATAAACCTGACAAATAATCAGTTTAAAAAGGACTTGAATTTTTAAGGCATTGTGTCGTTGCGTCATGAGTTAACTTTTTTTTTGTCGGATAAAACGTTACTGTTATTGATATGGCGATGTGGGTCGCCTCAAATCTCTCTGTATGTTTTTGTACGTTTTAAGTGAGAAGACAATATGGCTGCGAAAAGCGTTATAAGCCAAATTATTATTTATCGCCCGGTTAGTGTGAAATGGTTACATATAGGGTCAATATTACTTAATAGTTTTACGGTACTTATAGATATATTATAATATTGTACTATCTTCCTAGCAACAAAGTGTGTACATAACTTGCATGTTTTAAAGTATTTACATATCTATGTAATTATCTAGTTATTAAAGTTAACATAATGTACAAATACTAAAGTATAGTATTATTTGTTTGTGCGAGTTTTTGAATACTCATAGCATAACGAATTTTTTGCGAGTGCACATTTTTGGAGTTATGAAATTCAATGTTTCTTCTTAGTAGTGATCATAGACTAAGTCAATGAAGTACTTATGACATACATCCGTCTCTGGTTGTCTTTCAAGAAAACCGTTGTGCTATGGACATTTCGCAAAGTCGTGTGCATTCTAATCATTTTAAATTATATTTATTACATTTGGACCTCTCGTCTACACATATAGATTTTGTCATTACTAAGCCCAATTATTACCCCATCCTAATAAGCTCAAGTGGCAGTGGGCAGGGCACTTAGCGCGTAGAACTGATGCCCGTTGGGACCGAAAAGTTCTGATTTTCTGTAGTAGTAACCTAACCTACCCTAACGTAGTAGTAGTAACCTAACCTACCCTGACCTACCCTAACCTAACCTAAGCGCTAACCAACCTAATCGACACTAGATCCCCGTCTCTTTCTAACCCCTACGCGTTTTTTTCTATTTTTTGTCTAGGATCATAGATAACGCCCCCTGTCGCAGCATAGACCGCTCCTAGACTCATGCGTTCCTGGTACTTGTGACCTTTGTAATTGACTTTTTTCGGACATATCATTAACAAAAAATGTCTTTTCAGAATGTCAACGGACCCTGACGGGTTAACCGTTCAGGGCCCGAGAGGTTTTGGCATTACTTTTACACTCCATATCTCAGCCCCTAGATCGAATTTAAACATTATGCGCCCGCAGGGCGCTCCGGGGGGCCCTCGGCAATTCTTACACCTAGAATTGAATACCTCTTTTTTTTATTTGAATTCGGTAAAAATGTGTTCTGAATTTTCTTAAAGTAAATCTGAAATGAGATCTAAATAGCATCAGGCAATAAGTCGAAATCGAAAGATTTATTGAGAACCAATCATCTTTCTGGTTAAGTTCAAACAAAACTTCACGATTACCGAGAGACTTTTGTTGTTGCATGCCCTTCATATTTCACCTACCGCACAGGATTAAGTTAACTGTTCACGTCATGTTGGACATTGTCATGTAATTACGTGATACAAGTCCCCGCTCAAATACGTAAGGCCCTTATAATAAATGAAAGAGTTTATGTAAACTGGTCTTCGTGTCCCATGAGAGACTTTACATTGGTCACAAGGTGTTACAAATGTCAGCAGTATGGCCACGCAGCCAAATCATGCCGAGAGGAGTCCAACACTTGCGGCCACTGCGGGGAAGTAGGCCATACAATGAAGGAATGTGCAAAGACTGCCGAGCCATCAAAGTGTGCCACATGCACGCGCTTTAATAAGCCAAACGCACATACAACGGGAAATGCCGAATGCCCTGCCAAAAAAGCCGCCGGTATATAAACTCTATAAATTATGAAGGCACATAATATTACGTAATTATTTCTTATTGCTAGCTACTCCTATTTTCTAAAATTCATGCATCAAAAGAACTACTGTACCTAAGTGTTAATTTGTAAGCTCTTTTATTTGTTATTGTTCTTTTGAAATTGAATAAATGATTTATTTATTTATTTATATTCTGAAGTTACTGTCCCGCAAACTTAAATACATTTGGCAGTACTACCAACGGGCAGGCGATGAGAACAGTTACCGTAAATCAGGCGCTACGAGTAACCCGCGGTGTTTTTGTCCACCCGGCTACGGCACCATTACGCCCGCCGCAGTATATCTTGTTTATACGGCGCGGCGTGGATTGGGTGCAGCTTGTCTTCATGCACTAGATTATTGGGGCACTGAACTTCGGTGGAGTTCGATAAAATCTTGAGTCATGTAAAGTACCATCCTAAAGCTTATGAACAGCTTTCAGCATGTTCAGATTGTTCTGACCACAGTGCGTGGATTGTCAGTCACCACCACTAGTTGATTACATTTTTTTTAATTTACTCTTCCATAGATTTACTATGGCAATTTGAAAATATAAAGTCGTAATTTCCTATGCTTAATTGACAATTTTTACTGCTGACAGAGTTAATAAAATATATTGTTTACATTTATAAAATTAACTTATTAATACTAACTCGCTGTAATAAATGACAATGTAAATTTCTATGACTGGACTTATACTTACCAAAACTACCCTAATTAGCTTTTCTAATTGTTTTTTAATCAGTGACATTTGTTATTACACAAAACCTTAATCTGATATTTATCTCTAAGAGATTGCCTCCTTGAAGTCCACAACTCCTTAATTATGATTTAACAAGCGTCTATTACTCTAATTTAGCTGTCGTCCCAGGACGATGGTTACGCGATTGGTGCTAATTGTGTCAAGGAAAGAGAACACGACCAATGAGGTACTACTCTATACGAAAACAAAGTCCGTAATTTCTGTCTATCCGACGTTATCACTCATAAAACTAAAGCTTTGTGATATTTTTTCTCAAAAGCTAACTCAAAATTATTGAAACGCACTTACGTACGTACGTACTAAAAAGAGGTATATTTTTTGTCATGATTTATGATACTACTCATATTTCAACAACTTCTAGACCGATTTTAATTAAAATTACAAAGTACCCTACGATTAAATAGAATCATCTCGATATGCCTTCTCGTTTTCGAGAAATACTGAGAAGAACATTCAATCATATAAATATACAAACATACATACACCTACGAAATCTTGCACACGTGTTAGGAACCCTAAATATATCAATGTACTTCTTGGAAATACGGTTATGGCTTGTGGATTCTTCATCATCATCATCATAATCAGCCAAAGGACGTCCACTGCTGAACATAGGCCTCCCCCACGGCTTTCCACAGCGACCGATCACCAGCGTTCTGCATCCAGTTTGATCCTGCGATCTTTTTAAGGTCGTCTGTCCATCATGTTGGTGGACGTCCTACGCTGCGTCTTTGGTCGAAGGGTCTCCAATCTAGAACTTTCCTGCCCCAACGGCCATCAGTTCTTCGCGCTATGTGCCCTGCCCACTGCCACTTAAGCTTACTGATTCTCAAGGCTATGTCCGTTACCTTGGTTCTTCTACGTATCTCTTCGTTTCTGATTCGATCTCGTAGAGAAACACCGAGCATAGCCCGCTCCATCGCTCGTTGTGTAATTTTGAGCTTCATTATAAGGCCCATAGTAAGAGACCACGTTTCGAATCCGTATGTCATCACTGGTAACACACACTGTGGATTCTTGGAAAAAAGAAATTAATGAAAAGTTTTTAAATGCAAATATGGAAAATATCTCTGAGAATAAATCCCTCTGGAGCGTTCACGATAGGACTGTGCAAAATCCTCGGGGAGCGGCCTGGCGTTTACAAGGACGATTATTGTAAATTTACATTTATTTAACTCAAGTTTCAAATGTTTGGGGAGCGAATTGGCGTTGTTATTTGTTTAGGAGTTATAAAAAAATGGTTGTTTGAGGTATTTGAAGTGGCAGGACATCTTTTAATATTACAATCGAGTTATTTAACGCCACGTTTTTTCTAAACTTTATCGATATTTTGCTTTCGCAATGTTAAGATAGAATCAAGAAAATATTTGTGTCTGGTTGTTTTATCTTTCGACAGGATAAGTCAATAACCGATTCTTATCTGGCCATCTGTGTGAAGTAGAGCCTCCTTAATCTTGCGCGATGTTTATAGCCTTCATAAAATGTATTATGACATTGGACAGGCGTATTTCGATTTAGGACATAAAGATCCCTACAATAAAGTGACATATTACGTAAGAAACTTAGTGTCTGATTTTGAAAACAGCATTTGACCTTAGTCATGTTTTTTTTTTCAGGTAAGTCGACACTATTCAGAAAAAAAGGAGTATACATCTGCAAAGTAGCTGTAGCTTGTCTTGGGTAAGTTTCTACAACCTTCAAACTAATATTTTGATACAAAAGTTACATTGTCTCTTCCTATTTATTACCTACTCACAAGGAAATTTGAATAAGTAACCACATTGGACAAATGAAAGAATTGAACGAAACTTTTATTATAAAGGATGCATTACAACGCAATATTCAATAGCTGTCCCGTGTAATGCCATATGCATTGCATTGCATGGGAAACAATAGGAATATTACCGCAGTGGTCGCCAAACGCTCTAACTACATCCAGTATTTTAATGCCTGGATTAGAGATTACAATGATATAATGGAATTTAGCACAATATGTTTAATAAACAGCGCGGCAGCGTTGTCTTCTGTCATAATATCATAAACATTTGTTTGTATTGTATTAAGGGCCAATTTTTCAATGGTCAGATAAAACTTATCAGACTGATAAATTATAAAGCGACAGATTATAGAAAATGACAGTTACGTATGATTGCTGACAATTAGGTGACGTTTTCAAATTAGCCATATTGTATTTTCTTCGAGGAATTCTTCTTATCTAACTATTGAAAAATCAGCCCTTAGTAGGTTAAGAAGAAATCTAGTAATTATATTTTATTGCGCGGTTAGCGATAGATACACACTACGAATAATGCAAACCTTATTAGCTAGTCAGTACATTTTTTTATTGTAATAATAAATGTTTTGAAAGATCGTTTCTGTCCGGGCTAATTACCTTCGAATATTAATGTTATGAAATTATAAGACTGAGACTTTTTCAATACTTTTATTCTTCGAACAGGGTACAACTTTAGATACAACCTCTTCAACTTGATGCCGCAAACCAACTGAACTGCCGGACTCCGCGCTCTCCCCGAATACAAAACTCCCCTCCAAAATATATCGGTGTTGCCAGGAAATAAATTTAAATGTAACTGTTATAAATACCAGTTCGAATAAACGATAGCAGCTATTTATTTGAAAATTACGACATTCGGCCGTCCTACATCGAGCAGCCTCCTGGCGCTCGAATGGCTTGCAGTTCAGTTGGGTTGAAACGAGTACACAAATAACCAAACATCACCTTATGAATTTGAATAGTAAAAATAGCATCTAAGTGCAATCTAAAGTTTTCAAACGGAATTTAAATAATTTAACATGTGCATGAATAATTATTAATGCCAAGAAAATTATAGTGTAATAAATAAAACATGAAATTTTCATTTTACACTCATCATATCATCATCATAATCAGCCAAAGGACGTCCACTGCTGAACATAGGCCTCCCCCACGGCTTTCCACAGCGACCGATCACTAGCGGTCTGCATCCAGTTTGATCCTGCGATCTTTTTAAGGTCGTCTGTCCATCTTGTTGGTGGACGTCCTACGCTGCGTCTTTGGTCGAAGGGTCTCCAATCTAGAACTTTCCTGCCCCAACGGCCATCAGTTCTTCGCGCTATGTGCCCTGCCCACTGCCACTTAAGCTTACTGATTCTCAAGGCTATGTCCGTTACCTTGGTTCTTCTACGTATCTCTTCGTTTCTGATTCGATCTCGTAGAGAAACACCGAGCATAGCCCGCTCCATCGCTCGTTGTGTAATTTTGAGCTTCATTATAAGGCCCATAGTAAGAGACCACGTTTCGGATCCGTATGTCATCACTGGTAACACACACTGATTGAAGACTTTCGTCTTCAGACACTGAGGTAATTGAGACGAGAAGACGCTCTTGCGCAGTTTCCCGAACGCTGCCCAGCCGAGTTGGATTCGTCGATTGACCTCTTTCTCGAAGTTGGACCTACCCAATTGGATCACTTGTCCCAGGTAGACGTACTCGTCGACAACTTCGAGAGTTGAGTTCCCAATGGATACTGGAGTGGGTACAACAAGGGAACTCGACATAATTTTCGTCTTCTCCATGTTCATTTTAAGACCCACTTGTTGGGATACTCGGTCGAGGTCTTCGAGCATAGTGCCTAGATCATCCAGCGTCTTTGCCACAACGACTATATCATCGGCAAACCGAAGGTGTGTTATGTATTCGCCATTGACGGAGATGCCGAATCCTTCCCATTCCAGGAGCTTGAAGGCGTCTTCCAATGCCGCTGTAAACAGTTTCGGAGATATAACATCGCCCTGTCTTACACCTCTTCGCAATGGAATCGCCCTCGTATTCTGTTCCTGTACTCGGACCGACATGGTGGCGTTGTTATATAGACACTTTAACACCTCTATATACCTATAGTCTATGTGACACCGCTGAAGAGACCGAAGCACCGCCCAAGTTTCGATCGAATCAAAGGCCTTCTCATAGTCCACAAAAGCTAAACATAGAGGCATATTATACTCCTCGGACTTCTGTATAATTTGCCTTAGCGTATGAATGTGGTCTATGGTACTGTAGCCTTTTCGGAATCCGGCTTGTTCGGGAGGCTGGAAGTCATCAAACCTACGAGCGAGACGATTCGTGATGACCCTTGAGAACAGCTTGTAGACATGGCTCAGGAGTGAGATGGGTCTATAGTTCTTCAATAAGGTTTTGTCTCCTTTTTTGAAAAACAACACCACCACACTCCTGTTCCATGCCTCAGGCGTGATGCCCTCTAGCAGAACGGAATTAAAGAGTCTCTGAAGGACTTTAAGTACCGGTGTTCCACCCGCTTTCAGGAGCTCTGCTGTGATTCCGTCCTCGCCAGGTGCCTTATTGTTTTTAAGCTGTTTCAGGGCCATCCTAATCTCGTAGAGGCTGATGTCCGGGATGTCTTCAGTGTAGTGTCGGGTCAGGATAGCTCGTGGGTCTCCGGTCGAGCTATCAACGGGTTTGGCTACTGAGGTGTACAACTGTCCATAAAACCTTTCGATCTCCCTCAAAACCTCTGCTTTCGTCGACGCTACACTGCCGTCCTCCGTCTTAAGCTTCGTCAACAGGCTTTGCCCAATAGACATGTCCCTTGCAAACACTTTGGAGCCTTGGTTTCGCTCTATTGTTTCTTTAACACTAGTCGTGTTAAAGGAACGAATGTCATGTCGCAGAGATTTCATTATTCGTCTATTAAGCTGCCTGTAGGTTTGAGCATTAACGGAGGTCTGCAGTGCCATAGATCGACGTTCTGCCATAAGGTCGAGAGTGTGGACCGAGAGTTTTTGAGGTCTATTTTTACGGCCAGGTCTAAAAAACTTAGATCCGACCGTTTGGACAGTTTCCACAAACCCGTTGTTTATTTCGTCCACTGATACGCAATTCTCTAGGCAATCAAAGCGGTTTGACAACTCGAGTTGAAAGCTCTCGGGATTTTGAATATGGGCACGAGTAGGTCGGAGCGTGGACTTCATCAAGCGGGACCTTTCCAATTTGACATTTATATTCAATATGCCTCGGACCATACGGTGATCACTACCGGTTTTTACCCTGTTGATCACGGAGACATCATTGAATAACCGTCTCTTGGTGGTCATGATGAAGTCTATCTCATTTCTCGTCTTGCCATCCGGACTCAGCCAGGTCCATTTCCTTTGAGGCGGCTTCTGGAAGAAAGAGTTCATCGCAAAGAGTCCCTCCTTCTCCAGAAAGTCGGCCAGCCTATTTCCCCTGGCGTTCCTTTGACCATATCCAAAAGGTCCCACTTTCAACTCATCCTCGCCTCGCTTGCCGAGTTTTGCGTTGAAGTCCCCCATAACAACAGTGAAATAGGTTTTGGAAGTGTGTATGGCTCTACTTACGTCCTCATACATTTCCTCCACCTCTTCATCCGGGTGTTTCGAGGTCGGTGCATATACCTGTATGACCTTCAGCGAATACCTTTCGGTTATTCTGAGTATAAGGTATATCACCCTGTTCGACACACTCTCGATGGTTACGATGTTGTTTACGAGGGACCTGTGGACAAGAAACCCAACACCACCTTGGGACTTTTGGTCACCCTCCCGGTAGAAGAGCAGGTTGCCAGACTTCAGAGTTATCGTGTCCTCGCCCTCTCTACGGACTTCTGATAAACCCACAATGTCCCAATGTAACCTGCTCAATTCTTCCTCCAGCTCGAGCAACTTCTCGTCTGTCCTCAGTGTGCACGCGTTATAAGTTACCAGGGCCAGTTGTCGTTGGGGGTGGTAGCGAGATCGCCTCCGGGGATTCTTAGCACCCCCTGCCCCGCCGTTACCGTGACCGCTACCGGAATCAGGAATAGCGGGGCTGCCGGAGACTGGGGGCCTGGTTTTTTTGTGTACTAACATATGAGGGGGGTATTTGCCAGTACTCGCCACGCTTGGCAGGCGGGTTGGCGAGCGCAGAGGCGCAGCCCCTTGCAGCTGTGACGCTGCTGCCCATCACAGCTCAACATTTTACTGCGCCTTTTGTTGGATGGTTATCCCGCCATCGGTCGGTCGCCAGAGCCTCGTCTGTTGAAACAGGACGCACCGCGTGAAGGTGAGGTTGGCTTGGAGCTTTGGGTCTTGGTTAAGCTCCCTTACGTCCCATTTTACACTCATAATAATGAAAATTTGGTTGCAAAATGCTAAGAAAGTATTTATAAAATTTGTTTCAGATAATTAATAATTTCCTTGAGTCATTACGACATTCGCGCAGTAATAGCAAATATTCTACATTATATTTCAACATTTTGTATATACCAGACCGTCTAGTACTAAAGTTAAATCTAAATACAAATATATCTTCTTATTGATCTATTTAACCATTCGAAACAGCATATAAATAATTTGAATACAATTTTGGTAAGATTTATCAAGATTAAGTAATAATTAAAACTGTAAATCAATATTAATTTAGTTTTCTTTGGTACTTATTTTATTTTATATAAAATAAAGCAAATAATTCAAACATTGTACAACATTAAACATGGCAAATAAAATATTTGTGCCAGCAAACATTGTTAAATATTGTTCTTACAGCGTCGCCAACACCATCACTAGATGGCGATAATTTATGATAGATATCATTCATGGATATGGTGATAAAATGCTATGAATTCGTAAAATTATAAAAAAAATGCCCATTGATTTGATTATACAGCAACAATGTCTACATTGAGTAATTATAAGCTGTAGAACTAATATTTTAAAAAATATTTTAAAATCTTGCAGATTTTGTGTACTACTTCGACTCAAGCTTATAACCGACTCAGTGTTTTTATTTAAGGTTGTCAATTGATCTAATCATTCATCAAAAGCGGCGATTTCAACTATAGTAAGTTTACTTTTGCGTACTCTGAATATTCATAAAATAACTTTCAAAATCCATTAAAACGTTCTCAACAAACGTAACTTGTAACTTTATAAGCGGCTGCTTAATACCAGACTTGTAGATTCACTACATTAAAACTGTTTAGTTTTACTCATTAAATAGCGGTAACTAAGTTTAAAGTGCAATTTGTTAATTAAGTTATAGTTTATGTAACGCTAAGTGCACATTATAAAGAATTAAATTTAATAAAATACGCTTTAGAATGTTTTGAGAGTTTAAGTCGTAATGTTATTCGTCTGTAAATAGTGATCTTACATTTACTAACCTTCAAACATAGCTAATAAAGTTTTGTAATGTAACCTAAATATTTTATTTATAAAAAGTGCAGTGTATTGCTTTTACATTATCAAGGTGTAATGTACCAAACATTTGCCAGACAGCTTAAAAACTAAATCATATTCAGTTTATCTGTTAAAAGAAGCATGATACAACATTTTCTAAAAGATCTCGATATTTAATAGTATATAAATTATTTCAAATCCAATAAATCATCAAATTAGATTAAAAGTTTATAACACTTATTATTTATAAAATTATAATAAAAAAAACAATTACAGTTACTTACAGTTACGTAATGCGTTTCTCAAATGCGAACGGAGAACCGGCTAGGACGAAACTTTTATCAAAACCACCCGCAACATTATTGATACTTAATGAATGACTCGATTCTTGTTAAAGTTTAGCCAAAAGTAAAAATAAAAATAATTCGTGTAACATGTCACCTGTTTGCAATTCCTAATACCATTTGTGTTTTGTATATCTTTGGTCAAGTGAATTGTATTCTTTGGGAGCAATAAATAATTAAGGTTTATCAAGCAAAAAGCTGTGGTGTACTTTTACTTAATTTAAAAAAGAAATCACAATCATACCCTTTTTGTGAACCCAAAATTCAGCAAAAACAACCCATACGATAGGGAATGGTTGGTTGTGCGCACAAGAAATTGCAAGTTAAGATGAATACACACAAAATAAGCATTATTTTCCCAAATTTATTAACCTTATTCTGAATCAAGTAATAGTTTTTTAGCATGATGGGGAAATTATATTAAATGGTTCTAGTGTTACTAATTTAATCCACTGAGACCTAAGTAAGATACGGTACTTGTTTTCATAGTATGAAAACAAAGACGGTTTAGTAACAGAAACACTATGATATGTTTATAAAACTCATCGAAAGAAAAAAATATACAATGATATAAGTTGTAAGAATTAAAAATGAAAGCTGGCTATTATGTATTATTTTTGTTGTTCTGAATGTAATCATATAATGCAGTATTTGATGAAAATATGTCAAATATCGTGTTCTGATAACTACAACAGTAAAATAGAGCCTAAGGCAGTATATATAATAGGTACTTGCTTTACGATTTACTTAAATTAAATTTCAAATAATATTTCGTCTAAAATTTTAAAAGCTTAGGCAAATAGCCTATTCATAAGAATGTCTTTAGAAAAATTAAACTCCAGCTATACTAGCTGCTTAATAGTGCTCTTTGGGATTATTTGATTGATTATTTCATGGGGAAATGTTTTTTTTTTTATGAATCATCAGAATGTTTTATAGACTTACCAATACTACACTTAAAACAATTGTTACAAAGAGGAAACCCTCAAGAGGGTAGGTCATTACAAAAGTGTATTATAACGCAGAAAATTATTTCAAGGCTAATAAAATGTACCGACTTAAATTGAATACCTACTACAACATAGTCAACTCCTTGAAAAGAGGCATTGAAAACAGTGACAGTTTCTTGTGCTGCTCAGCATTAGGTACCCCCCAAAATTGCCCCAAAGCTGTATTAGGGTATAATTTGGAGTTTTGAGTGGGTCCAGCCAGCTACACGTCTTCCTTCTCGGCTCTGCCTCTCAGTGACATCCTCCATCGTTCACCGTGGGGTCTTTGCTTCTTTCGAGCTCATGCGCGACATCGTGTGTGATGCAGACTCATCAGATCGCATGAAACAAAATCATTAGGATTCATCAGATGCCTTTATTGTATAATCATTAGTCTTCATAACTTAGTAGAAATTAATAATAATACACTTATAATTTATAATAATAAAATATGAAAAACTTTGTCATGTATTGATAAATTAGATTTCGCTACGGGACAAAATATTGTATGACATTTAAATAAAGTTTTCACGCCTTGCATTGCTTTTTGTAAAAACCTGTGAACCTGTGCTTTTATCTAGCATTTTATATTTTAACACATTTTTGCTAGTAAATGATTTGAATTTAATCAAGTAGGCAGGAAACATTTATTCATTAATAGAATATTAATTTTGAACCAGAAAATTTCAATTATGAATTCGAAGTTATGAGTAAATATTTTTCTCAAGGGTTTTTAAGAAGTAAAATAAAAGCAATTATGAAAAAATTAGCACAAGGGCATAAGGTAATATTTATGAAAAATTGCATATTTTATTTAACTTTTACATATAAAAATATCTTTCATTTATGGTAGGTCATCTTATCATTCATCACCATTATAACTTTGCCTAGCATCAAGATTATTATCTGGCTATGTTAGCCACTTGTAAGTTTACCATTAACTTATATCACTGTATCAAAAAAAAACTATGTCATTAAGAGAATAACCGCATGGCAAACTCAGTTCATACTAGAGTACAAACGGACATATAATCAGCCACAGTTGCTTCCGTCAGATAAATATCACACTTAACTATCATCTGACAAGGAACCTGTCAATTTGCACAATTACCTACAAAATCAGTCCATATAAAAGTAATAAACTTAACAATTCCCCGACGAAAAAACCAACCACTCGGCATATTTAGTTACAAAACCAATCCATATAAAAGTTGTCAGTGACTATCAGTCTGACAGTGACATTTAATCACTCTAAAGCAAATAATTCCTATTAGGGTCATAGCCCACTTAACTATTTCTCGGTATGGAAAAATGAAATAGCGTACTTAGTTACAAAATTAATTCGTATCGAAGTACATCTTATTCAGTCTGACATTGACACACTTATCAGTATGAAGGCAAATTATTCTCGATAGGCATAAAACTATCCAGTGAGGAAGAAAATAACCAGTTGGGATACTTAGTGACGAAATCAATTCATATGAAAGTAGAAACTGACAATTTATCAGTCTAGGGCAAACTATTCTTGTCAGGGTCATAGCACACTTAACTATTCCCCGACAAATAAAACAACTAGGTAGCATACTTAGCTACAAAATCAATTCATATTAAAGTACAAACTGACAAACTTAATCAGTCTTAGGCAAATTATTGTCGTCAGGGTCATAGCACACTTAACTATTCCCAGACAACGAAAACAACCAGGTATCATACATAGCTATGAAAGCAATTCATATTAAAGTACAAACTGACACACATAATCAGTCTAAGGCAAATTACTCTCGTCAGGGTCATAGCGCACTTAACTATTCCCTAACAAAGAAAACAATAAAGTAGCATAATTAGCTACGAAATCATTTTATAGTAAAGTGCAAACTGGCACACTTAATCAGTCTAAGGGAAATTATTCGCGTCAGGGTCATAGCACACTTAACTAATCCCAGACAAAGAAAGCAACCAGGTATCACACTTAGCTACGAAAGCAACTCATATTAAAGTACAAACTGACACATAATCAGTCTAAGGTAAATTATTCTCGTCAGGGTCATAGCGCACTTAACTATTCCCTAACAAAGAAAACAATAAAGTAGCATAATTAGCTCCGAAATCATTTTATATTAAAGTACAAACTGATACACTTAATCAGTCTAAGGCAAATTATTCTCGTCAGGGTCATAGCACAAATCTAGCAATGAAACTAAAACTGAGTTCACTTATACATTATATTACTTTTTATGCTAATAGCATACATTTACGACTATAAGTTACATTAATTTGGCACAGCTATCATTATCAATTCGGATGACTATATTTTTACAGCTCACCTACATGGCTACTTCTTTTGCACACAGCACACCTACATGGCTACACGGCCTTCAGATTCACTTCAAATAAAAACCAAGATCACTTCACATGGCTATATTTTAATAGCACACCTACATGGCTATTATTTTTCTACGCAGCACACCTACATGGCTACACGGCCTTCAGATTCACTTCAAATAAAAACCAAGATCACTTCACATGGCTATATTTTAATAGCACACCTACATGGCTATTATTTTTCTACGCAGCACACATACATGGCTACATGGCTTCATGGCCTTCAAATAATTTCATTTGAAACAAATACTAATATCACATGACAACAGAACTTCTCATAACTTTATTGAAGGTCATATAACCTTTAAATAAAATGAATCTGTTGAAATTCTGATGGCAATTAACTTTTCAATATCCAAGCAATTGCAGGCATAACAATAAAATATCTATCGTGTCTCGTTCACACACGCTTGAGAGGTTAATGAGAATAATGTAAGGTTATTTCAAGTTCTTCTAAACCTAATATTTAAATACAATGTTCAAAATGAAACAGTCTAATCTGATGGTTATGGATGAGCCAAATGCTGCACCTATTTTATCGGAGAGTAGCCCCGACCAAAAACAGCGCAAGCACTAGCCCACTCAATACCATCATTGTCTCTTCGTGTAAAGTGCCCACAAGGGGTGCCTGTGACTCCGGAGAGCAATGGGTGTGAAATCAGTGTATGAAGTGTGGTTTGTATATAGAATTCGTTTATTAATATCTGAGAAGCGTTATAATCACTTTAAGAATAATAAAAACTACTTACAGTTTCTCTCGGACATAGCTCGTGGGACAGCACCACTTCTGACTTGTTATGAAATTATAAGACTGAGACTTTTTCAATACTTTTATTCTTCGAACAGGGTACAACTTTAGATACAACCTCCTCAACTTGATGCCGCAAACCAACTGAACTGCCGGACTCCGCGCTCTCCCCGAATACAAAACTCCCCTCCAAAATATATCGGTGTTGCCAGGAAATAAATTTAAATGTAACTGTTATAAATACCAGTTCGAATAAACGATAGCAGCTATTTATTTGAAAATTACGACATTAATGACTTAGAAAGTAAAACCCACGCCTGTTTACAAAATATGCGTATTAGTCGAATGAAATCCACACATCGGCTGTTTACAAATTTTAATCGTGTGGGCTGAAATGATCGCGTCGTTAATAATAACGGCATGTGCTAATTATTAACGATCGGCTCTGTGTTTGTGGATTAGTGACAAATACATAATTCTCTTTTGTTATCCACACTTACCAAATAATTATGATCGTCATGTTACGGATTTGACGTGATGCAGATCTAGTTAAATTAATTATTCAGTTTCAAATAAACATTAATGACTTGAGCTTGAAAATCCACAAATAGTTGTATTTTTAAACTATTTCTGCTATATTATAAGTTGAAATATAATTTTACTTTGTTCATAAGTATGTATACGCGAATAAGATATTTAGACACTTCTTTAAGTTATTACTCGATTTCTTTTCTATTGGGTCATTTGTAAGTCCAAAAATGATTCTATTATACTAACGTTCTCGTGGCTAAAACAAAGACGACTCAGACAAAATAAGCCTTTCAAATGAGACATCATGCTATTGAATTAAAAGAAAACACGAAGGAGCCGTGTAATTTGCCAAACAATTACATTTTCGCTCCATTTTTTGTTCTTATTTAGGGAGTAATTGTGTCGCAAATCCAAGGGAGATATAATGGAGCAAGATTTAGTAGGAAAAAATATAAACAATATCGACGAGTAGCGTTCCAATATATAGAATATTAACGGCCTGTTTTACAATGTTCGAATAAGTTCCCATTATACATATAGCGTCATCTGTTCCCTACTCCATGCGCAATGACGTTTAATATTAGAGAAACAAAAGTTTCGCCATGGTTAGTGCTTATTTGTAATGGTAATTTCTTATTTGTCTATAGTGATGAGCGCTTTCGTTTTAAGCCGACTTAAGCACCGCGCCACGCGACCGAGGCGCGGCAGCAGCGCCGCTGTGTTTTATCCGCTTCTGCCGCGCTGCTGTCACTCCAATATGAAGACGCACTTAGTTTTCACACTGATGTCTTTAACAAAAAAAACGACAGTTACTTTATTTGTTTCGTCATATACTTATCCTAGTACTTTCAGGTTTTCTTGTCATGATTTCAGCAATATAATAAATACATTTTCTATCATAGTTAAATTGACCCATTTCAAAGTAATATCGTGTTGAAATTTCAGCTAGGTGGAACGTATCACTTGAGCGATATTATTTACTTAATATACCATCCATGAGCTTTCAAAAAACTTGCCCTACTGTATTCACTTCAATACAAGAAGGTCTTTATTGAAGCTAATCAGAGAGCGAAGTCGGGATACTCTCGCGACAGTTATTACAAATATAACAACCATCCCGTAAGACGGCGAGATTCCTCTCAGCATTACTTACATACCTAGAACAAAACAATGAAACGTGGTAAAAGGTCAAGCCGGGAACTAGCTGAATCGCAATCATTTAATTCGCACTTAAGAAAAACTCAACTTATACTTATTTTAAAGTTGACCATTGTTGGCGTCACCTCTGAAGTTGAATACGGTTTATATTATGTTACGTATTTCCGAGATTACTTTTATTTGTTTTCATCGTTATCATATTTTTAATTTCATCGAAATTGACCAGCGATTACGAAAGAAATAGTCGTTTTGCACGTAGCGTCCTAGTAAGAAAGGAGAATTTAATTGTTGAACTGGCGGTCGCCCGCGGCTTCGCCTGCATAAATGTCGGATTTCCCATTAAATAACATAATTAAACCAAAAACATATATTTTCATTAGGAGTAAGAGGCCTGAAATCTTAGAGCATTGGGCAAGTGCGTGTTTTCTTAAGCTGCGAGCATTATTTTGATGCAGAGTTGTTTTAAAACTGTGATATTCTCTAAGATATTTATTGATATCAAATGATGAAAAGTGCAATTTTGTTTAAAATGAAATTGTATACATGATGATTCTATTTATTTTGATAAGAATAAATACACGTCCGCATCGGAATACCTTTGAGAATAGTTCATAATTTTGTATCAAATTTATGAACATTAAAAAAGTTTGTAGTGAGTGAACCATATTAGATAGACATATGCTGTCGCGGACTTTATTGTAAATCTTTCATAGCAACAATTCCGTCATACATAATTTTGATGTACCTTAAACAGTTTTCGCTACTTACACAACGGAAGCTCTCAAAATAAATATTTCCCCTCCGTTTTTGAAACATTTTTCATTGTTGATCTGCTGACATCAATCGTATCGTAATGTTTTATAACTTCAAGCCTTTCTCGATAAATAAGCTGTCTAACACAAAAATAGTTTTTTAAACCGGTTTAGTAGTAGTTTCAACAGATTAGCGCGTTCAAACAAATAAAATCTTCAGCTTTATAATATTAGTATAGATATAAGCTAAAACAATGTTATTTTTTTATTACATTTTTTATGGTTCTGTAGCTGAATGGCAAAATGCGGAACCATAATAACATAATACCTGTGAAATATGTGGTCTCTTACAGATACGTCATTATGCGTGACGTATACCACAAATTTCGCAGGGTCCGACAGCACGGTAGCTCAATTGGTAGAGCGATTGGCCCGGTAAGCCAGAAAATGCTGGTTCAAGCACCGCCCGTGAGCAAATTTTTGGTTTCTTATTTCATCTTTATGAATATAAAATATGACACTGTGAGTATTAAAAACATTCTAAAAAAACATATGAAATATTATGTTGAAATGCAACGATGTCTCTTAGTCTTTTTATTGTTTTTAATAGAGCACACATTTTAATTGCTGGCTTAACCCACAACAAAAAAATTATAAAACATTATATTATGCAAAAAAACTATGGTAACTTTTTTTAAGGCTATCTTAGAGATATATTTATTGTCAGTGATTTGTTTTTGAATTGTTCTAAAACTCCAAACTCAGGCATTTGGCAGATTTGCATTTACATTACAAAACGTTACGTCGATAAAATTACCTATATTGAAGGATGTTATCGTTTATTTTAGAAACATTGTCAACTCAAACTGTGAACTCAACAGAATATAAACAAAAATTGTGTATTTACTTTTTGAAATATAGGATTGTATATTTTTTGGTTAACAGCGGACAGTTCATTAGTCAGCGCAAAGAGTTCGTGCGGTAATTATTACTGTGGAATTACTTTACACGCAAATTCGTGTTTATGAATTAGGTGTGCACTTGACATGGTTGTGTTCAACATGCCCGTACTTCTCTACATTACAAAAATATTTTCGAAAAAAAAAACACGTCACGTCAAACACAAGATGAAACGAAGCGACAAATTTCAAGTTGTGAGTTGTAAAATAAATGCATGTGACCGTGTGTGCTTGAAAAATAAACACGTAGTATGAATCTACAGGTTATTCTCCAATAGTTTTATTCCAACAAAATAGCACAAACATAGGGCACGAAGAGAGAGAAAGTACAAATAGAGGCCCAATTCTGGCATGTAGCTTGCTTTTATACAAATCAAAACCCTAATCAACTGTAGAAAACAGTGGGGTGACGTCTGTTTCCATATCTCAACATTTACTAAAATATTTACTTATAGGGATAAACAATCTGCTACTTAAATATGTAAATTCATAAATTATTTAGATATTAATCATACTGAATTGAGTTAGCCTTATATATTATTATTTTAATAGTTACAATATTCAAAATAAATCTAACCTCCACCATCCAATCCGAGTTAACTTCCTTTGGCGCCAAAATGAACATTTGTTATACGGCAGACATAAAAATCGAATACGTGTCTCAATAATCTTTAGATAATTAATGTACAATAAATAAAATAATTTAGAAATCTAAAGATTAATCCAAGATTATTCATAAATCATAGCCGAATTACATTCAACAAAGGACACTTCCGGCATTTCAGTAACCAATGTTAATCCTAATATTATGGCAAATCTAGATAAGTGTACGTATTAAACATATGACGAAGAGAATGTGCAATTTGGTGAATTAAGTGGGGTTACATAAGTCACACACAGTGAGTATGTGGCTTAGTACTGAAGAATACTATTACAGAACTAAGTAAATATGTGAGGCAGACTAGGATCTGGAATCATCGTGTAGCATGCTTAGAAATAACACACTACCACCAAAAATCAATTCATTTCCCGCTCGTATGCATGTGACGTATCAGTTGAAACAACCGGCCGATATATATCTATCTTGGCAATATTTTCCCGTATCCCACTACCGGGGCGAGCTGTCAACACAAATAAACGGCTACGAGCGTCGATTGATGCGTTTGAGCGCATGCGATATCGGTGAATAACTTTTGAAAAACGACGTTTATCACCAGTGACGCCTCGTGCATTGAAGATGCTCGTTTGTCGGTGGATTTGGTAGTTTGTATGTTAGAAGTGCGAGTGCTTTAAACTTATCATAAGGGTAAAAACCGGGCATGCTCTTGGGAACTTTTACAGTCCTAAATTGAACCGATGTCCATTACACACCGGTTCAATTAAAGAGGTTATCTTTTCTTTTGAGTAGGTGGTAAATGGTTAATGCAACTTTACTTTAATTTGGTATCATTACATCAAAAGCGTACGATTTTCATTATATAAGAGTGATGCCATACACAGACCAAATCTTTTTTTGACGTGACCTAGGTTTTTTAAAACGACTTTAAATTTTGCTAAAGTTATTAAAATTTGATCAATTAGGTTGCATAGCCCACTAGCATTAGATAACCGGATAGAGCCCTTCTTTTATGAGTACCGTTTAATTTACTTGTTAAAACTTGAAATAAAATCAAATTAAATTAAATGCAACGACATGAATATTTTATTTGCCTTTAGAAAAAGAATACATTTTTGTAGGTGTCAGAAATAGCATCCAAATATTTTACTATCACATTAAATTATGAACAATGAATTATAATATTATCATCACGATGTCGTCTTCGTTATCTTCTTATTTAAGCCACAAGTTTACTAATTGCATAATGCGTTTTCAAAATTATATTACAATTAATTTAACACAACCAACTTAACTGAACCATTCCGCCATAGCAATATTTTTATGTATTTCACTTGTATGTGCTTCGAGCCAAGTTTCGGCTTCTTTGCGAAATTTGTGCGGCTTTGCACGAGCAGTTTTTCTCGGCGTATATTATTGGACACTCGTAGGTACGGACAACAGCATGTCATGGTAAACACTGCGGTATCTTACTATGTTGTAATAAGGGCTAGTTTGCAACAAATGTGGGTAACCTGATGAGCTGGCCGCTGTACAACTGCGAAGTGCAATTAACACATTTTGTGGTAAAGTTCCGAGTTAAGTGAAAACTTTCTACCTTATGTTGCTCTTTTGCGGTTATTTCATAAACGTATTATATCATCTGTTATGAATGAAATAAGAAACCAAAAATTGCGCTCGGGCGGGACTTGAACCTGCAACTTTCTGACTTACTAGGCCAACGCTCTTCCAATTGAGCTACCATACTATTGGTCCCACTGAGCGAAATTTCTGGTCTCTTATGAATGCGTCATTACGCGTGACGTCGCCTCCAATTGACATTATAAAGTATGGCGTATCGCGGCTCAATTGGAGAAGCGTTGGCCCGGTTAGCCAGTAAAAAAAAAAGTAGCAGGTTCGAGTCCCGCTCGTGTGCAATTTTTGGTTTCTTATTTAATTTTTAAAAATATAAATATGTCTGTGAGTGTTAAAAACATTATAAACCATCTGTTAAGAAGTTTGTTGAAATGGGTCGCCTAAATTGAAAAGATCTTTTTCTATCTTTGTGCTATAGTGATTTGAACTCTTACTAGCGGCTTTCTTTTGTCACGTAAGCTTCTTAAAAATAGTATTGCTGTTACACTGATTGCTTATGCGTATAGAGTAGAAAAATAGAATACAACAGTATCAAATATGTACAAAATAAATGAGAACAATGATAAATTATGCATCTGTCATCTATCACATTACCGAAGAATTATTGCAAATGTTATAGTGGCGTTATGAGTCGTTAGCTCACAGATATCAACATATTTTCATTTATTATTGTCAAAGTAATGCTCTTTTTAGAAGCACAAATAATACCAAAAATACTATGAATGTACGTATGTTTTGAAAAACTTTGAAATAATCTACCTACTGTTAATCGATAAGACATTCGATTGAGAGATCCTCCTATTCGATATCAATAAGTGTACTACAGAATGACACTTCCTGTCAAGGCGGCTACGGTGAAATAATCATCAGTCACTTTGACAGGTGGTGTTTCCGATATATTCCTTTTTCAAAATGCGTCGCGTACATCGACTGATCCTACACCGGCTTTTTCCTCAGTAATTCGTAATACTTCTTAGGATATTACGTTTTTGTTGGCTCCTGATTTAACTTTTCCTAAAAATATTTTAGGATATATCTACGTTTTATTAGTTTGGTTTAATTTAACCTATATTTTACTTCTTTAATCGATTGACGTAGACGTTGAATAAAGAACGTACGCGTCTACAAACTATATATAATTTAATTTTTGTCATTTTTTTACAGAAATATCTGCTATTTACTGAATTAATGATTTTAATGCTTATTCAGCTCGTACAAACACAATTTGTTACTCAAAATATAAGCATGATTATACCTCTGCATATAGCGCGCCGGGGGTGATATAAAAGTGCAGAAGTCGCACAGTTCACGTCGACACAAAGGACAAACAGCTAACCGCAATGATTGTGCTCTACGTGGTTTGCGAGGTCACTAACTTTTAATAACTCCAATTATTATTGTCACAACTCAACAGTTAAAATAAAAAAATAGTTAAATCGATTTTAGAATGTTTTTAACACTTACAGTGTCTTTATTTCTTATGTCTATATTCTTAAAGATCGACACTCGAATCTGCAACTTCTGGCTCAATTGGAAGAGCGTTTGGCCCGGTTAGGTATTTTTGGTTCCTGTTTTCATCTTTAACTGTAAAATCGAATTTTATTGGTTTTCTGCTGTACTTGAAATGATGAATTTCTTCGAGGTAAATAAAAACAACTTTTTCATGTTGAATATAAAATTTAAAGTCAAATCTGCCCACTGATAAATTATAAAAGGGCTGCAGTATCTTACTCAGACTGTACAAAGGTAGCATAATCAATAGTCTCTTAATTAGTGACGTGTATGAAAGAATCCCTTCATAATATTTTACTTACAAAAGTAACATGATTCATCGGGCAGTTAACTGATGGCCGCTTAGTCATTTTGTTTTATTTTGGAGCATTCTGAGTGAGATTCAATCCATTTGTACGATCTTAGCTTAGCTTTTGATTTCTTTGAATTTGATGGAGTTAGAACGCTGCGTTTACGTTATAGCTCCGCACTTTTAGTCAGAGCAAGTGATGTTTTCGTGTTAAGCCGGGATTGAGTCACTCTAAATAGACAAACTCTAAATAGACAAAGAAGCCCATGTCAGCTGGGATAGCTCTTATCTCTGGGCTACGTTGCGAAGTCGTTGACCCAAACTCGCTGCATCGGGGCGCCAACTTTCCGTTTGTTTTCTTTTCTCGCGCAACAAACACTATTTCAATTTGTATTTATCGATGTTCGAGCAAAACAAAGATTTGACAGCTGATGTGAGCTGAGGCGTGCATTTTTTAAACAGTTAAATCAGATTTTAATTCATTATAAATTATTTTAAGTTCAGATTAGAACCTATAGTCATTTTACATTTTATCGTTTTCTCATATACGCGTAAGTAAGACTTGTGGAGTAATTATTGAAACTGCAGTAAAATAAGTGATCTAAACAATATTTATGTCAACTACACAAACCCTAGCAAAAATCAACTTTCTATCCTATTTACTGAGAACCTTTGTTTATTTCATAAAATATGCTAAACAATATTTCACAAAATACTCCTGTTACGGAAAATCAATTTGCTGCCATATTACAAACGATTTGGAATGTGTCAGTAACATGAGTGAGCTTTTTTATGAACTCCAAACAAACAGAACGAATAATATTGAGAGAACAAGGGCCATCTAGATTGTTAGTTTTGGTTTCATTTCACATTTAAACTTTCATTTTATTGTTGCTTAACCTTTTGAAGTTGTACCCATGTAATTTGGGAACACAGTCAATCTGTAGTAGAATTATATATTTAGTATCTCTTACCATTTTAAGTGTGTAGGTTTCAAAAACCAAAGATTCTTACGTAATGTAAAAATGCTTATTCATATATAGAAATCTAATCAAAAATCTACTGTCAGGAGCAAAATTTTATTAAAGCCTTGATCACTCAATTCAATTCTGTTTCAGAAGTTTTCCAATAGATGGGTACCGAAATAATGAAAATGACTCTTAATTGTATTGAATTCTGAACCAACTTAGTATTTTTTTGAAGATGATTGACCTCGATCGTACCTGATGTCAGGTGTGGATAATAATAATATTGGACACCAATCACACGCATTGTTCAAGTGCTATAGTAAGTAGCCAATGCACTTGCGTTACGGAATTTAGACACAACTGTGGTACCACAACACCCAGCCCCGAGACAACAAAGAAAATTTTGGTTTCTATATTGAACCGACCGGGGATCGAACCCGGGACATTAGAGCGGCAACGCCTTGAAACCCAGGGTGCTTAGCCACTAAACCACGAAGGTCGTCAAAGGATGTTGTATGTTTTAATATTAATTTTTATACCTATCCGTGGACAATGGTGCTGGTTACATTAAAAGTAATTTTCATAGTAATATTTAAGGTTATAGCATTAATGTAATTGTTTGTTGTTCTTAATAAAGAGAAAAAAAAAGGATGACCTCAGATATTTGTAAAGACCTGTTTTTATATCATTTGGAATTCACCTCATAACTTGTAAAGTAGATAAGTGAGTCAGTTTCGAAGAAACTTGATACGATATGATTACCAAGTCTTTACCTGCTCAATTTCAACTCTCAACAATCGCAGTGCTCAGAGTTCCATATCTCGGTATCGTAACGTGGCAATATTTCAATCCCTATTGAGTCCGCTGTTCCTCGGAGCGAGTATCACCTGCACGGTTATTAAGTAAATCGATTGCTATCACATTGCGATACGCTAAACAATTATAAATATTAAGTATGTATGAGCAATATGGTACCTGATATGAAATAAAAGAGGTGCCCGTAGCGCAGTGGTAGCAGCGCTTTGGTAGTGATACCGAAGTGAAGCAACCTACGGCGCGATCGTGTTTGGATGGGTGACCATTCCGACCATATAAGTGACGTACATCACGAGTATTTCCATGCTTCGGAAGGCACGTTAAGCCATTGGTCCCGACTAATATCGGTTGATATAAGTCGTTAAGCCTAGTCGGAGGCCGTATGGGCGGCTTGATAAAATCTGACAGCAGGGTTAGTCGCTTGCCTTGCAAACACCCCTCCACCAACCCACGCTGAGCCCGCGTGGTGGAGTATGGCTCTAACTACCTCATAGTTGAGGTAAGGCCTTTGCCCAGCAGTGTGATGTTACAGGCTAACTTTACTTATTATGAGCAATATGATACTCGTATAATGACGATACAGCATGCTGTCGTTATCACTAATTATTTTTAAAAGCCATTAAAACTTTCTTATGAAATTCTGTTAATTGCTTACAAGCGGGGTTTGAACACACAATCTTTGGTTCGTCGCGCAAGCGCTCTAATATCTGAGCTATCGTGCTGTAAGATTTGTTAGTAACCCGAAGCACTTTTAACAGCGCAAACAAAAATGTACTCGGACTCCAGTCCAAACTTTAAGCCCAGACGTCTGTGGCATTGCCATTTTTACCGACTTCAAAAAAAAGTAGGTAATCAATTTGACCTTTATTTATGCGATATCGTCAGAATTGGATTCGTTTGTGAATGAATGTTAGTCTCGAGATTTCTTAAAAACGAGAAGTCATAGGGAGATAATTATTTTTCAGTTAAATCAGATATAGTTCACCTTAGGGTACAGTGTAAGTTGAATTAAAATCGGTCCACTAGTTTTTGAGATATAAGTTATATCTAAAAAATATGAAACAAATAAGTAATTAAATATTTAACCGCCTTCAAAAACTGACTAAAGACTGCTTTCCAGTCAGTTTTTTGAAGGCGGTTATTGTTTTAAATTATTTTGACTTGCATCGATTGGAATTGCATAGCAACCATATTCGAAAACGTAATAGCCCTGCATGTATCACAATAGTTATTTCGCTGTGACGCGGAAAATTGTTACTGTTCAAGCCTTTTTCTAGCCGATTTACAACTTGAGCGGCTTCGTGTGAACACATAGATACTTATTGGTTCAATATAATAAGTTTATTCAGGCACATTAAGGGCGCAAATAAAGGGAACTTGGAAGTTTAGAATAAAGGTTCAAATTATTCTTAATTCAAAATATAATTGCAAATTAAACCTATTCATCTCTTTATACAAAAAAAAAAAAACTCAAAATTATATCACTATGAACAAGATTATGACCAAAATAAATAACAAATGTTTTCAGCTTAGGCAAAAATAAACCAAAGTTTCTTTAGTGCATTTAGATATATACATACATATTGGATATATTTCTTTGTATTGTGACTCTCCTTTCACTGTTTAATGTTATGGAAAATGCTGTGTATATCTATAATTAGTTAAATGTACTAGAACTAAATTGTATATTAATCTCAGTAAGTGCTGTGTATGTTATACTGTTGATGTACCTAAATAAATATATAAAAAAAAGTGCAACTGACGTGTTGTCAACTTCAATTTAACTTAAAAGTTGAAATTATGTTTTAGTTTTCAATGAAATAAAAGACGTATAACGATCGTTGAATACACGATAATGTGGCACTGTAATGGCAATAGGATCCGAAAGTCGTAAAGTATGTTCATAACGATAGTCGCTATTTACTTTGCATTTCTTTATATGCCAAAAGACATTTTCAGCAATCTGAAAACATGACAAAGAAACCGAGACGATCCGAGCGGCTCCGAGACGAATCGCGACTTTTAAGATAAATAACAAATAAATTGCGCTAATGGCTTTTTGCAAAACGTATATTTAACCAGTTTCCCCGGTAATGGAATACAAGATAAGAAACTTTTAAAGCCCATAATAGATATTAAGATCTCGATCTGAGCCCCGAGGTATTCCAACCACTGCCTATTAACACAAATTAATTTTAATCAAGCCAATTTCTGAGCAAAAGGATGGTCGTTCCTTGACTTCGTTATGATCTTATATGCATTAATTTGGTGGTAATTACAAATGGCTTTTGATGAGGATAATTAACAAAATTACTTTACACAAACTCGCGGCTTGCGGATGTCGAGGACAAATTAAAAGTTAATAAGCTTCTTTGTTTCTGCGATAATTACTTCTTAAGAGCTATACATGGAAAAAGTTTGAGATATTCCTTATAAGGTGAAGTTTCAAAACGTTACCTACGTTACGTGGAAACGTTTACGAGTACCTTTATACCCGTTCTTTTGAATAAAATTGCCAGACATTTGGCGCAACGATCGCACCTGAGATAAATGACAAAAATGGTGCTTTAAAATGTAGAATAATAGATTCGTAAAGAAATAACAACTATTGGCAACTTCATGTTTTACAACTAATTATAAATGTTACACGAAATGCATACAACTCCTTGGGAATGCATACAATTTTGAAGCTTTTTATGAAATGTATAAAATATTGAAACAGAGATTGTTTAATTCCACATACCATATACATACATATTCATAGAATTTCAATATCGTATTAGAGAATGTATAAGGCGAACGCTGTATGTGCAGAATAAAAATAATAAATCATAATTTAAAATAAAATCATGTGATATATTAAGAACTTCAATAAGGTTCTCATTGAGACAAATCAAGTAAAAATCATACGGTTGATATATTATAATATTTTCATATTCATTGATAATTTAGGAAATACAGTTTTTATTGAGGCTCTAATAGAGCAACACGAGTAACATTTAATTAAATTTATCACATTTCCAATTACTGTTAAGCAAGTGTATAAATTTCATAGGAAATGTGTCTTATATAAATTTACTGCTCGTATTTCCAAGTAATTTTAGGAATTATATATAAAGCTTGCTGGGTTTCAATGTTTCGCCGCTCCGAGGTCCCGGCCTGACCGGGTCAATGTAGAAATTATAATTTTCTATATGGTCTCGGTGTTGTGGTACCACTGTTGTGTCTGATTTCCTTAACACAAGTGCATTGGCTACTTACTTTGAGATCAGATCAGTTTTTGTGATTGTTATTTATGTAAAATTCCTAAGTATTGTATACAATTACGGATATAGTACATTTCCTGTAACATTAATTAATACATACCAAACCATAGAAAATGTCCATAATTTCAAAGTAAATAGAAAGAAAGAAAGAAAGAAAATACATCAAAATCATCGAAAACTTTTATGAAACCTATGTAAAAACAATAAATTAAATTTTAAACCGGCGTTGACGAATCTATCCTCATACAAATGCTGTACGCCTGAACATTTCAGGACCGCGTTCACAGGTCACAAAGTCTCGGGTCACGGGTCACAATCGCAGGTCGTACAAGCGGACAGCTGCGAAATGGGACCACTTTGTGAGTCACAACAAACGCTTTGTCCTGTCCTTCCGATGGCCGACACAATTGCTTTCTGGCTTTTATCTTGTGGTATGTTTATTGTGTCTTGTTTTAATTAGGTTCACGTTAAATTTTAAGGTAGAATTATTACAATAAATAAATTATTTTTTATTTAATTGTCGTCTTGACACTAAAAATTCAGAAAATAAATTATAGTTTAAAAAAACTAAAAAACACGCTTTATAGCAAGCGAACTAAAAAGTAGAAAATAATTTTTGTTTAAGACAGTTTGTGTTACTGCAATATACAATTCAACAATAAATTATCATAATTAATTCAGAATAAGATTAATATGAATATTAAGATATTAAGAAAAGATCAAATAAAGTGAAAAAGCGTGGGGTGCTTAATCATATTATTATAATAATAATTATTCTGATATTGCAAACAGTAACAAATAAAATCAACCTCACATTCGATATTAAAATTTTAAATCCTACCAATTAGTTTAAAATATTATTTTTTAATAATAACCATGTTTATAGGTAGTTGTAATGTGTATAAACTTAATTCTTCTTCTATTACGTATACTTTATCATGTTATGAACGAGTGAGCGGTTCCAACGATTGAACAATATTTTCTATTGAAATCGTTTGTTTAAATCGGCTCATTGCTCCGTCCATTTCGCAAAATGTAGTTTAGTTCCGTCCCTTTTATATTCGCCGAGCGAATCAGTACCTTTATTGTAACTAGATGTTCGAACTGTCAGATTCAGCCGTTTCTGTTGCTCATGCTAGCATAACCTCATGAGTGAAAGAGACGGCTAAGTCTGAAAGACGAAGATAAATCTGCAGAGTTGAGACTCTTTCGTAGCGCGTAGTACACGTCTACGGGCGCTACGAGCTACAACGCTACGGTGCTACGGCGCTACGGAGCGCAGCGGCTCGTCTATTTAAATAGTGCACCCGCCGTAAAATCCGTTCTTTCATTAAAATCTTCTTGTATGTTTTGAAATAAAGGAGGTATTACACGATTCAGGGTTGTTTTTTATTTTCCAATGCCCAATGTTTGTTAACTGCTCCATTAATATTGATAAAATAATAAGAAAAAAGGGGTTTGGATACATTTCTCGGTAAATGGTCGTTTCTGTGCTGAATGTTGCAAATGCAATACAAATCTTTTTTACGAGGAATCGTTTGATCATAGTCGTGCGTGCATAGTCGTCGTGAATGTCTTAATTTTTTGTTGCCACCTTCGTGACGATATTTTTACTCCTATGACTTTTTTTTAATTCGAGCACTGAGTTTTTTGTTCTAGAAATGGGTATTTTCTTATGTATTAAATCATATTTTATGAGTACAATACTATTTGCACACTGAAACGGGTATTTTAAAACATTGTGAATTATTTGAATTATTTTGTCTGCATCTCTTAGTGAGTGTATATCGAGATCAAGTCAAGCTGGGATTTATTGTCTGGTTTAAATGGAATCGTGTCAATAGCGCTTAGTTAATGTTTAAACAGCTTTGTTCCATTGAGCCCCATCGGCGCGTTGTCGCTAATAGACTGAGAACTGGGACAGCTATTAATTCGCTGATTTGTCGATTACGCTCCACAATCTAGTTTTAAATTTAGATCTTGTTATGATCTTATTTACTTGTTGCTTGTGATGTGATGAACCCCTGTAGTTGTAATACTGAGCAATAGATCTCCTTTTATGTACGGATTACTGCCCACTAATGTGTCAATCATTACAGCGCTTTCACATTTTCAATTTCATACATAAAATGACAGCAGTAAGCCCTTCACATTAGAGTGACGCACTGCCGTCGTGGTGTTATTGCTCTAATGTGAAGGCGCACATAGGCGAGCAGCAGCGTTTAGCAGCGCTGCTAATAATTTTATACATAAGTGCGCCTTCATATTAAATAATGTGAAGGGCTAAGAGCGCTTTATATATCCAATAAAAAGTGTAAATAGAATATTTTGATTCGTGAAACTTATTAAAAACTGTTCTTGCTAACACTCAAAACTGTCAAAGTATTAGTTTGGTAAGTGGTGTCGGGGCATATTCTCATTGAGAAAGTTTCACATCGGGACGTATTGGCTTACTGGACTAGGTTTCTGCTGATGGCCGCGGCTACCTGTATACAAAAATAAGAAGTTCTAATGGTAAATGAAAGCTCGTTCTCGAATCACAACACGACTTATAAAAATAGTTCAAAATAATAATTATGCACAGCCATAATCTTTAATAATTTTACTTTAATTATAATAATTCTAGTAGCAAACCGGCTTAAGTTCGGCAAGAGCCCTTAAAGCTCTTAAAAATAGCCCTCTGACTCGATTGCGAGCCCTATAAATCCCTTCACTATACTATCACTTTGCCACTTCCTTCGCTAAACAGGTAGTGACGTCAGGAAGCGTGCGCTATCAGAGTTCCCACTTGTTTTTTTTTTTAATATCATAAACATGGTTATACCTAACTTGCTGCTTTCGTATTGCAACTTCTAATGGTGCCTGTTTTTTTATTTATTAAAAAAACATGACAAAACCTAACTTGCTGCTTTCTTATTGCAATTTTAAAAAGTTGCAGTACTTTTAAAATTCCAATATACTACGTAAGCTCTAGCTTTTAACAGCACTGACGCATAACCTGCTTGGACTTGCACGTGTGCTTTCAATGCGTTCTTTAGCTACACAAATACCAAATGCAAACGCATCGCGTTTCACCTACCATTAGCAAAAAAAAAAACAACCATACCTTTTTATATCCATGGTTAATAATGCATAGTGTAGGTTACGAACCCGGGACCTCTTGTGTGTGTGACCAGTGAACTATCCACTACGCTAACGAGGCAGACAGTCGGGTTTGAATCCCGGGTTGAGAATTTAGTTTCTGGGTTTTTCTGTCTTAAAAGAACTAGAAAACAGCTCGGAATCAAAAAGTTGGTGGTGATGGATTTCAGAAGGTGCCTCGTTAACACGTTAAGCCGTTTGTCCTGCGCCTGATCTCCCATCAGTCATGGCGCACTGAAGACGGAAAGGAACAGAGAGGGCACTAGTACCTATATATTGCCCACATATCTGGGTATTGTATCTCTACTATCTCCTGCCTAGTTGAGGGGGTGAGAGGTACCGAAAGTCTGTAGAATAATATTATTAGTGTTGATAACAAATATAATTAAAGATGCGGAGGTTAGGCATTATAATATATTTTGCTTATGACCCTATGCATGTTTTTTTTAGTATTTTTCTGCAGCTTATACACAAATTGTGCAATTATTTCTGTGACGTATAATAAAGGACAGGTTGCGCCGCGCGGTCACGCGGGGCGGAGGGGCATTGCCCGGCCAGCCGCCGACCCGAGCGGACGCGTGCGCACAACTTGGTGAAGTGACTTGAGTGTATTTTATTTAACATCCAAATCGAGTACACCACACGTGGCGACGAGCCCTCATGTAAGTGGTTAAAAAATCTTATGGTAAAACCGTGTCTCACAAAAGGGAGGGAGATAACGGACTCGTGCATAAAGAATAAGGCTACCCGTTGAGTGTTCAAGCAAAAGTTAGGCAATTAGATATTCGATACCGCATTATTATTCTATATAGCATGATAAAGTTACATAATAAACTATCGGTGATATTTACTTTCGTAAAAATAAAATATTTTTTATTATGTTTATTATTTTCTTAATCTACATTTTATGATGCTACCTATTATGATAAGTTATTACCAGTATGCCAATACTGCGTGTTTTTAATACAAGCTAGAACAAAACAACTATTGATCTATTATTCCTGTCATGAATCAAACTCCGTTGAGTTTATAAAGTTCTTTATTCGATTAACACACTTAACTATGATACAAATCGCTATCTCTAGCCACATTAATAATTATAACTACATTTTAACATAGGTTCCTTCCATCAACCTTTCGCTTCGGCGGTCAGTACTAGACTGCTCGCCTTTCGAGTACACTCCGCAAGTCAGAAAATAAGAAGGGATGGGGCAGCCAGTGTTGCCATTTTTAAATAGCGATAACGTTATTCCATAAAGTAACAATACTCGTTTTTATACAAATAACGTTAACTGTTATTATAATGAGTTAAGATTACAACAGGGCTACTGATTGAATCTAAATACAAAAATCATCACATTCGGCCATCCGACCTAATGCACCTCCTGGTGCATTTTTTCAAATATTTGCAATGGCGCATTTATATCAATACTACTACAGTATACTACATTTATCATATTACAAGCAATAAAGATAATGCCAAAATTAAGCTGTTGAGTACACATTAGAAAATCATCACATTCGGCATTTAAGTTTAACAAGAAATAAAGGTTATGCTACAATCATACTGTTGAGCTCACTCAGTAATATATAATTACAAAATATACTTATTAATAACAATTATCACCTTTCTAGTACTTTTTATAATTATAAATTATTTTTGGTTTACTTGACCAATATCGATTGATCTATTGAATCTTTAGATTGATTATGCTTTATCAAGGGTGAAGTATTAATCCAGTGTCTTATAAGACTTGCGGCAACGAACATTTTATACATTTTATATCTTTTTTGTAACCGGGTTCATAACCTATTATGTACCTTTAATTTCATGGTTATTTCGTTCTAAAGGCTAATAAGCTAAGTATGTTTATGTTATTATAATTATGATCACAATCGTAATTATTAATGCGACTAATCTTTTATTTTTTATTTCTTTTTATTTACTCCTGTCTATGAATGACAAAGGGTCATTTATCGAAGCCATTTTTATTTTATTTTATTACAGTCTATTATGTTCTAATATTTATATTTAATAGGAATTAAAAAAAAATACATCTGATTTTAAGATAACAAAATGGAAAGAATCTTTAACTTAATTGACTTTTAAATTGATGAATGAATGAAATTTATAGGTAACTTTTTGTAGTTTTAAGTGTGTGACATATTAACGATCCTTACTTTAAAGAGACCTTATCTACATAAACAACAGTTCATTTAGAAAGTAATAAATTAGTCAAGTCAGTAAAAAAACAAATCATAGGACACCAATCACATACATTGTTCAGTGTTATGAAAATCAGACGCAAAAGTAGTACCACAACACCCAGACCCAGGACAATATAGAAAATTTTGATATGTATATTGACCTGACCGGGAATCGAACCCGTGAACTCAGAGCGGCGACGCCTTGAAACCAGCGTGCCTAGCCACGCTGACAACACCACGGAGGTCGTAAAATTAATACCTCATTACTACAAATAACATCATTATACTCCATTACAATATGTTTTCGAGTCTTTAATTTCTATTATCGACATTTTCTAGCATCTAATTCAATTTTTGAATAACTTAAAGGAATGACTTAACGGTGCATTCAGCAATATGATAATAGTTCACAATTTGTATAATGTTAATATGTATAAAGTAAATAAAATAATAAGGTGAAAACAATAAAGTTTCTTTCTAAAACACAGTCTCATGATTTGAATTTTTCATATTAAATAATGTATTAGGATATAAACCTATGTATTGAGATAGATATTAGGAAATTACTAAAGCATCCATAATAAATGTCACTTGTTAATCGGGGAGAACATAATCAAGAATTATTGAAGCTACTTAGATAACTTTCTTTTTAAAAGTTAAATTTCGTAATTTGCGTGGCGCATATCAATAATGAAAGTTATGAATCTTAGCACTTAAAGTCATACGAGTAGAATTAAGCTATTATGTATATTATTAATAACTCGTTTTTTTTTTGCAATTGTATGGCCACCTTAATGTCTGTTCTCAATCTCTTAAAAAGAGATACAGTCATTTAAGGGATCATTATTATTATTATATTATCTGAGTGACTTATAAAATCTCTTATGATCTTTCAATTTATTGTTACCATAAAATATTACTTTGTAGTTTAACTTTTCCCTAATATTATGTGTCCGTATGAGGAAAAATCAATATTTTAGGGCCCATATTAATACATATTTGTTATTTTTTTTACGAACAGTACATGAAGATGTGGTTTTTATTTAGTAGTAGGAACAAGTACCTACTTCACTTTATTAATCATTATAAAAATAATTTAAATAGAATTGAGATTAGATTTAATAGTCAAATGACATTAATAATTAAGCCCTTCTACGAATACAATTTACTCAGCAAAGTAAACTCAACGATATTATGCTGTTACATGAAAAAAAAGAATAAACTGCATGATATTGCCAAGAATACAGAAAAATATCAAAGTGGGAAACTAGAATAAAAACTAGTTTTGAAATAAAGCCTTTGTGCATAATTATTTATTAATTGACCTATGAGATCACGGTCTCCCATTTACGTTTTGGCGTGTAGACGTCCCTAGTCCCAATTTAAATGTATTGCGACGCGTCTTTAGTTATTCCAAACCCAAGCATATTGCAGAGCAAACGTCGTGTTTGGTGTCAATATAAAATTCATAAATGAAAATATATTTATTTTCAAGTCAATGCTTAGTATATTATGTAAGGTCACTTCGTTTAATGTGATAATATTTTAACAGAGCATCAAAAAATAACATAGAAAGAGGACTCTTTTTTTTTTAAAAACTGTTTTATATATATATATAAAACAGTTTAAGGGTATATTGCATTATGCATACGATTTTATTTTTCCTAACAAAAAAAATATTATTCTTTAAGGGCACCCTGTCCCGCGACAATGCCTTTCGTCTCTTACGTAAGTACTAGATTGAGCGAAAACTAGACAGACGTATATAATAAAAGTGCTAAAAGACAATACGTACAAAAATAATATTACAAAACAAATGTTTTTACAAACTGCCGGAGTAATGATTTATAGATAAACAATGTCATTTAAAACAACGTTATGTAGACTTTGAGGATACATTAATTTATGTATAACTGACTGTCTACTAGTCAGGAATACTTATAAGAAGGTTATTTAATAAGTAAAAGTAAAGTATGCCTACCGAAGCTCGTTATGGATGTATAATTTCAATTATTTATTTATTTTATTGTTTGTGCAGTATTACAGAAATATGTAGTAAGTTATTTGATTCCTAAATGTTTATAGAAGTCATAAATTAATATTAATATGTATAAGTATAAGACCATCTGTCCCAAAATTAATAGATTTACTCCACAATTTATTAACAGGTAAAACTCACCTATAAAATTGATTTACTTACATGTAGCGAGCGATTGTTAAGTTTGTAATTAATTATTTATCTACTGTGTATTTCTTTCATTAAATAAATGATGATTGATATACATTTTATGTCTTGCAAGTTTGGCGGTTAACTGCGCTATCAAAATTGCAACGGAATCTGCCATCATTTATAGTTCTAGTATGGTTAAAACGACAGAACAATTTATATAGAGGAAGTAAGGGTATTTTCTATGAATGGTATATAAACGAACTGCATTATAACGCGTTACGCGACTTTAATGGCGTTTAAGTAAGCCGACAATAAAATCACCGCGTCAATGATTTAATTAAATCTTTGTTTTGAAATAATTAAGTGACAATGTTAATTCAAGTAAGAATTTACTGACATCGTGTGTTAATAGGTATATTTTTCTCATGATCGTGATAAATGCGCGGTATTTTTCGCAAAGTCAACTTAGTATTTAGGTCTGTGGGTGCGATTAAAATATAAAATATTACACTAATTTATTTTTAATTGATTTCATACAAGACGGTGAAAAGGGCTTCTGATGTTTATACATTTACCAAAATTATCAGATGTACGGAAAACAGCACGTCAAGGTAAAAACTGCGGTATCTTATGCAATTGTAATAAGGTTAAGTTTGCAACAAAAGTGGGTAATTTGATGTGCTGTCGACTGAGTACATATATTCAAAATTCTGTACTCAATCGCAACAAAATAACCCATTCTACTAAGAAGAAGTGATTATATTTTTTTCTTTTGTAAATGATTAATAACATCTTAGCCTACCCGCGACCACGAACGCTGCAATGGTTTTAAAACGACGGGAATCAAGATAAACCTCCGCGAAATATGTCAGAATTGTGTGTACAAGGACTTATCCAGTGAATAAATATACTACAGTTAAACATAGTAGTTGTTCTTTTTTTCTTTTTGTGATCGGAGCCAAACAGTCACTTCGGATTGTGTGAAACAGTAATTTCAGGGGACTCGACGGTTTCGAGCGTTGGTGACGCCGACAGGGTACTTTTTGATTTGTGACTTCCTTTAGTGTCGATGTCCTCAACCTCGATCGCGAGCTCTTTCGTCTTTTTAGGCCCAACCAGCCTGGTTTGGTCTCGTGCTTTTCAGTCTCATCACCTCGGAAGAAAAAGAATACCAGCATTAGTGTTGTTATCAACAAAATCATATTTTGGATATGGTAATTATTTACTAAGTTATGGTTTCAATAATTATCTTTGTAAATGAACTGTAAGTATTTATGAGAATAAATGTCTTTAAATCCAATTACTATTGAGCCTATTCATTTATTAGAACATAATTTTAGTAAAGGAATAATGTTGCAAATAATCCTGAACGCAAGTAAAAGCGCCTATATGGCTCACATGACCGTTGCTAATGAAAATTTCTAGTAAAAGAATTCACAGTTAGACTTGACCTTTTGTAAAACATACATAGCTCTTTCATGGCATAAATGGCCCAATCTAATCGAGCAAAATACATATCTACTATACATAACTTACATGTACATAACTAATGTACATGTATTCCACAATAAATGAATTTGGTTGATTGATTGACTGACTTGGCCACCTCTGCTGCTTTTGAATAATTAAATGTACAGAACTATGGACACACTTGGCCCAAGCTACACTCTTGGCCGCTACCTAAGGACACACTTGGTCCACGCGACACACCTGGCCGCTATTTGAGGACACACTTGGTCCACGCGACACACCTGGCCGCTATTTAAGGACTCACTTGGTCCACGCGACACACCTGGCCGCTATTTGAGGACACACTTGGTCCATGCGATACACCTGGTCGCTACATAAGGACACACTTGGCCCATGCGACACACTTGGCCGCTACTTAAGGACACACTTGGTCCACGCGACACACCTGGTCGCTACATAAGGACACACTTGGCCCATGCGACACACCTGGCCGCTACTTAAGGACACACTTGGCCCTCGCGACACACCTGGCCGCTAAAACTACTTTGTAAAATCTGACACTATGGCCTTTATTTCAAGTTATATATTGAATGAGTTCGAATGTATATTAATTTAAAATAAAAATGTATATGAATTTTAATTGGGTTGAATTGGCAATAAGGCATTTACCTGAAAATGACTTTATATCAAGTCATATCAAATGGAATTCAAGTTAAAGAAAAATGATACTAATTTAATTTACTTGAGTTGGTTTAACACCCGAGCGGTTGCAGGCAACCGCATAACAATAGAATTTGCATTGTGTCTCGTTCACATACGCTTGAGGGATTAAATTGAACTCAGTTAAATAAATAACAAACTCAGTATTGTTTAACTCACTTACATAATCAATGGGAGTATTAACAAATTATATACCCTAAAGGGCACTCAATTCAAGTCATATAACAAACGAAATTGAATTGAAATAAGAAATGATCCGAATATTTATACTTAAATCCGAATATTTATACTTAAATTGGATTGAATTGGTTGAAATTTAACACAATTGATTAAAAGCACACAATTGTTGAACTCACTAACATAGTTCATAAGTCTGTTAACAAATTATGAATGCAAAGTCTGAAATAAAGATTTTTTATTGTATAATTATTTATGAACACAAAAAAATTAGCCCTAGAACAGTTGCAGGTTGAACGGTTGTTCTACTAAACATAGCTACCTACAATAGGCAATGACATGATATTTAATACCTATTTTTCGTATTTCCTATTAGGATGGAGGAACTACTGAGGTCATTTATTATATTTAGCTATTTAGTTGCACGTCCTCGTGTCTCGTATCCACTGAACATTATCAAGGAGTAGCCTTGACCAAATGGTCAGTTAGAAACTTAACACAATTTTATCAGGATAGTATCGCTACAGTCTACTTACCATAGCAGCATACTATCCCAAGAAACTGATCAATTTTAAGCAAAAGCTTGTTACTTTACGAAAACTAATTCATAAGCGATTAACAAATAAAGTAAAATAAAATATACTTATACTCGTATAGTACAAAAAAATAAATAGTACGTACGTACCCTTTGTGAGCTGAAGGTTTCCTCTTCCACTTCCGACGTGTCATGAATCAAACTCCGTTGAGTTTATAAAGTTCTTTATTCGATTAACACACTTAACTATGATACAAATCGCTATCTCTAGCCACATTAATAATTATAACTACATTTTAACATAGGTTCCTTCCATCAACCTTTCGCTTCGGCGGTCAGTACTAGACTGCTCGCCTTTCGAGTACACTCCGCAAGTCAGAAAATAAGAAGGGATGGGGCAGCCAGTGTTGCCATTTTTAAATAGCGATAACGTTATTCCATAAAGTAACAATACTCGTTTTTATACAAATAACGTTAACTGTTATTATAATGAGTTAAGATTACAACAGGGCTACTGATTGAATCTAAATACAAAAATCATCACATTCCTAACGGACGGAACCTATTGGCAGTTGTTGTTATTAATAAGCATTTTGTCGTAATGGAATCTTACTTTGTACGTTCGTGATAATGGACTGTAGGTACTATCGTAAGCTAACTTTGCATTGAACTCACAATGTAAACTATAAACCGTTTGTGCTATGTATACTACCGTTTGTGTAATTGCATTGCACTGAGATTAATTAATATGATCTTAATGAAACTTAAATAATGTTTATTCGTATGTAAGCAGCAGAATCACCTGATATTCTCCTAAAATAAATAATTAAAATACAATCATTATATCATAGTTTAACCTTACTGTTTATAAAAAGGTCCCGGGTTCGATTCCCGTGTTGATTAATTGTACAAGAATATAATGAGGTAATAAAATTGGCTTGAACACAAAAGTACCAAGGGTACAAAAATTGCACAGAATTTTGCCAAGGAGCATTTCCATAGTGCCAAGGTGCATTGGCTTGAACACAAAAGTACCAAGGGTACAAAAATGCACAGAGTTTTGCCAAGGAGCATTCCCATAGTGCCAAGGTGCATTGGCTTGAACACAAAAGTACCAAGGGTACGAAAATGCACAGAGTTTTGCTAAGGAGCATTCCCATAGTGCCAAGGTACATTGGCTTGAACACAAAAGTACCAAGGGTACGAAAATGCACAGAGTTTTGCCAAGGAGCATTCCCATAGTGCCAAGGTGCATTGGCTTGAACACAAAAGTACCAAGGGTACAAAAATGCACAGATTTTTGCCAAGGAGCATTCCCATAGTGCCAAGGTGCATTAATCTCCATGGGCCAAGAAGCCTTAAGGTGTAGTTTTGCCAAGGTGCAAAAAATAAGAAATAAGTGAACAACCTTTAATCATAAGTATTCTGGTACGTATCTAATAAGTTAAATAATAGTTATCAAAAGTAAATTAAGCACTTATATTAAATATAGGTATACCAGTTGCAGCAAAGTAACAGGTTACAGTTTAGTGTTTAATTAGAAAAATACTCAGTCCAACAATAAATACATAATTTCTGAGTTGTGCCACGTTACAATTAATGTTATTATTTTATTAAAAGATTTATTATAAGTTTAAAGTTACTTACATTAGTTTAACTAATATTTTGATGTAAAATGTGTAACTTTATATGGAACGACTGTATGGTGTAGGCTGTTCACTTATCATAGAATTAAGTTAGAACACTTTTATAAACAGCGCCAAGGGTGCAATTATATAAGGGCGTACTGTCCCTGTTTCAGGTCGCCCAAAAATGTCCAACCTACCACCCATAGAGCCCTTATAATGCGACGGCGATCCCATGTCACTAGAACGGCATGGGACAAGTGGCTGCGAGCCTTAGAAACAAAATATCTGCTTGCAGCTGGCTTAGAAACACTAATTAAAAAGTGAACTACTCTCTTTCACATAGGAGGAACAGCTTTACAAGAAATATATCTCAATATACCCGGAGCGAACATTGAAAATAATGACATTACGCCAGAAACAGATTTATATTAATTTTGAGAACTTTATTGCATAAACAACAGTATCCAAAAGGTGACCTTAATGTTAAAAGCATTCTCTCCCAGTCATACCTTCTGGACATGAAAAATAATTATAATTTTTCCGATAAGTTAAAAAGAGGTAATTTATATGTTGTTGACCTTTGCATTAAATTAAAGTACATTGCTACAATTACAAGATTATGCCCTTCATATAGGTAAATAAACTTTTTGTTGTTTACGACCAGACGAGCAGTTCTCCCGATCGACAAATCCAAGTTTTTATATAGAAATTAGTTTTATTGTATTCGGTTAAGCTTCCAATAATATTATTTAACAGTTCATTACAAAACCTTTCATTTGTTCATACCCGTTTAAATATGGTTGTCCAAAATGCTGAAGGTTGGTTTCCCATAGTAAGTCAGATTGTCCTCGTTTGACGGTGCGTTACAAACTTTGTATCACAATAAAATACTGTTTGGAATTGGTAACGTAATATTTTCTTAGATTTTTGATCAATTAAAAAAAAACACAATAGTTGTTGATGTTTATTAAATAGTTATATGTTTTTCTTACGCTTAAATGTCATGCAGATCCATCGATAACCATAAATCATTATACGTAATAAAATCTAAACAAAAACGGTGGTATTGGTAGGACTTTTTGGTTGTCCATAGGATGAAAACGATATAAATAAGGATAGGATTACATAAAAGTATCAATGCTTGATAACCTTACTTGAACAGTCAATACCCTGTCTTTGCCTTTTAAATGTGCAATACCAAATTATCCTGCCACTTCAGCCTCTGCCACAACCATAGTTTCGACGGTTGGACAACCAGTTTCTCTACGGGACAACAAATATGCCCCAAATTTGAAACTCGGATATCATAATTTGTTTTATCTATATCTATACTCTATACTAATATTATAAAGCTGAAGAGTTTGTTTGTTTGTTTGTTTGTTTGTTTGTTTGTTTGTTTGTTTGTTTGTTTGAACGCGCTAATCTCAGAAACTACTGGCCCGATTTGAAAAATTCTTTTTATGTTAGATAGTCCATTTATCGAGGAAGGCTATAAGCTATATTACATAAAGATACGACTCACAAGACCACAGCAGCAATGAAAAATGTTGCGAAAACGGGAGAAAGATATTCCTTTCGAGAGCTTCCGCTGCGTACGCTGCGGAAACCGCTAAAGTTACACAAAAACCATGTTTGACAAGATTGTTCAGCATTAAGAGTTCTATAATAAAGTCCGCGACAGCATATGTCTATCTTTTATGGTTGACTTACTACAACCTTTTTTATGTAAATAAATTTGTAAAAAAATAATGCATCATTTTTAGAGGTGTATTATACACACAGTTATTTATTCTTATCAAAATAAATACATTCATCATCACGAGCATTTCATTTAGAACAAAGTTGCCCTTTATATCATTTGATTCCAATAAATATCTTAGGAGCTATCACAGTTTTAACATAACTCCTCACCAAAATAATGTTCGCAGCTCAAGTACAACGTGCGCTTGCGCTAATTATATTATAAAGCTGAAGAGTTTGTTGGTTTGAACGCGCTCATCTCAGGAACTGCTGAACCGATTTGAAAAAATATTTCTGTGTTAAATAGCTTATTTATTGAAAAAGGCTTTAGGATATAAAACATCACGCTGCGACGGGAGGGGAGGGAGCAAACTCAAAACGCGCGGACGAAGTCGCGGGGGACCGCTAGTTATAGATAAAAGAACAGCTTACAATTTTCTATACATACCCATAGCACCTAATGTTATTAAATTATAGATTCGTCTTATGCGCTCGAAAATGGCTTCACGAATGCAGGTAATTGCCCGGAGTGAATTCAGTTGGACACGCTTCCTCTTTATGGCTATATGTCCCGACAGCGCCTCAAATTATTTTACGTTTTCTGGTAAAAATGCCTTCGTTTTGAACGTCATTGCATAACACAACATAAAACTAAGTAGCAGGCGGAAATTCGTATATTCCATTTACTTTTCATGTTTAAATTGAAAAGTTCCGATGTTTCAATATGAGAGTTATTCTGAGACATGATTATGCAAATATTGCAAAATTTTGGGAGGAAATGCTATAAAAAATGAAACATTATTAATTAATTAATTCAAAATAAATTACGTTTTGTTAATGTAGGTCAAGATTTAATCAAATTAATAAAATGAATGTTTTTACTTTGTTATTAACTATGGTAAGGAAAGGTTTATTGCAGAAAATGTTACGTAGCCCCTTCTTGATTTGTTAACCAAGCCATTTGGAAGAAGGGTAGTCGGCAGTTTCTTTCAGATCAAAGCACTAAACAAATTCGCATTTATATTCAATGGTAACTTGTGATATAATGCAGCACATTGCGTGCGTTCAAGTTAAAATTAGCGTATGGACTTAGAAAATCTTATAAACTGCCTCGCAAAGAGAAGCAAAATGTATAGTCATAAAGATGAAATAAGAAACCAAAAATTTGCGCACGGGCGGGACTTGAACCAGCAACCTTTTGGCAAACCGGGCCAAAAGCTCTTACCAATTGAGCTACCGTGCTGTTACTCCGACCCTGCGAAATTTGTGGTTTCTTATGAAAACGTCAATTGCGTGACTTTTAGCGCCATCTAGCCGTCTGTTTATGAAACAGATGGCCCAAGCAGTTATTCTTTACAGAATAAATTCAACTTGGAAATTGATGTCGCTTCGCTATCTAATGCTTTAGAATGTTTTTAACACTCACAGTGTCATATTTTATATTCATAAAGATGAAATAAGAAACCAAAAATTTGCGCACGGGCGGGACTTGAACCAGCAACCTTTTGGCAAACCGGGCCAAAAGGTTGCTGGTTCAAGTCCCGCCCGTGCGCAAATTTTTGGTTTCTTATTTCATCTTTATGAATATAAAATATGACACTGTGAGTGTTAAAAACATTCTAAAGCAAAATGTATAGTGTTCACCACGGGAATGGAGTTGTCTTCGTCTTGGGCCAGCTTAAATCCCTCGCTACACTCAGGATTAACTTTTACCGCCCTCGCTGACGTTCGGGAGTAGAACTGATACCTGGTGGTCAAAATTATGATCCTTTCGTTTTGCTCGTGACCCCAAATGGCGCCCGTGCCGTAAGACATTACTTTATTCTCATAGTGAATAATCTACTATTACCCAATGATATATTCGTAGTAGTAGACTAGAAAATATATACCATACGCGGGTGTAATAGTCATTGATGTCGTATAGGTTAAGCTTTAGTGAAAAGTACTATACATCTAGTGAAGACAGTGACGATAGAATAGGTTCTTTAACTAGCGGAAAATGGGTCGGACTATCAGGGCGTTAATTTCTGTGTGACGGTCATTGTAGCTTTTTATGTTACTTAATCTGAATTTAAATTGAGTCTTCCTTATCAATGCTGGTTAAAAATTGTATTCTTTTGATGGATTGATACTGATAAAATGATAAGGATACAATAATTCGATGTCATTTGAGATGACCAAACTGGATGTCTTGGGATGACTCTAATGAACATAATAAATTTGTTATAAAGTATTAACTGATTTGTTTATGAAGTGATGATATAGTGATAAAGTTTTTTTTGTAGTTAATTATGAATTTTGCTTATGTTAATTACATTAAGGTAAAAGTATTTAACATTTTTATATGCAATATCTGTTTGTCCGCTTGAGTATAGCATCTTTTAAAAAAATAAAAAAAAATACAACCAGAACAAAATAATTCTACTAGATAAAATGTTAAGCAGGTAAGGGACACTTGTGATGCAATTAATTTAATTCTTGTCATTCTTTCTTGAATTTCGAAACGAAATCAAATTGTAATAATTCACTGATTTCGGTAATGTTATTCTTATTTAAACAAAAGTGGTTAATGTTATGTTTTAATTACGTTGTGTAATTTTGGTAAATCTTGTAAAAGGAACTATTATTCACACAATATCGAATATGGCGAACAAAGGGACTTGTTCCATAACGAACCGTCTTGCTGAAAAGTATGAAATTTAGAGATAAAATACCATCAATATTAGTAAAGAGTAGCGGAGTCTTAGAATAATTACTAAGAGCGGAGTTGATTGTGAAATAAGAGACAGAGACAAAATAATGAATGACAAGGGGAAGGAAACTGAGAACCGGAAACGAAGAGCAACGGATTATGAGATGGAAAAGGAGATAAAGTTTATGTAAAAGATATGATAAAGCAAACAAACTTTCCATTCCATTCATTCCAACACCGCATACTGTACGGAGTTCCAGGGGAAAGGAATACAATGTGAGGAACGATGAAACCGGCCAGGAACATAGAAGGAACATAAAACACTTTAAAAGAGTAGAAGGAGAATGGAAAATCTTACAGCCCGAAAAGCAAATAAAAGACTCCGATGATGAAAATAACACGAATACTAATTGTAAAGCGTAACAAAACATATTTATTATAGTAAGTTTTGTTAGGATTATAAATTATAGTTAAATTTGTTATTGTAAAATATTCATTGTTCATTTATTATGATTGTTAAGACCTTCAACTGAATTCTGTTAAAAGGGAAGAGGTGTGACGTATAATCAAGGACAGGTTGCGCCGCGCGGTCACGCGGGGCGGAGGGGCATTGCCCGGCCAGCCGCCGACCCGAGCGGACGCGTGCGCACAACTTGGTGAAGTGACTTGAGTGTATTTTATTTAACATCCAAATCGAGTACACCACAATTTCAAAGTAACATTTTTTATGTCATGAATTACCGTAGCAGTGGACGTTCCATCGCTGATAATGATGATGTATTTTTTTAACACTCAGACAAAAACAAATGTCACACCATTCGTTCATAAAAAAATATTTGATCAATCGAAGATCCGAGTGGCTGTTCAATTTGTGTTGCCGTCGAAACAAGTGAATGGTATTAGCATAAATAGTGCGGGTTCGAGAATTGACGATATCATCCGAACATTACCATAATAGAATAATTCCAGACTTAGGACTCTGCTAAAAATGCATAAACATTGTAGCCCTGTTTAACTTTTAATGAAATCTACTTATTTACGGTAGGGTTCCCGGCCAATTAAGTTAGAAAATTATTGAACATATATTTAAGATGGGTGTTTTTTTATATAACTTTACTAGTACTGATTAACTTTAAAAAAGTAAAAACCGACTTCAAAACCAAAATGCACTAAAAAGTCTTAAATAAATTCTTGAACATTGAAAGCAAAGGAATCCATTTTAGGAAAAAAAATTCTTTTTGGAGTCGGTGCTGCGACAGGTGAGGCTAAATTTTCAAAGTGATGGCACCGACTTCAAAAAGAAATTGTTTTCCTAAAATGCTTTCAATGTTCAACAATTTATGTAGGATCTGAGTTCTAGATGAAACGGAACGACAGTATGACGTATGAATGAGTGAGAGAGAAAGTATGAAAGAGGTAGAAAGATTGGAAGGATTTGGATGACCGGAAGGACGAGTGAATGAAAAAAAAAAGAGAATGGAGGATAGTTAGCAAGTAAAAGACGTAGCTCGTGTACTCGTGTATTAAAGATTGTTTAAAGTTTTAAATAAAAGCTTGTTTGTTGCAAATTCCCGAGTTTCACTCAAGAAAACGCCCCACATTTATATAAGACTTTTTAGTGCATTTTGGTTTTGAAGTCGGTTTTTACTTTTTTAAATTTAATTTTATTTCTCAATTTTAAGAGTTTACAAGAGGGGAGTCGGGAAGTTGCACCTTTTGACTCTGTTCTTTAAAAAGCTACAAACTACCTATCATATGTTCTGTCATTATAATTACTGAACTTTTAAGCGTTAAGGAGTTCCACCATCAGCTCAACCCCACAATATGTGGACTATCAGACGTAACAACACGTCAACATTAAGATTCAAGTAAAGAAACACTGTACGTGCCTTTTAAATTAAGGGGTTTCCCTCGATTAAACCAAGATCCCATTATCAGATCCCAAATTGAAAAAAAATGGAACCAACTAGAAGGTACACCCTCTAAGTAGGCGAAAAAAAATTTCGAATCGGTCGACTAACGACTGAGATATGAGGTAACAAACATACAAAAAAAAAAAACATACAGTCGAATTGATAACCTCCTCCTTTTTTGAAGTCGGTTAAAAACTTTTATAAATATTGAACATGTAGTAAATGATCCTGTTTTAAGTTGTATGTATCGTTCGTAACGTTTTTTGAGTAACTTTATGCTGTATTCGGTATTTTTATATTTTTTCTGAGTAGCCCTCTGATTCAAAACCATTCGGTTACGGATTCAGTGACATCGATAGCTTTCACTGAACAATACATTCATAAGAACGTGGATTTTTCCGATGCAACTATTTTGTTTTGTTCTTTCATTACATTTGCTATCGAACTGATATATCGATATCCGATCAAAGCAGTTATACAATAGTTAAAATAATTCATAAAAATAATCGAAAATAAAAGAAAAATGCCGGAACCCAAGCCGAATGCCTTATCGAATGATTCTGAATCGCCCCGATACATTTTCGATCTTACTCCGCAAATGACACATATGAAATCATTAAAAAAGATGTAAATAAATTACTGTTCATAATCATAATCCAATGAAAGCTTCAGTTTCTAGAAATGTTTTAATACTCAAACCTTTATCTTCAAAATTTACTTCTTCGTCAATTAATGAAAACCTCGATAGTCAACCCTAACCGTCAAGTTCGCAATGTAAAGCAGTGATGTCGCGGTGACCTGAGGTGGCTTAGAAGCGTTACAGAGGACGACTATGATTATGCCGCTCGCTTGCATGAAACAGTCAAGGTTTATACGTAATTAAATTTGGATTTTATCTAGTACGATTTACTCAAGAAAGATTAGTTCGGTGGCATTGTAACCCTTATTCCCACTTTTTTTTGCACAAAAACTGCAGTAATTTAAGAAGGCATATAATGGATATCATAAAAAGTGGTACATTTTAAAATATTTAGATCATCTTATTGATAAATAAACAAATTACTATTTAGTAAAATTAATCAAATATTAGCGCACGGGCGGGACTTGAACCAGCAACCTTTTGGCTGACCGGGCCAGACGTTCTTACCAATTGAGCTACCGTGCTGTCAGTCCAACCTTGCGAAATTTGTGGTCTCTTTATGAGTACGCCATTGCGTGATGCTTAGCACCATCTAGCCGTCTGTTTATGAAACAGATGGCCTCAAGCAGTTTACGGTTGTACTGCCAGTCAACGTCTATGGACGTTATCGACAAGCAATAGGTAATATTTTGTTTGCTACACGGCGATACATGCAATACAAATTATCAATTAGTTTTAATAATTGCAAATCATGTTGAGTATTAATGTATATTACTGTATGTGTATATATTTATTATTATTATTTGTAATTGTACGTACTTAGGAAGAAATTTATTTATTAAGTTATATTCGCTCTATTCTCTTTAATTTTAATTACGCTAATATTATGTTATTGTAATAATTTGGCTACCTCTGTATTATGTTTCTTCTATTGTTAGATACCTTATCATGCTATGAGCACGTATTTTGCAGTTACAGTGTATTAATGATAGCATAACTAAGATACTATATAATGTAACTATCTGTAATTCTGTTTGTGTACTGAATAAATAAATTAAATTAGATTGAGAAAGGGGGTCACCACCGACCCGCGTTAAAAGGTAACAAACTCTATATTATTAATATTAATATGTTAATTAAAACTTATTTATTATCTTGTAACACCACAAAGCGAGTAAATCATAAACTAAAGGCACAAGACCAATCACTCAATTGCATACTAAAAACGAGAACCATGTTGATAGTAACATCTTAGGAGTCGATTGCCGCATCACGCCACTAGATGACGCTGTAACGAGTTACATCGCTGTAACGCCTACGTTTTCCCGATTCCTCAAATAGTCTCGTAGGGCATTACGTTTGTAATTTGTTTCTAGACCTCACTCAGCGTTAGCACCAAGTAGTGGTAAGCCCTCGTACATGAACGTGTTAATTAATCAACCAAGAGACCAGCCACGCAGTCAGTGCCTAAAGCGAAAAATATAGTCCACTATCAAATAAGCACAAGAGCGACCATGAGGACAATCATCAAAATCACCAGCTATATAAACTCAGGGAATTTGTATACTAAAATAAATAATGCCGTATACTGTAAATACTCTAATGATTGCCTACTGCAGACAAGCTTAAACTTGCCTGATATGGTGTAATATTGGTCTTTGAAATGACAGTCCCTGAATGTATAATTTTAATGATGACAAAATGACATAGTGTTTACGAGTATGTAACTGTTTCGCTTGAGCTCTCGTTTCCATGTGAATTTACATAAATAAGTATTTACTTCAGAATGATAATTTTTAAATAAATTCACATTGCGAGTTTTTTCATGTGCTTCTTACATAGGGACATACGATGACACTGGGACACCGCGTCTTCTGTTCCTTGATCCGCTTAACTATTATTAAAACGGTTGGTTTTGCATTGCAATTGAATATTTTTGATATTAATGATTACAGATAAACCGATTGTACGAGATATCGAAACTAAACAAAAAAATGATTTTTCTAAATACTTAATACGATCGTCAATAATTATGTCAAGTTTCTTTTGTTAACGTTGGATTTTTTTTAAACTACCCTGCTCTCTGCTACTGCTGCTCGATCAGTAGTAACCACCATATCTTCTATTTAACTTGTAATCTCCTAGACACACACATTGATTGCTTTATGTTACGAGCAAATAATAACCCAGCCAATCGCTAAGCGGCTTAAATTCAACCTCAAAGCTTGCGCTTATTTTTTGAATACCTAAGTCTCTAGCATGCAGAGTAAAGATAAATTTACTTTTGCATATTTTATAATTTTTCTCACATCTCTCATTTTTGATAACGGTCTTATGGGGCAAAATAAAATAAGGAACTCTTTATGAGCCTATAAAGTATTTCTCCACGATTTAGTAGGTAGGTATAGATAATTTTAAATATTGCAAATTCGCTTTATTTTATGTGCAAAGGTATTTTCAAAGTAACTTTTTACTTTAATTCCTCACGGATGTCCGCAGTCTTTTGTTATGCTTTTGTTTATACGACCGCTTTTGGCGTTTTGATCCGTGAGCGTTTTATATAAATCAACGTGCAGCTAGTTAACAAGTCACTGACGCTCCCTGTTACAAATAACAAATTGTGGTCAGTTTTGTTTCCTCAATATTTCACCCTATTTTCTCTACAAAGTTACGGCCCATTCATTTCAACTGCAACCGTAATAATATCTTATAGTCTGCGGTATCCACAGATTAAGTATCGGTAGCAGGTGGGGCGCTAATCCCGCAGTTTATATCAATCAAAGTTTAAGCCTAACGACTTTTATAATCGCACTAAATCAAAATAACTCGCGCGCCGCAAAAGGCCGTAAACAGTGAACGCATAAACTATGGAACGCCTTACTTTGACACCAAGTCCGACAGGATATTTTAACCAACAAAAAAAAAGGGATAAATGCGGGTCGGACTGAGAGTTCCATGCAAATGGTTATAGAAACCTCAATGTCATTTTGGACATTCCATCCATAGACACCCCATACGCATAGTATAAGAGGCCCCCTTGATTATCATTATTCTGATAGATAAACTTGACAAAACTTTAAGGGTTCTTTTTTTGCCATTCGGTTACGGAGCAATAATACCTACGCAATAGGTCGGAATGAATAAGTAAGTGTTATTACAATGGCGTATCCGTAACAGGCGAAAATAGTACGGATGATGAATTCATGATTTATTACCTCGTCACAAAAGAGAGTGATCATAAAAGATGTTAAGAAGAGTTATGAAAAGCACATATTGTTGTGTTAGTTCATGAATTAATTGTGTACATATTTTTTATGTCAAGAAATGTAACATCTACAATTTTTAACTTTTTTGAACTGTAAGTTATAAAATTGGCAGACCTAATACGAAAACGGCAGTCTCTACTAGTCAAGCACTTGGAAATGCAGAATGTTTAATTAATCGCTAAAAATTTAACTGTAACTGAAAAAAAAAGTCTTTTCATAAAAGTTACACAATAATTAATAATTTATTGAATGAAATTTATTTAGAGGGATTTATGTTAACTTGCGCAATGAGCGTATTTCTACAGTATACCGGCTCACTGGCCGTAATACGTATTCCTCACTTATTGTTAAGTGTGGGGAAATGCGGCTTAACCGCCAATCTTGGCTTTAAGTATACAAAGATGTGGCTTCACAGCTTTGAGTGAACTTTATAGTTACTTTAAATTGTTTTACTTTCAAGATTGCACAAGAAACTAACTGATGTAGCTGCAAAAGTTTTTAAAGGTTTTCTTTAGATAAAAACTGTTATGATTTGTATTCGTATTAATAAAAAACCGGCCAAGTGCGAGTCGGACTCGCACACTAAGGGTTCCCTGCCAACTTTATCTGAATTAGAGAGCTTGAAATCCTATAAGCTTTAAATACTATAAGATCATAAGCAATTGCAATATGACAATAATTCAGATACGAAATCGTCCTTCAGGTCTGCGTCGATTTTGTAACTCTGTTGTATTTGTGTAAATCTTTTGAAGACTGGTAATGCGTGGGAGAAGTGTACTATTGGGCATTCTCTCCCCCAGTCGTCCGCTTTGCTCCCGACCGTTCGCTGCGCTCACTCTGGTATGACAGAATGTCCAATAATACACTACAAATTAGTGGTGCAGTATATAAAGCAAATTGATAACGCTTAGCTATCTAATGCTTTAGAATGTTTTTGACACTCACAGTGTCATATTTTATATTGATAAAGAGGAAATAAGAAACTTTGGGCCATCTGTTTCATAAGCAGACGGCTAGATGGTGCTAAGCGTCACGCAATTGACGTTTTCATAAGAGACCACAAATTTCGCAGGGTCGGACTGACAGCACGGTAGCTCAATTAGTAAGAGCGTTTGGCCCGGTCAGCCATAAGGTAGCTGGTTCAAGTCCCGCCCGTGCGCAAATTTTTGGATTCCTATTTCATCTTTATCAATATAAAATATGACACTGTGAGTGTCAAAAACATTCTAAAGCGTTATATGATAGTAATCAATCCATTACTTAAGTTCGCTAGAAGTCATACAAGTAGTTTGGAGAGCCTCCGACAGGGCAAAGGCATCGATATTTTAAAAGAAGTGAAGAGCGATACCGATTTGGTTTACTGGGATGATTCAAATGAATTAGTGGAAAGGCTAAAATTACTACTTGGATCATGGGCAGCTGGCAACACTGGGGTACAAAATGAAATTTATGCAATACTTGAAGAGTTGCATGAAGCTGGAATTATAAAACAAAATAAATATATAAAGCTTCCATCAGGAGGATCGAGCAGTGTCATTAAACTACGAAAGCGGAAGCGGCGGCGAAATGAATATTGACAAATTTGGTCATCATATTCACAAGCGTTTACGACTATCAGAATTCAGTAATATTCTTACGCGACATACTAGTGCGAACAGATGAAGGAGATTTTGACTTAAAATCATCGAGATTAAAGGGACTACAAATTCCGGAAAGGAACGATGAGGCTGTAAATAAAGAATGCGTGGATAAAAGTGTTGATGAACTATAAAATGAACTGAATAATATTCAAACCAATTTAAAAAAGTATCTTAACAGTTTAGAAAAACTTACTACTACAAATTTCAGGAAATTGTACTACACAAAAAAAGTGTTTGACCTCATGCTACCATCAAAAGTTGTTAATAATGAACGATACGAACGAGACGATATGAATGAGTTCAAAGTTATTTAGATTCTGTTTTAAATCACTACAACAATACTTATCACCGTATCACAAAATTCAAACCAATCAATGTTAATCGTTCAAATGAGATTTTAGTAAGGTCTAATAATTTTAAAACACAACATGCAAAGATAGCACGTCAAGGTCCAACTTTGAGAGTTAGTGATTTTGTTCGTATAAGTAAATATAAAGGTGATGTTTATAAAGGCTATACTCCTAATTGGTCTACGGAAATATTTAGCATTGTTAAAATCACTCAAACCAATCCTCAAACGTATCAAATAGCTGACAAACACAATCAAATTATCTTAGGTTCTTTTTACCGGTATGAGTTACAAAAAACTAATTTTCCTGACATATAACTTATTGAAAAACTTATAAAAAGAAAAGGAAACAAACTATTTGTAAAATGGTTAGGGCTAGGTAATGAAAAGAACACTTGGGTAAACAAAAAAAATTAGTGGTGTAGTAGAGAGGTATATAAATAACACAAATCCCTTCTTCATGACACTTACTGCTTATCAATGAAGGAAGGCAGTGGTATAATTGATAAATTGATTGATCGATGCCAGTTGAGCTACACTTACCAGGCTATCAATTTTGTGGTCCTGGTACAACACTTCAAAAACGGATACAAAAAGGTGATCGAGGAGTTAATAGATTAGACGAAGCTTGCATCACGATATTGCATACATTAATAAAGATTCAAGAGTACGACGTAAAGCTGATTTAGAACTTTTGAACATGGCTAAAAGAAGGTTGAATTCGAAAGACGCAGGCAAAGGAGAAAAAATTGCCTCATGGATAGTAAAAAACGCAATGAAGGCAAAAATCAAGGCAGGCGGAGCCATAAAATCGTTTCATAAAGGAGTTAAAAAGATTAAATCTCATTTAAAAAAACATAAATCGAAGAATCACAATTCATCTATAAAATATGCTTATGCAGCGGCAAATAAATTGTTTCGTAATAAAAAAGTAATACGTTTGCCACGTTATATTCCTCTCCCAAAGAGTGGTGGAGTTTTGCCCTCATCCCCGTATTTGCTGGGCTATCGGCTTTAGGTTCACTTGCTGGAGGTGCAGTAGGTATAGCGAAAGCTGTTAATGATTCTAAGGCTGCACAAAAAAGTCTTCAGGAAGCTGAGAGACACAACAGGATGATGGAAGCAGTGGCTCTTGGAAAAGGGTTATATATAAAACCGCATAAAAAAGGAGCAGGATCTTAGTCCATCAAAAAACTAAATAAACAGCTGCCCAGACGTGCACTCACCAACCTTGATATAATACAACATGCCACTGATATTCCTTATTTTCGTGGTGTTTACATGAGAGATACGTTACCATTGAAACCTATAAAGATAGAATGTGGAATTATGAATTTGAATAGCAACATAAATCCTGGCACGCATTGGGTAGCCTATGTGAAGCAAAATGAATAAATAGAATATTATGATAGCTTTGGAAATTTGAAACCACAAATAGAACTTATGAAATATGTACATGACTTGCCTATAAACTATAATTATGCAAGACATCAAGTATTTGGTACTACAAACTGTGGGCATTTGTGTTGAAAATTTTTAAGAAATTATCGGAAAAATCATTTATATAATGAAAGAAAAAAATATGTCAGTTTCAAAATGTCTTTTACTGTGTCTATAACTGGGAGAGGAGTTTCCTTATCAACAAATTACTCACCAACATTGGAGCTCCAAGGAGACTATGAATGTGGTCTTTTGTACTTTTCAACTTTCAACACTATTCCTAATATAGATGTGCGCAATAATAAGTTTTACTATGGTGAAAATGAAATTATCGAAATTCCTTAAGGGTCTTACGAGCTTCAAGATATTTTTGATTATTTAAAAAGCAACATTAAGAACACAATTTTAAAAATCACTTGCAATAATAATACATTAAAAACAAACATCTTTTGTTCAAAAGATGTCCATTTCAATAAGAGTGCATTATTAGCTCAAATTTTAGGGTTTGGGAAGGAAACAATAAATGCTAATATAAGTACAGATTCACAATATCCTGTCAACATTCTATCAAGGACCATCGTACGAATCGAATGCGATGTTGTTAGTGGTTCATTTGTAAACGGAAAAGCAAGCCATATTATTTATGAATTTGTACCGAATGTACCACCATGTGTGTATAGATTAATTGAAGTTCCAAAACATTGATTTATTTTCCTGTTAATCAATCTTCAATAAGCGCTATCAATATAAGACTCTTGGACGCAGACAATAAAGAAATTAACCTGCGAGGTGAAGAAGTTCAACTCTATTTACGTTTTCGAAGAAAATGATAAATTTCAATAAAAGCTCCACTCAGTTGAATATTCGAGTCAGTGCTGAAAGATCATCCCGCAAAGGCACCGTTAAAGCTTAAAAAGAAACTTACCAAGACCAATAAAGAATTCCTAAAGAAAATTGGGCTGATAAAATGAATATCTTAAATATATCTGAACAAACTACATACAACAACAGCATTGAAGGTTTCGAGCATCATTCATACAAGCCATACGTAACAAGTTTCAACAAGAATGATGAAATAAGAATCTCGATTAATCAGCAAGACCTATACGTACTGCCGTCACTTAGTAGTCTGTACATCGAGGGAAAAGTGAGTGTTCATAACACCACGACTAAAGCAAAAATATCAGATGTAAACTTCGTTAATAATCTGGCATTGTTCCTATTTCAAGACATCTATAAGCTAAGATAAGATAAGATAAGGTAAGATAAGCTGGTTTAACTACAAATATAAAGTAATATCTGTCCTTAAGTGAAAACGAGTCAAAATATGCTCGTGTTTGGGGCTGGTCAACAGGGAGAACCAAAAATACAGGAGATGGAGCGTTTTCTGTATCAATTCCTTTAAACAAGATATTAGGATTTGCAGAAGATTATCAAAAAAATATCATGAACTGTAAACACGAGTTAGTGCTACTTAGAAGCAATACGAACCTTAATGCCATAAAATTAAATGCAGGAAAAGCTGTAGATGATATTACAATAAATAAAATCATTTGGAGAGTGCCACACATCAAAGTGTCTGATCAAGAAAGAATTAATCTATTAAAGCATTTAGAGAGAGATCGTGCTATTCCGTTAGCGTTTCGCAACTGGGATCTTTACGAATACCCATTACTACCTAAAACACGCAAACATACTTGGTCTATTAAAACTTCATCGCAAATAGAGAAACCGCGCTTTGTTATCGTTGCTTTACAAACTAACCGGAAACACAACAGTCAATTGTCAATGGCAGAGTTTGATCATTGTGATCATTGTCACGTGCGTGATGTAAGAGTATTTTTGAATTCAATATATTATCCATATGAAGGATTGAACATCAATTTCTCCGAAGACAAATTTACTTTATTATATGAACAATATACAAGATTTCAACAGTCGTATCATGGTCAACCAGACCCGTTGTTGAGCTTAAACGATTTTAAAAACATTGCTCCTTTATTCGTTATTGACTGTTCACGACAACACGAAACGCTTCAAGGATCTATTGACGTGCGAGTCGAAATTGAAACAGACCAAGAAATTCCAGATAAGACAGCTGCATACTGCTTGATTTTAAACGATTGTTTATACGAATATAAGCCTTTGAGTAACATTGTAAAGAAAATATCATGAATAATTATAATACAGTAATCGTTGATTTGCAAGGATTCAAGGACATCGATAATAAATTCTTGGTTAAAGAAATGGCAGTAGCTACTCCAGAGTATACTTACGTGTTTTTAATAAAGCCTCCGTATCCGTTCTCTGCATTGAGTGATGAAGAAAAGAAATGTGTTCGTTGGATTGAAACAAATAGAGGTTATTTATGGAGTGAGGGCTATATAGACTACAGAGAATTTCTTAGAATGATCAATGGTTTTTTGAAAAATAAAAGAATTATAGTCAAAGGGGAAGAAAAAGTAAAATGGATGCAAGAGTTGTGTGATAATAATAATAGTGTTTTCGATATAACGCGTCAAGGTACTCCTAATTTGAATAATCTTAATGAACTCTATTGTAAAGACAAAATTATGTTTAATTGTTTTTATCATGATAAGTATTGTGCGTTACAAAATGTTTTAAGTTTAAAGAAATGGTGTATTGATAACAATGTATTTTATTAATGCTTATTGTTCGAAATAAATAATTGTAACATTGAATTGAATGTTTTATTTATTTTTATACCTCAATTTATTCCTACCTACATTTTTAGGGGACTTAGTAAAAAACATATTTTTTGCATATTAATTAAATTATTTATTTAATTACATTTACAACTAGGATTATTAAACAATATTCTAATAACTGAAAAACGTAAATCAACTAAAAGTTAGAACCACATAACTTTTTTGATATCTTCTTAATTACACATTCTGTCATATCCATTATTTCGTCCACTGCGTCATGAACAACGTATTGAGCACTAAGTAACACGCACTCGCTGTCAGCGTCCGGCGTTGAGGTCGACGAGCTTGTCCTTGTTGATTCACATTCGCAAACCAAGTCCAGCACCTTTATCTGGATCACCTTGAAACCTTTCTGTTCGTTGCACACCACAAAAGATTTAGGAGCTATTCGCTTATTCTTTTTTGATGGAACACGTTTTCTCTTCTTTTGTTTAACTTCTGTCGATTGCGAACCAAACAAATCCTTGTATTGTTGCGTAAAGTTTTCTAATGGGTCTTGAGCGTATTGAGGAAAAACGTCGTATCCATCCGCCATTATCTGTAAAGAAAAGAAATCTCATATTAAAATCAAGAAGTTATTATTATAACTATAATAACCCTTTTATTTTAAAAAGTATTCGATAAAGGATAACTACAACATACCTGATTTATAATATAATTATTTCACAGTAGTCACAAAGCAGGTCTTTCGTTGCGGTCTCCCAGTTTCCTACTAATTTCAGTCAGCAGTTGTTCTGTCTTATAATAGATGACGTCCCAATGGTCGTACACCAAATACTGGCTTTTTGCTCGCCCTCTGATTTCCACTTCAGTTTTATCCGCTGAATCCACTGCTTCCATGATTTCTATTTTAATTATGAGCTTTGGTATTCTATGATCATTCGACGCAAAGTAGCTGGTTTGCGGTGAAGAGAGGTACTGATGGTTGGACTGCATTTTAAGTTCGACGCAATCTTTATGTGAATGCACTGAGCACGAATAATGAACTAAATTTAGAATGATTAAGCTTTGTCTATATAGGTAATCAAGAACATGAGACGTGTGAGACGAAGTGTCATAAGCACGTGTACTACATGTTTTAACATGTTCAATAATCATTTTTCAGTATAGCAAATATTTCTTCCAGTAAGTTGAAACGAAATACGACGCGCGCTAAATAACACTCGTGTTAGCAACTTGTTTTAACCTGCACTTTTAAATGCACACGTGTTTTTGTGCGATAACTGAATACCTACATAAACTCTTAACTATCATTCATTAGAAATAGGGGATATTTAATAAATCAAAAAAAATATCGTATCATCATTTATTTGCGATATAAGTACAATGTACAAGGAGGTAACTTAATTTCTAGAATATAAATTCTAAAACAGTTCTATTAAAAGAGTCCTTTCTATTACTTGCACAAGCATCAGTGTAATACCTTATATTATGGGTTCTTACAGTACATACATTACTTATGACGTATTATAATCAGAAGACACAAAATCACTTCAAATCATTGTAAACTATTCATTACCATCATAAAATTACAGTGCAAATAGTTACCTAACTTTAAACAAATAATATACATTTCGTTTGATACAATTTAAATATTAAGAATGGCTTTAGGACCCCAAGCTCTGGTAGATACTTTGTCAGACAAAATGTGACGCTTGTCATCGTTGCGGCTTAGTGCAACTTTTTTAAGGCTACGTGTGAATATTTCATGTTTAATAGATTTGAATAAAACGTTGGTTTTTCTCACTACACCCCCATCATATAAGCTTTTTTTGTATTGAGATATTGAAATATCGCGAACAACGCATGATTTCACCCCCTTTGCTTTTTTAATAGTACTGTTAACAGTTTTTATACAGTACAGTTTTGATCGTAATCCAACAAATTCTGATATTATGTTCCCTCCCATTTCGTCTTTGAAAAGACCAGGAACTTTTTTGTTCAAAAGTGGTAAGCTATGTATATTTTCTGCTGGAAAGTTACTAGTATCGAAATAATTCAATAATAATTGTTTTAAATCTTTATAGAAATCAGGGGTTTGAATCTGATAGACAAAACTGTCTGTGTCTGTGTAGCACATGCGTAAGCGGTTTGTATACGTCGGCTCAAAGACTGAGTAATGAAAATCATACATGTGGCTTTTGGACAGTTCCAAAACTGTAAACCCGATGTATATTGGTTTGTCTAAAACAACACGCTCAGGTTTAGTTTGTATTGCAACCAAATTTTCATTGAAAACTGAAGCACTATGGAAATTCGAATTTGCTATTAATCTATCAGCACAATATCTTTTTTTTGTTTTATTTTGTTTATCACTCCATTTATTAACTAAATGAACATTGACCCTTTTTTCATTATTTTCCAATGTCTTTTCGAAAATGCTGTTATTGAGCAGTTTAAAAAAGTCTTGTTCAAAAGTTGACTGAGCCTGTTGCCTTAAGCTTGTGTTTAAATCGATATATTGTTTCAAGTAAGGGCTCTGCCGAAACGTTATAGCTCGATGATTTTTTTTTAACTTTAACCCATGTTTTATACATGTTTTTAAATGAACATAATGGATTACGTAAAAATATTTATCATAAAGATTGGGAACAAGTTTTGAATTTTTCCCTCCAGGAGGAATACATTTTTCAGGACAAAATGGTAATTCATTATGCCTGTCATGCAACTCTTTTGGATAGCTTAGATCGACCTCGAGAATAAACCCGTATTCCGCGTTGTCAGGAATATTGGTTACATCGAGTCTAACAATTTCTGTTTGATTTAAAAACCTAAAGTCCGAGAATGGTAATGATTGACACATGCTAAATCCGTACAAGTTATTACAATCTATGTAAACCACGTAAGTTTCGGGTTGTTGTTTATCATATTCTGGAACATATTTGTTATTTGCTTTCGCATGCCCGTGTGAGCACATACACACACCTCCCCTTACACCGGATTGAATCATGCGCACCATGGCAAGGTCATCAATTAGCTCTAGCTCAACGCCTGTTTTAAAAAGCATCGCATCAAATGATAAACTCGGAGCAGTGACATAAAACGCAGGGTCTAACTGATAGTGAAGTTTACATGTTCTTCTGAATTTTTCGAAAATATCGGTCAATAAGATGACATCGACTTTTAGGTATAAGTCAGTATATTGGCCCAAGTTTTTAATATTGAATTCGGTCCATACGGATTGTGCGTGCTTGTAATCTTCATCAGATATATGCTCATTTGTAATAGAACTGTAAAACATTTTTTTTCTGGAAGAGATCGCTCTTTATAACGGTCCCAACTATCCATGTACTCGTATGGGTAAATTTCTTTTCGTGTTAGTAAATTGAATTGTGTTTCAATAGGAAAGTGGGTACGCATATGATTAAATTCTTCTTTTTGAATAGTTTTAGCTAATCTGTTCAAGCTGGTACCTAAAAATTTAAACGAATCTACAAACCGAACTTGTATGAACTCATTGCCAGAAACAGGAATGAATTTTGTAAACGATACATAATTCTCCTTCGTTTTAGGTATAACTTTTATAGTTCCAGGCAATTCACCTAATTGTTTTATAAATAAATGACAATCATACCCGGATAAATTATGAAAAAATATTGGAATAAACTTTGGTGTTTTGTACTGTAAATTACAATATCTATGTGCTGCGCCACGATAGAAACCGCTTATGTGGCAATGATCACGAACTTTGTCGGTAAACAAAAAATTGTTGCAAATATGGCAACGAGTAGCTTGCATAAAGTCAGCTTCATCTTGTTCTGTAAAAATTATTGGAGAGTTTTGGGATAAAATTGTATAAATCTCGCGTACATCGCGATAGATAGAATCTATAAACTTTTGAACACAGTCTTGACCTCGATAAGTGACGTAACGATTATGACTTTCATTCACAGAACATACTATATTATATGCAAACGCTGCTGGAACATGGTGTTGTAACGTTTTTGTGTGTGTGGTATCGGAAACTAAAGAACTGTTCTGAGACGGTTCTAAAATGGTTTCAAAATCTGCATAAATTACGAACGGAACGTTTTGTTTACGGTCATAGTTTTTGAATTTAATTACCGAACCTTTTTCAGGTAAAACAGTAACGATACCGCTACATAAATGACTTTCGAGTTCTTCGCATGTAGTAAAATACACTAGACATGTGTCGCAAAAATAGATTTTACTGTGATGTGATGTAATTTGACTCCGTATAAGTCGCGACAAATCTTTTATTACACAATAATGTGTAGTAGTCCCGTTATCTAATAGTAATAAATGAATAGTATTTTTGTTTTGACTGTTTCCGGACTTATAAAGAGGTCCAATGATAGTCTTATTATTTTTTAAACCGTAAATGATGAAACTCAACCTAGGATTGTTTTTCTCAAATGTATTTATATCTGCGAATGTGACAGGAAAAGACATTCCTTCGTCATTTAGAACGAGACGAAAATCGGGATAAGATGAGACCCGTTCAGGATGCTTTTGCGAAGGATAAAGAGCAGCTACAACGCTCCATAAGAAACAAAACTGATCTTTATTATGAATGTTTATGAATGCTTTCTTATTTTGAATGCATTTTGGTAGTGGCAAATAAGAGATGCCTCCTAATGGTTGATATTTATTTATGTTAATTTCTAAATGTGAATTGTCAAGAAATGCCCAACCACTATCATTCTCCTGAAATTCGTCTATTTTCTTTTTTAAAGAACTTTGAAGCTTTAAAAAAATAGTGTTAAAATCATAGTTCTGATAAATAACAAAATTTTTTGTGAGAAATGATTTCATTTCTTGTGTGCTGTCTTTAAATAGTATGAACAGGGAAAATAGCTCAAAATTAACTTTTATAGTATTGTATTGTATTTGACGACCCGTCTGGTGTAGTGGTCGAGAAATCGCCTACTACGCAGCGGGTGCGGGTTCGATCCCCGCACAATACAAACATTTGTGTGCATGAACATGTCTGTTTGTATTGGTCTGGGTGTTTTCTATGTACCTATATCATGTATGTATTTACAAAAAAAAAGTATTTAAGTATTATATCCGTTGTCTGGCACCCATAACACAAGCTTTGAGTAGCTTACTTTGGGGCTAGATGGCGATGTGTGGGAATGTCCAAAGGATATTTTAAAATAAAAAAAAAAAAAATAAAAATAGTGGTATGCTTTTTTAAGGCATCATCAATAAGTAATTTTATTTTATTACTGATTGAATACAAAAAGGAGTCTAACGAGGATTTATCAGTTTCAATTGGAACGATTCGATATGAAACGATACGAGAGCGAAATGCAGATGCAACAATTTCCACGCCATCGCTATGCGGTTGGGTGGAGTTATTTTGTTTATGCGATCGACTGCGTATATGACCTATCCAAGACTTTGAGCCGATCGATGTATTACAAACCGAACAGAATGGCATAATTGATTAACTTACTTTTATTTGCAATGTTAAATATACCTACCTATCAAAAACAATAATAAATCAAAAAAACAATATAAGATACGAAAATGTAATTAATATTTCAAAATGTAATTAATATTTATAAACTTATTGCTAAATTCTCCTAAAATCTACTTACTTAATATTAATTTTATTACTGCAATATACCGGGTCACTATTATTAAAAATGGCGTAGGCCTTGGCGAGGAAGTCCTGCAGGGATTCCCACTCGCGAGACTGTTCGGAGCACTGCAGCTTCACCGACGCCAACGCCTTCTTGTACCGCTGGTCTGCAGGGGTGTTTTTGGCGTCGTCGGTATTGTACACCTTCAGGTCCACATAAAACTCTCCATCGACAGTTGCGGCGCGACGACACTGACCGGACGACACGCGGGAGGTAAAGCTGGAGCCAAGGCTGGGGCGACCGGAGTCCTTGTTGGTCGTCCGCTCGTCGTTGTTTATAATGGCGAACAGACTCTTCGGCTTTTTGTGCGATCTGAAAAATCAATTATAATAAATAGCCTTTAAATAAATAATAAATATCCTTTCCTACACATCGCCATCTAGTCACAAAATAAGCTACTCAAAGCTTGTGTTATGGGTGCCAGACAACGGATATAATACTTAATTATTTTGTAAATACATACATGATATACAAAGAAAACACCCAGACCAGTACAAACAGACATGTTCATGCACACAAATGTTTGTATTGTGCGGGGATCGAACCCGCAACCCGCTGCGTAGTAGACGATTTCTCGACCACTACTCCAGACGGGTCGTCAGTATAATAATAAGAAACAGTAGATATGCTTCAAGTTAATAGGTATACAAGTATAGAGTAGTTTTAGTTTGGATATAGTGTATTAGTTTTTTTAACGTTTTATGTCTATTGTGTATGTATTATTAAGTGGTTATTTTATTACTCTCAACTGGCGGTAGCAGAGAGCTTTGAATTGAATGCATCGACAACCACATGTATAAGTATTATAAACTGATAAAAAATACTACTAAACTGGACTTACTGGGAAGAGGAAGGCTGCGTGTAGGCTTCCACGTTGATAACATGAGGAATGGCGGATTTCCGCTTCCTGGGCTTTGGTGCGACGGCAGCTGGGGCAGGCTTGCTCTTGCTTTTGCTCTTGCTTTTGGCCGACGATTGCTGTGGTGGCGGTGGTGGCAAGGGCTCTTCAGCTGCTACCTCATCGCTGCTTGATGCGTACTCAGAATCCGACCTTAAAAGAAAAAATATGATAATATTTATAAGAAAGAAAAAACAATTATTTTGGACTGAGTCTAAAGCGAAAAAAATAATCATTAATGGGAAGGCGGAAATCAAACTGCCTAACACTTGCTTCAGGAAAGTAACGAAGATAATCACTATCGTTAAAATAAAACTTTGTAAAATGATTAAAATAATAATGAAATGAAGGTACTTACTAACATTTTTGGGTCGCAGGATCTGGTGTCTTGTGCTTTCACAGGAAAAATCTTGAGGAATAATAAATTTTTGCCACAGAAATGCGTATTTATGCGATAAATAATGAATCATCAGCAAAATGAAATCATTATTTGGTTGATAACGTAAGTTGCTACAAAAACAGCAAGCGATTGTATACCGTAATATAATAGACAGTCCATAAATTTTATGAAAAGTAAGTATGTAACATATTCCCTTATACATTGCAACATTATTGTTATTTCATGTTAACATTTAAAGAAATCATAGTCGTGTTTCATTATGTAGCAGTCAACGTGAAAAAGAAATTTGAGTGCAATAAGTGCTAATATTTAAAATGGGTAGGTACTCAATCAATAACCTTACCAAGTACATGCCTTTTTTATGTAGGTATATATGGATTTCAGAAACATTTATAAGTAGTTATTACTCGAAATATGATAGTTGTAAAGTTAATCCATTTGACACAGTTTTAATGTCAAAGTTTTTCATTTATAAGAATTGAAATAAATATTTGAAAGTGCATGTCATACATAATAAAATTAAAGGTAAACGTGAGGTAAACATAGTATCCATGAGGTATTTATGGACAAAACTCAAACAGTCATTTGCTTCTTTTTAATGCAACATAAAGTAAACACGATGAGTGTTAAGTTACAGCTCTCAAGCATTTACATAGAAAGCTTAAAAGCTGAGTCTGCAACTGCATCGTTAGTACAGGAGCCAACATGATTTAATCATGCATTAACAGGAATATTAAGCTTTTATTTCTTGTTTTTTTTTTTGAAGTGAAAACTTCTTTAGCGGCGTTGAGCACTTTTGTGGGATGGGGGAAAAATGTGAAACTCGCGTCAGGACACGTGGGCTGATCGATAAACCGTAAGACGGTTGGCGAAATTATGGATGTAAGTTGATTTTTGCTGAGAGATAAACTTTTTAATGTAATTTAATATAATATAAATTGTAATGTTTGTGTACGATAGCGCAATAAATAAATATTGTATTCTATAAAAATATTATATTATTATTATTATTGTCTTCTATCACAAAAATGATAGTATTTTTATATTGATAATAAGATCAATTCATTCAAAATTATTCCCTAACTATTCCAAAAAATCAAAAATGCACAACGTTGATATTCAAGTTTTCACTTCTGCCGGCACTCCCGGAGTGCAATTTTTGTTTTTTTTGATCTTATAACTTGAATTGGTGGTTCAGTTCATTTATATAATTACGATCTAAGATTATTCTTATAAGTCTATAAGTAACAAAAAAAAAGAAAAAAAAAACTAGTAGATATCCAGATTTTCATTCATGAATATTTCAAATTATAAAAAGCATTAGGATCTTAAATGCCATGCGAGCATACCTACCTACAAAAAGTGTTCTAGTAATAATGACAGATTAATGCATCTGACTCCTAGACTAGACACAGGTAACTCACGTTCCCACGCAACGCGCCGCGTATCGCATCAGTTAAGCTCCGAGTTAGTTAGCATGAGTTTGAAGTGACAATTACTAAAAGTGTGTTTAATGTGTGCCAGTGTTTAATTGATTACAAAATGTAAGTATATTTTTTTTCATACACTTATTTGACTTGTAGCAGTAAGTAAAGTTTATTAATTGATTTTATCAAATGTATTATTATTTAATTTTGATGAAAAAGATTTAGTAAGACAAGTAAGCATAAAAGTAGCATGATTCTCCTTTAAATTCATTTGTATCTACATATGTTATTTTTTGTTTTGTTGTAATGTACCTACTTATTATCCAGAATTACCTCGATCATAACTTTTGGATTTACTCTAACACTTTATTATACGATTAGATTTTAAACTTTCGCGTTACATTGCAACTAGTACCTACTTTGATATCAGAATCTTACTGTAAATGTCTCATTTGGAATGTCATCTGAAAACATTACCCTGATCCACCCGTGTTTAGGTATTCCGTATTGATCTTTCAATTCATATTTTAAACTGGTTAATTAAAATACAGCTGTTATCAATTTCAGGTTGCTATGCTGTAGGGAGGCTGCCATACAACACAAATTACAACGGTATACAATATATTTACTGCGTATAAAGAAAATGGGTAAGATTTATTATGTATTTATTCTAAATTGTACATTTCCATTAAAAAATGAAGAAGATTGTAGAACATTTTTATGAAAAACAATCAGATATTGGTGAAGTATTTCAAGAAGAGATGATTAGTGTGAAAGTGTTTTAATTATTTTCTTTGCATTTAGCACAAACTACTTTTTTTATTTTGTTGACATGTAAAATGTTCAAGAGTTATTATACCGTATGTAGGTAGATACACATTAAAAATTTGCATTGTTAATAAAAAATGTATATATTTTGTGCATAATATTTACCATTAATTAAAATTTTACATTAATTAACAATAATATTTTTTTTTTATTACGATAAAATACATTACTTTTTTATGGAATTCATTCGGTAATAAAATGATTGAATTAAATTGATATTTAAACAAAATATAATTATGTTAGTAAGTAGGAAGGTTCGGTGAGAGAATCTTGCCATGGGTCTCTCTTAAGATACTTACCTTGGTTCTTCAGCCGAAATTGCTAGGCGATACATACAGTAATGGAATCTTGTCATGGGTCCAGAGCTGTTTGTATTATGATAGGTAGTAATTCGGTGAGAGAATCTTGCCATGGGTCTCTCTGAAGATACTTACCTTGGTTCTTCAGCCGAAATTGCTAGGCGATACATACAGCAATGGAATCTTGTCATGGGTTCGGAGCTGTTTGTATCATGATAGGTAGTAATTCGGAGAGCAAATCTTGGCACGGGTCTCTCTAAAGATATTTACAAACCGCAGTTAATCGTTTGGTCGAAATCCAATTGTTGGTGACACATTGTAGTAGTGTATTATTGGGCATTCTGTCATACCAGAGTGAGCGCAGCGAACGGTCGGGAGCGAAGCGGACGACTGGGGGACGGACTAACCTAGTGTACCTAAACATACAAACATCAGGTTGTTATGTTGACAAGTGTGTATATACAGGCTTAATTAGTTACTTATGACAACTAAGATGAATCATTTGGAAGCCTGCGGGTAGTCGTAAACAATTTCAGTTGTTATAGCAGATGATCTCGATGATTTAATGGAGATTAATCGCCCCATTTCTCATCAGATGATCCTGTTTGATTGGACTGTCGAAATGGCAACTTCTCTAATCACAGAAGTTGCATCTCATTGGTAATAGGTATACAGTTTTCTTTAAACTTTGACCAAAAACTGTTCTGATTATCATATTTTTTAAACAGTGGTTAGTAATTGTTATAATAAGAGAGACTAGCCACGAGAAATCACTTTAGTTAGCATAGGTTGTTTTTTGTAGCGATATATTCAAAACTAGCGCACCCAGCAACCCACTTTGTTTAGCCCTCAGCACCGTCCCGTCTAGCCCTGTAATTTTGAAAGTTAAGCGGTCACAGCCAACATTGTTTCACCCCGGTCCTGTTGCGCCCTAGTCCCAGCCGCATCAACAGCACGGTAGCCAAATGGTAGAGCGCTTGGCCCGGTTAGCCATGAATTTGCTGGTTCGAGTCCCGCCAGTGCGCAAATTTTTGGTTTCTTATTTCATCTTCATGAATATAAAATATGACACTGTGACTATGAAAAACATTCTAACCCATCGAACGCGTTAAAAAGTATTTTATGTCCTTCTCCTGGTTCCAAGCTACGTCCCAACCAATTTTAGCCAAATGGTTCAGCCGTTCTTAAGTTATAAATAGTGTAACTAACACGACTTTCTTTTATAACAGATGTAGAGTAATCTAAGGTTGTTTGTCTTCACACAGCTGTAGTTGGTCGTTCGCCCGCGTACCCATATTTACAAACAGACAGTTATTTTTTCAAGAGCCCGCGACTCGGAGCTACGCCTGGCCTTATGACGTCACCGTAGAATTATTGTAACGTCTGCTCCCAGCTGGAGTATGAATAATAAATTCACCATTTTCTTATTGCTTTACGAACACGATTGAAAACGCTTGGTTGCCAGTAAATTAAATTTGTTTTCTTTGCCTAAGCTGAGGACCAGGATTGCTTTATCAAATCCAGTCATATTTAAACCTATATTTGTTGCAATGTGTTTGCACAGTATTTAAACTGGTGTAAAAGTGTCCTAAATAGGCCTATTTGCATAAATAAGTGACTTTTTATGTTGTTTTCATTCGACTTAAACAACCCAGCAACTAATTGAATGCTATTTAGATTATGCAGCAAGTTAATCTTACATTTAGTAAAGGATACCTAGATATGGGTACAGTATTTACTTGTCTTAATGAATATAAACACTCTTGAATATTCCCTTGAAAATAAGACTATTCGTGTATCAAGTCTGTAACCGTTGTCGTCATCTATTACTATTTAGGGTTCCTCTATTGTAGATTAAGGTACCCGTCCAAATACCATGACTTAGCATGAAGGCGGAACGCGTCCGACGCGGTATTCCTCAGGATGGCATCCGTCATGGCGGGCGGCTTTGTCGGAATATCCTGACGGACGACCGTTAGTGTATGCGTCCGGAACGTAACTCAGGCTTCGAGATTTGTGAGGCAGGATATGCTTGACTAGCATCCTTGTTTAAATTCATCATGTCTCAATGTTATAAAGAAATTGGTAAAGTATCAAGGCCTCCGTGGTTGGTAGGCTGGCACGCCATATTTCATAGAGCCGAATCTTGGATATCACGGTTTGATCTTCGGTCTCAGGTCTGGATCATCATCATGATAATCACCCAAAGGCCGTCCACTGCTGAACATAGGCCTCCTCCACGATTTGTCACAACGACTGGATGAGAGTGGTCTGCATTCAGTGTGATCCTGCAATCATTGCAAGGTTGTCTGTCCATCTTTTCGGTGGACGCTTTACGTTGGTCTTTAATCAAAGGGTCTCCGATCTGAAACTTTTCTGCCCCAGCGGCCATCAGTTCTTTGTGCTATGTGCCCTGCCCATTGCCACTTGAGCTTACTGATTCTTTGAGCAGGTCTGCATGTTTAGTCTCACCTGTTGTATCTGGTTTATGTTTTTATTACCTACTTTTGAATTAGAGCAGCGTGTGTTATGATATCCAGTATTAATGATTACTTTTACCCGTTCGTTGTTCGCCTTATCTTGAAAGTAGGCACTCCGCACTCCATAACACTGTAAAAATCACCAGTTTATTACGTCGACTTAGCGATGGGAATATCTATAAATCGATAAGCTTCGGGCTCTCAAGTAAAAAAAATATTCTATCCGCTCTGAATAACAAGGAAAAAGAGTATCAAAACAAGCATTGTTAAACTGTTGTTGTCAATAATACGAGAACATTGCGCTCGCTAATCGACTTACATACTTACGAGGGAGGAAAACAAATTGAGTACAAGTTAGGCCCGTCCTCCGAGCTGCGGAGTTATGTATAACGGTTTATTAAAACTGAGGCCACGGAACTTTGAAGACCCGGAAGTTTTAATAAAAGTATGTACGTATCAAAATTACACTGTATAGAATTTTCTTTATAGACTTTTGTGAGAAGATTGATATGCATTGATGGGCGTTAAGACCCTCCTGATGGTGTTCGTAGCGCAGTGGTATCAGCGCTTTGGTAGTGATACCGAAGTGAAGCGACCTACGGCGCGGTCGTGTTTGGATGGGTGACCATTTCGACCATATAAGTGACGTACATCACGAGCATCTCCGTGCTTCGGAAAGCACGTTAAGCCGATGGTCCCGGCTAATATCGGTTGATATTAGTCGTGAAGCCTAGTTAGAAGTCTTATGGGCGGCTTGACAACATCTGACAGCAGGGTTAGTCGCTTGCCTTGCAAACACCCCTCCACCAACCCGCACTGAGCCCGCGTGGTGAAGTATGGCTCAAACTACCTCATAGTTGAGGTCTAACCTTTGCCAGCAGTGGGATGTTGCAGGCTAACTTTACTTTATTGGCGTTGGGAGCGATATAAATAATATGACTGACTGCGATCAAAATCGTGTTTATTACAATGCAATTCCTTATATACTAAAGGAAGAAGTGAGAGTGCGAAGTAATAGGTATTATACATACGTGAGGCATACAATACAGATATATATCTTTGACGACCGGTTCCGGGAGGTTCCGGGTTCGATTCCCGGTCGGGCGATGTAGAAAACAATCTTCTCTTTATTGCCTCGGTTCTGGGTGTTGTGGTACCACCGTTGCGTCTGATTTCCATAACACAAGTGCATTGGCTACTTACTTTGGGATCAGAGCAAGGTATGTGATTGGTGTCCAATTTATTTAAAAAGTGTTATTTATTTAATAAGTGGGTCTTCTGCGCTTAGTTCGAATATGTTTTGTAAAGCTGACGGCAAACATTCGATTCCCGATTACAGCACAGCAGGGACCGCCGCGCTAATCAAAAACCCTTCATGCATATCAACATCTCATGCATACTTTTTTACGTCTGTCAACATTACTCATTGTGAGTCGCAATCAAAACTGATGGTTTTCATCGCATTTCGATGTAGCGCGTAACAGCGCACATGCATATTGTAAAAGCTATCAAACTGGTTGAAGGGAAGAGCATACAGAACGAAATGTAGAACATCTAGTCTCTCTTATCTAATCCTTTAATAGTGAGACCGTCAAAATATTCATGCCACGTTTAATTTGGGTATGATATAAGTTCTCGTTCTAGATTCGTGTTGTTAGGTTAATTCGACAATCATTGAGAAGAACATAGGTTCCACTTTATTTTTGGAGAGATTGAAAAGTTATTTTTCCGAGAAAATTTATCTAACTGAATTATAAAATGAAAAATAAATTCACTTACTTGAAAATTATTTACTAGGTACAAGCAACTCAAACAAGCGTTTAATATTCGCTTTGAAGTAGTGACAACGATTGTTCCTCCCAAAGAGTTAAATACGTTGAAGTCTGTTGAATTTGAATTAATTCAAATAGTTTTGTGCAAATTTGTGTGATGATTTTTGTACTTAGATTCAATCAGTAGCCTCTTGTAATCTTAACTCCTCATAATAACAGTTAACGTTATTTATATTTATATAAAATCGAGTATTGTTACTTTATCGAATAACGTTATCGCTATTTAATAATGGCAACACTGGCTGCCCCTTCTTATTTTCTGACTTGCGAAGTGCACTCGAAAGGCGAGGCAGTCTAGTGCTGACCGCCGAAGCGAAAGGTTAAGGGAAGGAACCTATGTTAAAATATAGTTATAATTATTGATGTGACTAAAGATAGTGATTTGTATCAATGATAAGTGTGTTGATCGAATAAAGAACTTTATAAACTCAACCGAGTTTGATTCACGACATTTGGTTGAAGCGAAAACGTTTATTCCAGTGAGCTAGTTCCAAATGAGCGAAGCAGTTAGTTTCTGACCAGCTAGGTACAGTTGCTAACATGACAGATTTATAAAATAAACGAAATCTAAAAAAGGAGTGAATCAATTTAATGTAAATGTAAATGGTATTGTTAGAATTTTATAATATTTAAGTATGTTGATCTGTTAAGGCTACTTCAAACACGTTGCAAAATTTCATAAGTGTATGTATGTTTGTATATTTGTATGTTTGTCAAAGAATATCTCGGAAACGAGAAGTCAAAGCGAGATGACTCTTTTTAGTTTCATTAGATATATTTCATCAGGTTAATAGGGTACAGTGTAAATTTCATCAAAATCAGTCTAGTAGATTCTGAGTTATGGATAAACATGCAACAAAAATCATCAAAAATAATCAAATCATGAAATAATAAAATAATTTGAAAAAATCAACCGCTTTAAAAAAACTGACTAAAATTTAAAATAACACATTTGCTCTTTCTAGGAGAAAGACATTCATTTGAAGTCGGTACACCAACAGTCTACACTCATCAGTCATCACGCACCGACTCTAAATGAATTTGTTTCTCATAAGTAGAGGGCAAATTTTTAGCTTTTAGTCAGTTTTTGTTGAAAAATAACCCTTATAATATAGAATACGATCCGGTAGACCTAAGCTTGACATACGGTTCAAAATCAAAGTTGAGTTGACGGTTAGCCTGCAAATATCTAGGTACTTATGAAATAATCACACTTTCTGCTTATAATCATTTTAATAAAACTAATTTTCATACACGACTGCGTTGCACATCCGCATTACGAGATGTGAATCTTGAAAGCGTATAAATATTAAATGTTCCAAGTGTAATAAGCCAGGTAAGAGTGTGGACAATGGACTTGGCTTTGTCCAAGTTTTTGTGCATTGCTTTGTGCGCAGAAACAATGAGAGCCGCCATTGGTGAGCTACACTGTGGATGTTGCACATTGTTTTGTTATTTTGTTTATTTGACAGCTACGGGTATGGTTTCTCTGCAACGCTATAGAGCTCGAATTTTGCTACCTGTGTGCTGTATGCATACGTGATTTTTTTAACAATCGGGATCTAATCAAAGTGGTTATTCCATCTATATTTTTTTATCATTAACCATCTGCGATTTGCATTGACTGTTCCCTTCCTTTTTTGTTGTTGAATAACCTAACCTAAGCTCCATTAGGTTACTTTTATGCAAACTATATTCAAAGTTGTTAGCACTCCTTGGTCCGGAGATAGGATTTCATACTGACAGATGGTTTATTATTAGTTGTCGAGTTGTTGACGAGTACATCTACCTGGGATAAGTGATCCGATTGGGTAGGTCCAACTTTAAGAAAGACGTCAATCGACGAATCCAACTCAGCTGGGCAGCGTTCGGCAAATTGGGCAAGAATATCATCTTATCTAGGTTACCTCAGTGTCTGATGACGGAAGTCTCCAACAAGTGTGTGTTACCGGTGATGACATACGGATCCAAAACATACTCGTAGTCTCTTAACTATGGGCCTTATAAAGAAGCTCAAAATCACATAACGAGCCATGGCGAGGGCTATGCTGGGTGTTTCTCTACGGGATCAAATCAGAAATTAGGAGATACGTAGAAGAACTAAGGTAACGGACATAGCCTCAAAAATCAGTAAGCTCAAGTTGCAATGGGCAGGGCACGTAGCGCGAAGAATGGCCGTTAGGGAAGGAAAGTTTTGAGGAGATCCTTCGACCAAAGACGCAGCGTAGGACGTCCACCAACAAGATGAACAAACGACCTTAAAAAAATCGCAGGATCAAACTGGATGCAGACCGCTAGTAATCTGTTGCTGTGGAAAGCCGTGGGGGAGGCCTATGTTCAGCAGTTCACGTCCTTTGATGAGAAGTTTTATAGGGACAAAATTTTTATTGTAGTATACTTTTTTAGTAGGACAAAACCAGGCAGAATGTATATAGGGAATGGCTGTAAGACTGGTCGAGATTATTCATTGTATGAAATGCTGTATCCTAGAGCAGATGATCTAAGACTGGTCGGCGTTTTCTAAGCGCGCGGCTTTATTGCGATACAAGTTCTAACAATGTATGGTTATCTTACAGGCGTCATTAGATTTGTTGAAGTAATAAACAACACAAGTAATAACCACCTCTGTATTATCATCCGCGATGTATGTAGATATGGTGATTGTGTAACTGTGTCAATATTATATGACCAAAGTATCAAATAAAACACATAAGTTTGCTAGAAATTTGTTACAAGTATTTTTATAAAGAGGTTTTAAACTGATAAGTTAAAAAACAATTAACTAGTCATTATATACCAAAATATCTTTAGTATAAATATTTGATAAAACGGCATACTATTTTCAAGTTTAAGTAAAATGTTTGTTATTTAAATATGCTAATGTTAGATCCTTTATGAATAAAACAACCTGCGTCAGTAATAAACTGTACAGTTACCTTAGTAAAACGCGGAAGGTGCCAAAAATACATGTACTACGATTCGTAGCGCCGTAGCAAAAATTACACGTACAAGGCGTAGCATTGTCGTATGGGCGCTACGGAGCTACGGCGTAGCGCATAAAGGCGGGGCCACATGAGCGGCGTTGACATTAATTGGACGGTTGTCGCGTAATTTGCGAGTAAAGAGAGAGCTGTCCCGTGTACCAAACGTTATGAGCTAAGTATGGGCGATGTTTTGTGTTTTGAATGCTCTTATTAAGCGACATGAGAGGAGGGAAAATGTACTGGGATTTTTGAGCTAAAAGGTTTCCTTAGAATTATATTTTATTTGTAAATAATCTCTTTAAACCTTGTTGTGTAATATCGAAAAGTAGGATTTGCTGCCAGGTTACTCACAGTTTGGTTTAAACTTAATATCAAGCACAAAGCTTATTTAAGAATGTTTTAAGAAATTTAATGAGAATTTAGTGCAAAATGCGTTTTTGTTATTGTATTAAGCCATACATTTAACAATCGGATGCAGGATAAGCTCGAAATATTCAATGCCGGACCAACTCGGTTCAAGAACGCGATGAGATTCCTCTATGACCTCAGCCAAGCGTCACCCACCGAACTTGTACCTGAAAGTATGTTGTAGCTCTTTGTGTGTTTTCATAATTTAATGATTATACAATTCTACTTTTCATAATTTTGTCTTAAGTTTTCAATGAATGATATTTTTGCGCAATTTGTTAATTAAATTTAAAAAAAGTTTATTTAGGGAAAAGAACTTATGGCTAGTGTTAGTAGTATTATGATAATATTTGAGATTTACAATTCGTTATTTAATTCAATACATTATATTATTACTATTCATGATTCAATATTACTCACGACTAAATTAACTAACTAACTATAATTTAAAAATAACATTCAGTATTAATAGATTTTCAATAATAATATAATTTAAACACATTTCAATTTCATAGAAACAACACTTACGTGTAACACGCTAGGACATTAGTCTAGCTCATACTGTATTTAATTCTTCCCTCTTTAATTGAAAAAAGTAAATAAATGACCATATTTTATGTATCTAAATGAATTACTGAGAAATAATTCTCATTAGGTCTACCATTTCCTAACCGATATATTTTGTGTAATTGTTTTAAATAAACACACGTTATCCTTTGGTATTAGTGTATTTGTTTGAAATAAGCAAATGTAAGCCTATCAACTAGTCATAAGCACTGTCCTACTCGAGTTGCGTCCGTTTAGTTATTTAACGGCGCTCAAAGCGTAAAGCACGTGTAGCTCTAATTGGTCCTCTGAAGGCTGTGGCGGGGGACGTCGTTTGCGGATGGGACGAGCGGTGATCGTGTCGGGCTAGGTAAATAGCGATCTGCAACAAAAATATTAATTTTGTTTACCTACTACCGACTCCCCGTGACTTTGTCCATGCGTTTTGAGTTTGCTTCGTCCATCCATCATGATGTTTTATAACCTTAAATCTTTGTCAATAAATAAGCTATCCAATACAAAATCATTTTTTGAAATTGGTTCAGTAGTTCTTTAAATTAAGGAAATAGATTCCTTAAATCATCTTGTTATTGGTTGTAAAGTTAAAATTTAGGTTGACGGGTAATCACCCCACTGCAGTATAAGCCACCACCTACGAGTATAACGGGTTTGTTTTTATTAATAGAGGGGTGTTCAAGGCAAGCGATAAAACTTGCTGTCAGATTTTATCAAGCCGCCCATAAGGCCTCTGACTAAGTTTAGCGACTAATACGAGTATCAACCGATATTAGCTGGAACCAATGGTTTCACGTGCCTTCCGAAGTATGAAGATTTTTTTATTTATTTATTTAAAGGCTCACAGAACAAGTTACAGTCATATAATTTACAGAAATATAAAGTTTCTTAAGTATAGAACTAGACTATAACTCTCAATATGTGGGCACAATATGTCCCAAATATAGTGAAGTGAAAGAGGGTTAAACTTAGTGTGTTAGTAATTTTTGCTAAGGATAAACGATATCATCGAATATTAGTTAAGTTAGTTCTACAAAGTATTTATACAGTGACAAACACAAATGCAAGTGAAACTGGTTCAACAAAAGTTATTTAAGTATATAAGGCAAAATTTTAAATACATCTTTTCTGAATTTGGCTAAACTATATGAAAAAATGTCTAAAGATGGTTGGTTGGCTACCTAGAGATAGGGTTGAAGAATGATGTGTTATTCCTGTAGGTTTCAAGGAAGAATAATTTGGGAGATCTGTACCGAATATTGAATTTAAGGTTAGACAGAAGGGAAGGTGAGTCAATATTAGAATTAATGATTTTATTTGTTAGCTCATTGCATTGTCGGCGGCAAGCGAGAGACGTCATTTTGAAGTGTTCGAGTCTTGTAGAGTAGGATCTACAACTGCGACCCAGACTTAGCCTATAAGAGAGAATGCGTAGAAATCTCTTTTGAACATCTTCGATCTTATTGGAGTGGACTTCATAGTAAGGTGACCATATCACTGAGCCGTACTCTAGGATGCTTCTCACCAAGCAGAAGTAGAGTAGAGTGAACGACGATTGGTCTTTGAAGTCCTTAGTGCAGCGCGAGATAAAGCCGAGAAGTTGATTGCACTTTGAGATTATGTATTTGAGATGCTCGTGGTAAGCTGCACTTTATGGTTGGAATGGTCACCCATCCAATCACGGACCGCGCCGTGGGTTGCGTAACATCGGTATCACTACCAAAGCACTACAACTATACTGCGCTACGAACGCCTTCTATTTTTGGCTCATCATCATCATCATTATCAGCCAAAGGACGTCCACTACTGAACATAGGCCTTCGCAAAGCAACTAATCACAAGCGGTCTGCATCCATTATATCTTTGACTTACCAAAACATAGTTGATATAGATAATGCATAAAACTTTTTATTGTTTTACCTACTGTTTTATTATTAACCAATCTATACATAAAAGAAAATCGTGTTAGTTATACTATTTATAACTTAAAAAGGGCTGAACCGATTTAATTGAAACTTGGTGGGAAAGTAGTTGGAAAGGTAACCAGGATAACGACGACCTCCATGGTCGAGTGGCTAGCACGCTGGTTTCAAGCGTCGCCATCTCGTGAGGTCCCGGGTTCGATTCCCGGTCGGGCCAATGTAGAAAAAACTATCTTTTCTATATTGTCTCGCGTCTGGGTGTTGTGGTGCCACCGTTGTTTCCGATTTCCATAATACAAGTGCTTTAGCTACTTATCTTTATTTATTTACTAGCGGTCCCCCGCGACTTCGTCCGCGCGTTTTGAGTTTGCTCCCTCCTCTCCCGTCGCAGCGTCATGTTTTATATCCTTAAGCCTTTCTCGATAAATAAGCTATCCAACACAGAAATATTTTTTCAAATCGGTCCAGCAGTTCCTGAGATAAGCGCGTTTAAGCAAACAAACTCGTCAGCTTTATAATATATTAGCGCAAGCGCACGTTGTACTTAAGCTGCGAACATTATTTTGGTGCGGAGTTATGTTTAAACTGTGATAGCTCCTAAGATATTTATTGAAATCAAATGATATAAAGGGCAACTTGGTTCTAAATGAAATGCTCGTGATGATGAATGAAAGGATATTTAGTTATTTATTTATTTTGATAAGAATTGTGTGTATAATACACCTCTAAAAATAATGCATTATTTTTTTACAAATTTATTAACATAAAAAAGGTTGTAGTAAGTCAACCATAAAAGATAGACATATGCTGTCGCGGACTTTATTATAGAACTCTTACCGTTGAACAATCCTGTCATACATGATTTTTGTGTAACTTAAGCGGTTTCCGCAGCGTATGCAGCGGAAGCTCTGAAAAGGAATATTTTTCTCCCGTTTTCGCAACATTTTTCATTTCTGCTGTGGTGTTATGAGTCGTATATTTATGTTATATAGCCTAAAGCCTTCCTTGATAAATGGACTATCCAACGTAAAAAATATTTTTCAAATCGGGCCAGTAGTTTTTGAGATTAGCGCGTTCAAACAAACAAACAAACAAACAAACAAACTCTTCAGCTTTATAATATTAGTATAGATTATTTTATAGGAAACTTTTTATCCCAGTAGACGGGACCGGGGCTGAGTAGGATGGGGCCAGGGTAAAACGGTAGAGAGAGCTTAGAACTAGGGGAATGACAGAGGATACTTGTTATCACGATCGACGGGGCCGGGGCTGGGGCGGGACGGGGTCGGGCCGAAACAATGTTCGCTGGGACCGCTTAACTTTTAAAGTTACGGGGCTGGACGGGACGGGACTGGAAGCGAAGCAAAGTTCGAGGGATCCGCAAGTAGTTTCATAAATTAAGTCCCGCAGAACTAAGTATCATAAAAATACTAAGCCAGATATTCAAAGCCGAAGAAAAATATTACAGGTGTATTTTTTGTAGCCCCATTTTGTCATAGCAGCCTCGCGACCTCTATAAATAGCGGATAAAACAACGCGGCCAACTAATCATTTTACTTCTTCACACACACACACACACATTTACAGAGGTACATAACCATGCTCTATTAATACTCGTTACTCCATTCTGTAGTATGTTGTTTTAGGATTCTCAGGCAAACAAATACCTTGTTGTTTTCACAAGAGAATTATTTAACTTAGGTTATTGTATATTATTAATAGCCTGATGCTTACTGATTCTTTATGTTGGATAGTTTAAACTTTGTTTTGTTTTAAATTAAGTCAAACCTTTGTTTTAAATAAATAAAATATTAGAGTAAAATTATTTTTTATTGACTTAGTTAAGATAACTTCATTTTTTAATTGGTAAAAAAAAACATTAAATAAGACATAAATTTGTTATTTATGTCTGTGACCAAGTTAGACCATCATATTTGAATAACTCAGATTTTATAATACTACCGAAAAGACGTAAGATTTTTGTATACATTATATATTTTTTCATTCTACTCGGTGTGTCCCGCCCTGAGGCCGTATGTTTGTCGGACGGTTTATATGCGATCCGATATTTTACACATCGTTGCATTTCCCGGGAACTATTTTGTTCATCTTGGCTTTATTTATATGCTGCGTGTCCTGAAATAATATGCTTACTTTCTCAGCAATTTTGTACAGAAAAAATATAGCAAGATAATCGTAAAAACATAACTGTAATACGCTTTTTTTTGGACGGTGCCTGAATCAAATCTTAACTGATAACATAGTTGATTTAACAGGCTACGGAGCTTCTTGTTTTGTTAGCTGTATCAACATCTCAGTTGTAACTCAACTCTGTTTGTGGTTTTCGCCTTATTCCACACAAACGACACTCAACTCAATATCCATTTATCTCTCAAGTTTTCTTTAATTCAGCTTGGGTGAGCTTTTTCTTTGTGATCGTTAACCTTATAATTGAGAGTCCTGATCATTACGCTCTTATCTATTTTAAAGAACAAGTTCTATAGAGAAAACTAGGTAGTTAGAAATACATCAGGATTCAAGTAAATATTCAGCCGGGAGTCCAGTATAAGCTGCAAGTTATAAGCGCAAAAACGAGCTACAGATTTACGGGAACGAACTGGACGCTTCTTATTTCCGATACGTCCGAGCCAGCCTCGTATTTTACAGAGGACTAAGTTTTATCAAATTAATTTCATATATCATGTTCCAGAGACATTCTATCGGCTGATCTATCCATTTTGAAGGGAGATTTAGAACGGGTATGAATCATGATTCAATTTTTATTTTATGTCTCCAGTCTTTGGGAGAATTTTCGAAATTTGCTGTAATGTGTTGGATTTGCAGAATAAATTACGGTCGTACGGGTACGGTAACGAAACGTTTGGTTTGTTTTACTACAAACAAATACAAATGCATACGTAATTTTTAAATCGTAATTAATCTTGAGATGTTCAAGCAAACAAATACTTTTATATTACACTCGATGGCAAACTATGTATTTACGCATACGTTAGCAACATAATATAGGTATTTTATTATTTACATAAGAAGAACAGGTAAAAAAAAACATAAGCACAATTTACTCGTCCCTAACCGGGAAAAGGTTTTCAGAGTTATTTCATTGCGAGATGTTTCGGGGCTAAGGTATGGCCGACATCCGCAGAAGTCGCGGTCGCTTTGTATAAATAGATTGGATACAATGGAATGTGAATAGTCAGGTAAACCAGTTAACTGGAAATAGGAGAAGATAAATAAAGTATTTTTGGTCATACGAATCTAAGCTGAATTCCACTCCATTTAGCAATTTTGGCTATGTATTCAAGAATCCCTTATAAGACTTTACTCTTTGTTTTTTTTTTTAAGACTTTAATAGTCCCCCAAGACAATTTCGACTACGGTGGCCAGTCACAACGAATAACCCACTGCGCGGGATATATTATAGTGCATAAGTGTGTGCGCAAACACAGGTGCACTCTCTATTCCTTCTACTCTCATAGCTTGATGGAACAGCAATATGACACGACCGGATAAAGATCAGGCGCAGGACAAACGGCTTTTACGTGCTTTTCCGAGGCACGGGGATGAAACACCGCCAACTTCCAAACTCCGGGCTACCCTAAAAATTTCTTAACAGAAAAACTCAGGTATACATTTTTGGCCTGACCCGAGGATCGAACCCGGGACCTCTGGCGCAGCCGTCGCTTTAAAGTGCGACCCTCTTACCACTGTGCCACAGAGGCAGTTATTTTAAGACTTTAACATTGTGTGTTAAGTCTCAACAGCCTCCTAAAAATAAAACCTTATCAAATTGCCTACTTGTCTGCATCTCCAGACGCACTCCACCGCGTCGTAGTTTCCAATTACATCGACTCAAAATAGCGTGAATGGCGCAGAGGAGAGAATTTGCGCTGTAAGAGGTGTTCATTACACGCTATGTACCTGACTATTTATTTGGCTCGTAGATTGATGCCGAGCGTGCCTGCATAGCGGCGTACATCCATTTCGGAAAGTAATTTAGCTGGTGTGTTGGCTGAAAATCGCATCTGCTTACTTCATCATGAAATATATCATTACTAGCGGTCCCCCGCGACTTCTTCCGCGCGTTTTGAGTTTGCTCCCTCTCCTCCTGTCGCAGCGTGATGTTTTATATCCTAAAGCCTTTCTCAATAAATAAGCTATCTATCTAACACAGAAATATTTTTTCGAATCGGTTCAGCAGTTCCTGAGATAATATAATTATAATATAATTAGCGCAAGCGCACGTTGTACTTAAGCTGCGAACATTAATTTGGTGCGGAGTTATGTTAAAACTGTGATAGCTCCTAAGATATTTATTGGAATCAAATGATATAAAGGGCAACTTGGTTCTAAATGAAATGCTCGTGATTATGAATGTATTTATTTTGATAAGAATAAATACCTGTGTGTATTATATGTGTATTATTAAATAATGCATTATTTTTAGAGGTGTATTCACCTCTAAAAATAATGCATTATTTTTTTACAAATTTATTAACATAAAAAAGGTTGTAGTAAGTCAACCATAAAAGATAGACTTATGCTGTTGCGGACTTTATTATAGAACTCTTAATGTTGAACAATCTTGTCATACATGATTTTTGTGTAACTTTAGCGGTTTCCGCAGCGTACGCAGCGGAAGCTCTCAAAAGGAATATCTTTCTCCCGTTTTCGCAACATTTTTCATTGCTGCTGTGGTCTTGTGAGTCGTATCTTTATGTCATATAGCTTAAAGCCTTCCTCGGTAAATGGACTATCCAACGTAAAAATATTTTTTTCAAATCGGGCCAGTAGTTTCTGAGATTAGCGCGTTCAAACAAACAAACAAACAAACTCTTCAGCTTTATAATATTAGTATAGATAAAGTACTAGGTTATAAGACCCCTTACACACTGCGACTTTTAGATTGATGCATCGAGACTTACGCAATGAACACATTTAATTCGGCATCAATGCTGTTGTGAGTTAGTGTCTTGACTGTATATTGGCGACTGTATCGCTACTAACGCGCCGTAGCATCGATGCAGTAGCCAATATACTGTACTGTAATAAGGAGACTCGTAGTTAAACAGTGTAGTCAACAGCAATGGGTTCTATATCAGAACTTCCATAAATTACAATCGATGGGTGGTTAATGATAGAGCGCTCCAACAACTTGAATGCCACTCTGTTGTATGGACACCAAACGAGTGCTCAATAGCGTCTACAACTGGCAGACTTGCTCCGCCGCGCTGTCCACTCTCTATGGTTACTTCTATGGATCTATCTGCCTAACTAGTGCCTTGTAGGGTGTTTCTATAGCTTGAATGCCACCTTCTAGGTCACTAGGGTCTCTAAGGTGAGACTATGGATAGAAACTGGTTGTAGACTATGTTTGAGACACCAACACAAAGTTTTAGTCGAGTTTATGAGGATCAAGAGACGTAAGTAGTTGCCATTAGACAATGTACAGCAACTGTATCTAGTGGTGCGAAGTGGTACTATACATGGTCTCAGCACATACGTGGGAAAAACTGGTAGTAGCCGCGTGTTAACTGACAGGTAGCGCCATCTAGTGGTGAGTAGTGGTACCAAATAATTGCGCATCTTACAGAACATAATTTGTCAAAATCCAGCTTCTGCATTGCAACTGCATCGATATTGACGCGCATAAGCATCGCGATTGTATCGTTGCTAAAAATTGCGTAAGTGTTTAAAGGTTGACATTTTGCGACTGCATCGATGCTGCATCTCGACTGCAGCTGCTAAAAGTCGCATTGTGAAAAGGGTCCTTAATTTAATTAATATTATTTGTTTTTGATTTTCTGCAAGAAACCAGTTATCTTGGTATCGACTACTTAGCAGAGCCGACCTCACTTAAAGTTGGAAAAGGCTAAGACAAAAAATAACTTTGAAGTACAAACAATTGTCTATCTGTTTTAGGGTTCCGTAGCCGAATGGCAAAACACAAAACCCTTATAGTTTCGTCATGTCTGTCTGTCTGTCCGTCCGTATGTCACAGCCATTTTATTCTGTAACTATTAGCATTACACTGTTGAAATTTAGTAGGAAGATGTATCCTGTTAACCGCTTACCGATTCATATACAAAAATCAAAAAATAGTGTCATTTAAGGGGGGCTCCCATACATGAAACTAAAACCAAAAATTTATTTTTAGTCAAACCTACGCGTGTGGGGTGTCTATGGATAGGTCTTTTAAAATGACATCGAGGTTCCTAAAACCATTTTTTTAAAGTTTAACGTTTCATAGCTAGACGCTTCCAAAGTGGTAAAATGGGCGTCCCCTCCCTTTCTAACTTCTAAACTAAGAAAGTGTAAATTTTGAAAAAAAAATATAATATAGATCGTAAGAAACACTTTCAACGAAAATTGGTTTGGACGAGATCGAACGAGCAGTTTTTGAGATATACCATGTTTTCAAAAACCGCACACATAACATTGTACTTCATACAAACATTATGAAAAACAAAGTTATATTTGCAGCCAACAAAATATTGTGGTATTTTATTAAGTAGAAGTAGGTGGATTTCCTAATTAAGTTAAAGTTGGCACGGAACCCTCAGTGCGGGAGTTCGACTCGCACTTGGCTGGTTTTTTTAGGGTTCCGTAGCCGAATGGCAAAAAACGGAACCCTTATAGTTTCGTCAAGTCTGTCTGTCTGTCTGTCTGTCCGTCCGTATGTCACAGCCATTTTATTCTGTAACTAAAAGCATCACACTGTTGAAATTTGGTAGGAGTATGTATCCTGTTAACCGCTTTACGATTCTCATACAAAAAATAAAAAATAACGACATTGAAGGGGGGGGCTCCCATACGAAACTAAAACCAAAAACATTTTTTTTTTGTCAAACCTATACGTGTGGGGTGTCCATAGACAGGTCTTTTAAAATGACGTAGAGATTTCTAAAACCATTTTCTTTTAAAGTCTAACGTTTCATAGCTAGACGCTTCCAAAGTGGTAAAATGGGCGTCCCCCCATCTAACTTCTAAACTAAGCGAGTGTAAATTATAAAAAAAAAAAGTTTTGTAGATCTTAACAAATACTTTCAACAAAAATTGGTTTGGACGGGATCGAACAAGAAGTTTTTGTGATATAGCACATTTTCAACAACCGCAAACATAACTTTGTACTTCATACAAACACTATGAAAAACAAAGTTATATTTGGTGTCAACAAAATATTGTGGTATTTCACTAAGTGGAAGTAAGTGGTTTCCCTAATTCAGTTAAAGTTGGCACGGAACCCTCAGTGCGCGAGTCCGACTCGCACTTGGTCGTTTTTTTTAAACATCTATCGAACAGACTTAAATAAATGTACCTTTTGCCGTCAGTAGTAGTCACGTATTTCTCGTTATCCTTTTTCAGAACACATTTTCAGATCAAACGCCGAATCTTCGGTATAACTCATATGAGAGATCCGTCATGTGTCTTATGTTATTCCGAAGGTCGTCTCTGACTGAGCGCGTGTAAGAATAATCGAGTGAATATTTGAAGTCAAGAGTTTAGGAGGGTCGTGGATATTCACAGTCGGAATCAATTGCAAATGGGTTCGGCAATGACGGCGCGCCCCCGACGTGACACAGTGACGAGAGAACAGACAGATAGATAGATAAATCAACCATCGAGTCCTTAACATGCTTCTATACAGATTTGGTTATGACTACACGTACTGGTACAAAGTTGGACGTTAAAGTAAAATTGAAAAATAAATGCTTTTAGTTTATTTTTATTCGACTCAAAAAGAGATATCTCAGTTCGACATGTCTGTGAATTTCTCGCGTCTGACAGGACCGATTTTGATGCGGTTTTCACTGAAGTATTTTACACCGAGGAAAAAGTTTTAGTAACTATTCAGATCAGTTCCACCAAGTACATTGTAACTTAAACAATAACTAAAAACATCCAAGAAAACACTAAAAGGACTAAAATAGCGCTAATAGGGGAAACAAACTCGTTTGAATTTGGTACATGATGTCAACTTTAACGGACAGCAGCAGTCTACGTACGCACATCATGCACCGACTTCAAGTGACCTTGTTTCTTCCATTAGCGTTATTTTAGTCCTTTTTGTGATTTTTTAAAAGGCGGTTCATGAGAAAAGAAACTGCCGACGGAGTCATAAATAGGTGTTGATATTTAAACCTTTAGGTTATTCTGTCAACTTAAATTTACCAACAAGTGAATAAAATTGAAATAAAATTTAAATAATTTGGTTTTTCGATTAATTTCGCGTACAATTATTTGAACTATGCGCCTGAAGTTTCGAATGTTTTACTGTATCCATGGTCACAGGCACTATTTCAACGAGTAGTATTTGCGTAAACTCTAGAACCAAACAAGAATACTTAACATCATATTTTGTGGTATAGAATCACTAACTTATAAGGACTATCCTTTAATTAACCAATCTCCCCGGGCTGTGTCGGCAATTACCCGTCCCCGATCGGCGGCGAGTGTACACGCCACAAATGAAGTGTTAAGCAAATGTCTTGTGTGAACGCGCCCTTATTGTGAGCGGCCAAAGAGCTCTTAATACCCAATATCAGGTGCGTGAATGTAAACGTTTGTGTTATTTGAACAGGAAGGTTTAAATAGCGATTAAACTTTTAGATTTAATGTTCAAAAGTCATAAAATCTGTAACAAAGTGGTAACTTGCAAATAAGTGGTCATTATATCAAACTTTACTGTTTCCACTGCCTAAATTTGCTTAATAATAATATTTTTTGTAGCTTTAAGGCAGACATTTGGCAACAATCACCGGAATATAAGCAATGACGTCGCCTAAGATATAACTTAAAATTTCATAATTGCGTAGCCATCAAGAGGCTGATATTTTAAATTTGGTATATAAAATTCAGTTACTTTTCTCTCTTTTAGTCTTTTGTCATCTGTATAGACATAACTGTCGTTATAAAAGTAGTATAATATTATTTATTACTTCTGTTAGCCAGGCAAAACAGCATGAATCTGTGTAGCCAAAGTTGTTAGTTAGCATCCACTATATTCATACGAGTAGAACAATTTAATTGACCCAGTGACATGCCCTGCCTTTACCGTGTGTAACCACCCTAATCGTCGAAGTGTCCGCAACTTAGAACGAGTTGAAAGTACAGTTAGCGTTAAAATTATACCTCTACTTTAACGTTGACACTTAAGGTCTGGGCCAACTACACTACACCATAGAGGAGCGTATCAGATATAAAAAGCAACACGATACGCTCTACTTTTCCCACTGAATGAATCTAAAACCCCTTACACACTGTGACTTTAAGCATCGATGCAGTCGCACGTTTTAAAACGCGCTTCAGCAACACGAATCACACAATAAACTGATTTAATTTAGCATCAATGCAGTCGCTCGTTAGTTTCGATTCAGTCGCCAAAATTCAGTACATAATTTGTCAATTTATAAATTCTGCATCACGACTGTATCAATACTAACGCGCGTTAACATCGCAACTGTATCGATGCTAAATGTAGCGCTGTGTAAAGTTGTCATTTTGCGACAGCATCTATGCTAACGCGCGTTAGCATCGCCACTGCATCTCTGCTAATAGTCGCAGTGTGTAAAGGGTCTAAAGCGTTTAGTCTCACCGTTATATATAGCGTATTTTGCCGGTGCTGACACGCTCCGTGCATGACGTGACATGCTGGTCAGTGATAAAACGGTCTAGTGGGAAAAGTGTCAAAATTTTGAATATTTTTTCCTGATGCGCTCATGCTATGATACATTGTAGTAGGCAGAAACCTTAACAAAAGGCTATACGGCCGATGGAATTACATGTGTTTATAGTTGTTTCTGAAACCGAGTGTACTGTACCGCACGTAGAATACAAAACGAGCGATAAACGTAACTCCGCGTCGCGTTACACTAGAACTATGTTGTTTGAGCGCTGAACGTCATTTTGCTCAAGTTATTAGGGACATAAATTTTGAAATGTTATCCTCTCTGTTTATGCTGAGCACAGAAGATTTTAAAGGCAACTTTCATACATCGCTGCTTCTGCTTTTGGAATTTAAAATTTAAGATTCGATTTTGAGATACAACATTGTGTAGTTTATGGAGACTGCACTGAAATATTAATTTAATATTTTTGCCAATTGTGGTTTCCTGTTCTATAAATGTAGCGTTTTTTAAAAATTACTTTTTAATTACCTCAAATTTATCTTCACCTTTGACTTACGTAAATAAATACTTATTGTGTAAGTAATCTAAAACCACACTATTTAAATTCGAAACATCGACTTGTAATCGTAAATATGTAATTTGGAATATATGAAATCTTCATATCATACCTACCTGCGAATATATGAAAAGTTTTAAACACCAACAGCGCGTTTTATTACAAGAATCAAAACGCGCGCTGCTTATCATAGATTCCTAGTTCGTTCGCTTCTTGAGATTATTAATTGTTTCAAGGATCCAGGTAATCCTTTGTCGGAGCTCGTAACATTCCACCATCCAATAGACCAGCTGATTGTAAGCTGCAGGGGTATTACGTAACGCAACATTGCAATGTTCAATCGGCACATTGCAATCCGTGTATCGCATTGGCGAAGTATAAATCTTACACACAAGCAGAATTTTACTGTCCAGATCAAATAACCGAAGCCGCAGTTGTTATCAGCAACGTGTCGGTCGCAAAAGTGTTTTTTCTTGGCTTTACTTGATTACGAGTACTGACCGACGATATGACAGCGTCAAGTAAGTACAGTGACCGGCACATCAGGCGACACACTTTTGTTGCAAACTAGCCCTTATTACAAGCGCATTAGATACCGCAGTGTTTACCTTGACGTGCTGTTGTCCATACCTTGTATAAGAGACCGAAAAAGTACAAACGGTACTTTGTTGAAACTATGCATATTTTCAGCGCTTACAAGTAGAATGGAGCCAGCGCTGCATCGTTGCCAGACTGTGCTGCCAGAATTACCGTAAACGAACCTTAAAATTACCGTACACATTTTTTTAGGGAAAATCACTTGAAGTCACTATAATGTATTTGATTTAGCGATTGGTCATGTCCTGTTTCTTTAGTCATTCGTTTCAGTTCGTAAATTTTCTCGGCTGTGCGTTTAATAATGCGTCAACAACAATAAAAAAGAATAGCAAAAATGTATGTATAATTTAAAGTCCGATAGAGAAAAAATTGCACTCAATTCTTGGCAAATCCACCAAGTTTACCGTGTTTTAGTACACTATTTAGGCAACATTTTTAAATAAACCTACGAATTATCGAATTTTTGCTCATTTAACAAAAATACCGTACCGTTTTGGGACTGCGATGGATTACCTTACGAAATTAACGTACTAATATGGTAATTACCATACGTCTGGCATCACTGAATGGAGCAGTGCTTTGTTTGGGAGCTTTCAGATCAATGCTATCATGACGTTTATAACTATTGTAATGTGAAAACGATCGGAGTATGTAATCGGTCTGCCAATATTAAAAGCGCGACGCGATTTGCCGGCAGTTAATTGAAAACGTATCCGGCTCCGGAGACGGCAGGACTGCCTGACAGCCGTAAGGTCGGATAGATGGGAAGAAATGGATTTACCGTTCGCGCGTAACTTCTAGAGTAGTAGACACTCCATCTTTATTGAAGACACCGATCTTTGCGTAGCTTTGAGTAGGCTTCAAAGAATAGTAGATTAGTATCGCGATTTATTATCAATTTATTTACTTTTTGTCAGTGCTGGATTAATATTAATATTTGTCATTTGTAATCATGAACCGTTACTGTAACCACGCGTTATTTGTGGCAGTCGTTACAACATTAGAGATCATGATTATCAACCAAAGAACGTCCACTGCTGAAAATAGGCCTCCCCCACGGCTTTCCACAGCAACCGATCACTAGCGGTCTGCATCCAGTTTGATCCTGCGATTTTTTTAAGGTCGTCTGTCCATTTTGTTGGTGGACGTCCTACGCTGCGTCTTTGGTCGAAGGGTCTCCAATCTAGAACTTTCCTGCCCCAACGGCCATCAGTACTTCGCGCTATGTGACCGGCCCACTGCCACTTAAGCTTACTGATTCTCAAGGCTATGTCCGTTGCCTTGGTTCTTCTACGTATTTCCTCGTTTCTGATTCGATCTCGTAGAGAAACACCGAGCATAGCCCGTTCCATCGCTCGTTGTGTAGTTTTGAACTTCTTTATGAGGCCCATAGTTAGAGACCACGTTTCGGATCCGTATGTCATCACTGGTAACACACACTGGTTGAAGACTTTCGTCTTCAGACACTGAGGTAATTGAGACGAGAAGACGCTCTTGCGCAGTTTCCCAAACGCTGCCCAGCCGAGTTGGATTCGTCGATTGACCTCTTTCTCAAAGTTGGACCTACCCAATTGGATCACTTGTCCCAGGTAGACGTACTCGTCGACAACTTCGAGAGTTGAGTTCCCAACAGATACTGGAGTGGGTACAACAAGGGAGCTTGACATAATTTTCGTCTTTTCCATGTTCATTTTAAGACCCACTTGTTGGGATACTCGGTCGAGGTCTTCGAGCATAGTGCCAAGATCATCCAGCGTCTTTGCCACAACGACTATATCATCGGCAAACCGAAGGTGTGTTATGTATTCGCCATTGACGGATATGCCGAATCCTTCCCATTCCAGGAGCTTGAAGGCGTCTTCCAATGCCGCTGTAAACAGTTTCGGAAATATTACATCGCCCTGTCTTACACCTCTTTGCAATGGAATCGCCATCGTATTCTGTTCCTGTACTCGGACTGACTTGGTGGCGTTGTTATATAGACACTTTAACACCTCTATATACCTATAGTCTATGTGACACCGCTGAAAAGACCGAAGCACCGCCCAAGTTTCGATCGAATCAAAGGCCTTCTCATAGTCCACAAAAGCTAAACATAGAGGCATATTATACTCCTCGGACTTCTGTATAATTTGCCTTAGCGTATGAATGTGGTCTATGGTACTGTCGCCTTTTCGGAATCCGGCTTGTTCGGGAGGCTGGAAGTCATCAAACCTACGTGCGAGACGATTCGTGATGACCCTTGAGAACAGTTTGTAGACATGGCTCAGGAGTGAGATGGGTCTATAGTTCTTCAATAAGGTTTTGTCTCCTTTTTTGAAGAACAACACCATCACACTCCTGTACCATGCCTCAGGCGTGATGCCCTCTAGCAGAATAACAATATTCACCCAGATTTGCAACTCTCCAAAATGTAGCCGCTCTGAGTTATTGCAAAGGAAACGACGAAATCAAAAGTAGAGTAGCCTCACGCAAGCGGAGGCAGATCCAATGAGAGAGGCTTAAGATTACAACTCCCTTGGTTATTTCACAAGTTTCAGTGTACCTTTGATTCTTTTTCTTTCTCCTTCGTTACATAGAAGATGTTTAAAATAAGTATGTTTTGAAAATATGCATGTTAGTTAAACCAAACTACTCTGATTTTAATCAAATATAAATCATAGTTTTCGCTAGGTAATTTGATTCCTCATTTTGATGATGAGATAAAATCAATGTACCTTAGAATTGATTCTCTTCTAGTTTCTGCTTACTAATCTCAAAAAATCAATTATTGATTCCTTTAATTACTTTTAATATACTTTTCACCTGTTAAAAATCTTTTTTTTATACAATAGCGTACACACACACTTAAGAAACAACCTATCAATGTTATGTTTAATAAACATTTTCATTCCAAGTCAAATGAATCAACCATTAGCTCGGAAGAGTCACCTCACTGCCACTGTAAACCTCATTAATGTAGTCGTTACAAAGTATTGTATTTGTTATAACTGCGATTCAGTGCGACAAGTGGGCACATTGGCTGGGCGTTTTGCACACAGGATGTGCAAAAATGACAAAATGACATTTAAATGTCATTTTTTTCTAATTAATATATGTAAGGTTGCATTTTAATTTATTTATTTGAGATCACGTGAAACGAAACGCTGAATGAATGTATATTCATATCATTTTCATTGGACAGGGGTCAATATTGCTGTATTGAGGCCGTGTGACTTTTCTTGTCACGTATGACAACTGCTTATCATTTAGAGTTATGCAGTTGTGGGAGGTTTCTCCAAAAATAGGGAGATGTTTCGCATTGTCTTTCTGATATGTTAATAATGGGTTTACAAGAGGAAGACTTTAAATGACGCTTTTCTACATGAAATTTATCTACTTTTGTGGAAGTAAACTTGTTATGGTTCATGTTATTTCATTGCGAAAAGTTTGAAAACTGAACCATGAGGTTTTTTATTTTATTTTTCATTTTATTTGGTATTACCACTTTTTTGTCGAAAATATCCTTTCAGCTTCAATGCTATGGAATGAGTGTTAAAATCTAGAAAGTTCTAAAAGTTTCTTTCGAAAGATGAGAGATTTTCGGGGTATGGTAACCCGATCTTGTTTTCAGCACTGTTGGTGGTGCGTCGGAGTTGAACATGGTCTGAATAACAAATGTAGATTCATTGTTTGGATTTCATTTGGCATACCCCAATTTTGAACAAGATATATTAACCTAGTAAGTGTGTTTAGAAAATTTTTGATGTTAATTTTTTCTTTGGTTCGAGTAAATTACAGGATTGCCGACCCGAGACCTCGCAACTAAGTAATAAAGTAAAGTAATATTGGACACCAATCACATACATTGCTCTGATCCCAAAGTAAGTAGTTAATGCACTTGTGTTATGGAAATCAGACACAACTGTGGTACCACAACACTTAGACCCGAGACGATATAGAAAATTTTGATTTCTACATTGACCCGACCGGGAACCGAACCCGGGACCTCGGAACGTCGACCCTTTGAAACCAGCGTGCTTAGCCACTACACCACGGAGGTCGTCTTCCTTCGGTTATTCTTTCTTAAAGTGTCTAAGTATATGTTTTTTTATCGTTTCAGACGCCTCCAACATGTTAATTTAATAAGCTATTTGTTTTGTATAAAAAGGTGTTAAAAGGTATGCGTCTCAAACCAGAAATCAAAAAAGATTGGTTTAATTGTCTCTAATCTTAGTACTTTTTGAACACCCTTTGTCCACACTAGCCGGGAGTTACTGCGACAATAAGATCTGAAATTTTCAGACACTCAACTGAACTTAAATTACTTAACTGAAAAAGTAATAAACATTTCCCTATTTCTTATTGCCTACTTACATAATATCAAGTAAATTATTGATTTGGTTGAAAGTAATCTCAACCGAATGTAATAACCGTTGATGTAGTTTCTCAAAGAATGACCTTTTGAACAAATTACTGTCTCGATTTTGTATTGCTAAGAAAATGCAGCGGGTAAAAAAGATGCAATCTTCGCGTTACCTCATAAAAGTAGTGAAATGGAGGGGAAAATTACAAGAGCAAAATAATAACTACAGAGAGAATTTACTACGCAATAATGACAGCGTATTCGCGAGGTTCGTTGAGTTCAAACGAGCAGCTCTGAACAGCAGTCTTCCTTCTTTGTAGCATAGAACTGATTAGATTTCATTGTGTCCAATCTACAGCTACATCATATTTTGAGGTTGACCCAAAGTGATTGCCCTTTTTTCATTGTGTTATCCATTAGTGATTAAATATTTTACTAGAATTCGTCGAAGTTTCTGTTATGATAGGTCATCGTTTTTGAGATTTTCTTCGCCGTCTATATTTCTTATATTTTGGCATGTCAAATGAAGATGTCATATCACTAATGGTGTTTCAGCAGCCATGCCACTCAAGCCGCAGCGGCTGCCGCTGATACCTCAACAGCATTTTCCATAGTATCAGACAGTTAATTCACGTATGTGGCTGGCAAAGACACTGGACGGTGTAATACACCATAACAATCAAATAATCTGTAGAGTCATGAATATGCATCGAGTGTGCTTGTGTGCGTCGTGTTAGTTAGCTCGGCGATGCGACAATAACTTATTGTTAGATAAGATGCCCGCTTAATGAGATTCAGTTTGTAGGTGGGGCTGAACACTAAGACCCTTTACACACTGCAACTTTTAGCAGTGATGCAGTCGCGCATTTAAAACGCGCTTCAGCATCGCGACTCACTTAATGAACAGAGCCCTTGCACACTGTGACTTTTAGCATGACGATGACAACGATGCAATTGCATCGATGCTAAAAGTCGCAGTGTGTAAAAACTCTTAGATATGCCCCGTTAATGCCAGTAGAGATTAGAGATACATATGACCTTCTCTAATAAATCAGCGTTTAAGCGCGTAGAGAGCACAAATTAATACATAATTAGCTGGTTAGGTTCTACATTAGAAGCTTTTCATATTTTTAATATAATATGCGCCAGGGAACACACCAATTGTCTTGGTGTCGAAGTAAAGAATTCTCTATTGTGTTACGAATACCAGACAACGACACTCAATGAATGAATGAATGAATGATATTTATTGTGCATGGAATAATAATAATAAAAATAAACTTTAGATTACGGTCTTATCAAAATGCCATTTTACTTGGTCGGTCAAAACGAGTTTGCCTAGCAGGAAACTTACCCGTTTAATTTATGAATGACTAAAACAGCTATAAAAAGAAAGTCTTTGAAGGGCGTGTGTGACCCAGATAAAGAAAAAAAATTAACGTGGACTTGGTACGACACAGTTTTCAAGGAGTTAATGGAGAAAGCTCCACGAATAAAAGCATAGACTGAAGAAAAAGAAAACATATACCGTCGAATATGCCTTCATTCAGAATAGGGCCTCAGAGCTAGGAGGATAGTTGAGTAACCGGATTAAACGGTCCACGACCTACGTCACGCCTGCCCGGGACTACGTCACCTCAGACCTACATACGACATTAGCATTATCCGAGATCAAATACTCAGGATCCAAATTCCCGTGCTCACTTTTATTACGACTTATGATGATCTAGATAGACTATCATTGCTACCGAAAAAAAGTGCCTCTTATTTTTTTTTTCATACGAAAGCGCTTTCAATTTGTTAGTTTTTTCGTTTCGTTATAAATAAATGTCGCAGTCGTAAATGAGTTGCCTATCAAATTATCTTCCATTTGGTCTTTGACTAATGTAATGTTACCACCATGTGTCATTATCAGCTCCATGATAAATAAAATAGCCTTATACATTTAGATTTAAGAGCTCTCCTGTATTGCCTCGGTCTCGTAGATTGACAAGCGACACTAAACGGAGCTATAAAGACATCCATGGTGTTATTAAATAACCAGCAAGCGATTGTTATGCGATCACAATTTTTGGCATAGTCGGAATAGAAGCGTTTGCAGCACTTGCAGCGTCGCCACAACGGTGTCCCAGCAGATTATATCTCAGCGCTGTCAAATGTTATTAAAAGCTTACTTACTTTTGAGCTTATGAAAAGTGCCATAAATGGCACAGGCAGTAAGCAATTTTTATTCATAGTATCTTAAATCTATCACTAGATAGCGCTCATTCAACATTTTTTGCTAACGTTGGTGGAAAACAGTCATCTAAAGCTTATTAATCTGTATCCTCAAAGGTACGAGAGCGTCATCTCCTGACGATAAAAGTGATCTTATGACAAGAAAACTGCTTATTGCAATACGACAACGGTAGAGTTACGTAACAACTACGCGGCGGTGTTTCCTCGAGGTGCTTCGGTTTGACGACGGCTCGTAAAGAGCAATCAATTCTGAGGGAAGAAGAAACTGAGTGCGCCTTTTCAATGGTGAAATCTTCCTTTGCTGAGTCACTTAGCTTTTTTGCCGATATGTTTCGAACTAAGGTAAATAATGTAATCTTTATTAATGATATTAAGGGTGGATCCCACCAAACGAGAATACATATTAACGTTAGAATAAATCGCTTGTTATCCGAGAGTATATAATAAGACATGGTGTAGTTGACAGGATTCTAACTTTCACACCATACTGCTTTGGTGCAGCATTGATGTCCCGGATAATAGTACAGTTCAATCATTCGTCTGTTATGCGAGTTTTGTAATTCTTGTCTTGTTACATTTTTACTTCGAGTTGTTTGGGTGTAAAATCAAGAAAAAAAACTCCGTATAGTTACGCGCATGTTATCCTATGTTTAGTCGAATCCAACCTAAATGGTATAAATTTTACTCATCATCATCATCATTATCAGCCAAAGGACGTCCACTGCTGAACATAGGCCTCCCCCACGGCTTTCAACAGAAGTCTCTGAGCACTAGCGGTCTGCATCCAGTTTGATCTTGCGATCTTTATAAGGTTTATAAATTTTACTCGGTCGTAAAAATTAGTTGTTGATCCTGTTAGATCCACATATTCGTTTGTCGGCGGAGACTTAAAATCGCAACGAAATGAAATTTGTTAAGCTAATTTTAAAACTCTACGAGCAACAACACTACCTATGATTGAAAGAGTTCTATAAACCAATTTTCTCTCTTCGCGGATGCAACTCGCAAATCTTCAAGTTGCTACGAGTTACAGTGCGCTCGGCACAAGCCTCTCATATTGGAAGCTATTGATCGTTTACAGTTTGGAGATATTCTCAGTTCAGCCTTTAGATAGTATTGTATTATAAACCATCGTATCGTTTCCGAACTTTTATTCCGACTTCAAAAAAGGAGGTTACAAATTCAATGTGTTTGTTTTTTTTTAAATATTTGAAATGGGTTTGCTCTTGACTCTAGTCAGACCTAATTGGGCTTAGACAGAGTCGACGATGGAGCAAGCTCATCCAGAAGAGGCCTGTTCACCCGGCCTTTGAAAGTTTTTGGGTTATATTTCCTTGGGAACACTGATGCGGGTAAAGAGTTCCACTCTTTGATATATGAATATTTAAATCTATTTAGGCTTCCAAACACGTGACCAAATTTTCGTAAGTATATGTGTTGAGGCTAAGTGGTGTCAGCGGTCCGTGCACGGTGGTGGTGAAATGAGAAGTCTTGCATCTTCATGATAAATACTTTACTTGGTGCACCAATACATAATAATGACAATGGATATGAGTGGTCGGGAAGCGCGGCGGGTGACGACTGCCTGATTTACATCGCGAGCCCCGAAACTGCTCACGATGCAAAACTGTAGCGTCATCGAGCCGCTACATATGTTTACAAATTTATATGTTTGTCCACAGATTTACCGAAAACAAGAAATTCATTCATTTAGTTCTATAAGTATATTTCAACTTAGGGTACAGTGTAAGTTTCATCAATTGAGATATAGGTAAATAATTAAATATCGTGATTTAAAAAATAAGTAAAATAAGTTTTTCGAAAGCGGTTTAGTTTTATCATAATTTTATATAATAGTACATTATGATACAAGTGTGCTAAGTTGACTATTATATACTAGGATATTGTTAGAAATTGATTCGAAAAAGAAAGCCGCGTTAATAATATGATCACAGGCACACGTGCTTCATACGACGTTTTTCAACACACTTGCGAGGAAAAAACACAAATTACAGATTTTGTATAAATATTTTTTTAGTTATAAAGCTGGATTTACCATTTATTGAAATAAATATGTACATACTGTTATTTTTCGCATAAATACTGTTTGTTGCTAAAATAAAAGTTATAACCCGACTAAATTATATCGCTTCTTCTTCTTCTTACTTACGACTTGGTACTAGGGTACAAATGTAAATTGGTCGGGTTAATAAACTAAAAGCACTCGTTCAATAATTTACTGAAAAAGCACGCGTGTTTAATATCTAGGATTATGAGCCAAAAATCGGTGGAATAAAAACGTCGTTTCGAGCAAGTGTGTTGAAAATATTTATTATTACGCCCTAGCAAGAGGCAGGACACGGCCAGTACCTTTAACTTGGTTCAACATTTTAACCCGTGTTCCACAGATTCTATGATTATCATTGAACATATGAACATTTTAATTATCACACTTGTTACTAGCTTAAAAAGAAAAAAAAAATCGAATTCAACTGGTTGAGTGCTCTCTGATGTTATTTAAATACTGGATTCCGTTTTCAGTAGAGTGGTGGATAAAATTTAATCCTAATACTGCCTTACGCAAAACGTTATTGGTTCTAGCGGTGAAGTTTACACATCTAAATTGGAATAGGTCAAGTCTAAAATGAAACCCAAATTAAGTAAGGGTAATATTGAATGCCCTAGGGCCAATTAACCAACTTCAGATAAAACTTATCCGACTGAATAAGTAAAAATCGACCGATTTTAGAAAGACATTCACATAAATAAATGCTGACAAATAGTTGAGGTTCAAATAAGGCGTATGATACTTATTTCGACGAATATTTCTTATCTGACGTTGGAAAAATTATTCCTTATTCTGTGTAAAGGCAAAGAGAGTAAACTTTAACACTCAAAAATGAAAGCATTATTATTTCAAGGCACGGTAAGTATTAAATATATTATATGTCTATAATCAATGAAAAAAATAACTGCAACAAACATTTGTAGCTCAACATTAAACTGCTGTAAAATTACGTGAAATTTTTGTAACGATTTATAATACTAAATTACGAATATGACAGAAAAAAATAGTTTGCCGTTTAAAAGAAATTGGCAGTATGTATTTTATTTAAGAAATTATGTTCCCATCCAGAAAAAATATATAAAAAACCGGCCTTGTGCGAGTCGGACTTGCGCACTAAGGGTTCCGTTCCAAATTTAACTGAATAAGGGAATTTGTTGACAGCAAATATAACATTGTTTTCCATAGTGTTTGTATGAAGAACAAAGTTATGTTGCGGTTGTTGAAAATTTGCTATATCTCAAAAAAAAATTGTTTGATCTCGTCCCAACCAATTTTCATTGAAAGTATTTGAGATCGACATTATATATATTTTTTTCAAAATTTACACTCGCTTAGTTTACAAGTAAGATGGGGAAGGACGCCCATTTTACCACTTTGGAAGCGAGTAGCTATGAAACGTTAGACTATAAAAGAAAATGGTTTTAGAAACCTCTATTTCATTTTAAAAGACCTATCCATAGACCCCCACCCATAGGTTTGACCATGTTTTTTATTTTAGTTTTAGTTTCATGTATGGGAGCCTCCCCTTAAATATCATAAAATTTTATTTTTTGTATAAGAATCGTAAAGCGGTTTACAAGATACATCTTCCTACCTAAGTTCAATAGTGTGATATATGCTTATAATTACAGAATAAATTGGCTGTGACATACGGATGGACAGACAGACAGACAGACTTGACGAAACTATAAGGGTTCCGTTTTTTGCCTTTCGGATACGGAACCCTAAAAAAGCACACAAGAAGCTTTATACTTAGTATTGTATATTGTGTCAGCTATTCATTCGAATGTGTCGGTCAGTTCGCCGCAAAGGCGGTTACGCTAACGACCGAGAACGACTGTACTAGAAAACACTATTATGGCGTTCGGTAGATTAGATAGCCAGATGTGGGTCTGCGACGTTCATTGCCGAACATTGCATTTCGGCTTTGTTAGTAGCTCGAGAAATTGTTTGGATGTAGCGAGCAGTTTGGTTCTTTTTCGTCTGTTTATACTAGTCAATGTGGTTAGAAGAGCAAAAGTTGTTTCGAAATTTCACGAATGATACATAAGTATTTAATATTTGCCATAATATCAATATCAAGGAGTAGTTTTAGGTCTTAGTTTGGGATTCAACTTACGTCGATACTTTACCCCCTCCCATCTCAGAGAGAATCAGCCTTCAAAGTTGGCGCAGCAGCAGAGTTGGCTGAAAACGCCAAGCGTCGTCTCACTTGCAAGTGATTATGTGTTTGCGCCGTTTGGCGTTGAAACATTTGGACCTTCTGTTAAATTGCTGTTTAGAAAAAATACTCTAAAACGATGTTCTGTTATGGCCAATAATGAAGCTGGCTGACCAGCCAGATCAAAGGATTAGCATAGCTATCTAACGCGGCAACGCATCGTATTATAGTCTCCTTGCCGCAAGGAAATGGTTTCGTTTTCGAATAGCTAGGTTTTAAGTTTATTTGTACGTTTCATGTCTTAGTTTTTTAAATTACTATTTAAAAAGTAATAGTCTCAAAAAGTAAAAAAGGAGTAGCAATACTTTGTACAAATTAGTAACATCATACCGCAAAACCTCCACGACACGAACTCGCCCTTCATATCTTATATAATCTTACAGTATTATTGTCCAGCACAGCTGATACCGTCACGTCCAAAAATATCTTAATACAATAACTAAGACCTCTTCGAACTCGTTACAAACTTTTCTTCTATCTTATCTATAAAGTGGCATCATGTGTATTAGTTATTGGGTGTCTTGTTTCGGCACCCAGCAGTTTCGAGGGTGGTTGAATACGTTAGCAGGCGAAAGTTGCGGGTCCTGCTCTAGTGACATAGTTCAAGACTCTCGAGACGCATGCTTATGTGAGGCAGTTAGCGAACATTAATACACGAGAGGCCATGAAACTAGAGGCTTATAAAGTACTGTAGTAGTGATGTATTGACCTACTTCTACTAGGTACTACAAACGAATTCTACAGCATTATAATTATTATACTTACGACGTTACATCCTCGAGATTTATTAACACTATGTAGTTTCACTTCTATATGTACTAGACATCACACACAAATTTTCAGAGCTGTTTATCTAAAAAAGAAATAAAAATGAAATAAAAATAATCTGATTGGATACTACTAGCGCCATCTGTTGTGGTAACTGCGCGACGTCGGCCGGTCGGCCCGCCCGCGCTTACCTACCTCATTCCTTTTGTGTGTGCTGGCATCACCACATCGTTATTTTGAATGAAATCGTTTTTGTAGTGATTTTTGTGCAAAATCATGGGAAAACGTAAAAGAAGCAATTCACAACTAAGGAGGAAGATTAGACGTCTCGAAAAACGTATTCGGCGATCATCATCTAGCGATTATGAAGGTTAGTAAATTAGTGTTTCTTATTTCAAACCAAATAGGCATACGTAATAATAAGTGTTCGCAATCGACGTACCTACTTATGTACATATATTCTATATGCAGCGAGTGTTTCAACTTTTAAGTGATAATGCCGATGCGATATTTTTTTTCCGGCCTACCTACCGAGCATATTTGTAACATGAAAACATTTTACCTGTTCTTCGTGATGAACTCACGGCTGATAGGTTGATCTAACAGCTATACTTCGTGACGCGATCACGACTGATAGCTATTTATTATTGGTTATTCTCTGTGACGTGATCATAGTTGATAACTTATAGTCCAGTGTCGTAACGTGATTACGACCAGCGACTCAAAACTATTTGTCCGAAAAAGCATTACCCAAAAAGCTCACTTGTAGTGCAATCTTCTTGTCTTCTTTAAGCCAACGAAGTTTTTTTCTGTAATTTTCAGAAAATTACCGTTACCGTCGAAATTCATCACCCGACTCAATCATACCAGACCATTACGGTGACTTATCGGACTCAGACTCGCTCGAAATGGAAACCGTTAGATCCCAAGTGGTTATACCTCCTCCAACAACCACCTCAAACGAGCAGCCTATAACAGAGGAGCCAATCGCAGGACCGAGCTCAGAAAAATCACCAGAGGTACTCCCACCAGAAATAATTGAGGCACTAGGAGATCCACAGAGTAAGGATGAAACACTGGGCCCGGCCATCAATGAAGAAATCTCCAAACGCTGGGGTATGATCATTGTTGAGGGTTTGACCAAAGAAGCCAAGGAGACTTTACTACAAAAAATGCTGATACCAGAAAACTTTCAACTTAGTAAGGCACCTAAGCTTAATATCGAAATTGCCGCTGTTCTTAGCGACGCCGTTAAAAATAGGGACAAGCTACTTGAAAAGTCGCAAAACTACCTCGGCCTCGGAATAGCCGGCCTTACAAGTTTGGCTTCGGACCTCATAACAAAGGATCTAGATAAAGTTAGCATCCTTAAGAAGATTTCGGAAATAAGCCAGATATTCCTCGATCTTCACTTTGAAAATACAAAGTCAAGAAGGAAGCTAGTTACCACATCGCTCGATAAGAAGTTCTATAACATGATTTCTGACGTGAAACGCGATGAATACCTTTTTGGCACCAACTTAGGTGAAAAAATCAAGGCCACTAAGACTGCTGAACGATCTGGATTTCAAATCAAACGAGTCGATAATCACCCTCGTGCAACCAACACCAACCAGGGAAACTGGCGCGGCCCGCCCAGGAACCAAGCACCAGCAAGGATACCCAGACAGGGCGGGCAGAAGAACCGGTACCAGCCCTACCAGCAGCAGTCTACGCGCCGACCACCTCAGACAGTGAATCGGACAGCACCACCGCCGAAAACGAACCCACGCACCCGCAGGCCGTAACCGAGGTACTTCAGCATGCCAGCCGACTACGGCATTTCTTAGATAACTGGAAACAGATCACGGACGATCCAGTCGTACTCAATTATGTCAAGGGCTTTCGTATCCCGTTTAATAAGTCCCCGTCACAAACATTCCAGCCAAATAATAGTAGAAGACTTTGTTCTTCCGATTTAAAAGAAACACACCTAGCTATCTTACAACTTTTAAATTCAGGAGCCATAGTCAAATGTAATGACAAACCCGGGCAATTTTTATCACCAATATTTTTAACTCCAAAACCCGATGGCACCTTTAGATTCATTTTAAACCTTAAGGAACTTAATAAATTTATCGACCCTTACCATTTCAAGATGGAAGACATACGAACTGCTACAAAGTTACTTAACAAAGATGACTTTATGGCGTCTATTGACCTGCAAGAAGCGTATTTTTTGGTGCCTATACATGAGGACAGTAAGAAATTTTTGAGATTCAAATTTCAGGGCCAAACTTATGAATTTCAATGCCTCCCTTTTGGTTTATCACTAGCCCCTCTAGTTTTTACCAAACTGATGAAACCTGTGATCTTATCTCTTAGAAATAAGGGTTACTTATTAGTAATATATTTAGATGATATTTTATTGATAAATACCACCCAAAAAGCGTGTCTTGAGAGTGTTAAAAATACGATAGATCTGTTGAAAAATCTTGGATTTATTATAAATACCAAAAAGAGCCACCTCATCCCAAGTCAAATACAAACCTTTCTTGGATTTGAATTAGACTCACGTAATATGGTTATACAACTACCCGATTTAAAACGACAAAAAATGCTAAGTAAAATCAATGGTATGCTAAAAACAAAAACTATCTCCATCAGAGAATTTGCTAGCTTCCTAGGTTCACTGTGTTCAGTCTGCCCAGGAATTTCTTACGGGTGGTTATATACTAAAGAACTTGAACGAGAAAAGTTCTTAGCCCTCAAAGGCAGTAATGACGACTATGAACAAAAGATGCAGTTATCTTGTAAAATAAAACCGGATTTATTGTGGTGGGTTAATCATATCATGACTTCTTATAACCCCATTCGAACCAACAAGTTTGTGCTAGAAATTTTTTCAGACGCATCATTAACTGGTTGGGGTGTATATTGTAATGGGGAGCGTACTAGCGGACTGTGGGGCACAGCCGAAGTAGAGGAACACATTAACATACTTGAGCTAAAAGCAGCTTTCATGGGATTAAAATGCTTCGCGAAAGATTTAAGAAATAAGGAAATACTCTTGCGAATCGACAACACAACCGCTATCGCGTACATTAACAAATACGGCGGAATTCAATACCCTAACCTACATAATATATCTAAATTATTGTGGCAATGGTGTGAGGAGAGAGAATTATTTGTAGTCGCTTCCTACATAAAGTCCAAAGACAATGTGGAGGCTGATTTTGAATCCAGGAGACTTAACTTAGATACAGAATGGAGCCTTGATTCGACTGCTTATCAGTCCATTATTGCCTCTTTTGGTAGACCTGAAATTGACTTGTTCGCATCATATCACAATACTAAATGCCATAAATATGTTTCCTGGAAGCGAGATCCCTCAGCATTCAATATTGACGCTTTTACTTTAGACTGGAAGAAGTACTTCTTTTATGCCTTTCCCCCGTTTTCACTAATATTAAAATGCTTAAGAAAAATTGTCACAGACAAAGCGGTTGGCATTATGGTAGTACCATACTGGCCAAGCCAACCCTGGTATCCACTATTCGTGTCACTATCTCATGGAAAACCTATTTTTCTTGAACCGAAGCTTGACCTTCTCTTATCACCTTTCAGGACTCCACACCCGTTATGGAAACAACTTACCCTGGTGTCGTCAATATTATCAAGCGGGCATACTCAAGACAATCACTGTCGGTAAAGACTTCTGAAATTTTGATCGCATATTTAGCCCCAAGTTCCCTTAAACAATATAACTGTGCCTATAAAAAATGGTGGAAATTCTGTAAAGTTTATAATTTAGATCTTTTTTGCGATAAAATCCCAACAGTTCTGAATTTTTTGACAGAACTATATGAGTCCGGCTCTAATTATTCAACCCTAAATACCGTTCGCTCTGCTCTGGCCATTATTCTTGGCAAAAAATTCTCACAAGATGACAGGGTACATAGATTCATTAAAGGAGTTTATAGAACAAGACCTAGCTTCCCTAGGTATGTGTCAACTTGGGATCCAAATCTGGTCCTAAGCCACCTTTCCCAATTTTACCCAAATGATAAGCTTCCGCTAGACACACTTACAAAAAAGCTCATAACTCTGCTCGCGTTGTCAACAGCACAACGGACCCAGACGTTATCACTGATTGAACTGTCAAACATAAAGTCATATGATTCCAAGTTAGAAATCGTAATAACGAAATTAACAAAAACTTCAAAACCAAATAACACACTACCCCCTTTGGTCGTACCTTACTTTCATCATAAACCAGAGATATGCCCCGGCTTAACTATGCGATCATATATTAACGCCACCAAAGAATTAAGAAACCTCCCAAAAACTGATAAATTGTTTTTGACCACGAAAAAGCCCATTCATAACGCTAGTCCTTCAACGCTAGGACGATGGATTAAAACTGTCCTTGCGGATAGTGGCGTGGACACAAGTGTGTTTTGCGCACACAGTACACGCCATGCATCTACATCTGCGGCTAGACGAAAAGGGACACCAATAGAAATTATAAAACAAGCGGCAGGCTGGTCTGGAAACTCACTAACGTTCGCTAAGTTTTACAATCGTCCCGTTCCAGAAAGTACGGGTACTGAATTTGCTGATGCAATATTTACGTGACTTTAATTTAATTTAATCTAGAGAATAATAAAAATGATTTATACTAGAAGTATTGATTATTCATTAATATGATTTTGTTTGTGATTAATAAAAGTCTATGTAAAAAGTTAATCGTTGCTTTTACTTACTTATTTCGTGCGCTGAACATCTACATAGTGTTAATAAATCTCGAGGATGTAACGTCGTAAGTATAATTAATGGTTAAACAAACTTACCTGAAGTGAAGTTTGACCGTAATTATACGAGACGTTACATCCGAAGGGATTTATACACCCTCCCACCCGAAGTTATTGAACCCCGATATGTAATGAAATGATATTTACGAAATAAGTAAAATCTCCAAAATAAATGAGGTAGGTAAGCGCGGGCGGGCCGACCGGCCGACGTCGCGCAGTTACCACAACAGATGGCGCTAGTAGTATCCAATCAGATTATTTTTATTTCATTTTTATTTCTTTTTTAGATAAACAGCTCTGAAAATTTGTGTGTGATGTCTAGTACATATAGAAGTGAAACTACATAGTGTTAATAAATCCCTTCGGATGTAACGTCTCGTATAATTACGGTCAAACTTCACTTCAGGTAAGTTTGTTTAACCATTAAACTCTTACTATCTGCACTCATAGAGACATTATTATGTCAGCGGGGCGCAGCGGCCCGGTGAATACCTACCGAATCCTCTCTCGACAGAGCGTCGTCCGCAGAGCAAGAAATGATCAGAAGTGCCAGTAAGACTAAAACACGACAAAAAAACTTATTTTTTAAATATTTTTTTTTCTTTCAGATTTAGATCAATTGAATTTAAAATCATTGGTAGGTTTTGCGCATTTAAAATTACACGTTGTATAACATCGAATAACGACACCAAATTGTCTATTAGTCACCGCAATAACTTGACGACAAGAATAAGCTTGGCTTATGGCCCCACAACACTTCACCTGAGTCCCTGCAACTCAACATTGCTTAACGACGCTACTGAAAAGTAACCCCGGAGTCAAGTAAACAAAGAGCTACGTATGTGGTAGAAACCATTAAGTCTTCCTCCCGGTTCGTGGCCTCCTTACCTGTCGCCGGTGATACCAGCCATATTAATCACCGTCGTCGCCCAGGCTGCAGCGCCATAAATCATACTTTGAGATACTTCATTATTTTAAACTGCCCGTCAGAGCGATCCGCTCTAAAGCGCTGGAAGCGGTGGCAGCGCATCACAGGTAATGCGAAAACATTTCAGCGACCGCCAATGGATTCTGAAATGTATTTTAAAATACGAACTAAAATGTCGTACGGCGATTTGTCGAAAGGAACTCGTTTTCAAATGATAACAGGGTATTTAAGTTAAATATCAATTTGAAACTTGTTGGTCTCTAAGAGTTTATAACAAGTCAAAATAATGTTTATTAAGCTATAACTTTAAGGATCTATTACATGCATAACATACGACTTTTTATATTAGAAAAGAAAAACGTGTTAATTATAAGTAACTCGAGTCGACTTGATTTTTACTCCGCTTTTAAATACGTTTTATCAAACATAAAAAGTTCTCATTGCATACAACCACTGAACATCGAAAGTTAAACGATTTAAAAAGTGGGTATTACAGAGTGGATTAAATGCAGAGAGAATAAATAATGTGCCCGCAACACCAGTGCGGTATAAATTTTTCGGTCAGTTCATATCAATCTGTTGCCGGAGTGGATTATTTCGGCGATTTACTAACATAGAGTGATAAGCGATCGCGAAGGGTAAGAGGCGTAGTTGTTGATCGCCGACCCCGTCAAATAGCGTTCCATACCATTACATCTGTTAGGTTTGTTCTTACTCACAGCGCATTTTAATAATTTAATTTCGAATTTCTAAACCAATCAGTGATTTAATTTTTATCAGTGGCAACACTAATCTTTAAAATTGCGGATAAAACAGTTGGACATCGAGTCGCCACTTTTGGGCGAGAGCTTGTCGTGATCAGTTAGTTCTCTAAGTGGCTGTGATCATTTATTGGAGTAGATGTGTGATATATCTTAGGAGTGTGATATTGTAAGGAACGTTCTCGGAATAAATCTTTGAAATGTATCCGTGATTTTAGTGAATATTAAGGTAGCGAACAAATGAAATTTAATTAAAGTCCTGGCAATTTCCAATATTATAGTGTATTTATTGTTCGAAGTGTGTTTTATTAAGCATTCTGTTATTAAGTTTGTATCACAGCTGCGACCATGCTCTTGCTCCGCCTCTTACACAATAACTGAAGCTTTTGTTTGGCCGTCTTACCCAATTCCATAAGCATAATTAACACATATTTTTAGGATAACATGAAACAAGAAAGAAATAAATAAAAAAAGGAAAAACATATATCGAAATAATTACGTTTACTAATAAACAAAAAATAGGCTACTTGAGTCAAAATGGCACCCGCTCAGCATAAGTCGTGGCAGCGGGACGCATACCACGACGCTGATTTCTAGCGGGTGCCTTTGTGGGTAGAATATATGCTCGGCAATTAATTAGATATATAAAAAAAACAATAACATAGAAATAAAATAACGTTTTACGATAAATAAAAAATAATTAATGTGTATTAATTTAAAATACAATCATTCAATGGACAATGACAAGGACATACAAGTACTTTGTTATCCATGGCTTAGGAGAGCTGACATGCTTTTTCAGATATATTTCAGTCACAAAAACGTATAATTTTTGCTTGTTGCCCCACATACTTGAGATAATTAATGCCTTAGCTGCTTGCATGTTTTTATAACTGAATAACTAAATAGGAACTAGACTTGTACACATGTCTAAAGTTTTACATTAAAGACTCAGAAATTTGTCTCTAAAGTAAGCATTGTTCTGTATATTTATTTGAGTATTAAAATAAAGTAGACTTAACATTTCCTAGTACAAACAGAGCGCTCAACATAATGACTTTTTAATGTTTCACATTCAAATATGCGTGTGTATCCAACATCGGGGAAAGATTGATGCTTTCTCCCTCAATTCTTAACGAATATATGCCAAATTAATCGTCGTGACTGACTTGTGGCATAGCTCAAATAGATGCCTACATACGTTAAACTGTTAACCAGAGATTTACAATAAACAAGAGACAACTTTTCGTTTCAACGCACTTTCTTAAAATCATACTATACATAATTTCAAAAATAACTAGGGTCTTTTTGAAAGTGGTATATTTATTTATTAGGTTTTTTACGGTGATTTCGGAGTGACCCTTATACGTTTTCAGTTTTAATAAAATACTCTAATACTATGTAAGTATAGGTTGATGTTGTGATTTCATTATGTGATTTTATTAATCTGTGACATTTAATGGTTCTCAGAATGGTTCAGCCGTTTTCTTCGGCGTGTGCTTGACGCTCGCAACTCAGTTCTCTGTAGCGACAAACTCCACCCGTTAACCGTTAATCTTCCGGTTTCATTAAATTTCGTATTTATGCAAAATGTGTCGTTTCCGAGGCGCCGAATTAAATCCTCGACAAAAGTGCCGGTTCTTTGTGAGAGCCGCCATGCTGCGTAATACGTGAGCTCGGTACAATAGGCTCTCGGCTCACATAGTCTGCTTCACTCGTATATGTTAGGCAGTAAGTGGCTTCGGATTTTGAGAACTTGATACGAAATTTAATTGGCAGAAAGTTCCGAAAAAAACAGTAAACTTTTAAAGTCCATAATTGAACTAATATTGTTTACTATCAAGAGGTTTCAGGAGGTTTTGAGTTGTAACATGCATTTTTTTGTTCTTCGTCCACTGCCTACCTTCTACCTCTGTCCCTTTTAATATTTTGTCTCTGTACTCTTCATTTTGGTTTACCGTATCGTGTTTACCAATTTCTTTAATTATCTTGAACAAAAATCAATCTGTAATGTTTTTAAAATAATCTGAAGCAAAACCGTTTCCTTGAGGCAAGAAGGCGAGGATGCTGGATTGCGTTGGATTGCTGTTAAATTATTGAAATACTAAACAAAATGCCACATATCAAAGTAGATTTTATGGTAGATGATTTCTGCACAAACAACCTATGCAAGAGAAGCTCAGCTGCCGCTTGACTTGAGAATGCAAGGGCCCATACAATATTTATGGAAGTGATCCATCGGGACAGATTCCCGAACATTGTATTTGAATTTAAACCACCGCATATCGTCTTGAGGCGAATTTTAAAAATAAAAATCTTTATTCAGGGTGTTGTATTGGTCAGTGACAACAAACTCAGGATGATAATGTAAATGAGTTATGTTAATTCAACCAAAAAATATATGTACATAGAAAGCTTTTTCATAACATTAAAAAAATTAAAAACAAATGGGAAATCTCGCACCCTCTCGCGAAGCTAGTATCTATGAAATACTACGCAGTAGCTAGTAAGCTACGAAGAGGCGACCTGGTGTTGTTGGTTTTTCCATCATATTTTTTTTATATTTATTTTGGCATCAGTATCGTGTACAATTGAGTCGCTTGTCGCTGACTAAAACAACACTCTGTACATAAAAATGAATACTCTCTCATTGGTGCTGGCATCACGCGTGGGGTAGACCGATATCGCTAATATTTTTTTGTGGTATTTGTAACTGTCAGGAGAGAAGAATGTTCTTATAAAAGAGAAATATAATAACATTGCGCGCTAGTTCATATTAGGAACGGGGTCGGGGCGGGACGGGCCGGGGTCCATACGAAGTTGGCTTTGTCCGCTAGTACTTTATACTCGTATGTATAATACGTGTATGAATGTAATACTCGTATCATGAACATTTTTAGGTTCAATCTCTTTTATTTTGGAAGACGGTCATTACCTACGTGAAGCTTTTATGTACTACTTGTTGCGAGACATAAAAAAAAACCTCTGAAACTGACTCTTTCTGTTTCTTTACAAAAAGTCCCTAAATTTTCAATTTAGCATACGAAATATAGAAGTGATAAAAACTCCAACAATTCACTTATAACTGTTTATTACAATACAATTAAACTAGAGATTACACTTTTATTATACTAGTTTACACTTGTAGTCGCACGCACAGAGTTACCACTTGCCCATTCAAGCGATCGAAAAAGACTGCCCTTCCAACCGCGTGCCGCCATTTTATATTCACGATTTCCCGCCAATAATTCCCGCCAAAATCTCCCGCCATTTTAACGACCGTTATGGGCGGCACGCTGCCGGAAATGGCCAGTAAGTATTTTAAATTGACAATTATTTTACTGCCTATCTTTAAAATACAGGACTTAACCAAGCTATCTAAATATATTTTAGGATAATAACAAATAATATGAAATACTCCAAATAAATTAAACAAAGATGCTATACACAACTTCCGTTTCTATTTTTATCAGCCGGTAGAAGCCAACTGATGTACTTCTTATGACAATTATTTATTAATGCATTTTAAAATTGTAATATGTAACATAATTATCTCTAATTATTTAAAAATGAATTACAGTGAAAACAAAATATTAAAAATAAATCATACGATCAAAAGATTTATTATGCTTTTATTTCTACAGGTGTTTACTAAATGCGTAGGCGGATATGATGGAATTTAATACCTAGTATTACGGTGTCTTTAAAGTAATATTAAAACTTAAATTATCCAGAAATGTTCAGAGATGTGTAAATATATCGATATAAATTCTAAAATCATAACATTCGGCCATCCGACCTTGTGGTGCCTCCTGGCATCACACAAACATAATCATCCTAAATAATTTAATTCTAAAATCATCAATTTAATATATCATAGGCTAAATTGAAGTGATTTTATTAATGTTAATGATTAATTCATAATTCACTAAAGCAGAACTTATAGATATCAAGACCATATAAAACTAAATGTTATATATATTTAATCACTCTCTGAGCTACTAGAACTACTCATATCACTTTTATCCATTTCAAGAGCCTTAATGTGAATCCAAGGACGCATTCTATCGGCTGCAATAACAGTTTTATATGGTTTACCCTTCTTTATGAATCCCGGAACATCAGCTATTCTGTACCTATCGTTACCCAATATCTCAGTGATTCTATATGGCCCAACAAACCTTGACAGAAGCTTTGTGCTTTTGTTATTGTTATCAAAATTATTTCTCGAAATTTTTACTAGATCACCCATTTGATATTTAACAGCTGGAACCCGGTGTGCATCATATCGTTCTTTAGTTTTAGCTTGCTGTTTATGAATATTATCAGTGACATTTTCTCTGATCTCTTGTAAATTTGAATTACTGCAACTGGTTGGAGGCTCGACGCCAAGTTTATTTGTTAAAGTATCGCGCATTTTTACTCCGAACAAAGCTTCTGTCGCAGATTTTTGTGTAGAAGCATTAACTGTGTTGTTAATGCCCCACTGAATCTTACCCAGGCACTTGTCCCAGTCCCGCTCGTGGCAAAAAGCATTTTGTGTTGCCAATGCGTTCAAGATAGTTTGGTTATACCTTTCGGCTTGACCATTAGCCCTAGGACAAGCGACTGCGTTTAAAACGTGTTTTATTCCCTGAGAATCACAAAAAATCTTAAAAGCTGCAGAAGTAAAACTAGTCCCACGGTCAGACACTATTCTAGCTGGAACTCCGAAGTCATAAAATATCTTTTCAAGGGTCTTTACTGTGGTCTTGGTTTTTAAGTCTTTTACAGGTTTCACAAAAACGTATTTTGTAAAGGCATCTACAATAGTAAGGATGTGCGTATTATTATCTTTACTTTTGACAAACGGTCCTAAATGGTCGATGTGAATAGTGTGAAAAGGTATATTTACCTTTTCTATTGGATATAAGTACCCAGACTTTTGTTTTGAGGCATTGTCTTTATTGTAAGCACATTCCAAGCAAGCTCCTACATATTTCTTTACGAATTTCCTGAGTTTTGGGAACCAAAATTGTTCTTGTATTCTTTCAAGCGTTTTAGCGTACCCGTGATGACCGATCTCATCGTGATTAGCGCGACATATTTGCCACCTAGCACTTCGTGGAACTACTAACCGCAATTTGTCATCTTCACATTTCCTATAAACTGAATGATTTTTTATTGTATAATTTTTGCGGATATCTCGACATTCACTATCATCGTCTGGTTTTAAAATTTTAATGATACGTGATATGTCTGGGTCAGCGATTTGGAGGGACAAAAACCAGTTATCTTTTTGAATACTGTAAATGCTAACGGAAGGGTTATCTTCGGATTGTCCTGTCAGTGTTGTGTTTCTGCTCAAAGCATCTACATGAGACATCTGAACTCCAGGTCGATATTCAATATCAAATGAGTATTCACCTATTTGCAACCACCAACGAGCTATCCGAGGAACAAGGTCTCTTTTAGTCAAAGTTGTTCGTAGGGCAGCACAGTCGGTGAATACCTTAAACTGAAGCCCTAACAAGTACACTCTAAACTTTTTTAAGGCACACACGACAGCCAGCGTCTCTAATTCATAGGAGTGTAGATGTTTTTCCTCTGGGCTTGTCTGGCGGCTAAAATATGCAACAGGCTTCAACACCCTTGCATCTTTTTGCCACTGCATCAGGATGCCTCCTATGCCCAACGAACTGGCATCAGTGTGTAGCTCTGTTTCAAGAGTGGGGTCATACAATGCGAGAACGGGCCGGGAAATAAGTCTATCCTTTAAGAGTGTGAAGGCACGATTTTCAGTTTCAGCCCACTGCCATTTAGCCTCTTTTCTGAGCAGTGCAGTTAGTGGTCGAGCAATTTCCCCGTATCCTTGAACAAATTTTCTAAAATATCCTGTTAAACCTAGAAATTGACGGATTTCATGAACGTTTTGTGGCTGGGGAAATTCCTTGACTGCCAACACTTTTGCTTCACCAGGTGTGATACCTACAGAAGATATATCATACCCGAGATAACTTACAGTTGTTTCAAAAAAACGACACTTTGCCAGTTTTAAAGTCAACCCGTATTCTCTGAGAAGCTTTAATATATCTCCTAATCGTTCAAACATCTCGTCAATACTTTTTGCAGGAATAAGTATGTCATCTAGATAGGCCAGGGCATATTCAAATCTTCTGTTACCAAGAATTTTGTTGATCATTCTTTGAAACACAGCTGGTGCGTTGGCGAGACCAAAAGGCATCCTTTTGAATTCGTAATGCCCATCAGGCGTCACGAATCCTGTGAGATGCATACTTTCTTTGGCCATAGGGATCTGATAGTACCCTGACGCAAGGTCTAGGGTAGTGAAGAATTGGTTGCCACTAAGATTAGATATTTGGTCATCTATAAGTGGTAAAGGGAATCTATCTTTAATGGTTTTATTATTTAGGGCTCGGAAATCTACACACAGTCTGTGTTCGCCCGTTTTTTTTTTTAACCATTAAGATAGGACTCGAATAGTCTGATTTTGATTCCTGAATAATGTCATTTTGCATCAATTCATCTATTGTCTCTCGCACTTGTTCACGCTCATAATGTGACAGGCGATAAGGACGGTAAACTATAGGCTTATTATCTACTAGCTCTATTTTCATTTCGACATCAACCGCTTGACCTATTTCTCCCAGATTGGTAGCGAAACAGTCACGATAGTTTTGCAATAAAGAATAAAGTCTATTTAACTGGTCAGATTCTAGTCCCGGCCCTGTTTTAATCTCCGTTTTATCCAAAGGATCTAAACTTGCTACTTCTTTGACTATGCGATTAACATGACATACTGGTCGTTCTGTGAAAGGTATAGACCTAGCTATCAACATATTCTCTTTTAGGGTTATTGATTTAGGTGACAGGTTGGTGACAACAACTTGGCCTTTACCGTTACTAATACTAAAGGCCCCAGATAGTACGCGATACTCTACCCCCGGTTGAGCCGTATTATACCCATCGATAATGACGTCACCATTGAAAGAGTGATTAGCATGGACCGGAACGATGCAGGTTTTGTTAATTTCTATTGTATTAGTAACATAAAGTTTTAAAATATGTTCATTGTTTTCTAAGAGATCGTTACTTGGGCTATTATAAAATATTAGCTTAGAACTGTTTTTCAAGACAGTGATGAAGGGTAGCTCGGTAAAGTTTTGGCCAATTATCAGTGAGGTTTGCATGTATTTGTCATCGACAACTAATACTTCAATATCAGCTCCAACATCATCAATATTAATGTGAATTGTTGACTTATAAATTGGTACAACTGATGATTGACCAAATCCCTTAACTACTGGTACTTTCTCAAAATTCTGTGGTAATTTTAATGATTCCGCGTCACTTTTACGTATGAGGGTACATTCGCTACCGAAATCTATGTAAGCGGTAAGGGGTTCATCATTTGCCAATACGTTTTTGAAGAATTTGTCATTTTTGTTACTGTATGAATCTATTTTCAATGTCTTTTTCTCGGACTCGTTCTCATTACGACTAGTACTAAATGAAGCAAGAGGTGATAATTTACAAGAATTAAGATCGTGTCCAACTCGATTGCATTTTCTGCACTTGGTAATAGGTTTAGAGCATTTGAAATAGGGGTGACCCTTTGCGTGACAGTTGAAGCACACAATAGCTTTAGAACTGTTACCTGCGTTTGTGGTATTTGATTCATTAAATCTTGAAGTTACTCGTTCACGCACCCTACTATTGTTGAAGGGGGAAGGTTTTTGAGAGGAAAGAAAACTAAGCAAGTCTTCGGGTTCCGAGCTATTTAGTGCCTGTGCTCCGTTCCTAATTGCCCTATCACTTATCCCGTAAACTATACAGTCAATGGCCTTTTTACCAGTTATTTCGCATCTATTTAGTAAACCTAATTTGTCATAAAAATAGTCACGGAGACTTTCGTCGTTACGAGATGTGCGATTCAACATTTCTTCGAGCAATTTTCCGTAATTCTCTTCACTAGAAAAAGCCTTACGGAGCTTCTCTTGCCATTCATTCCAAGTATAAACAACGGTCGGCAAGGCCTCAAACCATCTCTTAGCCAATCCTACTAATTTTTGTAGGGAAAAATGAACTACTTGCTTTTCATCCCAGCCATATATAATGGCGCATTCGTTGACTTTTCGTAGCCAATTCTCGATGGTTTGAGCCCTATTTGACGGGTCGAAATCGGGGACAACATTGTTTAAATTATTAAAGGAAGTACGAGAAGATTCTCCCGTTAATGTCTTAACTAATTGCAGAACATCCTTAGTTGATAATCTACTTGCGGTTTTGCGAAATTTCCGTGGCACCGCTTCCTCACTTGAAGTGGATGATGAGGATGAAGGTGATCGCCTCCGTTTTCGTTTCTTGGGTCGATGCTGTTGCTCAGCATTGCTTTTTACCGATAGGCGGACGGCTCTTTCTCTTGAGTCGTCGCCTGGGAGGTGTAGCCGGTGGAGTACCAGCTTCATCTTCATCAGACGTCATCGTAAAGTCTCATGTAATCCACAACATCATCGACATAAAGTGTCCACACATGTAACCGTCAGATCAAAAGTTTCATCTATGTTAATCATATACTAGCATAAATGTAGCATATTCTTAAGCATTATGAATTTCAATAACAGATGTATATTTATTACAATTTACTAATATTAATAAAAAAAAAAATCTAAGACATCCTAACAGCGAAATACTAGGGGTCAGAATGTTTCTGGATATTCAAACCTTCAATCGAAATCAAGTATCAATCTCAATTTTAACAATGTCTTAGGTTTCAATATCTAAAATGACATCATACACACAATAGAATGCACTCAAGGTTTTTTTTTTTTTTTTATAAAGTCCTGCTAGTTCGCTTGAAGAGATCTTCTAAACCAAATACATTTCAAGCAAGTAAAATAATTTAAACTGAATCAAGTCCTTTAAGATAATGAATTCATTCTTGTGATAAGCTTTTTTTCGTGGGCATACATAGTGCTCCTATGCCTAGACGCCTTACCCAACAAACCAGCAAGGTCCCGCCAGTATGCTGGCAAGCACGTCTATAGCGACTCCCAAGTGTGGACATACATAGTCCTCCGGCGCTAGGCGGCTCACCTAACAAGCCAGCAAGGTCTCGCCAGCAAGTCAGTAAGCACGCCTAGCACGCCCTCTACGTGTGGACATTCATAGTCCTCAGACGCCTAGGCGGCTCACCTAACAAACCAGCAAGGCCTCGCTAGAAAGTCAGTAAGCACGCCTAGTCCGCCCTCTACGTTTGGACATACATAGTCCTCCGACGCCTAGGTGGCTCATCTTACAAGCCAGCAACGTCTCGCCAGCAAGTCGACAAGCACACCTAGAGCGCCCCCTACGTGTGGACATACATAGTCCTCCGACGCCTAGGTGGCTCACTTAACAAGCCAGCAAGGTCCTGCCAGCAAGTCAGCAAGCACACCTAGAACGCCCCTTACGTGTGGACATACATAGTCCTCCGACGCCTAGGTGGCTCACCTAACAAGCCAGCAAGGTCCTGCCAGCAAGTCAGCAAGCACACCTAAAACGCCCCTTACGTGCGGACATACATAGTCCTCCGACGCCTAGGTGTCTCACCTAACAAGCCAGCAAGGTCCTGCCAGCAAGTCAGCAAGCACACCTAGAACGCCCCCTACGTGTGGACATACATAGTCCTCCGACGCCTAGGTGGCTCACCTAACAAGCCAGCAAGGTCCTGCCAGCAAGTCAGCAAGCACACCTAGGACGCCCCCTACTTATCTCTTCATCAAAGTTTAAGTAAAACGAATGGGCTTTGATAAGCAGTAAATTTCAAAAAAAGGAAAAACACGTGGGCGTGTTCAAAAGGTACAGTTACTCATAAAACATGAATAATCACATTCCGAATAAAACAATAAATCACTCATTACGTACCTTTTATTTTTGGTGACTCCCTCTTCTGAGATGATAAAAACTCCAACAATTCACTTATAACTGTTTATTACAATACAATTAAACTAGAGATTACACTTTTATTATACTAGTTTACACTTGTAGTCGCACGCACAGAGTTACCACTTGCCCATTCAAGCGATCGAAAAAGACTGCCCTTCCAACCGCGTGCCGCCATTTTATATTCACGATTTCCCGCCAATAATTCCCGCCAAAATCTCCCGCCATTTTAACGACCGTTATGGGCGGCACGCTGCCGGAAATGGCCAGTAAGTATTTTAAATTGACAATTATTTTACTGCCTATCTTTAAAATACAGGACTTAACCAAGCTATCTAAATATATTTTAGGATAATAACAAACAATATGAAATACTCCAAATAAATTAAACAAAGATGCTATACACAACTTCCGTTTCTATTTTTATCAGCCGGTAGAAGCCAACTGATGTACTTCTTATGACAATTATTTATTAATGCATTTTAAAATTGTAATATGTAACATAATTATCTCTAATTATTTAAAAATGAATTACAGTGAAAACAAAATATTAAAAATAAATCATACGATCAAAAGATTTATTATGCTTTTATTTCTACAGGTGTTTACTAAATGCGTAGGCGGATATGATGGAATTTAATACCTAGTATTACGGTGTCTTTAAAGTAATATTAAAACTTAAATTATCCAGAAATGTTCAGAGATGTGTAAATATATCGATATAAATTCTAAAATCATAACAGAAGGGAACCCATTAAAACATTAAAAATCCGGTGTTAAGAGTAATTTGCGAGCGTTTTATTAAAAGCGCGGACCGGCCGGAAGTTTTTAGTGGCCGTAAGACGCGCGTATTAATAAGGGCCCCGTTTTATCGCTCGTAACACGAGGGTAGTTTTCGTTTACTGCGCGACTTTAAAGTGATTGTCAGCGCCGCGCCGGTAGTTTTTAGGGTAGATTGTTAGAAGTTTTTGATGTCGGCAGGTTTGAAATTTTTTATGATAGTTAAAAGGCTAACCTTTTAAGAAATGGGATATTAAATATCCTATCCTCATAACGTAGAAATGGTCACAAGCTAGATCACCTTAATGTTTTAACGTTTAACCATAAAAAAATCACGAACTGAATATCACTGTTTTTTATTTAATTTTCAGATTTTTTTGCCAAATGTTAATACTGTAATGTTTAAGTAATTGCTTTGCAAAAGTAATAAACATGCAACCTGCATTTTACAGAAAACTGCCATATTTTTTATAACAAAATGTTATCTTTTAGCTGTATTTATTGTTGATAGTTCAATGGTTGCTTTGCATTTAAGTTGCTAATTTATGGCCTACGTTTAGTACTATATACAGGTAAATGGACACCGATAACACTCCAACCAATTATCTTGTGTAGAAACGTGATTTCATGCAGCAGCGAGAGTTGACAAAATTAAGGATATAACGTAAATAATAAGTAACTATGAGATCATTAACATCACATGCTCTGACCTTTGAGCCAAACGTTAGGTACTTAAGATATGGAAATGAAAACAACTACCACCATTTAAATTTGAAGCATAAAAAACGAAGTCATACCAATAACCATTGACATATATATTTATCTCAATGCCAATAACCTAGTTATTATAATATCATTTTAACTTCATCGTCTCTTAGTTATGTCTGGGGGAAGCCTTGTGTTTTTGACACTAGCAAAATGAAGATAGAAAACTCTTTATTGCATTTAACATAAATTAGCTAGCATAGCTATCCAACGCGGCAACGCAGCCAGCATCATAGCCTCCTTGCCGCAAGGAAATGGTTTCGTTTTTGAATAGATAGAGATATTAAGTTATTTTTATATGGTGCATGTCTTAGTTTAATTTTAGCTGTATTATCGTACAATTATATTAACATCAATTTATTTACAATTTCATTTTTAGGAAATTTACAATTTCTTACAAGGGGGTCTTTCGCTATAAAGGATCCTTTCTAGATAACCTTTGGGTAAAGAAATTATGAGTTTTATAGGAAGGGATATTTTGTGCAAAAAAATGAAGAGCTGAATAAGTGAAAAAAAAAACATCCGATACTTTTGTTGTAAAAATACCTCTGCTACGGGCAGACTCGCTGGAGACCAGTAATCGCAATTTATAGCTCCATTAGAAGCTATATTTAATGAGTAATTAGGTGCCCGTTAACAGCCTGCCACCGGCGTCATTTGGTTTAATGACTTTGATATCTGCTTGTTGATTGGTCGCGCAATATCAATTGTTAATTAACTATCGTGTGAGAGTAGTTTAAATGTAGAGCCGTTTCATCTAATGGTATTAAACGAGCTGAAATGGTACCAAAGTGAAGAATATTCGCTGCTAACTTTGCGTTGTCAGAACTGTTTTATAAATATTAAATAATAAATATAATGATCTGAAGCTTTAGTTTGGCCTTGATTTTTTGTTTTTTTGATCACGATAAACACGCTATTGTATTGAAAAAAAACCTAATTATTTTCCTTTGAGCATCTTATACGTACTCGTGTAGCCGTGATCATTAACAAAACATTTTCAACTCTAAATTGGACTCGGATGATCAAGAACTTCAATGGTTTGGAATTCATAAAAACTGAAATCTGTAAAAAAATAGTGAAATCTAAGTAGTTAAAGTTGTGAATAAGCACCTACTTTTTATAACAATATGCATCTATTGGTACCAAATTCCAATACCAACTGCTAAAAAAAGTTAATTTTGTTGTTCGTTTATATCTGTTTGGCGGATAACAAACAAACTTTTATGCACCGTTGTCTTACTCCAATTATAGTTATGTATAAATCTACTCGAGGCGATGAGTTGCCAGCGAGCACTAATTAATGTATTACTGGCGCTGATTGGCGCTATTTACGGGGGTTAACGACAATCTTGAACGAATATGTTATTGGGCTAAGCTAACCGGTTGATTCCAATTAGTAATAACCTGGGTGTTTTGATTATATGAGTACATATCGTTCTAAAAGTAAAATTATGCATTAAGCAAATATTTTTTTTCACAATCGCTAAATAAACCAAAAAAAATACATTCATTTGGAGTCGGTGCATGATGTGCGTAGACTGTTTGGTGTACGTAAGCTTGAGATCATGCACCGACTCCGAATTAATTTGAATCTCTTACGTAGCCCTAAAATGCGTTATTAAAAGCTTTTTAGTCAGTTTATTGAAGGCGGTTGTTTTTTTTTCATATTTTAAGATTTTTTAGTAATCTTCCATATATCAAAAACGTGTAGACCGATTTGTATAAAAAATACAGTGTACCCTTAGTTATAATATAAATACGATTGAACTAAAAGGAATCATTTCGCTATGACTTTTCATTTTCGAGAAATTCGTGGACACACAAATATACAAACATACATCCTATTTCGCACACGTGTTAGGAAGCCTTAAAAGATCAACATACTCAAACATTTTCAATTTCCAACGATATCATATACATACACATTGAATTGATTTCCTCTTCTTTTTTTGAAGTCGGTACAAATGTATTCTGAATTTTCTTATAGTAAATCTGAACTGATATCTAAATAGCATCAAGCAATAAGTCGAAATCGAAACATTTATTGAGAATCAATCATCTTTCTGATTAAGTTCAAACAAAACTTCACGATTACCGAGAGACTTTTGTTGTTGCATGCCCTTCATATTTTACTTACCGCACAGGATTAAGTTAACTGTTCACGTCATGTTGTAAGACGACTTGGACCCGCCGAAGCCGGCGCCCGCCCAGCCGCGTCCGCCCGCCCTACAACTTTTAAGCGAAATTCTTACAAACACCCTTACCGGGCACTTCTTTAATTATACCAGACGTTTGTCTCATAAATTGTAGCGCCCGCCCTCAGAAATATTCATTTACAAAATGTATTAACTATGTTAATACTTGGAATAGTATTTTAATTAGGCTTAGCTTTATTAAGAACCCGCACCTGCCTCGGAAACTTGAGGAAGCAAGTTTAATTTTGGAGTACAGGAAAGTATGCGATATAAGTTTAATGTAACACTGTGGTACTAGGCCATTAAGATAGTGACAACTTTGAAAACGTAAAAATAACTAAGTGGGAAGTACCCCTTTCATATATAATCCGATATTGTTTAGAAAAACGTCTATAAGCGAATTCAAAACATTTTGAAATGTTAAACGATGCTGTTTTGTCATTTTAACAATTATAATAATGCCCATTTAAAAGAGTTGCTATCACATCACTATCATCAATACACATACAAGTATTGCACACATCAACATATTGCTATAAACATTGAAATAGCAAACTTTACTCTTTTAAAAATAATATTTCCATTCAACACGAACAATATCTCCAGGTTTTAATAAACATCTCCGTCCATGTATTTTAATCAGACTTCGATGTAAGCTCAGAGACATATCTGCAAACAAATTCGCTGGGAAATATTTCGTTCACGTTTACGTCAATATGCATGTGTAACAATGTGTGTGTGTAACAATGTGTGTGTGTAACAATGTGTGTGTCTGTGTGTGTAGGCATTTAACTGTGCTACGTGAAACCCAGCTCTTAAATTATAACAAGAAGGAATTCTCGCGTTAATTTCGTGTTATTAACTGCTTAACTGGTGTGTTGATATTGCGACAATTTTACTAAATTTAAACTGTGTTAAGTTTATAAATTGTTCTATTTTTGGTTCTTAGAGAAACAATAAAGTTTATAATAAACCTGACAAATAATCAATTTATACAGAACTTCCATTTTTAATCCCTCAAGCGTATGTGAACGAGACAAAATGCAAATTCTATTGTTATGCGGTTGCCTGCAACCGCTCGGGTGTTGAAGCATTAAGACATTGTATCGTTGCGTCATGAGTCACATAACTTTTTGGTCGGATAAAACATAATTGATATTGATCTAGCGATGAGGGTCGCCTCTCAAAAATCTCTGTATGTTTTTGTACGTTTTACTGAGAAGACAGTATGGCTGCGAGAAGCGTTTTAGGCCAAATTATTATTTATCGCCCGTTTAGTGTCAAATGGTTACACATAGGGTCGCCAAAATATTTATGAGAAAATATTTACGTGCGAATTTTATGGTACTTATAGCTATAGTATTATATTGTACTATCTACCCAGCAACAAAGTGAATTAGTAATAGTGCTTTTAGAAGTAAACTTGCCCCCAGATTTTGATTGACATTTCGTTCATTTATATCTGTACATAACTTGCATGTTTTATAGGTCTAAACTAGCATTTCTATTATTTAATTACCAATGTAATTATCTACTTCTTAAAGTTAGCATAACCTACAAATACTAATGTCTAGTATTATTTGTTTGTGCAGGTTTCTGAAAACGTATAGCATAACGGATATTTTTGCGAGTGTACATTGTTAGAGTTATGAAATTCAATGTTTTTTCATAGAAGAGATCATAGAATAAGGAAATAAAGTGCTTATGACATACATCTGTCTTTGGTTGTCATTGAAGAAAAGTGTTGTGCTATGGACAGTTTGTGAGATCGTGGGATTTCTAATTATTTTACTGAAGTATAATTTCTCTAACTACAAACATTGCATTTTGACCTCTCGTCTACACACATAGATTTAGTCATTACTTAGCCCAATTATTACCCAACCATAATAAGCTCAAGTGGCCGTAGGCAGGGCACATAGCGCGAAGAACTGATAGCCGTTGGGGCAGAAAAGTTCTAGATTGGAGACCTTTCGACCAAAAGCGCAGCGTGGGACGTTCACCGATAAGATGGACGGACGACGTTGTTAAGATCTTGAAATCACACTGGATGCAGACCGCTTGTGATCGGTCGCTGTGAAAAAGCGTGGGGGAGGCCTATGTTCAGCAGTAGACGTCCTTTGGCTGATAATGATGATGACGATGATGAATAAGCCACAGTCCTATTATATTCTGAAGTAACTGTCCCGCAAACTTAAATACATTTAAGTAACCCACGGTGTTTTTGTCCACCCGGCTATGGCACCATTACGCCCGCCGCAGTATATCTTGTTTATGCGGCGCGGTGTGGATTGGGTGCAGCTTGTCCTCATGCACTAGATTATTGGGACACTGGACTTCGGTGGAGTTCGATAAAATCTTGAGTCATGGCAATTAGATATTTTAGCCGCTTTATCTTTATAAACAACTTTCAGCATATTGAGATCGTTCTGACTGCAGTGCGTTGATATTCTATAAGTAGAATCCAGAAAAATTGTTAACAGTTATTGGGGTTACACCTAAAAATAGGCTAGTTGCCACCACAGATCGTTGACTTCCTTTTTTTGATTTACTCTCCCATAGATTTACTAAATCGGTTTGAAAATATGAAGTCACACTTCTAAGTTTAACTGACGCTCTTTACTGTTTACAGAGCTTTTAAAAATACATTGTGGAAATTAATAAAAATGACCAATGAAAAGTGGGCCTTAAATATTGCAACTTCTTTAAATACAGGGGTCGTGAAATACGGAAAACTACCTACACAACCTAATTGGAAGGTGGTGTTACCAGTTACTCATGTATCTTCTGTTTCTTGTTTAAAACTTATTCGATAAAAATAATAATTTGTGTAAGTGTATTCATTAGTGATACTTGTATTTCTAGTTATTAAGTCATTTGCAAGCTTTTTAAAGCTCTCACAAAGGTAACTCACGAGCATACAAGGCTGAATACATTTACTTGTTGACACATTCTTCTTCTTATTTTATGTATGAATTCTAAAAGATCATCTTTCTGACTTCTGATATCATAAATAGGTGCTAAAGCTAACAGGTAATTTGTTTACAGCTTAAATAATGATAACATGATTCATTGATTTATTTAATGACTCATTTTTGTGTGCTTTACTGCTAAGGTTTATCTGCCGAACTTCCTATTTAACATTCATTTTATACAGTGTGTGGCTTGTAATTGGAGAAAAAAAAATGATTCTAAAAATTATACGTAGTCAGATCGATCAAAAGTGGAATTGTGTAAAGCAATGGTATTCATTTGACAGTTCAAAATGTACGGTATGATCTATCGAACGGCAGAATGGCCATACGTTTGACAGATTATACCGTACCTTTTTAACTGTCAAATGAATACGATTGCTTTACACAATTCTACCTTTGGTCAATGAGCTCTAAGACCCTTTACACACTGCACTACTTTTAGCATCGCTGTAGTAGCGTAGCTAACGCGCGTTAGCATTGATATAGTCGCGTTGCTGAAAATTGACAAATTATGTACTGAATTTTGGAGACTGCATCGATACTAACATGCACTAACTAATGCAGAAGCGCGACTGCATCGATGCTAACGCGCGAATGCATCGATTTAAATTAAATCTGTTCATTGCGTGAGTCGTGATGCTGAAGCGCGTTTCCAAAACGTGTGACTGCATCGATGCTAAAAGTCGCAATGTGTCTTAAAAGTTTTAACTCAGACACATATTTATCCAAATTTATTATTCGATTATTGTAAATTTCCGTATCAATATGTATAAAAACCGTTCGTAACTAATTAATACTAACTCGGTGTAGTAAATGAAAATGTCAATTTCTATGACTAGAAATATACTTGCCAAAACTACCCTAATTAGCTGTTGTATTAAATCAGTGACATTTGTAAATACACAAATCTTAATCCGATATTTATCTTTAAGAGATTGCTTCCCTGAGGTTCAAAACTCCTTGATTATGATTTAACAAGGTATTACTCTAATTTAGCTGTCGTTCCAGGACGATGGTTCCGCGATTGGTGCTAATTGTGTCAAAAAAAGGGAACACGACCAATGAGGTACTACTCTGTACGAATACAAAGTCCGAGTTTTCTGTCTTTCCGTCCTTATCAGACATACAAGTATAAGGGTGCGATAGATTTTCCCGAAAGCTAAATCAAAATAATTTAAAGCGCTTTACATCTTAATTTAATGTGTTAACATTATTTATGTTATTATTTGTAGGTATCTTAAAAACTACTGGACTGATTTTGATGAAACTGTCATTGTACCATAAGTTGAACTATACCTGATTGAACTAAAATCATCTCACCAAGACTTCATGTTTTATGAGAAATCTTGAGATGAACATAAAAACATACATACACTTACGAAATTGCACACATGTTAAGAAGCCTCAATATATCAATATACTTCTTGGGAAGACCGTTATGGCTAGATGATTCTTGATAAAAAGCAATAAATGAGTAGGTTCAAACGCAAATACAGGCAACGTCTCTGAGAATAGATCCCTATGGAGCGTTCACGATAGGACTGTGTAAAATCCTCGGGAGCGGCCTGGCGTTTACAAAGACGATTATTGTAAATTTACATTTATTTAACTCAAATTTCAATCGTTTGGGGAGCAAATTGGCGTTGTTGTTTGTTTAGGAGTTATCAGAAAATGGTTGTTTAAGGTATTTGAAGTGGTAGGACATCTTTTAATATTTCTATTAAAATATTTATCGCCACGTTTTTTCTAAACTTTATCGATATTGTGCTTTCGCAATGTTGAGATAGAATCAAGAAAATATTTGTGTTGGGTTGTTTTATCTTTCAACAGGATAAGTCAATACCAATTCTTATCTGGCGATCTGACAGGCGTATTTCGATTTAGGACACAAGGATCCATACAATGACTTGACATTAACGTGGAAAATATGGTGTCTTAATTTGAAAACAGCGTTTTGACCATATCGTGTTTCTTTTTTTTCAGGTAAGTCGACATTATTCAGAAGAAAATGCATATCGGTATACATCTGCATAGTAGCTGCAGCTTGTTTCGGGTAAGTTTTTCCAACCTTCAAACTAAACTTTTAATACAAGAGTTACCTTGTCACAGGAATATTTACTTTCGGAACCACTTAGGACAAACGAAATTATTTTGAATGAAACTTTTATTATAAAGGATGCATTACAATGCAATATTTAGTAGCAGTTCCGTCCCGTGTAATGCATATGCAAATGGGAAACAATAGGAATATTACCGCAGTGGCCGCCAAACGCTCCAGAATTCTAATGCCTGGATTAGAGATTACAACGATGTAATGGAGTTTAGCACAATATAATAAACAGCATTGTCCACTGTCATATCAAAAATATTTTATTGTATTGAGTAGCTTATGAAAAAAAACTACATAATATTACTTATAGATGAATAGGACTGAAATCAGGCAATATACTCATTATATTTTATTGCATGGTTAGCGATAGGTACACCCTATGAATAAGACAAACCTTATTGGCTAGTCAGTACACTTTTTTATTGTAATAATTAATGTCTTGAAAGATCGTTTCTGACCGGGTTCACCTGGGCTAATTACCTTTAAACATTAATAATTTTTAAAGTAAATCCCACGCTTATTTTCAAAATATGCGTGTTAGTCGAATGAAATCCACACATCGACTCACAAATGCTGTTTACAAATTTTAATCGTGTGAGCTGAAATGATCGCGTCGTTAACAATAACGGCATGTGCTAATTATTAACGATCGGCTCTGTGTTTGCGGATTAGTGACAAATACATAATTCTGTTTTGTTATCTACATTTTCCAAATAATTATGATTGTCATGTTACGGATTTGACGTGATGCAGATCTAGTTAAATTATTCATTAAGTTTCAAATAAACATAATTGACTTGAGCTTAAAAATCCACATAAAATTGTATTTCTTTGTTAAAATCAGAAGTTTTATTCGTTTGTAAAGTAGGAAGGTTATGTGGAATTCTTAAGTATTTTTTTTTATTTGAAAATGGAGTAGTTGAAACATACATTCTTCCAAATAGGTAGTCTCATCATTGATCAAATTATTGTTTTGTTTTTTTTGTGTTCATCTTATTTCATTAAATTCTAACGATATGGCGTTTCAAATCTTTTCAATTAGGTACAATTGCTTTGTATTTTATTGTTAATCTTAGCAAGATAAGAGTAAATATTTTTTTAGTATAAAAAAAATATGATCAGCATAAAATTGATAGAATAGGTAAGAAAAGTTAGCCTGTAACGTCGCACTGCTGGGCAAACGCCTATCCTCGTTATGACGTAGTTTGAACCATATTCCACCACACGAGCTCAGTGCCGATTGCAGTGGAGGGGTGCTTGCAAGCGACCAACCTTGATGGTCACCCATCCAAACACGACCGCGCCGTGAGTTGCTAAACTTCGGTAATTACTACCCTTTTTTTTGGTGTTTAGCAAAAGAGAGGCAAACAAAAAAAACAAATTAGTTACAAGTGTCAGAACTAAATCAAATTAAAACCCAAAAACGATTTCTTTTGTGTAAATAAAATATTTTTAGCTCTATACCTCTGAAACCGCTTCACACATGACGTTTATAGCAATGGGTGACGTTTATAGTAGGTAGTGTCCACTTGTTTAAAAAGCATGAATATTGTATTCTTTTTTAATACGTTATTTATACAGTGTCTTTTTACAAGAACGTTGATTTAATTTTCGAGTATGACTTCTAGATTGGCATAAAGTTGTTTTTAGCTATTTCTGCCTTATATAAGCTGAAATCTTTTTTACGTTGTTCACAAGTATGTACACGTGAATAAGCTATTGAGACACTTCTTTAAACTATTCCTTGATTTCTTTTCTATTGGGTCATTTGTAAGTCCAAAAAATGATTCTATTATACTAGCGTTCTCGTGGCTAAAACTAAGACGACTCAGACAAAAAAAGCCTTTCAAATAAGACATCATGTTATTAAATTAAAAGAAAACACGAAGGAGCCGTGTAATTTGCCAAACAATTACATTTTCGCTCCATTTTTTGTTCTTATTTAGGGAGTAATTGTGTCGCAAATCCAAGGAAGTTATAATGGAGCAAGATTGAGTAGGAAAGAAATTTAAACAAAATTAACGAGAAGCGTTCCAATACATAGAATATTAGTGGCCTGTTTTATAATGTTTGAATAAGTTTTCATTATAAATATAGCTTCACCTGTCCACTATCCATACGCAATGACGTTATAGAAACAAAAAGTTTGCCATGGTTAGTGCTTATATTTTTTTCTTGCTTGTTTGTCCATGGCAATAGACACGCATCAAGGGCTTTCGCATTAGGGCGACTTTGGCTGCGCGATACGCGACCGTCCGTCGCGCGCCAGCAACGCCGCTGCTTTTTATTTATGGGCATCCGCTGCTGCCGCGCTGCTGTCGCTTCAATATGAAGACGCACTTAGTTTTTACATAAATGTCCTTCACAAAAAAAAAACGACAGTTACTTATTTATTCAGTCGTGTAATTAACCTTGTACTCTCAGGTTTCTCTCTTCACGGTTTCATCAATATAATAAATAAATTTCCTATCATAGTTATATTGCCCCATTTCAAAGTAATATGTTCGAAATTTCAGCTAAGTGGAACGTTTTGACCTTATTGGTAGGTAAATCACTTGAGCGTCCATCCATGTGCTTTCATAAAACTTGCCCTACTGTATTCACTTCAATACGAGAAGGTCTTTATTGAAGCTAATCAGAGAGCGAAGCCGGGATACTCTCGCGACAGTTATTACAAATATTACAATCATCCCGTAAGATGGCGAGATTTCTCACAACATTACTTACATACCTAGAACAAAACAATGAAAAGTCGCAAAAGGTCAAGCTGGGAACTGGCTCAATCGCAATCATTTAAATCGCACTTACGAAAAACTCAACTTATACTTATTTTAAAGTTGACCATTGTTGGCGTCACCTCTGAAGTTGAATACGGTTTGTATTGTGTTACGTATTTCTGAGATTATTTTTATTTGTTTCCATCGTTATCATATATTTAATTTCATCGAAATCGACCAACGATTACGAAAGAAATAGCCGTTTTGCACGTAGCGTCCTAGTAAAAAATGAAAATTTAATTGTTGAACTGGCCGTCCCCCGCGGCTTCGCCTGCGTGAATTTCGGATTTCCCATTAAATAACATAATTCAACCCAAAACATATATTTTCATTAGAAGAAAGAGGCCTGAAATCTTAGAGCATTGTGCAAGTGCGTGTTTTCTTAAGCTGCGAGCATTATTTTGATGCGGAGTTGTTTTAAAACTGTGATATTCTCTAATATATTTATTGATATCAAATGATGTAAAGTGCAATTTTGTTTAAAATGAAATTGTCTAGATGATGAATATGTTTATTTTGATAAGAATAAATACACGTCAGCATCGAAATACCTTTGAGAAAAGTTCATGATTTTGTATTAAATTTATGAACATAAAAAGTTTGTGGTGAGTGAACCATATTAGATAGACATATGATGTCGCGGACTTAATTGTAAAGTTTTAATAGTAACAATTCCGTCATACATGATTTTGATGTAGGTACCTTAAACAGTTTGCGCTACTTACACAACGAAAGCTCTCAAAAGAAATATTTCCCCCCCCCCCGTTTTTAAAACATTTTTCATTGTTGATCTGCTGACATAATTCGTATCGTAATGTTTAAGCCTTTTGCTTTAAGCCTTCCTCGATAAATAAGCTATCTAACACAAAAATATTTTTTCAAATCAGTTCGGTAGTAGTTTTAAAAGATTAGCGCGTTCAAACAAATAAACTCTCCAGCTCTATAACATAAGTATAGATAGAAGCTAAAATAATGTTATTTTGTTTATTTCATTTTTAGGTTTCTGTAGCCGAATGGCAAAAAACGGAACAATTATAGTTTCAAAATATTTTTTTTGTTTTCATAGGGTCACTATACAAACTTAATAATATAAATTGCAAATTGCACTTGTGAAAAGCAACTTTGGCTGTGTGACAGACGAGGAACCTCGTTCCTCGTTGTCACACAGCCAAAGTTTTTTTTTATAGTTTCTTCAAGTTTGTAAGTCTGCTTACTTTTCAAACGTAAGCATAGTTATCATTATTTTCAAGTGCAAAAAAATGCACACAGACATCTCATTCGAGTTATGTAGAGATATGAAGAAACAAATGGCTATCTCAGTTGCAACAAGGGAACCGAATTATGAAGTATTGTATTGAAATGCTACGATGTCTTAGTTTTTTTATTGTTTTTAATAGAGCACACATTTTAATTGCTGGCTTAACCCACAACAAAAATGTTATAAAACATTATATAACGCAAAAAAAAAACTATGGTAATCTTTTTGAAAGCCTATCCTAGAGATGTATTTATTGTCATTGGTTTGTTTTTGAATGGTTCTAAAACTCCAAACTTAGGCATTTAGCAGATTTGTATTCTTTCGATACAAGTACCTATATTGAAGGATGTTATCATTTATTTTAGAAACGTTGTCAACTCAAACTGTAAACTCAACAGAATACGAACAAAAGTTTTGTATTTACTTTTTAAGATATAGGATCGTATATTTTTTGGTTAACAACGGGCAGTTCATTAGTCAGCGCAAAGAGTTCGTGCGGTAATTATTATTGTGGAATTCCTTTACTCACAAATTCGTGTAGTAAAGCTTTTGTGTTTTGTTTTTCAAGTTTATGAGTTAGGTGCGCACTTGACATGATTGTGTTCAACGTGCCAGTACTTCTTTACAGTACTAAATACTTCCTACAAAAAGCGTGTTAAAAATCACGTCACCTCACCTCCAAAAAGATGAAGCAAATCTTCATAAGTTCAGCAGCCATCAGCATGTATTCTTGCATACAGGTGTAAATATTACAAAGGCAATAAGTGTGAATGTAACTCTGTAGACTGTCTGTAAATCCTTATTTATTTACCTATTTCATAGTATAATCGATTACATAGTTTTTACTGATCTTCGTGCCACGAAACGTTAAGGATAAACTAAAATTAAATTGCAATCTAGTTGCTTCTCAATATGACATTGCTGTTTCTCAAAATTTCAAGTTGTGAGTTGCATGTGACTTATATAGAAATAACATACTACCACCAAAAATCAATTCATTTCTCGCCCGAATACACGTGACGTATCAGTTGAAACAATCGGCCGATACACATCTATCTTGGCAATATTCCCCCGTATCCCACTACCGGGGCGAGCTGTCAACACAAATAAACGGTTACGAGCGTCGATTGATGCGTTTGAGCGCACGCGATATCGACGAATAACTTTTGAAAAACGACGTTTATCACCATTGACGCCTCGTGCATCGGAGAGGCTCGTTTGTCAGTGGATTTGGTCGTTTGTTCGTTAGAAATGCGAGTGCTTTAAACTTATCATAAGGGTAAACCCGGGCATGCTCTTGGTAACTTTTACAGTCCGAAATTGGACCGATGTCTATAACATCAAAAGCGTAGGATTTTCATTATATAAAAACGATTCCATACACAGACCAAACCTTTTTTTTCTGTCGTGATTTAGGTCTTTTAAAACGACTTTTGCTAAAGTTATTAAAACTTGATCAATTAGGTTGCATAGCCCACCAGTACGAGATTATCGGGATAGAGCCCTTCTTTTATGAGTACCGTTTAATTAACTTGTTTTAATTTGAAATAAAATTAAATGAAAATTAAATGCAGCGAGATGAATATTTTATTAGCCTTTGGAAAAGTGCACATTTTGTACAACTGCGAAGTGCAATTAACACATTTTGTGGTAAAGTTCCGAGTTAAGTGAAAACTTTCTACCTTATGTTGCTCTTATGCGGTTACTTCATAAACGTATTATATCATCTGTTATGAATGAAATAAGAAAACATAAAATGCGTACGGGTCTCGAACCTGCAACTTTAAGGTTAACCGGGCCAACGCTCTTCCAATTTAGCTACCATGCTGTCGGTCCGGCTGAGCGAAATTTCTGGTCTCTTATGAATACCTCATTACTCGTGACGTCACTTCCAATGGACATTGCAAATAATAACGTATCGCGGCGCAATTGGAGAAGCGTTGGCTTGGTTAGCCAGAAAATTCCAGGCACTAGGTTTGCCCGTGTGCAGGTTGTGTGTGTGTGTTTTGGTTCTTATTTCATTTTTAAGAATATAAATACGACACTAAGTGTCAAAAACATTCATAACCAACTGTTATGAAGATTGTTGAAATGTGTCGCCTAAATTGAATACATCTTTACCTATCTTTGTGCTAGAGTGATTTGAAATCTTACTAGCTTAGCTAGCTTTCTCTGGTCACGTAAGCGTCTTATAAAATAGTATATTGTTACACTGATTGTTAATGTGTATAGAGTAGAAAAATAAAATACAACAGTATCAAATATGTACAAAATAAATGAGAACAATGATTAATTTTGCATCTGTCATCCATCACATTACCGAAGAATTATTGCAAATGTTATTTAGCTCACAGATACCAACATATTTTCATTTATTATTGTCAAAGAAATGCTCAATATTTTTAGAAGCATAAGTAATACCAAAAATACCATGAATGTACGTATGTTGTGAAAAACTTTGAAATAATCTACCTACTGTTAATCGATAAGACATTCGGTTGAGAGATCCTCCTAATCGATATCAATAAGTGTACCACAGAATGACACTTTCTGTCAAGGCGGCAACGGTGAAATAATCATCAGTCACTTTGACAGGTGGTGTTTCCGATATATTCCTTCTTCTAAAATGCGTCGCGTACATCGACTGATCCTAAACCGGCTTTTTCCTCAGTAATTGGTTATACTACTTAGGATATTACGTTTTTATTGGCTCCTGATTTAACTTTTCCTAAAAATATTTTAGTATATATGTACGTTTTATAAGGTTTGTTTAATTTAACCTATATTTTACTTCTTTAATCGATTGACGTAGACGTTAAACACAGAACGTACGCGTCTACAAACTACATTTATATAATTTCATTTTTGACATTTATTTAAAGCAATATCTGCTATTTACTGAATTTTAATGCTTATTCAGCTCGACAAAACACAGTTTGTTACTCAGAATACAAGCATGATTGTGCCTCTGCATATAGCGCTCCGGGGGTGATATAAAAGTGCAGAAGTCGCACAGTTCACCTCGACACAAAGCACAAACAGCTAACCGCAATGACGTGGTTTGCGAGGTCACTAACTTTTAATAACTCCAATTGTTATCGTCACAGGACAACGGTTAAGATGAAAAAAAATAAAATTGATTTTAGAATTTCTTTATTTCTTAAGTCTTATTCTTAAGATCGACACTCGAATTTGCAACTTCTGGCTCAATTGGAAAAGCGTTTGGCCCGGTTAGTTATTTTTGGTCCTTATTTGATCTTTAAGAGTAAAATAGAATTTTATTGTTGTTCAGCTGTACTTGATATGATTTTCTTCAAGGTAAATAAAAACTACTGTTTCATATTGAATATATGAAAGTCAAATCTGCCCCCAGATAAATTATTAAAAGGCTGCAGTATATTTACTGTACAAATGTAGCAATTATCTCTTAATTAGTGACGTGTATGAAAGAATCCCTTCATAATATTTTACTTACAAAAGTAACATGATTTACCGGGCAGTTAACTGATGGCCGCTTAGTCAATTTATTTTATTTTGGAGCATTATGAGTGAGATTCAATCCATTTTTACGATCTTAGCTTAACTTTTGATTTCTTTGAGTTTGATGTAGTAAGGACGCTGCGTTTACGTTTTAACTCCGCACTTTAAGTTAGAGCAAGTGATGTTTTCGTGTTAAGCCGGGATTAAATCACTCTAAATAGATAAAGAAGCCCGAAATAGATAGATAGATAGAAATAAAATATCAGTTGGGATAGCTCTTGTCTCTCGGCTACGCGCCGCTCCGAGGTTTCGATACGACCGGGTTAATGTAGAAATCATAATTTTCTATATGGGCTCGGGTCTGGGTGTTGGGATACCACCGTTGTGTCTGATTTCCATAACACAAGTGCATTGGCTACTTAATTTGAGATCAGATCAGTGTTTGTAATTGTTATTTATGTAAAATTCATAAGTATTTTATACAATTACGGATATGGTACATTTCCTGTAACATTAAATAATACATACCAAATCATAAAAAATGTGCATTATTTCAAAGTATTTAATTAAATCATCGAAAACTTCTATGAAACCTATGTAAAATCCTTAAATGAAATTTAAAACCGATGTTACTGAATCTATCTTCATACGAATGCTGCACGCCTTAACATTCCAGGACCCCGTTCACAGGTCACAAAGTCTCGGGTCACGGGTCACAATCGCAGGTCTTACAAGCGGACAGCTGCGAAATGGGACCACTTTGTGAGTCGCAACAAACGCTTTGTCCTCTCCTTCCGATGGCCGACACAACTGCTTTCTGGCTTTTATCTTGTGATACGTTTATTGTGTCTTGTTTAAATTAGCTTCACGTTATTTTTTAAGGTAGAATTATTACGGTTAAATAACAGACTCGTTATTTATAGGATTTAGTGTGCATTTTCAGTGTATTTTTTTTCTTGGAGATTGTTTTTTCAAATATTGCCAATATCAATTTTAAATCCTACCAATTAGGTTAAAATATTGTTGTAATAATTACTGTCTTTAGTTATAAATCTGTATAAACTGAATTCTTCTTGTATCACATATACTTTATCATGGTATGAACGAGTAAGCAGTTCCAATGATGGAACAATATTTTCTATTGAAATCGTTAGTTTCAATCGGCTTACTGCTCCATCCATATCGAAAAATGTAGTTCAGTTCTGTCTCTATTATACTCGCCGAGCGAATCAGTACCTTTATTGTAACTAGATGTTCGAACTGTCAGATTCAGCCGTTTCTGTTGCTCATGCTAGCATAACCTCATGAGTGAAAGAGACGGCTAAGTCTGAAAGTCGAAGATAAATCTGCAGTTAAGACTCTTTCGTAACTCGTAGCACTCGTCTACGGGCGCTACGAGCTACCACGTCGCTGCAACGCTACGGTGCTACGGCGCTACGGAGCGCAGCGGCCCGTCTATTTAAATAATGCACCCGCCGTATAATCCGTTCTTTCATTAAAATCTTCTTGTATATTTTAAAATAAAAGAGTTATTTCACGATTTAGGTATGTATTTTGTTTTCCAATGCTCAATGTTTGTTAACTGTTCCATTAAATTTGCAAAAATAATAAGAAAATAGGGGTTTGGATACATTTCTCGGTAAATGGTCGTTTCAGTGCTGAATGTTGCAAATGCAATCAATGCAAATCTTTTTACAAGGAATTGGTATGATCTGTATTTACGTGCGTGCATAGTCGTCGTGAATGTCTTAATTGTTTGTTACCATCTTCGTGACGATATTTTTTACTCTTTTTTTTTATTGATGTACTGTTTTTTTTTTCCAAAAATGGGTATGGGCATTTTCTTATGTATTAAACACACTAAAACTGGTATTTTTAAACATTTGAATTATTTTGTCTGCAACTCTTAGTGAATGTATATCGAGAGCCAGTCAGCTGGGATTTATTGTCTGGTTTTAATGAAATCGTGTCAATAGCGCTTTGTTAATGTTTAAACAGCTTTGTTCCATTAAGCCCCATCGGCGCGTTGTCACTAATAGACTGAGAGCTGGGACAGCTATTAATCCGCTAATTTGTCGATCACGGTTCCCAATATGTTTTTTGAATTAAGATTTAATGAAGTTTTTACTTATTTACTTGTTGCTTGTGATGTGATGAACGCCTGTAGTCGTAATACTGAGCAAAAGATTTAGTATTACGTATAGATTACTGTTCACCAATGTATCAATAATGAGATCGATTTCACACATAGGCGACTTTAGCAGCGCGATGGTCGCGCGGCAGTCGCGCTGCCGTTGCTCTTATGTGAAGGCACACGTAGGCGAGCAACAACATTTAGCAGCGCTGCTAATCATTTCAAAAAGCTGCTTTGTAGCTTCTTTTGAAGAAGCTTGGCTTAACCACCTGGACCTAAAGCGTTATATACGGAAAACTCGGCCAAAGCCCTCCTATACCTACTCGGTTAATGAACACGGACAGCTTCACTGCGCGCAATGCAACCGAACTTTTCAGTCCAAATTCGGTTTCGCAAGTCATCAGCGAGCCCATGACAGAAAACTACAACAATCTTTAATCACAAAATACGATTGCAAGGGACGCCGTCGTCGGATACGACGAGGAGGACTATATATATAATAAATTTTATACATAAGTGCGCCTTCACATTTAATAATGTGAAGGGCTTACTGCTATCATTAAAAAATATGAAGGGCTTACTGCTGTCATTTATGTATGAAATAATTTCATACATCAGTGCGCCTTAACATTAAATAATGTAAAGGGCTTACTGCTGTCATTTAGCGCGGCCGTCCCGCTGCTAAAGTCACCTAAGTGTAAAAGCGCTCTAAATGGCAGCAGCGCCGCTGTTTTTTATTAGGGTTCCATAGCCGAATGGTAAGAAACGGAACCCATAAGGGTTCCGTTCAGACAGGCTTGACGGAACTATAAAGTTCCGTCAAGCCTGTCTGTCTGTCTGTCTGTTTGTCTGTCTATCCGTATGTCACAGCCACTTTATTCTGAAACTATATGCATCACACTCTTGAAATTTGGTAGGAAGATGTATCTTGAAAACCGATTTACGATTCTTGTACATAAATAAACAATAATTATATTTGAGAGGAAAGAAACTTTCTGGTTTTAGTTTCATGTATGGAAGCCCCCGTACATAAAACTTAAAACATTTTTTTTAGTATGACCTAAATATATTTTTTTAGTATAACCTAAACATACCTACCTATATAACTGTGTCTATGAATAGGTCTCTTAAAATGACATAGCGGTTTTAAAAAACATTTTTTTTAAAGTCTAACGTTTGATAGATAGACACTTTCAAAGTGATAAAATGGGCGACCCCTTTAACTTTGAAACTAAGCCAGTGTAAATTAAAAAATACATAATATATATAATGTAAATCTTAACAAATACTTTCAACAAAAATTGGTTTGGTCGAGACATTTTCAACAACCGCAAACATATTTTTTTTTTATACAAACACCATTATAATCAAAGTTATATTTGCTGTCAACAAAATATTGTTGTATTTAAGCTAAGTGGTAGTAAGTGGATTCCCTAATTCAATTAAAGTTGGCACGGAACCCTCAGTGCGCGAGTCCGACTCGCACTTAGCCGGTTTTTGTATGGGCATCCGCTGCTGCCGCGCTGCTGTCGCTCTAATATGAAGGCGCACTTAGTAGCAACTTGATGACTCAAATCTTGAAGTTGAGAGGTTATCGCTGCTAAATCGCAAGACGATGCGAAAGATTTAACAGAGTTAACGCTGATTGGTGAGACTTCGATTATTTTATCCGCGATTTCTGCAACTTTTTCTAGCGGTAAGTCAGCTTGGATTGTCAAAATGGCTTGGACATTTAAAGGTAACCTTTGCAGCCACAGCTCACTTAAAATTTTGTCGTCCGAAAGGTAAGTTCCTGCTAGCGATTTCAAATGCCGTAGGAAATGACTGGGCTTACGATCGCCAATTTCCTCACCAGATATAAGCTGCCTTACACGTTGTACCTCGGATACGGAAAATCTGCGTATCATTTCTTCCTTTATCCACTCATACCGTTGGCCTTTCAAAGGGGGATTAATCACAAGATCCTCAACTTCATTCGCTAACCTGGAGTCTATTTGGGCTACAACGTAATTATATTTGGTCTCGTCTACAGTTATTTGAGAAAGTGCGAATTGCGCCTCTATATGCGCGAACCAGGCAGCAGGACGGTCTATCCAAAATGGAGCTAGTTTTGGACTAACTGCAAATGATTTAGGCGCAGAAGCACCAACGGTAGATTCTGTTCGGTCAGCAGCACCTGTTTGGGAAACACATGGTTACGAAGCGAGTCTATTTTGTAAATCAGCGTTTTGTTGCATAAGTGCATTATTTTGTATGAGGAGTTGTTCGAGCCGATCTTGTAGTTCCCTCAGTTCCGCCATTATTGAAAGTTACAAAAAATATAAGATATAACTTTTTTATCACATATAAGCAAATATTGTTTTAATACAATAGTCCTGGACTGCTTTGATATTTGAAATTAATACAAAATACGTAAACAAAACAAACCATTACAAATATTAAAACTAAGCACTTAAAGCATTAAACACGTGAAAAAATTAAATAGGTAACAATTCTAATGTCTATGGTCTACAGAGAAAAAAAAAAAACTTTGGTAAGACACTGTAAATTAATATCACGTAGAACGGAACGTTTTCTTTATCGCGCGCAAACTGGATGTAAACAAACAAAATGGCGGGAAAAAAAAAACTTGGGAAGAGAGTTTCTAACACATTAATATTATGTACTTGCGTATCACATTTGTTGCTCGAACGATGTTGACTTTTCTTTCAGAATACCTTTAGCACCCAATTACCGGTTTCCACGTAGACCCCAATCATTTATGCAGTAGAAACAACTTGGCTGGTCCAAGAAAGCTTAGGGTGAACGAAGATTGTCCTTGTCGGGATGCAGCAGGATATATTGTAAATCACATACCACGTAGTCTTCGTTGTTTTAGTGCAGTACTAGGTCCATGAAGATGTTCTCTTCCGTATGTTGTTGTGCAGGATTTCTACTCACGCACGTCGCAGGTCACCAGTATAGACATTATTGTATAGGTCTATTCATTTCAATATTTCACAACAAGGATACATCTTGGGTAGTACCACAAATAAACACTGGTAGCTAGGAGACGAAGTATTTAATATTATTCAGCGATATAACATCAACTAATTATAATAAGAAGTCAGACAATAATTTGTAGCTGGCGCCATGATAAGTAGGTGCCCGACCCGAGTGTGTTCCATCGACATCATAGATGGCGGCACAGTCTACATGGCTATGGCACAGCGGCGTTTCGCCACAAGAGTAATGAAAAAAATCTGTAACTATAATTTTGAAATTAGTTGCAAAGGTGGACTCTTTCTTATAAGTGCTATGACAGCTAAGACAGAAAGAGTCACTCTTCCTTAAATAAAATCAAGTTACGTAGTACTTTTTAACTTATAAAACAAAACAAAACATGTAGTAAGTTATTAAAAAAGACTCTTTCGATGGTATGGGCTGAACTGAAGGAAGAGACGCGGAACATGTAGTTCGAAATGCATTAAAACCTGAATGGTTCTCTGAATTTCTGCCACTGAGCTGGCTCAAACAAGCCGAACTGCCGGGACAAACAGGAGAGGGGGGGGGGGGGAAGTTGCACTTAATGAATATGTTCTTTAAGAAGCCACAAATTACCTATCATAAAAGTCATTTATTTATGCAAATAGGCCCACGAGGGGCACTTTTACACGTCCCAAATATGAACCCTACCACAGCTTCGGGACAATTGTGGGCTAGTGCTGAGAAGAAGCTGCTCAACAAACTCAGTCACTATTGTCAATGCCTCTTTTCAAAAGGTTTATAATGTTTGTAGTGATCATGCAAGTCCATACATTTTTATCTCTTAAATAATCATCTACTTTATAATACCCTTTCCTCATAAGAGTTTCTTTAATAACAGTTTTAAATTTATTAACCGGTAAGTTTACAATGTGTTCTGGAAGTTAATTGAAAATTTATAAGTTCTGTCATTATAATTACTGAACTACTAAGCGTTAACAAGACCTATATCTATAGACACCCCACACGTATAGGTTTGACTAAAAAATTTTTTTTTGGTTTAAGTTTCATGTATGGGAGCCCCCCTTAAATGGTATATTTTTTTATTTCTTGTATGAGAATCGTAAAGCGGTTAACAGGAGACATACTCCTACTAAATTTCAAAAGTGTGATGCTTCTAGTTACAGAATAAAATGGGTGTAACATACGGACGGACAGACAGACAGACAGACAGACAGACTTGACGAAACTATAAGGGTTCCGTTTTTGTCATTCGGCTACGGAACCCTAAAAACACTAAATTTGCCTTCAAAATTTGAGGGTTTCCCTCAATTACACCAAGATCCCATCATCACATCCTAAATTGGCAAAAATGGGACCAACGAGAAGGTATACTCTCTAGGTAGACGAAAAAATTTTCCGAATCGGTCGATAATTGAATGAGATTTGAGGTAACATAGATACAAAAAAAACATACAGTCGAATTAATAACCTCCTCCTTTTTTGAAGTCGGTTAAAAATACTGACCATTTAGTTTCGCCTTATAGATCCACTATGTTCATTATCCGCTTCGGTGTGAGGTTGCCGCGTGTTTTCGGGCAGGCAGCATTACGTCAGTCGGCAGGCGCGCGCCCGCGAACGCGCTTGTCTTCGAATGGTTCCCGCGTCCATTCGTCGTGATCGCGCGCTTAAAACTTTTTCGCGGCATGAGTGCTCTAAAGTTTCGAATTAGGTTCAGTGGCGGATACAGTGATTTATCAACTTTTACTCATGAACAAGTTTTAACGTAATTCAAAGTAAAAAAAAACTTTTTACTGACTTAAAAAAAGGAGTTAATCAAATCGACCTGTAGTTATGTACCTATGTGATATTCGTCAGAATTGGATTAAATTTTAGTATGGTGATCTATTAAAATTTCGTAAGTGAATGTGTGTATGTTTCAAGATTTTTCGAAAATGAGTGTGACGAGAAAGAATCATACGGTTTATTTCAACTTAGAGTACAGTGAAGGTTTCATGAAAATCGGTCTGGTAGTTTAAGCGATATGAGTAATAACTAAAATAAAAATAATGAAAATAAAACCTGAACATTAAAATAAGACCGTCTTTAAAAATATTGACTAAAAAGCTTAAAATAACGCATTTGCCTTCTATTAATGAGAAACTAATTCTTTTGGAGTCGGTGCATGATGTCAAGTTTACCTACAGTCTACACAAATCATGCATCAGACTTTTTTTTGTATTAATTTTGCGAAGTTCTAAAATATTACTAATTTAAATGTGTTGGCGATTGTGAGTACAGTACGCTGAATATGACCGTAATTCTACGATTCCAAATAACTTTGTGAAGTATTTCATTGCCAATATTTATTTTCTTGTAAAACAAGTAATTTTAATATTTTGAAAAACATAGCTGGTGTGTAACAAACAACGGTTCCCAGTTCCCGTAGGTATCAGTCGAAACTAATTCCTTTGCAAACGTGTCATCAAATTAGTTTCTACGTTTTAAAAAACATTGTGGCTATGCAATGACGTTATCCACTTCGTTCAAAGACTCGTTTCGTGTCGTAAAACTTTGACACATGTGTGTTGCAAAAACGTTGCGTGTGCGCCGTCGAGGCTGCTGATCGCGGGCATGTGAGCGCCGATGGTGACTAAGCGAGGCGATGGCGGCGCGCCGCCTTGTGCTGAACGGCTTGACGGCGGAGGTTGGCGCGGGAGACCACGGCGCTGCCAACGGCGGCGGCGGAGGCGGATCGCCCGACTCGCTCGAGTTCTACCACGAGCTCGAGTTGTACCGCCAGTTGTTGGCTCTGCCTGTGACCGACGCGGTCGATGCGAAAGACGAGCGTGACGACAACGAGCCGCAGTCGCAGCATGCGCCGGCGCGGCGGCGAGCACGCACGCCAGATCCTACGCCTGCACACAAGCATCACGGTATGTACCTTGTGTTTTTTTATTTATGATACTCGTACATGCAACATAGATTCTTCACCATCATCATCAAATTTAAGAGCCATGCTCTTGTCGGTGGAGTTATTTCTATTCTTAACGCTCTTCCGCCATTCTTTTGACCTCTTAATACGAAGCAACATTCAACTTTTGATTAGTATGCATCAAGCATATAGCTTTTTCTTGGTTTATCTTCTTCGTTCTATTCTTCCCTCTATTATCGTTCTGATATCTAACTGTCGCATCGTATCAAGTGTCCCAAACATTCTCCCTCTTCTACTTTCAATTGTTTTTATTAGTTTCCTCTTTTCCATTACTATGTTTAAAACCTTCTCATTCGTTTTTTTCTATCCAGCTGATTTTCTCCATCCTCCTTCAGCACCACATCTCAAATGCAAAAAAAATCTAAAAAGCTTATAATTACGCATTTGTATTCTATTTATGAGAAACTAATTCTTTTGGAGTCGGTGCATGATGTCAAGTTTACCTACAGTCTACCAGTCTCTCCCTATCTTTCTTGGTCAAGGTCCGTATTTCACACCCATAGAGTGCTATACTCACTGTGAACACTGCGTGATATCCTGGATTTTAGTAAGTGCTTTTTTAAGTTAAGAGCTTGCCTTGCCATCGCAAATTGCTTTCATGTGTGGTATACATCTGGAGTCGTCGGTTATTAGGCTACCTACGTTTTTAAAGTTTTTTACCCGTTCCACAGCTATTATCCAATGGTTATTGGGCTTTTTCTTCTTCTTTGCTGCAATTAGTGTTTTAGTTTCATTTTTATTTTAGTTTCAATTTTATCAATTTCATTTTCATTAAGTCCAATGTCTTTAAATATGATGTCGATTTCTTTAACTAATTCTTCCAAATCTGTCCTTTTTTTGATATGGCTGCGATATCAAAAGCGAAGCGAATTAATTTAAATATTTCCACGTTAATTTTGACATCTCCTTTTCTGATTCCAATATTTTGCGTAGTGCACACTCTATAAATAATAAGTGGCGAGAGAGGACAACCTTGTGTCTTATTCCCTGTCTTATTTTTACAATTCCCTGTTCTTCCCACTTCTATTACCTATTAATTCTTGGTTTTTATACAACTCAAAAATGATCCTTCTCTCTCTATAATGCAGTCCAGCCTCGCTTAGAATTTCCGTCATTTTCATCCAATCAACTTTATCAAAAGCCTTTTCCAAATAGATAAAAGCTACATATGTAAACATCAAGTCTTTTGTCTGTAATTAATCTTGGAGCTAGATCACATGACGACCGTTTTTGTGAGGGGTCCTTCGGTGAGCCCCTGAATAATATCGCTGGACGTATGGTTTGTTGCGATGTACGATGGTAGCTCTCACACCACTATTATGTAATACGAGGACAAAAACGCTTGCTGGCGTCGTCTAAAAACAACCTCCTGTATATTTTCGTTGTGCATAAATTTATTTATTAATCTTCTATTTTTTACTCAGAGGTGCCCCGCCGTAGCCGGACGCCCGGCGCGCGCGCACCGAAGCCCGCGCCGCTCGACGCTGGCGCCGCCGCGAGGCCTGCGCGGGTGAGTTGGATGCTTTCTGACACTGTCTCCTATGCTTGCCCTTTGTGTTTCTTGCGATTCATCGATCGAAACCTTTGATGGTGTGTGTTTTTTTATCTTGGTGCCTATCAATCACCTCATTGTTGATTTTTAGGACCTGTATAAATTAGGTTCCTTTGTGCGGATAGAAACGTGGTATAAGTTTTGAAGCTCAATAAATTAACGTCAAAATGAGACGTGCGAAAGTGTGTTTTTTTTATCTAGGTGCCGGTGCCTGACTGTTCTATAATTTTTGTTCTGGAATGTTGACGTAGTTGCTACCTTCAATCAAGACGCCAGTGCTTTTACGAATTATTTAGTATTTACCTAGTCATTTTACAGTTTTATGAATATTTAACGCGATATCTTTTTCAAGGGTAAAATCTGTGACGAACGTCCTTAAGGACCTTATTTTATAAACACTTTTCCTATAAGCTGCAATATGGTTAAAAAAAGAAAATAAAAGGAAAACATATTTAATTCTAGTTTCTTATTTCGTTTTTATCGAAAACGACTCCCATATCCTCTTTTCTTTCGTCGTTGTGGAACGATTCGGTTGCCATTAACTACGCAGGTATCGTTACATTTTACGTGAACAGATCCTGGATTCAACTTAAGCTTTGCAGACCTAGCTTTCCTATGTATTTTACGAACAAAATGTAGCATATATTTTTTTAGCTGTAGCTAGGTTCCATCGATGAAATATAGAACTGGAGCCGGACATAGCCCGCGCGTATCAGCGTACCCCGCGATTTGCATACCAATGAAATAAAAGCCGCTGTAAGCCAGAAAAATATTATAATTGCCTCTGGGCGCCGGAGACAGGCGGCATTACGCGATATTTCAGCTAATTTGGCGCGTCTTAATTTTAACGAAGTGGATATCCTCGAGTAACGAGCTGTCAGCACTGCACGTAGCGCGCTAACACCCAACTACAGCGCCACCAGAGCGCCAGAGCTCAGTTCCAAAGGAACGCATTCATTACGCGACGACATTATAATTATTTAGTCACGTGCTTAGTGAGAATCTAATTTGTTTATGTTCGTAGCGTCGTAGTGTATCAGATATATTTAGCTACGCACTGCTACGATGCCTATGCTACGGACACAGTTGTAGGGACATATATCAAGGCTTGACTACGAATTCAGTTTTATATTTTCAGTTTTTTCTTCTTTTTATGTCAAAGTTACCAAGGCTACATCGAACCCGATGTTAAAACGATGACGCTTCTTTCGAAGTGAAAGCCAGCCATGCCACAAAAAAAAACAGTGTTAGTTAATCCGGGTCTGAGTCGAGTGGCCACAAATTTAACTAAAGAAATCCCGACGTTTTATAAGATCAAATTTTGCGAATCCTTCGATTCCATAAATCCTTTACTCTATTCATAAGCTTTCAAGTCGGTACCTGTGAAAACCCATTTTGAATGTTAAGTATTGACATGAGTAGGTATTGCCATGAGAGCTCTTGTATCTAGTGAGTGGAGAGGCTCGGTATAAATAGGCGGCAGATCGGCCCATAGGTTTGTGTGTGTGACACGCATAAGGGACACTTGTTGCTGTGTGCTTGCCCCTTTGTCCTGTCCACTGAAGCGAGCGTTATTGCCTTCCCCCCACAGTGACCACTCACTTAGTATGTATCACTAATGTTATAAAACATTGTGCCTTGCCGACATTACTTGGCATTACAACATTATTTGGCACCATATTTATATCCTCTTACTAAAGCTTATAAATTAAAAAAAATATGTTCTCTGCATCGTTACTCACATAACCATATAATAGACTACTTTTGATTGCGAAAATGAATAGTTAAATGAATGAAACAGTTTTTTAAAGTGTTTGTTTAAACTTTAAACTTTCGAAGGACTATTAGGCCTCATAAGTTCAAAATAATATTACCACACATAAAATTGACGAGAAGTACCAACAACAATATCTTATATTATGAATATTATTTTAGTAGAAAGCGTAGCATGACATTATACGATGTGTCTTATTCCGAAACATACACTTCCCGAGGGATGTGCGGTGTAAAATCTGTTTTTTACCGAACTTGCCCAAACGGATGATACTTACTTGAAGATATTCATTTCATACACGTTGATATTCGCAATCTATTTTTAATGTCCGTCCGTTGTACCGCGTTTAACTTCCAGTTACAATAATATTTTGTCCGAATCTGAATATTCTGAATGCTTGAACTTAACACACACAAGTCATAAGCACTGCATTTAGCTGAGACTTGGAGCATATTCGGGGCGACTTGTAAACCTATCGCAAGTTTGGCCGCGATTAGTGTAACGAGCTGTAAACTCGCTGAAAACCCGGCTGCTGCTGTCGACGTATTGTTTTGGTGCTATTACCGGATTGCGTTGTTCGTACGCGTTCACATATGCATTGCACAGGAAATGGGAAAAACGACGTCAACAATGTTTTAATAAAACCGAAGAAAATGGAAATTGATGAAAAGGAAGTAAAAAACATATCGTATAACTGTTAGTCATGTTTCGATTTTAGATTCTAGACAGATGCTGTCTGTTTTCAATATTCGGGCAGACTAAAGTACCGGAAAAAATCGATTTATCTAGATTTGCTCTCTTGTATTCTCGACCGTCATAGGTGGAGTGTGTGTAGTACTGTAGGTGTTGCTTTATTTCCATAATGCTCGCATTTATGTACCGTCACCCTCCGCCACACTATGTCCCGTGTTTATAAAATTATTTATTTTCTACCAGAGGCTAATATCAGGAAAACGCGTTATTATAAGATGCGAGCTGGTATAAGCTGCGAAGTGCTCCTGACACGCTTTATTTATGGTTTGGAAACCTTCGTCACATGTACTGTTTACCATTGTAATACTCTTTTTTGTGTTTCTTGTGCTCGCGTTTCATACAATAGAATATGATTAATTTTATTTGAATACAAATTGCGTTTCTCTTATTTTTTTACCTATATTTCTTTGAATTAGCTTACTTCATATTATTCGTCTAGACTCTAGGGCGACTTTGTCAGGATTATCTTCGTTCCGAGCTAAATCATTACTGTCTCTGACAGTTTCTTTCATGTTGACAAATATGAAATGATGTTTCATCCTTCATTTACATGAGTTAGATCTGTTTAATTCAAAATTAAGCTAATACTGCCATGCTTATGTGGGCAAGTGCAAGCTATTGTAAAAATATTTTCTATAAATAATATTCAAGTTTTGTACAAGAAAACCTTTTCACAACATTATAAATATATTCTTAACGAATGGGAAAACTCACATACTCGCGCGTAGCTCGCGCGTGTCTTCGAAATACTACGTAGCTAGTAAGCTATGAAGAGGCGACCGTTCGTTGGTAGTTTTGACTCGCTCGGTAGTATCGCAATAATAAATTAATTGATTTTGTGTTTTTTTTTCATAGTTTTTTTTTTTTAAATATTGTTTTCGGCATCAGTATCGTTTGTACAACCACGCCTGACTCGGGCGTCACTGACCAAAACAACACCCGTTATGATTGACCCAATTACAATACAGCCAAAAAGAGGGGTGTTTTATTTTAAATTGTACGAATGCAAAAAAGAACCGTGAATATTATTCAACACTTAGCCGATGCCTTAAGAGCCTGTAACAATCAATCATCAACTTAATTGCATCAATTCATCACCCACCTACAGGCAGATTTTAGGTCACCTTGTATGCGCTACGAGTGCGTGCGCTAAGCAGTCACTTAACGAAGTGATCGCTCAACGGTGTAGCCTGCGTGGGCTCTGCCCTCTTTACACCTAACTGAACACGCTTGATGTGGAAGCCCTAGATTAATAGATTATTCCAGCTCGTGTGGCGTTGCGTGTGTTACCAACAACATAAAACTGACATAATACAGTGTGTTCTGCGATAAAATGATACACAAAAGTAAAGACATTTTTTTTCCATTATTTTAGCTTCTATCGATGATCTGACGCTACGTGCAATAAAATATATTTCTCTCATTTCCAGTCGATTTTGATGAAATAAGAGAGTAAAGCCACATACATGATCTTGAATACAAAATAACAGATAGGTGCAAAAAATAGCTTTTAGGACATAAACCTAACCTTTTGTAAGGAAAATTTAAGTTACCTAATTGCCCTGCCCATTTCTAAACACTAAAGTTTTTCTTTAAAACATATTACTAATAAAATTATTTGCAAGTCTTATGTGTAAGTAATACAAATACTTGTTTTAAGGATATTTGTCGATGATTGCAGACCAAGTTATCCATTATTTTTCATGACAAATTGTATACTATGTTCCTAGTTCAAATAGTTTTCCTCGAGTCAACAATGAGTAAATAGTAAGATGTACGAATATTAAGTAAAGTAAGAGGGGTCGTGAACCCAATCGCAAAAGTGTTGGTGTTCTGTCTCGTGTCGCTTGCACTCTATCACCCCTGTCCGATCTATCGAATACTACTGTCTATATTCTAAAAACTCTAAAAAAGTTTTAACTACGAGTACGACCAAATAAAAGAGGAGTGCCTGATTCTTTCTGTAATTGTTTAGGTACCTAATTATGATGCGAGTATCATTATAGCACAGATTGATCACATTATTTTAGGCATTAAGGAGAATGAAACTCACAAAGACTTTTCGGGTAATTTTGCGACTAACAAACAATCTTTGTTCAGGTTTTCCAATGATATTATTCTCTAGGCTGATACTTATCCAATAGTTTTTAAAATGTTGTCACATACTTTAGTTTTCAGCTAAACTAACTAGAAATACATATTAAATGGCAGCTAGTTTATGACCATCGATATATCTACTACGGTGATAATTGAGTTAGCTTAACGCTTAAATCGCATGTTACACAGCGTAAACCGTATAGTAATTGCTTTCATAAATCAAATCGAATCTCGAATTCGGTTAAAAGGGACAGATGTGTCGGAAATTGTAATACGCTTTTATCAGATTAATATCGTCGGTGGGAGGCTTAGCAATTTTATAGAGCGGTCGGAGTGACGCGGCCGAGATACGGACTGTGATTTATTGTGAGCCAGTTTCGATACTCGCTGTGGCGCTGCTAATGCTCCAAAACAGTAGATGGAACCATCACATGGCGCTGTCAATCATCCGAGAGAACAATCAGATTGAAACACCTAATGCATAATCGATATAAAATTACTGTCGCGGAAATTGTCCTGAGTTTTTTGAAATTACGTTCTTCTAATCGAAACAGCACGGAGTCAGGAAGAACGTACTCAGCCCAAACTTTGAGAATGAAGGAATAGAGAGTGTGTGTATTTCGCACATTTGTAATGCGCACATATTGAGCACTGTAATATAGTGCAGGTTACTTGTCCGATTTCAGTTCAGACCCATTATTTATCTTACTGGATGCAATGGCGATGTAAAATACGCAGTGGATCAATTAGTCATTCAGACGACCTTCTGTAGCTACATCTAAAAGTTTAATTCACTGTCAAAGAAATCCTATTGGAAAACTCCTCACTTTAACAAACTTTTCGTCTGAAAGCACGAGCTTCAATAACCAAACTATTCTCGGTTTGATTATTCAGATGAGGTTTTAAAGACATTTTAGTTCATAGAGGTTGGAATGAACGCTGCTAAAACTCGAAGTGAGAGGAAGTTAGTGAATATTAATAGGAGTGTGTGTGCGTCGGGATTGCAGACACCTAGTAAGTAATAGTAAGTAGCTTGCGCTAAGTGCAATCCCGGATAATGGCGTCGCTCGCGGCTGTCGCGCCATCAGCTCGGATCCCGATACAAATCCTTGTAATAAGAAGACTCATGTGTGAACAACACAAAATACTCGCAACACTGTTACCGTTGTGTATTATGAACGGCTGATTCTGATTCTGGTATGGAATATCAGGCACTACACGTTCAGTAGGTGCAGAGATTTAGTTTTTTTGTAATTGTCACATTTTCTCGTATATCTAAAAAAAATATGTTAGTTACACCACTTGTAACTCGTAAACAAATAAACTATTTTTACGATTTTTACTCTTTTGGATTCGTCTGGGCCCCGAATATACAAAATACCTCTGCGAAATGCCATTTTATCATTTTGAATAACATACAGATTTAAGACAAAGTTTTGAAAACCTATATGTTTCTTTATTTTTTTGTTATTTTAGGTTCGAGTAACAATAACAATTAGTTATTTGCTAGTGTTCCGTTTACGAAACTACGTTACCGATTTTATTTTCTCAGTAGACTTTTAAGCGGTATGGAAATTGAATATATTCGTGCGTGCTCCGAGCGGAATTCAAACATTGGTTTCAGCGAGTTTTTAGACCCATGTTTCTGTGTCGACTGAGTCAACAGTACCTATAACACATGTCCATGACATGGCATGCCAGGGAACCTACGGTTACTCGTTGACTGAGCGCTATCTGTCCGGCGCAGGCGCCGCGCTTATTGAATTTATATCGGTTCATTTTCTGCATGCCCTAACGCTGATCTCGGGCGTTGCAAGTGTTATGTACGGCGGCTGTTGGATACGTTATGAAAATAAAACATCGCTTCTCTTGTTTTCCTTATCATGAACTGAAAATAGCTCTCCGGGGCTTGTTACGTGTCGTCTCTACATATTTACCCCTACTATTGGGATATAAAATATAAACTTTCCAGTATAATTATGATTTCAATGAAATAAAATTACATAAAATAAGCTTTATGTAGGCAAGTATTTACGCCCACTTTACTAATTATTAATATGTCTGGGCCTGTCTAAATAAAATTTATTCAATTAAGCTGCTGGCGATAGTAATTTATTAGCTATTTATGGCTTCGTGATAAAATTAATGAACGAAGTAGTAAGAAGAATACCTTCAAGTTTATTCAAAAGTTTATCTCGGCGAACGGAAAGTTGTCTTGAATTTCATCGCTTAATATAGATTGGGGGATTGTTGACGCCAATTTATCGCTTTGAAAAACTTTGGTCAGTCGCGTTTTTAGGACGTGCCTAAAAAAATTGTCTAAACGCGTTCCTAAAATGTACCTTATCTTTTCAAATTTGCAGCACCGCTCACATTGCATTCTGAAGTAGGCATCGCGTCTACGAAGACTAGATACAGAAGATGAAAAGGGCGCTGATTACTCCATTGTTTTTTATAGATACAGTATATTTATAAGACTTTGTACCTTATATCTACTCTGTGTACCACAATGTAGTATGCAGTAAAGATGAATCTGACTTTGGATTTATCCACAAGATATTTAAAGGACTAAAGTAACGGTTAGGTATATTCTAACCATTTCTTAAGTCCTTTAAAGATTTTTAAGCACGTACACGATTGTTAAATACGTACGTTTTAAGTAAGTTTATTTTAAAATCGTGTCCCGCGAAGATGTAAAGCGTCCAGGGATGGGCGAAGGGCGTAGAAGGCGCGACCTAATAGAGACGGATTTAGGACCCATGGATTTTATTGGCCATTTTATGTGTTTAATATACAGCTGTTCTTATTGTCGAGGAAACATCCGAGTCTAAAAACTGTATCTTACATTTTACGTTTGCTGAGGAATTCGATCAAAGGTTGAGTGTTAGCGGAACGTTATACATTCACCATAAATGTGGAAGTTTTTGCAAAAAAAGGAAAGTGCCCAAACATCATACATGATCAAAGTTTTCAGTGATGTCCGATTACGGGTATGTTCACGTTGTTTCTCATTTAATACAGAGGCTATTGCGTGTAGTCGCGTGCGTCCCGCGGGAGCGATGCATTCTGCTCCCGCCCATCTCCGCTCTTCCGACACTGGGTCTCTACTCTACTAAATATCCAATGATACATAAATAAAGTCTAATACAAGAACTACAATCGATAAAAATTAAAATCACTGAACAAACTATAATTAAACACAATTCTAGTATACCGTGAGCATGGTTAGAATAGTCCTAAGTACTAACCTTTACCTTAGCTCCGATTCAGTAAAGAATTTCGCTGAATACTAAATACACTTGTTAAATAAACAAACTTTACGTTATCTATGTATAATTTAATTTAAGCTAGTTACAAATTAGCTGACGCTATGATTTATTCGTAACATACAATGGTTCGCAATGTAGCATTATATTATCGCCATAATTTGTATTTATACCTAATTATTTTTTAAACTGATTTACCTTCTTTTGTTTGTAGTTTCAATATATTGTTAATTTATAAATATCCCAATATTTTTTGTGTTAGCTCTTTATAGCCTGAGAGCAGGCAAAAGAACTACTGTTCCTACGTGTTAATTTGTAAGCTCTTTGATTTGTTATTGTTCTTTTGAAACTGAATATATAAATTATTTATTATTATTATATCCGTGATCGCATTTTTGCTTACAGTATGTGCCATCTACGCCTATCGCCAGTTGACAATTTTTTATGTACCCTCACCTTTTTAGCTCTTCGAAATATTGTTCAAATGAAATTTTATGTTCTCATTGTAAGCGAATTCCTGTAATTCTTTATGAGAATAAATATTTTAAACCTTAGATCTCATAGTCTTTATTATGCAATTTGTGTTGCCTAATGGCCCACTATGGTTCATCTTCGTTACGAAAATATGGAATTTATTGCCATGGTAGAACGTACTACGAATCAAGGAGCTAGTATTTTTAGGGTTCCGTAGCCGAATGGCATAAAACGTAACCCTTGTAGTTTCGTCAAGTCTGTCTGTCTGTCTGTCTGTCTGTCTGTCTGTCTGTCTGTCTGTCCGTCCGTATGTCACAGCCATTTTATTCTGTAACTAAAAGCATCACACTGTTGAAATTTGGTAGAAAGATGTATCATGTTAACCGCTTTACGATTCTTATACAAAAAATAAAAAATAATGATATTTAAGGGGGAGCTCTCATACATAAAACTAAAAGCGAAAAAAATTTATCAAATTTGTCAAAGCTATGCGTGTTTTTAAAACCATTATCTTTTAAAGTCTAACGTTTCTCAGCTAGACGCTTCCAAAGTGGTAAAATGGGCGTCCCCCCATCTAATTTCTAAACTAAGCGAGTGTAAATTTTGAAAAAAAAAATGTAGATCATAACAAACACTTTCAACGAAAATTGGTTTTTGAGATATAGCACATTTTCAACAACCGCAGAGATAACTTTGTTTTTCATACAAACACTATGAAAAACAAAGTTATATTTGCTGTCAACAAAATATTGTGATATTTTAGCTTAGTAGAAATAAGTGGATCCCTAATTCAGTTAAAGCTGGCACGGAGCCCTCAGTGGGCGAGTCCTTCTCGCACTTAGCCGGTTTTTTTGATTTCGGACTACTTGTTATTTTTAACGATTTCAAAAAAAGAAGGTAATCAATTTAATGTGTATGTATGTGCTATCGTTGAGTAAGTTGATCTTGTAAGGCTTTCCACGTAAGCTAAATTTCATAAGTGTAAGGAGTTTGTTCACGGATTTCTCCAAAACGATAAGTCATAGCGTCATATTTAACTTAGGGTACAGTGTCAGTTTCATCAAAACTGGGCCAGTTGTTTTTGAGAAATGGGTAATAAAAAACTGACTTTTTAGTCAGTTTAAGATATGCTTGTAATATCTATAGCTTAAAACAACGCATTTGCATCGTCGGTCGGTCGTAGGGGCATGATGTCCATTGAACTACTGATGTCAAGTACGTACACCAACAGTCTACGCACATAGTGCACCGACTACAAAATAATTTGGTTTCACCCAAATAGAAGACAAATACGTTAATTTAAGCTATAGATTTTACAAACATATTACATATTTAATTTATAAAATTCGCCTCTAGTCTTTTTACTCACCTAAAAGTAGAACGCCTAAAACTGATGTATGAACAACTTCTTACACAGTAGTCCCCTATACAGGCTGTACACACGGAAAAATTGCTTGAACAGGAACACGACCTTTTAAATTTAAGATTTATTGCAATTTTAATCTATTTTATAAATACAATGCGCAGACTGCAACTCACAACGTCAAGAACTCAACGTTGTTGCAAATTCATATATAAACTATTCTTTGAAATGGAATGAAACATCCATAATGAAAAAAACATTTTTAATTACGAAAAAATAAATTAAGACTATAGCCCTCCATGCATTAACTAAACACCATTTATTTATCTCTAATCTACATGTATTCTGTTTATCTACGAGTAAATCCAGTCTTGGTAACATCAGATCCACTCTATCCGTTTGAATAATTTGATTTCACTGAAGTATAATTATTGTCCTTTATTAATTAGTACATAATATGTATTATTATGTGTGTTGTCGCTCGTGTAAAACGTGCACTGCCCCCCCCCCCCATTCCGCAATTTACAACATGAGTCGTTCGTCTTTAGCTTTAGCAGTGGTGCGTTTGTAGTTACACTCGAAAATATGACACTAAACGGTATTCTGCTATTCATTTTACCAAACTTAAGCTGAAACTCAACGTAAACAAACAGGTAAGGAAACACAGATTAATAAGAGTATGTCTAAAAACAAGGAAGGAAGGGAGATGTTACCATAGACAAAAAATTACGCTCCTGTGCTTCTAGTACACAACTTGGTGGTGACTCGGGATATTATTTTTTATCTGTGTAACTCGATTATCGACGTGACGACCGAGAGGAGGGTCCGAGGGTCGATTTAACTAATGTCACAAGCTTGTAACAAGAAGAGATGTTTAAAAAAATATTTGTAGTATTTTGTTTCATAGGTACTCGTAAATCACACCGTCAGGCGGTATGTGCCGGCAGCCGTGCCGGCCATGCCGCAGTGACATTTTCCATATTATCTGACAGTTAATTAACGTCTGCCGCCGGCAAAGCATCCGGGTGGTGTGGATACACCATAATGGGTGATTAGGTTAGTTAGAATCGTTTAAAAACAAGAAACGCTGAATATTCATGGTTGCATTAATAAATTTGAGTTTTATGTTTTTTGGGCACTTTATATACGAATCCTAAATCTTATAGCTAGTTTTCGTATTACATATCGATAAATGCATAATACGAGATTTTCGTAACATTCGTTACTCAATGTTTGATAGTCTAGTCCGTTGTTGTTTAAGGAATTGTAAAAAAATGTTACAGACTTAGCGCAGCGACATATCTGCGCACGTGGCAATTCCAGGTAGATTAAAAGATAAAGAGCAAGACATATTATTCTAAATAAACAGGTAAAAAATAAAAGCGTTATCGGTTGCGACCAGCGGATCAGATAGTCACTTGGAGAGAAAAAAGAAGTATTTATTACTTGTCTCGTTCATTATCTTTCTAATTTGTAAAATACTTTCGTGGTATTTACAGAATAACTCGTTAACGTGACGTTTCGTAAAATGCTCTAAGCTAAACCAATATAATATCACAATGATATTATATTGGTTTAGGTACACGTCGAGTACCTACTCTAGGTGGCACTATATAGTAGTTAATGTGTCAATAGTCTTGATTTGTCGAAACTTTTTAGGGTCACAGCCAGGTGCCAGTTTAACCAATAAAGGAGGGCAATTCGTGGGACTTTTAGTTTTCATGATTGTTACTGTAGCGTTTGCAAATCCCATCGACGCCAGTTCAACTGGCAAGTCTTCGTAAAGGGTGCTAGGCAAACCTCGGACGACGAGTTTATGTGTTTTTTCATCCTTTCTGGAGTAGGTTAAGAAAAAGACATTTTGTTCGCGTAGCCCCTCTTTCAGGTCTTGATGACCTTTGGCCGTGTGGCAGATGACAGCTACTTTGCTTTTGCCGCGGTATTGTAGGTGGAAAGACTTGGTATACTTAGCGATCACGTCAATGATTTTTTGGTGAGTCCATTCTTGATCCAAGGTAAGAACGATCGGTGGTATGCGCCCGAACTTTTTAGGCGCTGTTGCTTTTTCAATGAGTTCAGTCTCAGAATCACTGTCGACATCGGTTTGAAGAAGTTCGAAGCTGTTCTTAAGGACAGTGGTACGAAGTAAATCCTTATTCCGAGCAAATGCTTGTCTTTTGGCGTCGCGCGCTACAGCCATTGGTTCTGCTTGGCGCTTTGAGACGTTAGGTCTTGATGGCGATCTAATGACGAACTTATCCATTAGGTAAGTTAAAGCAGCGCATTTTACTGCAAAATATCGATGTCGATGACAATTGCGGTACACACAACACTATTTTAGCAGGAGCACAGATAACACGAGTGTTCACAGGGACGATAACTGTTGAACTGTCGACAAATCAAGACTATATTAAACTGCATCGTAAACATCGTAAGATATCGACCAAACCGATCATTGGGTACACAGTGTTTTCGCTGTCAAGAATTTGGTCACTCGTCAATAAATTGTAATATGCCACCGCGCTGCATCAAATGCATAAACCAGCATCCTATCGGTAAGTGCCCTAAAACGAACAGAGATGAACCCGCTAAGTGTGTCAATTGCAAAGAAAATCATCCGGCTAACTTCAGGGAATGCACTGCTAGAATAGCATACCTACAACGCATAAAAGAACATCAGGAACAAACCAAAAAGTATCGACAGCCTTCATTCGTCAGTGCTCATAAAACATGGGCTGCAGTTACTAAAACTAATTCAAAAACTCAACAACCTGGCTTTCAAGCGGAAAGGCCCCTGATGGATCTAAAACCAAACATACTTACTTCGGTGTCGAATCATCCTAGTGCTCCTGTTCTCACTGATACAATAACTTGCAACGTTGAAACCCAACCATCAACAGCATATAAATACGAAACTAAATGTCATGACTCAACTACCCAAGAAATTTTCGATATATTGACCGCCATCAATAAAATTAAAAGTAAATTTGTTGCTTGTAATAATTTGCTTGACAAAGTAATGTTAGTGCTTACGCACCTAGGCCACTGTGTGTAGTGCTAGTTGTCTTAAATTGCTTTGCTGGAACGCCGACGGCATCCGTACGAAAATCACTGAGTTGCTTCATTTGGTGAACGAGTTAGGTGTCGATATTGTCGCAATTAGTGAGACCAGACTATCTGAAAAAAATTATCTCTCAACACCGGGGTTCGTAATTTACAGGCAGGATAAACACGATGGGCATCGTGGCCAGGGTGTGGCTATACTCTTGAGGGAAAATGTTGATCATTGTCCCATAGCGACACCTTCTACGCAGCATCTTGAAGCTGTAGGAGTAAAACTATCAATTACGGGCACTGATCATATAATCTTTTCAGCGTATCAGTCTCCAAACCTTCCCCTAGCAACCAAAGACCTTGATGCACTTTTCTCGTCTGGTAGGTGTGTTATGTTAATGGGAGACCTAAATGCAAATCACGACTTATGGATGCCGGGAATCAACAACGCCCATGGTAAGAAAATATATGATTATATGTTATCAAACAACTGCATTGTCCAAGCCAGTGAGGCTCCTACTCTGCTTCACTATCGTCCTAACTTATCTCCGACGAATCCTAACTTAGTAATTTTTCAAAATTTTGCCAACGTAAGCGAAATTGTTGCCCTTAACTCCTTGTATTCAAATCATCTACCCCTCTTTTTCACAGTGGGCGGTCGACGAAATATTAAGCCATCACTATTAACTTACTTATATCATAAAGCCGATTGGAAAGGCTTTCGTTCGTATATAAACGACAAAATTATTTTAGATTCAAAATCTTATGAAACACGCTCCGAAATTGATTCAAAACTCAATCATTTGAACAAATGCATCAACGAAGCTCGCAACATTAGTATACCCATGGGATCCCGTCAAAACAGTGTTAAGGATAAGTTACCCTGGTTTATCCATAAACTTATAAGAAGTCGTAATCGTCTAAGACGTGATCTTCAGAGTGTCGAGTGCTCTGTAACTAAAATGGCTCTTAAGCGTGAAATAAATAGACTACAAACGGTAATTAAGTCAAAAATTAGACAGTACGAGGATAAAATTTGGAAACAAAAATTAAATAAAGTAGATAACCCCAGCTCTGACATTTGGAGACTTATAAAATCTGTTCGCAGTAATCCTCTTCAAGTTACTCCTCCTCTCAAAAGACCTGATGGATCTCTTACTTGTAATACTGCCGATCAATGCGAAGTACTGTCTGAAACGTTTGTGTCTAATATGTCACTAACCATTGACTGGCAAAACCAAGATGTAGATGCAGATGTAAGTAAATCCGTTGAACTACTTTCACACAACAATGAAAATAGTGCATATACCCTTGTCCGACCTTGTGAACTCTTACGGCATATTAAAAAACTTAAAAACCACAAGTCACCTGGTGAGGATAACATTCATAACCTATTGATAAAAAACCTCCCTCAAAAAGCTATTGTTTACTTAACTAAGATTATGAATAGTAGCCTTCGCCTTAACTACTTTCCTGACGTTTGGAAAAAGGCTAAGGTAATCGCCATAAAAAAGCCAAATAAAAATGCTAGCATACCAGTAAGCTATCGTCCCATTAGTCTTCTTCCGGTTCTCGCAAAACTGTTCGAGAAAGTCATTTACTCCAGGCTCTTGAGTTCTTCACAGCATTTGTTGATGGACGAGCAATTTGGCTTCAGAACTAATCATTCCACCACTCACCAGCTGGTCAGGGTATCAGAGCATGTCGCACGTCGTTTCCGACAGCAGCAGTCTTCCGGAATGTTTCTGCTAGATATTGAGAAGGCGTTCGACACGGTCTGGCATGAAGGTTTGCTTCACAAACTTTTGGCCCTAAATTTACCGACTGGTCTGGTAAAAATTATCCAATCATACCTAACTGACCGCAGCTTTAGAGTACATATCGGTAAAACCTGCTCCCAAGCGAAGAAAATACCAGCTGGAGTTCCGCAGGGGTCCATATTGGGCCCATACCTGTTCCTTTTATACGTTCATGATATTCCTAAACAACCGCGCACAGAATTAGCATGCTTTGCGGATGACACAGCATCTTTTTCTTCTGCCTCTGACGAGGAGCTCATTGTTGATAGGCTGCAGCTATCGTTAGATCTTTTAAGAACTTATTTTAAAAAGTGGAGATTGAAGTTAAATGATGCTAAAACCGAAGCAATTATGTTTTCCAAGAAGCGCCAAAAACCTTTAAAAACACTGCAGATTGGTTCTTATTCCATTCCATGGAATGATACAGTGAAATATCTAGGTGCTACTTTTGACAAAAAGCTCAAATGGACCAGCCATATAAAGCTAGCAAAAATAAAAGGAGCAACTGCCTTGATTGGACTGCATCCTATTTTAAATCGCAGAAGTACTTTAAGCCCTTCAACCAAGCTACGCATCTATTCGACACTGGTTCGCCCCATTATCACGTATGCCTGTCCTGCTTGGCATCAAACATGCCTTACTAATCACCGATCGCTGCAAGTTATTCAAAACAAAGCTCTTAAAATAGCTTTTAACACCCCTTTCCGCACTAACTTGCAAATTCTACATCATAATATTAATTATCCGTTATTATATAATTTTATCTCTAAATTAACATTACGGTTTTACAATAGTATCTTAAATCACACCAATCCGCTTATCTCCAATATCAAGTGCAACAAACGCAATATCGACATCTAACCGCAGTAGCCTTTAACACATCACTCGTGTAACGTCATCCATTGTGTATGCGTGAACGCAATAACCAGTCGGCGCGGAGCCCCGCCGGTCGTTCTAGCCTATCTCGTGAGAGCTCCGCAACTCTGGTCACGCAAAGCGGTATTAGTTATGTACCCGCTATTTAAAATAGTTTAAACCGTCATATTCATTGCAAATAAGAAGGTCTTGTACTAAGTCCGTTGTTTATATAAAATATTTGTGTTTCTTATAGTCCTGGAGGTAAATTTAACGTAATAATTACAAAATGTAATAAGCTTTAAGTGGTGCAAGAAGCCAAAAAAAGTGTATTGTATGCATGATTGTGCTAATCAAATGTTTTGTACTTGGTAAGCATGTATTTTCTTATCATTATTTAAATAAAGCTCTTTAAAAACAAAACAAACAAATAATGTGTCAATAAGGTTTCTTAAATTTCAACTACAATATATTATTTACATTAATACTGAGACAACTCTTCATAAAATTTTAAATGTCTGTAGGTTCGTACTTATTTCAAAGATCCACAAATACGCACAATGTACTGTATTGAAAAAAAAGTTGTCGTGTAAAACTTTACACAGTCTCGCTCTTACCCTCTTGGATCGCCTACATGCAGGTATGTACTGTGTTTGCGACTAAATGACAGTGTTTATTAGAATAACCATATTTATAGTATAGTATTATTAACTACCTAAGAATACATTAAATGGCACCAGAAAATGTATAACTTCAAAATAGATGTATTACTTATTTTTTTAAACAGGCCTCGGTGTTAGTGTATTTTTTTTTTCTAACGCTACGATCACTCAATGGCCATATTGGCAGTATCCCACAAGCGATAAGAACGCAAATAAAAACAATACCTTTCCACTCCTTCCCGTCTAGTAGTATTATATTATCTGGGTTCCCGTTATCTTTTGGGAATGCCACGTGCACAGCGCCAGCGCCGTTTGCTATACCTGTTTGTTTTGTATGAAATGTCACTACGCGTAGTCTTTGTAGTACGAGTAACTATTTTTTTAACAATTTCTCGACCAACGACGTATTTGCGGTAGACTAATAAACAATGAGTAACGAATCTTAGCAAAATCGCGTAGTGTGCATTATTTTTTATGTGATACTAAATAAAAGAATATTTAAGCCACAAGATTTAGGATATATACAGGGTGTCCCAGAAATCAACGATAAACCGAAAACGGGTGATAGGCCAAGTCATGACAGTTATTAGAAAAATATAAAAAAAAATCTTTGTCGTGTATATTTCATATTATAAATATTTTAAAAAATATCGGAAAAACTGACATCCTGTGATGATCTTTCAAGTCCTAAGACTACAAATATTACTTTTTTGAATATTTTTTTTCTGCATTGTAGTCATGACTAACCCTTCTTTAAATAACAGTTCATATTTTAAACATACCTGCCTTAGTTTTAATAAAATGGTGTGTTTTTGCCCAACAATAAATTCAAAATAATTACTACACCCAACTTTAATCGTCTGTACTGTAAAAAAAAAATACTACCATATTTTGGCAAGTAACTTTAAAAGATGGCGCATTTAATCTGGATTCCAAAATGGTATGATACTTGTTAGATTACTTCTTAATTGAAGAAAAAAAAAAAATTTTTAACGGAACCGGGTTTCAAGCCAACTGTTTAATTATTTAAAATGTTGGAATTAAGTTGTTATGTGACGACTATGAGTGACGTCATCTTGTCTAGAGTGAGCGAGACAGATTGTGACGCTAAGTGCGAGTGCTTTTTTTTTTTTTTTTTTTTTTTTTTTTTTTTTTTTTTTTGATAAAAAAGCACTCGCACTTAGCGTCACAATCTGTCTCGCTCACTCTAGACAAGATGACGTCACTCATAGTCGTCACATAACAACTTAATTCCAACATTTTAAATAATTAAACAGTTGGCTTGAAACCCGGTTCCGTTAAAAAAATTTTTTTTTTCTTCAATTAAGAAGTAACCTAACAAGTATCATACCATTTTGGAATCCAGATTAAATGCGCCATCTTTTAAAGTTACTTGCCAAAATATGGTAGTATTTTTTTTTTACAGTACAGACGATTAAAGTTGGGTGTAGTAATTATTTTGAATTTATTGTTGGGCAAAAACACACCATTTTATTAAAACTAAGGCAGGTATGTTTAAAATATGAACTGTTATTTAAAGAAGGGTTAGTCATGACTACAATGCAGAAAAAAAATATTCAAAAAAGTAATATTTGTAGTCTTAGGACTTGAAAGATCATCACAGGATGTCAGTTTTTCCGATATTTTTTAAAATATTTATAATATGAAATATACACGACAAAGATTTTTTTTTATATTTTTCTAATAACTGTCATGACTTGGCCTATCACCCGTTTTCGGTTTATCGTTGATTTCTGGGACACCCTGTATACTGTTGTATAAGTGCCCAAAATAAAGCTACCAAGTATTCCGCCATCAAGTGAAATATTGCAAAGTCGAGATAACTCATTTTGTCTGTCTTAATAGGTTGCAGTTGCAGCCCCAAACTTAATATGGATCCTAAACGCTTCAAGAGCTTTCCAATCTATCTATCATATATCTATGGCTGCGGTTTAGTCGAAGTCAACGTCAAAACATTAGTAGAATACGAATCGGCTAATCTTCGATCGAACGATAAAGTTGAACTAAACCATAGCTGCAACGCAACCATTTGGATGGGAAAAACTGAAAAAGGTGATAATCGTCACCAATGCAGTTGACGTTTAGTTGTATTTTGACAAGAGAATTGCCCCCCTGGCATGTATATCCCTAACACTGCTAATCATCGAATATGCCCCAGTATATTGTTACCAGGCGGACCATAGGCTAAGTTATTCACGGTTTAAGATGCGTCCGGTTAGTTAAAATGTCTCAGTGTCTAAATACGTGGTCTGAAAACCCTGTTCTCATTTTTATAGGCAGGCAGTGTATATTTTAAATGTGCGACTTAAATTAGTAAAAATTCTGCATTCCCAGTGGATGACTGGTATAGAATGCCCTTAGGCACTAATTCCGTGAATTGCACAAATCTTAGTATACAGGTTGACTTTGAAAACATTGGCAAAATTTAAACTAAGGACCTACTCATAACTTATAGTTCCTTCCACAAATTTAATTCAAAATCAATTGATTTAAGTGGATTCCCTTTTTCAGTTAAAGTTGGCACGGAACCCTTAGCGCGCGAGTCTGACTCGCACTTGGCCGGTTTTTTTATACCAAATATAGTGCACGGCTAAGAAGTTGTTACTACAAAATGTAATTAATTTTCATCCCTTATATGTTTTAGTGCTTTTATGAATTGAGACTCTCACTTAGCAGGGTTTTCAACTGCGTAACTCGTTTTTCAGCCTCAGTAGTTTGTTGATCCGATTTGTTTGATCTATATGACGGGAATCCGGCGTAAATGAACCGGTTTTTCAATTTGTGCTTTGGCCAGCACTCCGCGTGCCAACATCGCGTAATTGATACCGCCATTATACAGTTATTACGCCATACAAAGATAATTAATCTCCTCAAAATGCTCCAAATATGTGCCGCCGCTGAAATGTTTGGTAATACCGCATAGCTTCCCTACCCGATGAAACCCTAAACTACACACATCAAAAGTGTCTAGGGATCAAGCATTTTTATGCGGATTTCTTGAGATTGAGATGTGGCTTTGTAATAAATTTATGATTTTATAAATTTATATGGATCCTTTTTGGTGCATTTCATAATTTGAAATAGGAACTGTCAATCAAATTCGAGTAAAAGATGAAAATCAGTTGTCAATATTTCCCTATAGAAACATACAACGCATTGAAGACATTATTAGTGCTACTGTTTCCCTACTACTGATTAAAACCAACGTTATTATGGAGCAGCGACGTCATTTAAGCAAGGAAGAAATGCTCAGAGCCGTGGGAATGATAGGAGCTGGTTCCCGGCAACGTACTGTGACTTTAGCTCTGAATACAAGTCAGAGTGTTATATCAGTCGACTTTGGACACGTTACCGAAGCACTGGTACCGTGGCTGAGCGCCATGGAGGACGGTATCGCTGCACCACACGGAGACAAGACCGATACATTCAAATCACAGCTCGAAGAGCTCCAACAATAACCGCCATGATGTTAGCCGTGAGGCTTCATCACTTTTCAGGGAACTTAATTAGCGACCAAACAGTCAGAAACCGCTTGCATGAAGTTAACCTTCATTCCCGAAGACCGCTACGGGTACCACCTATAGCAATGCACAATCGTAGGATTCGATATCAATGGGCTCTTGAACACAGAAATTGGGCAGAAGAACAACGGCGTTTCCTGTGCTTTTCTGATGAGTCTCGTTTTGGTATGAGAACGGATACAAGACGTATACGACACTGGAGAACCCCTGGACGCCAACAGCGATTAAAATCCTGCCAGGAAGTCCATCCTTATAGTGGTGGAACCATCATGGTATGGGCGGGTATTTGGATCAGCGGAAGAACTGATTTGATTCGGATCAGAGGTAACCACAACGCTCAAATTTATGCTGAGAAGATTGTATCAGGCGTCATCGTTCCTCTACAAGTGCAAATCGGTCCCTTAATTTAGTTAATGCATGATAATGTACGACCGCACACCGCAAGAGTTGTAAGACAGACTCTCGCCGCAACTAACATCAATGTCCTGCCCTGGCCTGCCCAGTCGCCAGACTTGAACCCGAATGAGCATGCATGGGATATGCTACAGAGAAGAGCTCTGCCGAATATGGAGGGTATCCAGTCGCAAGAAGACCTTTTTTTATTGTTGCAACGAACATGGGCGGCCATTCCACAGCGTGATTTGGATGAACTCATTTTGAGTATGCCAAACCGATGTTTTTGTGTTGTTAGTGTTCGCGGTAGAAACACGGATTATTAATTGTTTAAGTTACCCAATAAAATTTTAAAGAAAACTGTTCAAATGTCAAAAATCCCTTTATTAGGAAAATGGCAAATTTCTTTATTAATGCAAAGGTGACTTGGTTTATCGTTACTGTAGACAAATGAAAACACTTTATTTGATGAATCCTTAAAGAATTTTTTTATTATATATCAATCAGGAGAAAAGTTATTGCAAAAATATATGTTGATCCCTAGAAACTTTTGATGTGTGTAGTTACTGTACCTACTCTTATTTCTAATATGACATATTAGAATGTGTTCAAGTAGGTATAAGGTAAGTTTTGTCTGAAATGAACAGATGGCGTTGTACCAATTACATCGTGGTAAAACTGTATTCTTTCGGACTAGGTACTATATAAAAATCGTTTTGACGAATCAATAAACCAATCGAACAGCTCAACAAAGAGTTTTATTATTATAAGGGAGCGACCATAGAGTTTGTTCATGGTCCTTCGAGCCGGATGCCAGTGGCACCTTGAAAGTTTTGAGGTCTCTGTCAACACAGGCAGTGGATTTCTGAACGGGGTATGCAGCAGGGGTCTGGTGGAAGACGAGAATCTCAGACGGCGCTCGACTGCTGGATGTTGGCGTGCGTCAGGACTACGGCAGAAGAGCGGCAGCCCAGGCGCAGGGGCTGCAGTCCTGAAGAGTTTCGTACAGGCGGTGGCACGAGCAAAGTGTGACGTAGCGGGTATTAGTGTGTAAGTGTGATGTACAGTGAATTTAAGGTTTCAGCTCGGACATGACATAATTTGAATAAATTTGGAACCTATACCCAATTTTTGATCGAAGTGTCAAACAGTGTTTTGGCTGTTGTCGAAGACATAGGATTTTTTTATTTGGAACTGTGACAAACAGAAAGTTACTGTTTGTTTATTGTATAAAGATGTCTTTCATTTTCTATTATAACAAAATTGAGTCTTATTGATTGTTCAAATAAAGCAACATAAACGTATGAATAAAGCTCTTATTTTATTACATAAAAAATCCCAAAGATCGGGGTTCGAAACAATATCTAGAGCGAAGGTTAGAGTTACTTGAGCAAAATATGTGTTTGAATTTTCATCTGGGCATAAGGACCTAAAATGTAGCTATATAAATGTTGAGATTTTTGAGCATCCATAGAGTTGGTTCAAAATGTTCATTTACAGATAACTTAAGTAAGTTTTGTATTATTTCCTGTTAAGCGAGATGCACAAATACACTCACAAAATCTCTTGAAAGTAATATATTTTTAGATATTTCTCACGAACTACAGATATCACACAGTCAACTACAACACACTGCAAAAAACTGACTTATTTCTAGCTTGCATGCGCTTGTATACATAAAAACAAAGTATTGTAGATGGTGTTGCTAAGCGGATATCCTTATTAAATTAATGCTTCTTAGCAGTGTAATTTTGTAATCTATATCCGTTTAATATTGATTAAAAGTTAAAATTCGTTAAGTTGTAATATTTAAACATTCATGAATTTAATTAAAGCCATTGCTGCATGATGGATATTGATGATGTTGACGTTAATATTTTACTGTTAAAAAACATTATTTTGCGTATCATTTTTAGAATGAAATCAATGAAAGTTTAGCTATGTGTAGGTCCGTAGGCCTTAAACATTAAACCGATTATTAATCAGATGTTGTATTCCTAATATGAAGAGTTTGTGGCTCTTATTTCAGGTATCATGGTTGTGAGATGAACATAAAAGGTTTTTGGTTGATAAAACTGTACCTATACATTCGAACCTTAGGTAACACCACCGTTGTCGATTTAGCAGAAACAATACCACATGTTGATAAATCTGTTGCGATCCATACCCGTCGGCTCTCCTGTTCGGAGTTTTTGTGCGGTCGCTAGTTGTGGATTGGGTACAAAATGTGTTAAGTACACACTGACTCTATGAAAAACAGGATGTTTTTTCCCGTTTAAAAAACGGAGGTAATCAAGTCAGTGTGTACACTGTATACATGTATGTGATATCGTTGAAATATAACAATATTTGAGTATCTTGATCTAGTATGGCTTCCAAACACGTGTGCTAAATTTCGTATTTCTCAGAAACAAAAAGTAATAACGAAACGATTATGTTATTTCAATTAGGTATATTCCGACTAAAGGTACATTGTAAGCTTTATCAAAATAGGTCCAGTAGTTTTTGAGATATGGTTAATTTCTATAAATTATGAAAATATAAATTAAAATTAAAATAACACCTCCTAAAAACGGACTTAGAAAATCTTAAAATATTTAAGCTTCTTAGATTCGATTTGACCAACACGTCAGATATGACCGAATAATGATTGCACAGGCGGGAAGAAGTCCCGTTCCGTGGTTGTCGCAATGAACGATGCTAGCTAGGACACGGATAAAACGACCGGTTTTAAAATGGCATTTACATGAAGGATTGCTTGCAAATAGGTGACGTTTTCGAGTTAGGCGTTGTGTATTGTATTCGACGAATATTCCTTATCTGATGTTGGTAAAATCGACTCAGTCAGTTTTACATTTCTTGTTTTATACTTATTATAGTCTTTCTTGTGAACTGAAAATAAGACGTGGCAAGAAAAGGGTACTTCTCTAAGAAGTAAAGTAAGAAGAAGAATTCTTGTTAAATGTATTACATTTAATGCATAGTTTCCACACATATCTATCACATATGTAGGTATTGGTTCAGTAGTGCTTATTTGTTTATTTTGTACTACATTGACGTAGGTTATGAAAAAAACAATGCTCATCGCTTAATATTTTGTAAAGGAATAGTATAGCAACAAAACAACAACAGTCTTACTAAAGATACGGCAATTGTAATCTGTCTATCTACCTCTAACTTCACGTAGTTACGTTTTCGTGAGAGCTCAGAGTTTGCACCTAAGTTCGTGAGTGATGTGGGGCTGCAAGTGGGTTTGTGCGGTGTACGTGACACTAGTAAGTAATTGATTGATGATTGTGCGAAGTTGACGCCGGAAGGGCGGGCAACTGGGGCGGGCGGGAGCGCTGGGCGGCGGCCCGGACACGAACTGCACCTGATACTCAGGATTGTTACACATCGCGACTGCTTTTGCAATTGTTAACTTCTATGACGTCATGATATAATATTATTGCATTTTTATCTTGGACTTTCGTGTCTTGCGACTGTTCAATTTTGATAAACATTTAAGACCGCATACATGACTTATCGTGTTACTGCACACGTTGGAAAGTACGTCAGCGTTCAGAAAATATTAGCATTTTTCTATGCACACACTCACAATACTCGCGATTCGCAGCTACATTATATCATTGCGTCTAGGAAATGCGCCAGTTGTGTTGTAGTAACCTATAAGATTAAATCGCAGAATCTAGAAACGATTGTGGGTTGTTGAGCAGAAGCAATCTTACATCATTGACTGTAAGGTATTTAAATATGTATTCTTGAAATTGATTCTAATTATTAGAATGAGTTGTTGGTTCAACAACTCATACCTACTACTAGGTAAGTACTATACGTCTACGTAGAATTATAGTTCGTTGTCATTCTACCTAATTTTACTGATATATCAGAAAATAACAAGTTTATAAATTTTGCGTTGTAAGTAGGTATTATAGTTTATTGTAACATGCATGAATACTGATTTAATACATAGCGTAAAATAATGTCAATAAGCCTTTATACATACTTGGTCATAGTGCTTTAAAACTCTACAACAGAGTTAAAGTAATCTAAAGCTATAATCTCTAATCAATGTTTATCAAAACCGCTAACTCTGTGTATTAAATAACAACGTCAAATGTTATGACTGGACACATTCGTTTGCAATACATTGCTGGTTCGTTAGTTTAAAAATAAAAGTCAAATTATTTTTAATTACAATAAATTAAAACAGTTTAGAATTGGTTACTGGTTAGTTAAAGGGTCTATATTTTAAATTTTTGCTCCCATTACAGGCCACACCCTGTATTCTCGGTCGTTACCCTAAGTTTCCCTAATTTAGTTTAATGTGACAGGCTCAGCAGTTATTGGATATTATTAATTGAGTTTAAGTAACCAAATAATGTGAACCCATTAGTTACTGACTTGATCTCGTCTTGGCTCGTTAGATAGGCTCTACTGGGAATTACCAATCAAAGTCATTAGCATGTAGGTATTATGTCATATTTATCTTGTGATTTAAATTAATTCTACGGATTAATGTCAGAGTGTAAAATTAGATCTAATCGTACCAACCTAATCGTGTTTGTCGTTGATTGGAAGTCCTAAAACATGTTCACGATTTGTAAGCACTTAGACTGATATCGTGATATTAAATAAATATTTATATTAAGTATCTCTTCCGATAGAATGATTTTGAGGAAAAATAACGTATTGATAATAAAATGTATCAACTGTAAGATATTGTATAAACGGGGCCTCAGAAATGCACATATTACTCGTGCTAATATGACTGCCGACTGTGACAATCCGACTCAGCCTGGACCGGATGTATTTGCAACGCTTTAGCATTATTAAACAGCAAAGTCAGGCAATTGAAAATGATTGCCGCATTCTTTCGCGAAGTTGTCGCGTTACGCCTCGACAACGGCCGGCGCGCTGTACGAGTATGTTACATCGTTTGCTTACAATATTAATCTTGGGACAAACGTAAAACGATATAGGCCAAGTCATTTTCTTGTAAATGAAGTTAAAAAATAGCGATTTTTCGTACCACAGTTTAGACTTTTTACTGCACCTTTTATGATCATCACTCGATTGCAGATTGGAGGTGATATAGTAAAAAAAAGTAAAGTTTATAACGTCCCACTGCTGGGTTAATGCCTTACCTCAACTATGAGATATTTTAAGCTATACTCTACCACGCTGGCTCAGTGCGGATTGGTGGTGGGGTTTTTGCAAGGCAAGTGACTTATCCTGCTGTCAGATATTATCAAGCCGCCCATAAGGCATCTGACTAGGTTTAACGACTAATTTCAACCGATATATTAGCCGGGGCCAACAACTTACCGTGCCATTCGAAGCACGGAGATGCTCGAATATATGATACGTCGCTTATATGGTAGGAATGGTCACCCATCCAAACACGACTGCGCCGTGGGTTGCTTAACTTGGGTATCACTACCACAGCGCTGCTACCACTGCGTTACGAACACCTCAGATATAAGTAAAGTTATATAAGGTAAGGTATCTCAGAAGGTGATATATGTAAAGTTTTTTAAAATTGGCTACACTATAATATTGTAGGTACTTTATTTGTACCGTACTATGCACGTTCAATGGCCGTGTAATTAAAACTATAAACATTAACCTTATTTTGGCGTTGGTGTATGAAACTGTTTACTTTATATCGTATTCTAATCTGTATAGAGGGTCTACACCTGTTCCTCTCGTTCGATGTGGGTCGCAGTCTGTAAACATGACATTAGGAGAGATTGCCCGTGTTCATGGGGCGTGCTCCCTCGAGCTCTTATATTGGAGTGTTCTTTGCGTAACAAAATTGACACTATCCATTTTTGTTTTGCCATTAGAACCCCTTGACGTAGTGGAAAAGTATGAACGGTGCTTTTTAGTTTGATAGAATTGTGAATGAATTAAAGGTAAAGGTGCTAGGGTGTTACTGTAACAGAAATTTATGTTACATCTAGAGGTAAATGTCAGAACATAGGCAGATGAAATTCATAATATATCTTAGATAATAATAAACTTACTTTGCGACATTGCGACGTAAGTCGTCGTTTGACGGGAGCAAATTAAAAATCCGCGGCAGTCGCAGGGGGCGCTATTAATTCATTAATTGGACTCATATTGCTAAATAACTCAAAATGTTACAAACTATATATAAATCCTCTTGCTTATAGGACGAGAAACTATTTAGTAGTACCTACAATATATACTTTACTAACCAGTAAGTCATTGACAAGTGGACTCACACGCCACTTTGACGCTCAAAGGTCGCCGAGCACTCATTGTAGGGTAGTTTAGCAACTTAATGAGTCGCGCCGAGTTGACAACAAGTTTGGTAACTGGGGCCCTACTGTTTGATACGATTCAGGTTTATGTACGTAGTTTCGGTGTATGATGCACAAAAACTTTTTTGAAACGTGAATGGTATCCGGAATATACATATTAGGTACTTGCGGTCCTCCGCGACTGAATCCGCGTGTTTTTAGTTTACTCCCTCTCCCCGTTGCGGCGTAAGGTTTAATATGCCTTCCTCGATACATAAGCTATCCAACACAAACAGATCTTTTTAAATAGTTCCGGCAGTTTCTGAGATTAGCGCGTTCAAAGAAACATACGAACTTCAGCTATAAATAGTAGTATAGTTTGTAGGATATAAAATATAATCGTTATAAAAGAAATGGTAGGCTTCTAATAGTAAATAACAGAAGTTCATAACATGATGTAAATGTGTAGTCCAGCTTGAACCAGTACAATTTTTTTATTATAAATACTTCGACAACCGTAACAAACATAGTTTGTAGCTATTTTTTCTCAGTAGTTCACTGATAAGGTCTATGCTGTTACTTTTATAAGTAATTTTCAAAGAATAACTTATCAGTCTACATGCGTAAATATTTAACTTTTTCCGCGCTTATTTTCTCGCTATCGCTATACTGTCCAAAAGAGTAAAAGACTTCCACAGTTTAGAGGTAGACTCCTTATTTCACGATTGATGGATGAAGTGTCGGCTGTGGCTACCGGCGTAGTTGACCGCCCTTTATACAATTAAGTGGGCTTTTAAACTATAGTTTACTATCGGTTATAACTTATTTTGCAGTTTGAAGTCTCCAATCGAGTTATTGTCAAGCCAAAGCTGGTCATAAAATTTAAAGTGAGGTTATATCAGGAAATATTGTGTGAATTATGATCTTAGGTCAGTCAAATAACTATCGTTAAACTTATATCGTTATTTTTTATCCGCTACACCTTTGTCATGAGCAGCACCTCTTAATGTAGGTAAGCTTGTGCAACTGCTACAATGCACATGCTTTGAAACCTGTCTAGATCCGAGATTCAATATTTAATAAGCGAAGCTATCTGTTGTTTCTTTTCTTCTTTTTGAAATCCGTAATCGGTGCGTATCATGCAACTAAACGTATTTTTTTGCAGCGTAGGAAAAACTTGCAAGTATGAAGCTTATGCAACGCTGAGAAACGAAAGAAGTCGCTGCATGAATATTCAGCGCGCGCGCCGCTGTCACTGCCCGCCTCGGTTAGAACTAGCTAGAGTGTAGTGAGTGAGAGTTAAACTTTATAGTCTTTTGGTTAACAAATGCACATCTACGATAGAGTTTTATACACTTTAAATTCAATTCAATATTTTTATCGCATGTCACATAGTGGTAAGCTGTTCGTAATTACAAAATAAAGTAGCATGTGACGCCCTGCAAGGGCGTTGCAAAGATTCCTAACTTAAATACTAATTCATAATACAATATTAAAATATAAGATGGACAATATAAATTACAAATTAAAATACTGAATTACAAATTGAAATATTTATATAGCTTGTAATATAATATTTATATTACAAGCAGTCCCCAGCGACTGCGTCCGCGTTTTTTGAGCTTCCCCTCCCATCGCAGCGTGATGTTTTATAGCCTGAAGCTCTCTTCAATAATAAGCTATCCAGCACATTTTTTTTTTAAAATCGGTCCAGTAGATCCTAAAAATGGCAAAGAAGCTCAAATTGTCTACGCTTTAGTTAAAAAACATTTATGTGGAAAAAAGAAAAGGGCTGTTTGTATGGGTTTTCCGGCAATTATTCGTTTTTTTCTCTCCGTAAAAACCATCCTTGAACTTCAACGAACATTTGAAAAAAGAATTGGCCAAATTGGTCTAGGCGTTGTTGAGTTATGCACTTACGAACACATTTTGCGATTCATTTTTATATTACAGATTATTAAATTGTATTTATTTTAGACATTCATGAAATTGTATTTTAAGATTCAATAGTATTGTAGTTTTTTAGGTTGTATCTTCAAAAAAAATCGGAAATACTGTAATTACATTTCTTGATAAGTATTTTTTTAGTTCAAATTCAAAACTTTTGTGTTTTTCTATATTTTTAATATTATTTGGGATATAATTATATATTTTAATGAGCATTGAATGTGGAGCCGACGTGTATAGTTTCACTTTTTCTGACTCACGTTTCTTGACTTGACTTTCAAAATATGCTCAGGACCTTGTTCACACTGTCTAAGTAAGCGAAGAAAATTCAATAATGAACGACATTTTGTATGTAAAATCTAGCTGAAAGCACTTTATGGAATTAACTTGGACACTGTGAAATATGCTCTTAGTGTTATTTATTTTGAACTAGGTATAATGTAATTATGTTGTAGTGTTTTGATTCTGATCCTTTTGTTGATAGACTTAAACACGCGTTAGCAGTTTAACCACGGATTATTTAATGATGTTAACTCTAGCGCAATATATTAGACAGTAACAAAGTCAAACTAGATCTATCATAAACTGCATTAGATCACTTTTGACACACACGCCGGTTGCGTTGGGGATGTCAACTTTGGCATTAAATAAAAAAAAAATATATCCTAGACGTTGCACATACATCTCGTCGTTTGATGTTTTGTTAAAATTATATAAAAGAAACGAAATTATAAACCAAGAAACTAAGTTTGCACAACAATAACAATTTCAACTTTTTATACTACCATATTAATTTATAATACCTCCTAAACGGTTAACTACTTGACGCAATTTCTTTTGACTTATCGGTTTTGGGCCGGATTTTTTCCAACGTCAGATAAGAAATATTCGTTGAATAAAATACAATACACCCAATTTGAAATATTACATGTTACAATTATTCTACATGCAACTATGTATGTGCGGAGAGTTATGAAAAAAACATAGTAAAAAGTTATGAAAATACAGTAAAATGCACCCCACGCTTTTTACTCTGAATTGAATTATTCTCCTAATAACTTAAATTTTATTTTAATTTTATTTTGGAGTAATTAGTTAAGATTGATTGTTCGATCTTCTACTACGGTAATATTAACTCTTTGTGATTAAAAAAGATTTTCTACTTTTTAGTTCGGTTAGCTATAAAAGCGTGTTTGTTTAGTTTGTTTAAACTATAATTTATAACTTACTGCTACCCGCCTCGGCTATTTTTATAATATTCTAAAATTTGAGGTTGATAACAAACAAAAAATGTAGGAAATGAGTTAACAAAGAAATCGGTATGCACATCTTGTAACGAGTGAATGATTGCGTTGCCTTGTTTCCTGTACATAATGAGGTGCTGATACAGTCGTACAGAGGAGTAAAAAAAGTAACTTCTAGTTGTCAATGTTTCACTGCTGCAATACTATCCGTAAATCGAAGGTTTGTCACAACCTAAAATTACCTAGATTTATTCCCAAAATCTAGTTTGTTACTGTCAAAGATGAAATTTAAAAAAATATTTTGCGTATCTCCTTACATTCTGAGCCAGTAATATTAACCATTACTTAAAGAACACATACGTATAGACGGCGACCGACGACGACGACCTCCGTGCTGTAGTAGCTGGTTTCAAGGCGTCTCCGCTCCGAGGTACCGGGTTCGATTCCCGGTTTGGTCAATATAAAAATCTTTTTTTTTTCATATTTTCTCGGGTCTGGGTGTTGTGGTACCAACGTTGTGTCTCATTTCCTTGACACAAGTGCAACACCTACTTACTTTGGGATCAGAGCAATGTATGTGATTGGTGTCCAATATTTATTTATTTATTATGTATTACAATAAGATTAATTAGAATTAAGAACCATTACAAGCAAGCAAATAATATTATATTTTTTTTGTGATGGTTAATTATATATTTCAAATACCTTATGATTGATTCACGTTTTAACGTTGTAATAAATCTTTAACGTAAATTGTGGTTTGACGCAAAACATAAAAACGACCTCAAGTTTGTCTGTGCACATTTTTAAAGATACCAGCTCGTTTACCGTGTCCCGGAGCAGCAGGGCTATTACCTATAAACAATCGCTGTAGGTCAGTCACCGTACAAATATGACATAGTAATACTATATAATATATTTTATGTAAGTATTTTTCATGGCTTGAAAGTAAGCGCTTACGAGTGAAGTTGTTAATTAAACCTAAGTACTTTTAAAGGTAACTCGGTGTGTTGATGTATATTCTAATTTCATAATTATGACATACGTAATAATTAATCAATAATCAATGCAGTAAAATATAAGCGACGGAAAATACAGCAACCATCTATCTCATGTCAAATACGATCTATCTGACAGGTCTAGTGCTAGTGGTCGGTTCGTTCCACGTATGCTACGCGAAGCTATAGAAATAAGAAAATATCAAAATTTTAACAGAGAAGATGGTTGGAAAATTCCACCAGCATGGCATCCAGTGCTAACGAGGACCCAAGCTAGACCACTCACCGCAAGATCACAAGACATAGTTAGGTCTTACTGCGTGGATAGGAACGTTAATTAATATTATTGAGTGACAGTAGTGTATTTTTTCAAAACTCTGTAACATCTTAGTCTACCCGTGACCACAAACGCTGTAAAGCGTTCGAAACGTCGGATTAAAATTTAGTAATCTAGCAAAAAGTTAATCCGTAAAAAAGTGTTTCATTTCGAAGAGTAATATTCGCGTAAACTTCTGAAACAAGTATAGGTTTAGTAATTGTCTATCATCGTAATGCCGTAATATATTAACTTGGACTTATAAGCTCTGCTCTGGCCATGTATACACTGATTGTAATCGTATGGCAATCTCTTGTGAGTTATGTAATAATCTCGCCAGAGATTCTATTCCGCTTGCTCTCTTCACTCGCTTCGCTCCCGCGGGGCGCTGCCGTCAACCGAGAAATACGCTCGCATATTTTATGTAACACTGACCCCATTGTATTTATCATTTTAAACGAGTTCCTATCACAAGAGGTAATATTTTGTTTTCTTCTGAAATATATTTGACGTAGATAAAAAACATGTAATACTGGTTATTAAAGCATCACTGATGCGCGAATAAGGATGAATATGGTAGAACAAACGCATATCAAAATTGATTTTTATCACTGATTGAAATTGGGTAATACATTAATGGAATTTAATAGTTCAAAAGTCTAAGTTTAATATTCTATAGCGTAATTTATATTGTATTTCGAAAAAGTATTTTTTTTTCATGTAGCAAAGTTAAACGTTTAGGCAATTGAGAAATATTAAGTTCTTCATACACGTTTTTCAACGTGAAATAGTTTTGAAACTAGAAATGAAAGGTATAAGGTATTATATATTTTTGAAAAGCAAATTTATCAGAGATTAGATATAAATACAATTGATTGTTTTTAATACAAATTTAAATTTAAAAACCAATTTAAAGAAAAAATCGAGAAAAAAATGTTTTTCCTCAAATTCATCGAAGCTTTTACCATTAAGAGTTGTTTACCGATGCGTTAGTTACTCATCTAAAACATATAAAAAAGTTAGCTGCGGTTTTTTGCAGTTTTCGAAGATATGTGAAAAAATCGGATACTAGTCTGGGAACGGAAATCGCTATTAAATGCGTTTTCGTAGTTTACTTTTAGTATCAATAGTTTGTGGTACGTTTTATAGATATATATATATCTTAATAGAGTAATAAGGATTAAGAAATACACGTACAATATATTTCTTCAAAATATTGTAATAAATAAATACTTTTTAAATTGCTGTGACTTTTTTATTAATTAAAAAAAAATGGCCAAAATTCCAATTCATTAAACATTATTTATATGAACCCTTATATATTATTTTATACTGTAGCACAATTTGATAAGTACATCTTTCAAATTGACGGAGTTACAGATTTTTGATCCGAAACACACCGAAATATTTCACAGTATTGTGGAATATGATAGAACAAACGCATATCAAAATTGATTTTTATCTCTGATTGAAATTGGGTAATATATGAATAGAATTTAATAGTTCAAAAGTCAAAGTTTAATATTCGATAGCGTAATTTATATTGTATTTTGAAAAAGGTTTTCTTTTTCATGTAGCAAAGTTAAACGTTTAGGCAATTGGGAAATATTAAGTTCTTTGTACACATTTTTCAACGTGAAATAGTTTTAAAACTTGAAATGAAAGGTATAATCTATTATATATTTTTGAAAAGCAAATTTATCAGAGATTAGAAATTACAATTGATTGTTTTGAAATGTTTTTCCTCAATTTCGTCGAAGTTTTTAACATTTATAGTTGTTTACCGATGCTTTGAATGAAATGTTAAATTATAGGTTAGTTACTCATCTAAAACATATAAAAAAATTGGCTGCGGCTTTTATATATATCTTAATAGAGTAATAAGGATTAAGAAATACACGTACAATATGTTTCTAAAAAATATTTTAATAAATAAATACTTTTTTAAATTATTGTGTCATTTTTTATTAATTAAAAAAAATACCAATTCATCAAACATTACTGATATGAATCCTTATGTATTATTTTTAAAGCAAAATTTGATAAGTCTATCTTTCAAATTGACGGAGTTACAGATTTTTGATCCGAAACACACCGAAATATTCCACAGTGCGGCGTCGCGCCCTAAAGGCTCCATACCATGTTTTACAAATATTTTAAGAGTATCATCAGACGGTACTAATGAAAGTACTATTATGTCAAAATACGTTAACTTTTTCTTAAAGAATATCATCATAAAATATTAACAAGTAGCATGACTAGATCAAAAATTCCAAGAGTCAGGTTTTATGAATTGGCATAATAAAATTAGATTGATATACTGGTTGTCGGTGACATGATATGTGAAAAACAATAGGCATATGCCCGGATAGCCTGAGACACACGGTTCGTTCACAGTTGCTTTTTACAAGTGCAATTTATGTTTAATGATAAATATTGTTGTTCAAAGTACTACATTGTCCACTAGTCCAACAATTCGAACACGCCGCAAAGCTCTTCACAAAGTTTGTCGTAGCAATACTATGCTCGTAGCCAACCCGCTACGTTATGCAATCCCGTAGCCCGTAGTCCGTAGCTCGTAGCTCGTGTCGTGGCCATCCTCTGGTTAATTTTACCGCGATTTTTCATTTGCTCTTACACTTGCTGTTTCAGATGAGTTTTTCAAGTTGCCGTTTGTTTTAACGACAATTTGCTTTTACTGTAAACTAGCATGTTTTACAAACTTGCGGAGAAATATTGCTAGAAAAATATAATTGCATAAGTTTTTAAATAGAACTTCCTGAGCATTTTCCGGAAGCTTTCTAAGGAAAGTTATCTTTTGTATTTTTTATTGCCCGTACCTACATGTATAAATTGAACAGACCTAAAGACTATCTATACTGTAATGTTATACCTAAAGATTTTTATGTATCATTTCTTGTGTCGAGTCTAATGGACAGTAAATTATTTTTGGGAATATTCTAGGACGAGGAGGCATGCCAGCCGGTGCCTAAGTGTCGTTTGATCAGAGCCAGCTCAGCGACAGACGGACTCACTAAAATCAACTCAGCTGTTTTTATACACCCCTCCTGCCGCTCTGCGGACACGCAAAAAGATCATTTCTCTGCCTCTCGAAATTCTGCCAGCTTTTTATGACAAATAAAGTAACACTTCCCATTCGCATTCGATCAATAAAAGTGTTAACACGAGAAGATTTATGAGCGGCTCTTTGGAAACGAAAAGACGTTGCCAACTGAATTTTCATTGCTTGGAAATTCATATCTGAATAATACATTCTTATTTGTAAGATGTGGTCTTTTTTCAAAAGTTTATGTTCTTTTGGGGACCTTTTGCACTAGTCATCCATAAAGTAAAAATACCAAGATAACGAGAGATAGAGATATAAGATAACTTTTCTTAATAGAATTTTGTGATCATTTAACTCTTTGACTGTCTTAAAAATATTTATAAGGAAACCGTAAAATTTTGGTAAGTGAAATTTAATTAAAAATCGGGAAAAAATTGCGCTATTATTATTTAAAACTATACACACTCGGGCTCGACAAGTCGGCACACAGCGTGCTGGTGGTCTAGCCCTCGGGTCTAGCGCAATGTTTAAAATGACGTCAGAATAAGACGTCGCCGTAAACACTCGAGCCTTAGTGGGCGGCTCCGCTAGAATGATTCTCGCTCACTCGGGCCCGAGTGTTCGGCACTCGGTAAATGTCGTCATCGCCTTTATTTTGTCTGGCACAATGAAGTGAAACGAATCCCTAGGCTTTTCCAACTGTCTCTAGTAATTTATAGATAGATAGATAGATAGATAGATAACTCTTTATTGCACACCAGAAAGGTAAATAACAAATTAATTTCAAGAAAATGTACAATTTAGGCGGTCTTATCGCTATAAGCGATCTCTTCCAGACAACCTTCGGGTAAAGAAATAATGTGCTTATAGGAAGGGGTATTATGTGCATAATAAATAAAGACAAATTTTTATTTATAATATATTATATTAAACATACATATATTCGTATATATATTAATAAATACAATCATAAAAATTAAAATCAAAATGCATGATTACAGATAAAACAAATTAATGTAATTATATACCAACACAATATTAAATATAAACATACTTATACATACACATACATACATATAAACCAATGTGAAATGAAAGAAATTTACCGAGACACTAGAGAAAAGGAGAATTATTTTAAAGAGAGAAGATGTTCTTTTAGGCGATTTTTAAAAACAGTTATTGAAGTTGACTGCCTAATAGCAAGGGGTAAGGAGTTCCACAGTCGTACTGATTGAACTGTAAAAGAATTAGAATAATAGCTCGTTGTGTGACAGGGGGATTCAAGGTGGAGTTTCCTCGATGTCCGCATGTCAAGACCTCGCGACGGCTGCAGAAAATGAAAGCGCTCCTTGAGATAAGGTGGGAATTTCGGATTGAAAAGTATGGAGTATAATAAACAGAGAATATGAAAGTTACGCCGAAGTCGAATTGGGAGCCACTTGAGCCGAGAGCGGTATTTGGAGACATGATCATACTTCCGTAAACCATAGATTATCCTAATACAGAAATTTTGGAGACGTTCGAGCTTGTCGAGAAGAATTTCATTTAAATCAAGATAGCAGCTATCTGCATAATCTAAAATTGGAAACAATAGAGCCTGGACAAGCGCAATTTTAGTGGGTATAGGTATGAAGTTCCGAAGTCTGTTTAGCGACGCCGCTGCGGCAAAAATTTTCCGACTAACGTATGCAGTTTGTTGGGACCATGAGAGCAAACAGTCAATATGTGTACCCAGGTTTTTCACGGATTTGCTAAAAGGAATTTGGACACCGTCAAATGTAATCGGAGGCATGGCCGGCCAGTCAATCCTAGCAATTTGCCAAAAACCGCCCACAATTATAACCTGCGTTTTAGTAGGGTTGACCTTGAGACCGAAGGCTTTACTCCAGTCAAGGATACGATTGAAATCAGTGTTAACCACCTCTATAACCGTAGGTAAGTCTTCAAGGTACCCTTGTGAATATATTTGGAGATCGTCTGCATAAAGATGAAAAAACGACGTAAGATTACGCGTGATAGAGTTGATGAAAATTGAAAAAAGGAGAGGAGACAGAACACCGCCTTGAGGAACACCAGCAGTCAGGTCGCACCATGCATAGAACGAATCCTCTGAACGGATGCGCTGCCGACGTCCATGCAAGTAACTATGAAACCAGTCAAGCACCGTTGGAGATATGTTAAGAGAACGAAGCAGCCCCAGTAATATATCGAAATCTACGGTATTAAAGGCATTGCTAAAATCTAATAGAGCTAGCACAGTGAGTTTCTTATCGTCCATGCCAAGTCGAATATCCTCAGTTATTTTTACCAAAGCGGTAGTTGTACTGTGACCAGGGCGAAAACCGGACTGGAACGGATTTAGGAGATGGTTATCGCAAAGGAAGACGCTGAGTTGGTGATGAACTATGCGCTCCATCACTTTGGAAAGGAACGGGAGTATCGAAATTGGACGGTAGTCAGTAAAGGAAGATGGACTTGCTTTTTTTGGAAGAGGAGTTACCTGAGCGTCTTTCCACATTGTGGGAAAACAACTCGAGGACAAAGATTTATTGAGGATGTGGGTGATTATTGGAGTCAAAATATCAATTAGTGGAAGAATCATTCGGCGACTCACACAGTCTGCTCCGACGGCATTTGAGGCAATGGAGGTGATATTCTTCTTAACATCACAATCGGATACTTGACGAAAGTTAAAGGGAGGATAGTCAGGGGTTGGAAGAGATGAGAGTTGACTTAAGGTTTTATTTTTGATGGTATTATTAACACCGTCAGAAGTTGTGAAGTGTTGATTAAGAAGATCTAAATTAATATTGCTCGAAATAGGATCATTACGGCTTCTTCCAACTCCAATAGACCTAAGAAATTTCCAGACCCTAGTCGGGTCTCCGTTTTCGACGGATTTATGAATATGGCGTCTTTGAGCGTCTCTACAAGAAGTGTTGCAGTGATTCCGGAGGGATTTATATTTTTCGCGGTTTTTATCGGACGGGTCCAGTTTAAACTTCCTTTTAGCAGCATTCTTCTTGTATCTCAGTGTTTTGAGTTCATCGGATAGCCACGGTGCAGGGACATGCTTAATTTTAACAGGCCGAATAGGAGCATGTTTATCAAACAGACCTATTAGAAGCGTGTTAAAAAGATTAACCTTCTCGTCAACCGTTTCAGCCATCTCAATTTCAAACCAGTTTGTAACCGAGGCGTCGTGTTTAAGGGCATCGATGTTCATTTCACTAAAATTGCGTTGCAGGAGAAATTTAGGCTTTGGTCTTGGAGGACGCACTTTATATGAGAGGAAAATGAGGTCGTGGTATGAGAAGGCGTCAGCGTGACATTGACCGTGCCTAGCAACGTTATTAGCCGAGGAGACAATAATCAAATCAAGAAGAGAGGGCACACTATTTGGAAAAAAGTGAGTAGCCTTAAGAGGAAGAATATTTAAATTACACGAAGAAATTAATGAATTAAGGCGTGCTGAACGGATATCGTCTTTGAGTAAGCAGGTGTTGAAGTCTCCCATCAGTATAGTATGACTGTATAGGGGAGTCAGGTCTTCCAAAGTCCGCTCAAAAGAGGAGAAGTAATCCACGTTAAGCGACGGGCTGTAGAAAACACCGAGAAGAACTTTTGTGTGGCAGAGACTAATTTCGATGAAGAGATGTTGAGCTACGTCAGAAGATGCGGAAGGTAGTGTGGCATTAATTATCGTAAAGGGAATATGAGATCGGATGTATATTGCTATACCGCCACCAGTCCTGACAATACGGTCATTGCGAATTAGCTGGAAACCAGGGAGGGCAAAAGATGACGAAGGTAAGCATGGGTTTAGCCATGTCTCAGACACCAGTACAGCGTGTATGTCTTTACGATCAAAGGCTACAAGCATGTCCGGATAGTGGGCTGGAATGCTTTGGGCATTTATGTGAATTACATTAAAATTTTTTGAAAGGTCACAAAAGGCAGTATCGAGCTCATCAGAGAGAGTTGGAATAGAAGAAAGAAAGCTATCATTGCTAGAAGATTTATATTCAGTGTTTAAGCTTTGACCTCGTCTGTTTAGCAAAGCGTTAAACGCTTATTTAGTCGCAGGGCAGCGCAACCGCAAGCGGACCGAAATAAAAATAAACGCCCGGAGTCAGGGGCAGGAATGTTCATTCGGGCTGACCCTCGTCACGCCAAGACAACTCAATAACCCACTGAACCTAACTCGTACCTGATAACAGTTGTAACTGCGGATAAGTGTGCCTTCAAATAGTTGTAACTTACTTTAGTACCATGTACTTGATCTTTTTTGTATGCTCAATGCCATGAAAAATTAAATTATTAATTCTATCAGAATATACCCATATACCTATCATCTTAAATAACAACATCATAATACCTAAAGATGAATATCTATTTGTTAAATACCTAAAACCTTATTAAATCAGTTTTTAACGTTTGTCTTAGAGTTGCATTGTTTTATCTATCTGTTGTTAATTTCATCATTATAATCAATTATTATATTATTTTTTATATTCAAAAAGACCCATAGTAAAAAAATACATTAAATAAACGTACATGTACTTACACATACACAGTAAATAAAGTTTTCATAGCAATGACTATCCATTGCTTGTACGTATTAGTTTGGCTGAAACTCTCAAAAATACTTTTGTTTACATTGTCACTGTTGTCAAGCCTAGACAACAAAGTTGCTATACGACTGCGCTGAATGGCATCAAATGAGTTGACATGTGCCTTATCAAACATCTCAGATGCGCTGCACCAACGTTTCAATCCCTCGCTGCCTAAAGATATTATATAATAAGCACATGCTATCATATCGTTAGCTGTGAATTTGTTGAATAAGCAGTCTTCGACCAAACAGCTGCAGGATTACTAGCATGAAGTGGGGAATCTGGGGAAAAGTTACAATATTGTGTGTCTGTGCCATAGTGAGTAAGCGCCTTCATCAAATATTTCAATATCAGTGCTGTCAGAAGGGTGATTACCTATATCAGGTATTGCTTTTGACTGGGCCTTAAGAGGCGGAAAGCCCCCCGTTCTTAAACTGCAGTGCGGGAGGCAAGAGGGAAACCACCGCACTGTCTTCCCTGATTAGAAGTTTAAATAAAACTTCACTGACAAGACTCTTAAATTTGATGATGATGATTATGAAGTTTCTTATAGTAAGTGGCTTTTTTATCTCTATAGGATAAAATATTGCCGAATCAAATGCGAAATTTAGTGTGAAAAATCAGTATACTTCGTTCGATGTATAATAAAATGATATTGTCGATACAGAGGCGAGTGAGCAAGTGGTTACGAAATCTGTCATTTAAAGTTTTGTGTAGATAATGGAAGGCCATTGCTTGTATGGAAGACTTAATTTCTTTAAAACATAAAGGTTGTATTGATTTTTAATAAATATTGAATCACACTACATTATTCTCAATATTTGCAAGTGATTTTTTCTGTCAGTAAAAACTTCTTTGTTGAATATAAAACACTTGGATCGCACACAAAAGGCTCCATCGCGTATCGAAGACAAGTACTACGCACTAGTGTGGGTTAATCAAGCGCCGAGAGCGCACTTAGCGGCCCTTATCACGCTCTTATCAATTAATGAGACTTTCCTTCACCCCCTCACTACTCTGCTGCGTGCGTATCGGCTCCATCATAAGATAACTTCATGCAAGCGGAAATTTCACTGTAGTCGCCAGTAACCAATATTTTTTATGGAAACTATTTCATATTGATGGATTTTGTTACTTTTTTTCTTAATTAAGGAAACAACAGCTTTATAATGATTCATAAGGGGCAAATATTAAAATGATAACACACACTTTTGTTTTTTTGTGGTAAATGCCTTTCGATGTTAACCACAAAAAATTGATCCGTCGCATAGTGTAAGTCTCGTAAAGTAAATACCAAACTCATACAAATGTACCTCTAGAAAACAGAAACGGCTGCGCTTTATTGTGTTATCACGACTCTTTTATTTGTAATTATAATATACAATTATGCTTTTAAGACTTTATTTATGTGAATTGAACACACGTTCAGATAGCATTCCTACTCGTACTGGCCTTTTAGTGGGTTAGTTCTAGAATGCTCTTAACCACTTTAAAGTGTATCTCTCTTCATTACGACTGGTTGATCACTCGCCCGGGCAGCACTTAGCGGTTCTTATCAATTAATGGAAACCTCCTCTCCCTCCTCCCCTCGTGCTAGCTCGTATCGGCCACATCTTGAACGATTTATAGCGCCTAATGTAGATCATTATTGCCAACTGTGGAATATACCCTTTGTGGGGGCAAATAATATATTTCAAAACTACTTGGGCACATACGTTTTTTCTTACAATTTACCTTGAGCAGATCATATTTAGTTTAAAACTATAAGTTTATAAATATATAACTTAGTTTGATATGTCAAGTGTTGAAATATGTATATTAAAATTGACAATGCGTTTTTTTATCCACTTATTAGGTTAGACTGTACATACACAAGGATGATTTAGGAACATATTTGGTTCTGAAGTTTACGCGATGAAAGATTTTTTTCGGATTTACTTCGCGCACATCTTATTAAAATTATATGCCTGACGTTTCGAATGCTTTACAGCATCCGTGGTTACAGGCAAGACTAAGGAGTTATTTGTCATTAAATAGTTATGAAAACCGGCCAAGTGCGAGTCGGACTCGCGTACTGAGGGTTCCGTGCCAACTTTGACTGATTTAAGGAATTCACTTAACTAAAATACCGCAATATTTTGTTGACAGCAAATATAACTTTGTATTTCATAGTGTTTGTATGAAGAACAAAGTTATGTTTGCGGTTGTTGAAAATGAGCTATATCTCAAAAACTACTAGTTCGATCTCGTTCAAACCAATTTTCGTTGAAATTATTTGTTAAGATCTACATTACATATTTTCTTCAAAATTTACACTCGCTTAGTTTAGAAGTTAGATGGGGGGGGGGGGACGCCCATTTTACCACTTTGGAGGCGTGTATCTCTCAAACGTTAGACTTTAAAAGAAAATGGTTATAGGAACCTTAATGTCATTTTAAAAGACCTATGTATAGATACCACACACGCATAGGTTTGAGTAAAAAAAAAATTTTCGGTTTTAGTTTCATGTATGGGAGCCCTCCTTGAATATCATTTATTTTTATTATTTGTATATGAATCTTAAAGCAGTTAACAGGATACACTTTTCTACCAAATTTCAACGTTGTGTTGCTTATAGTGTTAAATAATAATAATAAAATCTTTTGATTAACAATATTTATTGTCAAGAAAGAATTACAGAATTATTCAGGAAATAATTAAATAAATGAACTAAACTATATTAGAAAAAAAGAGCCAGTCTAGCCTATGGCAGAACACAATGGGAGTTGTGGGTAGATTCTGGGGTGAGACCGGAGCCGAGCAACCACAATTTTAACTTAAAGTAAAGTAAAATTAAATAAATATGAAGGTGTGGGCGCAAGGCACTGCCGGATGCAGCGCCGGAATTACAAAAAAAGAGTAAAGATCCCTATACGGGTTACCGGGGTAGATGCCTCGGGCCTGAGAGAAATCGGAGACCCTGGAGCGGAATTGGCAGGCCGGGGTTCTCCGCAAACGTAGATCCCGAAGGCACCCGAAGAGGAGGTAATGGGATTAAATCAAACCAAAACAAAAAAAAACCTGGAAAGTGACAAAAGACCTATTTTATGGTTTGTCACAACCAGTACTAAAAATATTCATAAAGAGGGGAAATTATCTCAAATAAATGCTTTTCAAATGTGAATTTACTTCAATAATGCTAGGGGAAATCTTAAATAAAGTGAATTTGGAATGAAAAACCTGAATAACGGATTTCAGCGCCGAGTCTTCTACTGGATCACGCCTGCCACGCAGTCACCTGTGACCTCCAAGAGTTCTGCGAGGACGAGGGAAATACCACAAAAAGTTAGTTTTCGAAACAACACAACCTCAACGAACTCAAAGTGAATTGGAAAATCGCACAAAATGCGAGAATACTTACGATCGAAAGATAAATCCAAAATTGAGTAACGGTCTCAGGGACTGATCTCTGAGGCTGGTGGCACTGTTAGGCGGTAGAAAGTGAAGATTAGTAGTATTAATTGTAAAATTTTGACTTACCAAAGTTATGAAATGTAATGAAATGGTGAAAAAATGAATTGAAAAAAAAAGTTTGATGTGAACTTCACGACGCAAAATTCAAGAAAAAAGACCCGGAATCTGCTGACCAGTACTTTTATATCAACAACTGTCACTGTCACTGCATTTGACCAAACGACCATAGACACGTATAATAAAAACTATTACAATCTAATTGAATTTTAGATAAATATTTAAAAGCGATAATATTTGTACTCTGAATTAATTGGAAGCAAATTAAACAAATTAAGAATCAAAACAAAAATAATTGGAAAGATGAAATTGCTGAGCTAAAGAGCTCAACAAACCGAATCGCTACATAATCTGTGGCCACGGGAAAATAATACTTCTAAGCTGTCAACGCCAGTGTCAAACTTGATGAAATATTTGTTTTGGAAGCTAGCTACAAATCAATCTCAAGATTCATAAAATAAATTTCAATGATAAAACGAATTGCAGTGCAGGAATGAGACGAAAGAATGCAATAAAAACCTTAAACTATCGCAGGAGGTAAGTAAAAAGAAAGGTTCAATTTTTACTATGTAAAAATAGGTACAGAATAAAGTGGCTGTGACATACGGACGGACAGACAGACAGACAGACAGACATACAGACTTGACGAAACTATAAGGGTTCCGTTTTTTTGCCATTTGGCTACGGAACCCTAAAAATGAAACTACCATTATTCAATAATATTTATTGACGTCCCTATCCACGCAGAAAGAGCTTCCTGTGTCTTCAGATCGTGCAGTATGTTATGCTGCTTGGGTCTTCAAAAGAATAGGTTCCCAAGCTTGTGGAACTCTACAGCCATCTTCTCTGTTGAAATTTTCGTATTTCAATGGCCTCACGTAGCATGCGAGGAATGAAACGCCGTTCTTTAGCGAGTATTTAAGGGGGGTCAAAACGTTTGAAATCAAAATCAAAATTCAAAATGTGCGTGAAATAAATTCGTGAAGTCTATCATTTAAAAACTTAGTAACTTCCACCTGCGCTGTTAATAAATATTCTTAAAAGACAATGATCAGGCCGTTAATACATTTAATAATATTTTAGGCATTGATTTTTTTTATAAACGTGATTTAGATTTGCTCTACTTTCAAGTTAAGATTCCTGAATATTCAGAGACTGAATGAATTTCAACCATTTTCTTTTACTTCAATGTATGTACACTTGTTAGGTTATCTTTCTAGCAAACATCTCGGAATGGAGAAAGGAGGAAGACAGATAGCTTATATTATTAGAATAGGACCCTGATTATCCTTACACGGTGATGAAACGCTCCGCATGGCACCCTTAGGCTTAGTTCTCATAGGGTCCACAAAAAATAAACAGTTTTTTTTCATTCTTTTTTCCAATCCAAGAATTAACCCTATAACAAACATTTCATGGTCAAGTCGCTAGTATCTGTAACTATTTTTATTGTAAATACGAGTTTAGTAATTGATGTCCTAGTACGAATAGTACATTCGTACTAACACATCAATTACTAGACTGGGTGAGCATTATTCATAAAACAACACATCTTTTTCAAAAGTAAACGGCGGAAACATTCATAAGATTCCTTTTCTTCTGTTTTGTAAATGTGGTTTGTACACTTAGGTACATTGACAAATAAAATGGATATTCAAATGAATGTGTTCAACAAGTAACTGAGCAGTAGTCCTTACCGATAACGCTATAAAACTAGCCGAGTGCTAAATAATTCGAGATGCACCGTATGGGTTCGGCGCATCTCGAGACTCCTTCAGTGACACAAAGCGGCGTTAGCGTACGTTTGCGGCGATGTACTTTTTCTTCACAATCAGTGCCAATAGAGAGAGCAGAATCTTCAATTATCTATCAAAGGATATTGCAGATCATTCAACAACTAGCATAAACTGACAAACCACGATCTTTCATTACACACCGCGAGCAACACGCAAGCGAAATTGCTTGTTAATAAATTTTAATTCGGTAGTTATATTATTGTGTATGTGTGTTAGCCCGCAGTATTCTATAATCTGTATTGCATTTCTAATTTACTACCTGATGAAAGAAATAAATATTGAAATTGTAAATTAACAACTGTCCAAAGGAAATAATGGTCAAGTTTTATCTGGGTTTTATAAATAACGCAAGAAACGGAACGAAGTTTCGTCAAGTTTTTCTGTCTGTCTGTCCGTATGTTACAGCTACTTTGTTCTGAAACTATTAGCATGACATAGATGAAACTTGGTAGGTAGGTGTATCCTGCCAATCGTTTCACGATTCTTTTACAAAAATATAAAATAATGACGTTTGAGAGGGGCTCCCATACATGAAACTAAAATAAAATGAAAAAATGCTCAACCCATGCATGTGGGGTGTCTGTGGATAGGTCTCTTAGAATGACATCATCATCAGGTTTTGAAAACCATTTTACCTGATACCGCAACGTTTGTTAGATAGACGTTTCCAAAGTGGTACAATAGGCGTCCCTCTAACTTTTTACTTAAGTAGTGAATAAAAAAATAGGATGTAGATCTTTACGAATACTTTCAACAAAAAGTTTTCAACATACGCAAGTATAACTTTGTCCTTCATATAAATACTATGAAAAACAAAGTTATATTTACTATCAACAAAACATCACAATATTATTTTAATAGTAGTAGTTTAAATTTGTGGAAGTAAGTGGACCCCTAATTTAGTTAAAGTTACCATGGAACCCTCAGTGCGCGAGTCCGACTCGCACTTAGTGGATTTTTAATGTACTATAACACTAAGCCTTACCGTACAGAAAGAAAGAAAGTTTAATTAATTTTTACCGATTGATACGAGGGTCAAACGGAAAGTTCTTAGAAAATCAAAAACTGATTACATTAGCCAGTTATTAGTTTTATTATATCTTTTCAAAATATTGTCAATTGACGTCAATACACCGCTACATGTGATGGAACCACTGGGAAAAGCACTTTGCCCACTCGTCCTTAGGGGTCTCTTCAATGGCATCGCGATACGCAGCCACCGCTTCTTCAGCATTCATAAACCGCTTTCCTTTAAGTTTTTCTTTAATTTTTGGAAATAAATAAAAATCACAAGGCGCGAGGTCGGGGCTATACGGCGGGTGACCCAGTAATTCAACGTTTGATGTCGCCAAATAGTCGATCGTTCGCTTGGCGGTGTGCGACGAGGCGTTGTCGTGGTGAAGGAGGATCCTACTGCGAGGTCGTTTCTCTCGAACTTTTTCCAAGACAAGTGGCAAACAATTGGTAGTGTACCATTCTGCAGAAACTGTTTTTTGATCCTCTAACACAATTGTTGCGAAATGACCTATCCTTCCAAAGAACGAGGCCACCATTTTTTTTCCCGCACTTCGATCTCTCTTCACTTTAGTTGGCAACTCCTCGAAAGGAAACACCCACTGAGCAGATTGTCTTTTGGTTTCAGGATCATAACAGTAAATCCAGCTTTCGTCACCTGTTAGTATGTCGAACACAGCATTTGAGTCACCTCCGTTAAATCTTTCAATCATTTTACGGCACCAATCCACACGATGGAGTTTTTGAGCCTTAGTCAAATTATGAGGTATCCACCGGGCGCAAAGCTTCCTGACCGCTAAATGTTCGTGGAGGATTTTGTGCACTTGACTCATACCGATGCCTAAGCTTGTCCGAATCTGCTGATAGGTCACTCTTTTGTCAGTCTCTATCATACGCCGCACAACACAGATGTTATTTTCAGTCGTCGCCGTAGAAGGCCGTCCCTCACGTACATCATCAGTGAGATTAGTGCGACCACGTTTAAACTCATTAAACCAGTTGTAAACAGTCGCACGAGATGGGGCTTCATCGTGAAAGGCCAATCGTAGTCTATCATAACTTTCTTGTTGACTTAAATGACATCGAAAGTCATAAAAAATCATTGCACGAAAATTTTCTCGTGTTAAATTCATGTTGACGTGACACAGACAATTTTCAATTTGCCGCCAAATCGTAAAACAAATGACAAATGAATGAAATATATACTCGTAATATTGGCAAAGAGTTCTATTTTCAAATTTTAGAATATTTTTTTTATTATATTGTTTATAAGTGGCCAGTTCTAAGAACTTTCAGTTTGACCCTCGTACGATCTAATTATTACATTTGTTTTTCAACAATATCTACAGTGTAGTTCATCAAAGGTCAACAGCATTAATTTCTGTAACGACCTCCGTGGTCGAGTGGCTAGCACGCTGGTTTCAAGCGTCGCCATCTCGTGAGGTTCCGGGTTCGATTCCTGGTCGGGTCAATGTAGAAAACGATATTTTCTATATTGTCTCGTGTCTGGGTGTTGTGGTACCACCGTTGTGTCTGATTTCCATAACACAAGTGCATTGGCTACTTACTTTGGGATCAGACCAATGTATGTGATTGGTGACCAATATTTTAAATATTCTGTAAGTAAACAGTCGAGAAACAATAGTGAGCAGGCGGCCTTAGCGCGCAGAGCGAGCGGCTGCGTTTTACGGCGACCTCTCAGCGACGGATGAGTCGTCTCGGCCGCATTGTCCCTTTGTAAGGCCTAATAGAAAGAATACCTATTTATTGTGTCACTGGATAAAATAAACACATGTCACTATACTTCGATTTTAAATAGACAGACCAATATGACATTTGGTAGCCACTTTTTCACTATTAAAACAAAAGCTGTTCCTAAATAATCGAAAAAAATTTTTTTTTATTCAGTGGATAATTTAAATATTTTTTATACTTATAATTTTAGTAGTACTTTTAATATGTGATGTGCAAAAGTAAATTGGAATGTTAACAGTGCTATTACAAAAATCGCCAAAAATTTAATCTGTTTCAAAATTTGTCTCCACAATTATCGTCATTATTTCTGAGAATAATGTATTTATGGAAAGTAACTAAAAGTCAAAGAATATTGCTATTGCATGAGAAAGGGATTCGATTTTTAAATAATTAGAAAAACTGTTTTATGCATAACGTCTTTTTATACTTTACAACGTGTCACGTTTTACTTGAAATAAAGCTCATATCATAAATTTAATTTATCGCATACAATCAAATTGTTACAACACTATTGCACTATGCTGGCAAGGTCAAAAAAGAAAAGGTACAATAAAAGCTGTCTTTCTGATTTATATTAAATAAAGTCTGTAGTATATTTTATATTAGATAAGATTCTGATTTATCTAATATAAATCAGAGTATAAGTAAATCATTTGATATTTATTTATGAAAAAGCTATAAATACCTAATTACCTAACCAGTTAGGCTCATAGAATATAGGTAACACAATTAATTATACACCACAAAATAATAACTGAGTGCAGAAAGATAAACAAATAAGGTGTTTAATTTTTAAGAGCTTAGGTGTCATGCCCATACTTGGAAATAATAATAACTAGCATAGCAACACCGCGGCTTCATTCGCGTCATGTGAGATTGGCCTTAAAAACCATGACACTGCTTAGATCTGCACATAACCAACATACATTCCAAATTCATTTTCGTTTTCGTTATTATTCACGTAAGTAAGATTAAGGTTGTACATCAATTATAAGGTTACATTTATATTAATAAAGTCAACTCATAATCTCCAGTAAAGTCTGGCAATAGGCACTCATTGACCTCAGCGCCGGCGTATTATTATGTTCATACAATGGCTCGTGCTTTATTGTTATATAAAAATACATTCATTGGAAGTCTAGCCCACCTAATGCACAGTTCAGTAAGCAGTCCCTTAGTTGGGCCGTACTCCGTGCCGGATGGGACGCGGCTATCGGGCGCTCAGGTGGGCAGCCTCGGCGCCGCCCGCCCGCCCTTCGATGCCTCACTAACCACAGCGGCAGGGCTATTACGTATCTATCTTAATCGATGTAAACTCGACTTCTGCAGCATTGCAATTGCAAGTGGCTTCATTTGTTGGGAAACCTCGTTCACTGATATTCAGTCCACAAAAATATTCATAGATGGCGTGAGCAGTCACTTCCATCGCAGTCATTTTTAGGGTTCCGTAGCCGAATGGCAAAAAACGGAACCCTTATAGTTTCGTCAAGTCTGTCTGTCTGTCTGTCTGTCTGTCTGTCTGTCTGTCTGTCTGTCTGTCTGTCTGTCTGTCTGTCTGTCTGTCTGTCTGTCTGTCTGTCTGTCTGTCTGTCTGTCTGTCTGTCTGTCTGTCTGTCTGTCTGTCTGTCTGTCTGTCTGTCTGTCTGTCTGTCTGTCTGTCTGTCTGTCTGTCTGTCTGTCTGTCTGTCTGTCTGTCTGTCTGTCTGTCTGTCTGTCTGTCTGTCTGTCTGTCTGTCTGTCTGTCTGTCTGTCTGTCTGTCTGTCTGTCTGTCTGTCTGTCTGTCTGTCTGTCTGTCTGTCTGTCTGTCTGTCTGTCTGTCTGTCTGTCTGTCTGTCTGTCTGTCTGTCTGTCTGTCTGTCTGTCTGTCTGTCTGTCTGTCTGTCTGTCTGTCTGTCTGTCTGTCTGTCTGTCTGTCTGTCTGTCTGTCTGTCTGTCTGTCTGTCTGTCTGTCTGTCTGTCTGTCTGTCTGTCTGTCTGTCTGTCTGTCTGTCTGTCTGTCTGTCTGTCTGTCTGTCTGTCTGTCTGTCTGTCTGTCTGTCTGTCTGTCTGTCTGTCTGTCTGTCTGTCTGTCTGTCTGTCTGTCTGTCTGTCTGTCTGTCTGTCTGTCTGTCTGTCTGTCTGTCTGTCTGTCTGTCTGTCTGTCTGTCTGTCTGTCTGTCTGTCTGTCTGTCTGTCTGTCTGTCTGTCTGTCTGTCTGTCTGTCTGTCTGTCTGTCTGTCTGTCTGTCTGTCTGTCTGTCTGTCTGTCTGTCTGTCTGTCTGTCTGTCTGTCTGTCTGTCTGTCTGTCTGTCTGTCTGTCTGTCTGTCTGTCTGTCTGTCTGTCTGTCTGTCTGTCTGTCTGTCTGTCTGTCTGTCTGTCTGTCTGTCTGTCTGTCTGTCTGTCTGTCTGTCTGTCTGTCTGTCTGTCTGTCTGTCTGTCTGTCTGTCTGTCTGTCTGTCTGTCTGTCTGTCTGTCTGTCTGTCTGTCTGTCTGTCTGTCTGTCTGTCTGTCTGTCTGTCTGTCTGTCTGTCTGTCTGTCTGTCTGTCTGTCTGTCTGTCTGTCTGTCTGTCTGTCTGTCTGTCTGTCTGTCTGTCTGTCTGTCTGTCTGTCTGTCTGTCTGTCTGTCTGTCTGTCTGTCTGTCTGTCTGTCTGTCTGTCTGTCTGTCTGTCTGTCTGTCTGTCTGTCTGTCTGTCTGTCTGTCTGTCTGTCTGTCTGTCTGTCTGTCTGTCTGTCTGTCTGTCTGTCTGTCTGTCTGTCTGTCTGTCTGTCTGTCTGTCTGTCTGTCTGTCTGTCTGTCTGTCTGTCTGTCTGTCTGTCTGTCTGTCTGTCTGTCTGTCTGTCTGTCTGTCTGTCTGTCTGTCTGTCTGTCTGTCTGTCTGTCTGTCTGTCTGTCTGTCTGTCTGTCTGTCTGTCTGTCTGTCTGTCTGTCTGTCTGTCTGTCTGTCTGTCTGTCTGTCTGTCTGTCTGTCTGTCTGTCTGTCTGTCTGTCTGTCTGTCTGTCTGTCTGTCTGTCTGTCTGTCTGTCTGTCTGTCTGTCTGTCTGTCTGTCTGTCTGTCTGTCTGTCTGTCTGTCTGTCTGTCTGTCTGTCTGTCTGTCTGTCTGTCTGTCTGTCTGTCTGTCTGTCTGTCTGTCTGTCTGTCTGTCTGTCTGTCTGTCTGTCTGTCTGTCTGTCTGTCTGTCTGTCTGTCTGTCTGTCTGTCTGTCTGTCTGTCTGTCTGTCTGTCTGTCTGTCTGTCTGTCTGTCTGTCTGTCTGTCTGTCTGTCTGTCTGTCTGTCTGTCTGTCTGTCTGTCTGTCTGTCTGTCTGTCTGTCTGTCTGTCTGTCTGTCTGTCTGTCTGTCTGTCTGTCTGTCTGTCTGTCTGTCTGTCTGTCTGTCTGTCTGTCTGTCTGTCTGTCTGTCTGTCTGTCTGTCTGTCTGTCTGTCTGTCTGTCTGTCTGTCTGTCTGTCTGTCTGTCTGTCTGTCTGTCTGTCTGTCTGTCTGTCTGTCTGTCTGTCTGTCTGTCTGTCTGTCTGTCTGTCTGTCTGTCTGTCTGTCTGTCTGTCTGTCTGTCTGTCTGTCTGTCTGTCTGTCTGTCTGTCTGTCTGTCTGTCTGTCTGTCTGTCTGTCTGTCTGTCTGTCTGTCTGTCTGTCTGTCTGTCTGTCTGTCTGTCTGTCTGTCTGTCTGTCTGTCTGTCTGTCTGTCTGTCTGTCTGTCTGTCTGTCTGTCTGTCTGTCTGTCTGTCTGTCTGTCTGTCTGTCTGTCTGTCTGTCTGTCTGTCTGTCTGTCTGTCTGTCTGTCTGTCTGTCTGTCTGTCTGTCTGTCTGTCTGTCTGTCTGTCTGTCTGTCTGTCTGTCTGTCTGTCTGTCTGTCTGTCTGTCTGTCTGTCTGTCTGTCTGTCTGTCTGTCTGTCTGTCTGTCTGTCTGTCTGTCTGTCTGTCTGTCTGTCTGTCTGTCTGTCTGTCTGTCTGTCTGTCTGTCTGTCTGTCTGTCTGTCTGTCTGTCTGTCTGTCTGTCTGTCTGTCTGTCTGTCTGTCTGTCTGTCTGTCTGTCTGTCTGTCTGTCTGTCTGTCTGTATGTCCGTCCGTCCGTCCGTCCGTCCGTCCGTCCGTCCGTCCGTCCGTCCGTCCGTCCGTCCGTCCGTCCGTCCGTCCGTCCGTCCGTCCGTCCGTCCGTCACACCCATTTTATTCTGTAACTATAAGCATTACACAATTGAAATTTGGTAGGAAGATGTATCTTGTTAACCGCTTACCGATTCTCATACAAAAAATAAAAAATAATGACAGTTAAGGGGGGGCTCTCATACATGAAACTAAAACCAAAAAAAAATTTTTTTGACAAACCTATACGTGTGGGGTGTCTATGGATAGGTCTTTTAAAATAACATAGAAGTTTTTACAACCATTTTCTTCTAAAGTCAAACGTTTCATAGCTAGACGCTTCCAAAGTGGTAAAATGGGCGTCCCCCCCCCCATCTAATTTCTAAACCAAGCAAGTATCAATTTTGAAAAAAATATATGATGTAGATCTTAATAAATACTTTCAACAAAAATTGGTTCGGACGAGATCGAACGAGTAGTTTTAGAGATATAGCACATTTTCTACAACCGCAAACATAACTTTGTACTTCATACAAACACTATGAAAAACAAAGTTATACTTGCAGTCGACAAAATATTGTGGTATTTTACTAAGTAGAAGTAAGTGGATTCCCTAATTCAGTTAAAGTTGGCACGGAACCCTCAGTGCGCGAGTCCGACTCGCACTTGGCCAGTCTTTTTTCTTCTTTGTTTTAAAAGTTTTAAAAATGGTTAAAAATATTTTTTAAAGCCTCTGAACTTTTCAAACACCTAAGAAATCACTGCCTGCTAACGTATTTCTTAAGAAATTAATAACTTGGGCCTGCTATATGACTTTAAGAAAAGAAAATAATAATCTAATGGATAACCTCCTCCTTTTGAAGAAGGTTGATTATATTAACAATACCCGTGTGTAGTATTTAACAGCGCTGACACAAAATTATCCCCTGGCAATGCTAAGCTTGAATTGTAGTTTTATGGCAATTGCTTTCAAGTTATGGATCATTCTATAGGTAGTCTTCTTAGCTACATAATAATAGGGTATATTTGATGTGCGGGTCATTAGCTTTGCGATTTATAAAAACTAGCTAGTGTATTATCCTTTGGTATTATTATAATTTTTTCGGGTTCTTATATTTTTTCTCTTTTGTATTTTATATACCTCCTAATATTAACCGGCGTACTAACTAAAGGCCAGTAGTAGGCTAGGCGATCGATCAATGTTTTGTGATGAATTAAATAATGTTTTGATAAATTAAAGATAGTTAACTTAAAACCGATGTGCCCTTGTGTCAAATATATGTAAGAACCTTAAGAGTATTGCTCGATCAACGATACAGGTGCCTTGAGACACTTGACATGTCGTTCCATTCGCGCCCTGTTTCCCGACGCCCTACTACGTCAGACGTCGTTTACCCAACATATTCCCTTGTTGTTTTCCTTGCACATTGTTAAATAGGAAGAACACTGATGAACATACTCGAAGTACACCATCATTCATTATTTTCCGCCAAAGGACGTCGACTGCTTAACCTATGCTGAGGCTTATGCCTCCCCCACGGTTTTCTACAGCGACTAATCGAAGGGTCTCCCATCTAGACCTTTTCTGCCCCAACGATCATCAGTTCTTCACGCTATTTTTGTTACTTTAGTTCTTCTCCTTATCTCCTCATTTCTGATTAAATCTCATAGAGAACCTCAGAGTGAGCATAGCCGTCTATATCGCTCGCTGTGTTATTTTGAACTTCCATATAAGGCCCATAGTAAGAGGCCATGTTTCGGATCCGTATGTCATCACGGGTAACACACACTGGTTGAACACGAAAGACTTACTTACTGAGGTAGGTAATTGAGACTGATAACGAATATAATCAATTTGTCACATTTGTTAGCGGGAGAGACTCCCGCTCACACTGTAAAGTAGACTCGAGTTAGTAGAACAGGAGAAGAAAAAAATAGGGCGTCGTCCTACTCATATATGGTACGTCCCCTGACCTCCGTGATTTCCCCGCGGGCCGCGATTCAATAAGCCGACAAATAGCCGATACACTAAAACGAGATTCATTTTATATCCAATTTATCAAGTCTACTTAACAGGCCCACGAAAGCCGATTACGGTTTTAACAACAAAAGCCAACCGCCATTGTCTTATAACGAGGCGTAAAAAACTTTAATTTTTACCGAAGTAGTGTTTCTGAGGACGTTAAATTATGAATTTAATAACCATCAAAAAATATCGAAGAGGACACTTTTGGGTAATAAAAGTTGGCATCGTTTCTTCACAAAACTCTTATCTTTTTATCATGAGGCATTATTTAAATTCTTGCACTGTGGATCCTTTTCAGTTTTAAGATGTGTCTTATGATTTAAATAAGTAAAAAAGCAAGATAAGCCAATAGAGTGTAATGTAATTGAAATTGTTCGTACAATAGCATATCTTAATTTACTTTAAACCATGATTAAGTTTTTGTAACAATAATTCCAAGAGTCAAAGACATAGCTAGAAGTCAGTCAGTCTGAGAATGCGGTCAGAGTGTCGCGGAGGATGCCTGAGGTAAAAAATTTCACTTGGGAATATGTGCTACAACTTGGCAAAATTTGTCTAACAGTGAGGTCATCATTTAACAGTGAAATAAATGATTGCATTGTTAATGATGGTAAAATTTACAATCAATCTAATTAACATAATAAAGGAAACTCTATACTCCGTATGTCGAAATGGCATAGCGCCTGCTACAAAAATTTAGTGCGAATAGTGATACATAAGCCTGATGCCAAATCACTGCAGGAGTGCCGGTGCCAGTCTCACGTATTTAATAAGTTCCTAAATATTAATAAACTCTAGACGTATGTACGCTGTAGATGCCGGAAATCATATATCGCCTGTATCTAGTGCGAAACACTAGGTCTATTCTCTGTTGATGTTTCCTTATTTCCGTATACAACCACCCATTTTACTCTGAAGGCCTTAATGTTATGTGCGACAAAGACGGCTAGATTTTAACATATTGAGATCGTGTTACATTGTAAGATCTTGGGACAGGTGATCTCTCTGAATATTCATACAAGCGCGTGACGCGAATCACACCGAGGCCGCTGCGATCGATAGAATATTAGTCCCAGAATCAAACCGATAATATTATGGAAATTAACTCTCAGTATGGCTGGCTGAACCTTGTAATTTCAATGGGTAAATGTTTGCCTGAGTTAGCTTTCAACGGAATATGAGCGCGTGGGCGCATTGTAAAATCGAAAATGCAGCACCTGTGTAAACAAATCAGCACGATTGTACAGAGGCAAATTTTTCGTAGATTGTAATTCAAAAAACAGTTCAGATTCAATTTGAATTCTAGATAGAATCATAATCAGCAGTTCAATATTCATTGTACATGCATACTTAATTTCGCGGTAAATTGAACAGCAATAGAAGCAGCGATGCACTTAAACGCAAGTGTCCCTGAATATGCATATGGCGCAGGGGCACGCGGGGGCACGGGGCCGGGACGGGAGGGACACGTGACGGGAATACACGGGATCTGCATTCGCGGGACGTGTCGCAGCGTATGCATCTACCGCTTATCTCGTCCATCAATAAAGAGAATGCTATATTTACTCGAAAGCTGCTAAGCCCGAAACTTTGGTAATTCACTAGGTTTTTCTCAAAAGAAAAGTTTACAATATTCGATTATTAAAGCGGTGTTCGTAAAGCTAATGAAACGCCTTGAGTCAGGTTAATAAATAATATTGCCAACTAGGAAAACTTTGAATATTATTAGGGCTGAATTTATTATACCCAAAAATACTGAGTCAAATTTTAATTTTAATCAGTTTTACTTCACCAAAATTAACTATCTTTACTAATTTTATAAGTGTTTGAACACGCTAATATCAGGAACTACTTAACCATAAATTAATTTCATGAATTTTTGAAAGCCTCACGGATCGATAGGAGTTTGTGTGGTCGCATAAACAAAAATATTACAAAATAATGTGGATAAACGCATCCGTAAGAGAGTAAACCGGTATTAAGACGATATACACAGTTTTTACACAAACTCTATTTCTAAAGAAAACTACCCTATAAATAACACCTTTTGAAAATGAAGACCTCATTTTGTATAAAAATATGGCAGTCAAACTACTAGACACTTTTTCGCACCGTAAACAAACCCCTAATGTATTATGTAATGGACGTGTACTCTCACGGAGCGCTCATATACAACACAAAAGATTTTGACATAATAGGTGTTCGTATTTGCATTTCGCACGAACTCTTTTTCTATGTTGTCATAGTAAAATGTTGTTTCGACTCTAGTTGTAAAACTGAACACGGCAGTGTTCGCAAATAATGTGCGATACGTGAATAATGTTCGGCCATTTGCGACTCTCATTGTATTGTTCTCTACACTATCAACAAAACCGACTTCTCGTTTCAGTCCTCCTGCTCCTTTACGTCATTTTTTAAATCGTCATATATTTCTTGAAACTGTTTCTCACTGATTAAAGTGAAACAATTAACGGATTTATTTCGCGCACATTTTATGAAAACCATTTGCCTGACCTTTCGAATTCTTAACAGCATCCGTGTTAACAGGCCAGTTATTTGTCATAACACAGTTATAAAAATAAAACTATCATCATTCATTAATATTAATTGACGTTCCTATCCAAGCAGAAAGAGCTTACTATGTCTTGAGATCTTGCAGAATGTGATGTTGCTCGGGTCTTCAAAAGTATAGGATCCCATGCAGGTTGAACTTCCAACCATCTTGTCTGTTGAAATTTTGATATTTTCTTATTTCCATGGCCTTATGGTAGCATGCGAGGAACGAAACGCTGAGTGCGAGCATGAGTAAATTTAAGTATTTTTCCACTGTCCAATTTAATGGTGTCTAATGAAGAACATTATTTTTACAGATTTGCACTCTATCCATCTTTGCATGTTTAACTTTTCTTTTTGGTACTTAGGTTGTGCTTAACTGACATAAAGGTACTCGTGCCTTACATTCTTGATCTATATCAGTTCACATCTATTTCTTACCGCGTTTAAATCTATGGTAAAAAATATTACATGTTTCAACGAATTTTATGCTTGTAACGCAGTGGTAGCAGCACTTTGGTACAGTGATACCAAAGTTAAGCAACCTATGGCGCGGTCGTGCTTGAATGAATGACCAATGCTACCATATAAGTGACATATATCACGAGCATCTCCATGTTTCGGAACATTCGGCACGTTAAGTCTAGTTAGAGGCCTTATGGGCGGCTTGATAACATCTGACAGCAGGGTAAGTCGCTTGCCTTGCAAACAGCCCTCCACCAATCCGCACTGAGCGCGCGTGGAGGAGTATGGCTCAAAGTACCTCATAGTTGAAAAAAGGCCTTGGCCTAACAGTGGGACGTTACAGGCTAATCTCACTTCACTTCCGACCAATTATGTAAGGCAAGTAACATGTAGCTCTCAAGCCTGCTAAGATTTTGTTTACCTCAAGTGTTTGTATATACTAGATATACAAGATTTTGTATATCATCATCATACACTATTCATTTACTAATCTATTAGATAACCATACATAATTCACAAGCAGGCTTATATTATTTACCTATATAGAACATTAATGTGATTTACGATAATGATTCATTAAACTGATTTATGAACTCTCATGAATCATGATTATTGTGCTGGTATTAATGTCTGAATAGTGTTTTCATTTTAATATTCAAGTGGTTTGTTATTAATATAGGGAGTTAATTAATGAAAGCAGTCTTTTTTATGCAGAAATCCATTATAATTTGTTTTTTTTTTAAATTATTTTGTTTAGTTGTGGTGGTGTGGCGTAGTAAAATGATCTAAGAACCAACAAAGTTTGGAATACCACCAAAATTATTGACTTATTTTTTGCATTGGTAAACATTCTTTGTTATGCGATAGGCACTTCAAAATTGTAAAAAAACGAAAGATTTTTTGTGCAACAATTACCAACCTTATGAAAAAAAAGGAATGGGGTTCAGTGATTTGAACAATGTTGAAATCATTTTCCGTCATTATTATCTGTTTTTACATAAGAATCCGTATCAGTTTAAACAGAACTATACATAATATAGGTACTTTCAATGACGGTTGGTTGAATGGGGGCAGAGCATTTTGTACATTAATGCAAAAAATATATGATAGGGAGGCCATAATTGCACTCTATATGATTACTTGTACCCGATTTAATTGGATGATCAAACGAACTTACCTTAAGTTCGATCCAAATTGTCCTGACTTCGACGAAGAGATTTAATTGACCATGTAGTATGCCCTGCTACGCGTCTATTTACTCGCACACAGGTTTAGCGCAAGAAAGAGAAAGTAGAAAACCTCACTCCCTCCCACGCCTCACAGCACTGCCAGCCGCCTGCCGCTCATTCATTTCAGAGCAAGGAGACCGATGTATGAGATGTACAACATTGATTATACTTATGGTATGGGTGACTATTATTTTTGCATAAAAAACGTACACGGGAATTGGGAAGGGTGGGACCTTAAATCTCTTCGTCGAAGTCAGGACAATTTGGATCGAACTTCACTTAAGGTAAGTTTGTTTGATCATCCAATTGTCCTGCCTTCGACTCTGAGATTTAATTGACCATGTAGATGTTCGGAGTAAAATCAATGTTGTTACAACAGAATAAGTTGACATCTCTGTTAGTGTTTGATCATTAGAACGATCATATTAAATAACAATTTATTGTTCACGTCACCATCTTTGACATTTAGATGTATTACTATTACTAAAAAAGAATGGATGTATGATAACTATGATAAGTTATAACTTTCTACTATAAACAAATATTTTTACTAGAAAGAAAGAAGATATTTGTGAGTTTTTTTTTTATGGATAACTAAAAATACATAATTTATTTATTTTAGGAATCTGAAACTGAAATAGTTTTATTTCTTATTTTTATTGTGGCGTGTTATATAAATAACAAACAATACGGAATATGTATTGTTGAACTGAGACGGTTTGCGAATTTTATAGTTTTACACACTGAATTTGGGACGTAAAACAAATGATAATTTTATTACGAGGAAAGCTACATACAGAAAACACTTTTTAGTAAGCGCATTATCTTTGATAAGGTAACGGGCTGGAAGGTGTCTGACAAATCGTTATCTTGTCTTGCAATTTTTTAACATATTTTATAATTATAGATTTGAAATACATACATGATATTCTATTGCTTTTTAGTATGGGATATTTAGGTATTAATGTGACTGTTTTAAAGATATACGTCCGAATACCAAACATATAAATAATATTTTTTACATTTAAATTTCGAATACCTGAGAAAACATTTGGTTACAAAAAGTGTTAGATGATTGATATAAAAGCAATTGATTAATTTGTTTATTTTAAGGAATGAAATTCTCTTAAGATCATGAAATATTCACAGGTGTCTATCAATGCTATATGATTATTTGCTGAGTTACCAAAAGAATACGAAAATTCAATGGCTTTGAAATATTATCGTTATCAGAAATTTTAAGGCATGGGTAAGTAGGTAAGTAATGATTTTTTATTTATTTATATATAATTAAAAATTCAATAAGTATTTTAGTTACTGAAAAGTAACTATATCTATCAATATACAATATACAATCTTCTTCAGAAATGAAGAAGATTAAAAATCGGCTTCTGAGAGCTTTGTGACTTTATAAGGGCGAACGACCGCAAACAATTTCTCCGACAGAAGTTATGGTACTACCCGGCCCCGGCCAAATACGTTTATCTAATATTCGACTAATCGACCAGGAATGTTCGCCGAGTATTCGATAGTCGGCACATGGTGAGATTTCTCGTTGTAAATTTAATCTTAATTTTATTGTCTAGATAACTTTTAAGGATTATAGTAAATATCAATACTATCTTTCGAGTTAGTTACTATGAGTTTATTTATTTAATTATAAATATATATATATATATATATATATATTTAAGTTTGACAAATATTGACTTGTTTCAATATTATGAGCAGTGTCAAAAAAAATCTGATTATGATTCAGAATTAGGATACCTATTTGGACAAAAAGTCTAAAAATAAACTGATATCGTATACAAGTACCTTTGTCATATCGAGATCCCAATGTAGACTGGTTTCATACATATTTAAAAACATTCTTATATATGGTTCATAAAAAAAAACAAGAATTATTTGGTTTACAATAATTAATTGACTCAAATTTTAATGAATTGTCGTATCACATGACGTCCTCTGGCGTAAGAGTGAAGGGAAAGTCCTTTAAAAAAACATTTTGAAAATGAAATATATATATATTTTCAACTAGGAGGCGGGCCGGACTATCGTGCCACTAGACCTGTTTTGTTATTAATTTTAATTCTACAATTGTTCCACCATACCTTAGTAACTGGTGAATATTAAGACGAAATGTCCTGTCCCAAATTTATTAAACACAGTTTATCGAATTCTTTAAACATCAAACGATAAAGTTCATATTATAAGAATCTATTTTATACCTTAGTAACTTAGTGGCTTTCTGGGGAAGATTGTTGAGGAGTGGATGAATGTAATTGGGTGGAAAAAACTGATGATTAGAGAATATATTTACTTGATGTAGTTTATTCTTAAATCACAGAATAAATAGTAGGAAAATTAACATGGTTCATATTTCCAATAACTCGAATTAGATAATTGTAGTGCAATTTGGGTCTAATGCAGCATTGCATTTAGGATACGCCAGTTGTTTTTATTTTTTATTTTAATATATAATAATTGCCTTTTGTTAAAAAAAATATCGATAGTAGCATTTGCGTAATAATGAACATGTCTTGTATTTATCACACCTTAAACGTCCCTACGTTTTACGTGTGGCATGTGGCACATGGCAAATAAAAATAATCGAAGAATATGAAATAAAATGATATTATACTTGAGAAAATTAAATTGTACCAATTCATATGCTTTGTTATTGGATATCCATAAAAAACAATAAGGCATTATTTTCGTAAAATGGACTTGTTTCAATTTTGTAGCTACCTATTCTTACAGTATATTTAACAATGTGTTGATTAGTTCTGGTTAGTGCTATCTGCGGATACTTCATACAATATGACATTTTATTTTAATTATTCTTCGGTGGTGATCGTGGTAGCATATGTTAAAAAACAAGCTCATAGAAACAAATGTCAATTAATTTAAGGTGACCAAAGGTTGTCACAATCTTTACTGGTCGGTGGCTGACTTTTCCAAAGATAAAGGACACAGTTCTCTCGACTCTAGAGTAAGAACCGAACTTTGCGACGTTTATATGAATGCATTCATAAAAAAGCGTATCACTGTCACAGCATATTTTTCTAAAAATGAAATAAACTCCAAAACAATGGAATACCGCGGACACCTTAATAAATCTAATATGACGGTAGTACTATATTGATTACGGAATTTGATAAGATACATTTCAAAACAATCACGGTTTCGAGCTAGTTGTTATTGCGTCGGTAAATAAAATCTAAGCTTTACCGATTTATTTACTGAGAAATTGATTAAATCTTAGTTGGATTTCAAAACTAAATACGTCAAATTTTCTACCATTCAGAATTATACATATGCCAGGTATTGAGCAAAGCTCATACTCATTTTTATCATAGCTGTTAAAATTGAAAGCAAATAATGGGGTTTTTAAACGGACCGGTTTTTATATGGACCCAACCATATTTTGGTACGTACTGGGCAAGCTTACAGCTTGCTTGCTTGCTATTTATAATCAAAGAGCCAACCACAAGCTAAATAGTTATAGGTATAAGCAGAAAGCAGAAATTTATGTAGAAACTTGCTTTCTAAAAAAGTAAATTGTTATCTTTTTACAAAATCTATTAAATTCGATATTTTAAGTAGTGTTATTAAGCAATGTTGTGTTTACCATAGCATTGTCTAATTAGACAATTTTATAGCCATTAGCAAGAAATAAGTACAAAAGAGTTGTAATCAATGGCGGATATAGCTATAACATACATAACTACATGAGCTATGGAGGGATGCCATTCTACCGATTTTAGAGCTTTGGGAAAAAAATTGAAGCGTGTACTGCAGGTTGCAGATAACGTGTATTTATGATTAAGGTCTAGGCAGTAAAAGTGTTTTTAAATCTCAATTTTACTTTTCCGAGCAAAAATGTACAAAATAAATGAAAATTTATTAGATTTGAAATATTTCTGCCACCACTATTTTTCGGTACTTACGAAAAGGTACTTTATATTATTTTATTGCTATTTTTGTTTGTTAGTGTGATGGCTTACATTATGCTCCATTTTAATATTTATCAAAAGATTGGCTGAGACAAGTGTTCGGTCGTGGTTTCGCCACGAGTGGAATACGGTAGCCCGTAATAAGTACATATGTACGTACGGCTTTAAGGTGATATAATAAAGATTTCATAAAAACACATACCTTCTTTGGTCGGATTCTGATTCCAAGTGCGAAACGTTGAAAAAACGCTGGAATTGTGACGGTAGATCACCGTTACGAAGTAATTCGCGGCGCATCATGGGCCGTCGCGTTCGCACAGGTAGAACATACCCAGGCAGGCGCCTGTTGGGCCGGATGAGTGCGGGCGAGGGCCGCTGCTTCATACTTAGAGGCCATGATGGCGCATCGTCAGCGCTGCTTAGTATGTAGAATTATGTATGAATGCCTTTGGCTGTAATCTTTTATTAGCATTAAAGCCCGATTGACTGTAAATTCACCCAACTTGTTCCTCTTTTTTCGCAATGAAAATGAGGGTAGGATATTGGAAGCAACGCATACCAAAAGTCTCAGCTGAGATCAAAAATGATCTAGATAATTAGGACTGGCTGACATCGCGTGTCAGCTCGGCCAGTACCTGCTACAGATCAATATCGCGTATTGATTCGGAGCGGAAAATGCGGACTGGCTAGCATCGCGTGCTAGCTCGGCCGCGAAGCGTAAAGCATGCATGGTGCAGCCACGCTGGGTAGTGCGTTTTACTTCACATTCACTTTATGTGTATATAATACGTATCACTATAAGGTAAGTTACGTTTAGCACGAAATAAAAACTTAACGATATATACTGTGGTTACTGCGTGCGTTGTAACGGCGCGCGCGCACGGACACGAATGAGCGGCAGGCGGCTGGCAGTGCTGTGAGGCGTGGGAGGGAGTGAGGTTTTCTACTTTCTCTTTCTTGCGCTAAACCTGTGTGCGAGTAAATAGACGCGTAGCAGGGCATACTACATGGTCAATTAAATCTCAGAGTCGAAGGCAGGACAATTACCTTACCAAGCACATCTTCACAAAATTTTATTTGTAACATCATTCATATAACCTAACTGTACAAATCAAAGTAAAACTCTTTGTAAAGAAATAATGACTTTTTATTCTCATTATTGTTATGTTGTGCCTATTGTAATTTCGGGAACATGGGGTCCCAGACCTTTAGGAGGCGTATAGGGCCGAAGCCAACAGGTAGAGGCCACAACATTAATTTAAAAGCTGTGTGACACAAACCGAAATTGCAGGAAGGGCTATTGCAGGATATGGACACCAAGGACTACTCCCTGTTTGTGTAGGGCTTTTGCAAGATAATATGGATACAAAGATACTCGGTTATGGGTGTGGCCCCTGCCTGACGTATGTTTTTCACACGGACAAAATAGCAGGGGGTGACTTGCACTCTCGTCGATGGCCCCCCCAAATTAGTTGCTAGCACTAAGTGATGTAGACAACAAGGGGGCAGCACCAGTTGAGGTGCTAGGGGAGTGGAGAGGTGTACCACGGCTCTCAAGACGATTCCGGTAATCGTTCAAGATCCCTACAAGCATCTTACTGGCACACTTCCTTCCCTCGAGCTCAAGGAGCTCTGCTCTAGCGAGTCTCCACTCAAGCCAGCCAATGAAGGCAAGCAAGAAGCGGGAAATCCTGTTCCTCGTTGACGTTCACTCTGCCCGGCCAGTAAAGGCAAGAAGGGGGGAGAAGAAGAGGGGTTCTCCCAGGAGCAATCAGGTACGTTGGGTCGCTACTGCCCAACAGCTCGCCACAAGCTGCCCTGCGTATTTATTGTTATTACCTTAAAGATACTTTTTACTTTGATAAATAACGTTCGTAATCTACATGATTAAACAACATCATTTAATAATACGTACTGGGGTATGACTGTAAAAGTATTGTATAAACTCGCAAGCAGTAAACTGTTCAAATAGTGCTTCCTTATAAAGTTCAATTGTGGTCTCAACACCCTACGCCTGCTATAAACAGAAGTGCTTATTGTTATAGATACGAGTATGAATTGTGTAGTGTAGAATGGTTTTCTGAAGAGTTTACAGTTACTGCGATAGTGGTTTCCAAGGCGCAGCAGCTTTCACCGTGGCCGGGTTCCTGCTACGGCCTATTTGTTATTACAAGAACGTGCCGATTTCTCCTACTTTTCTATCCCGCGTGGAGTGCTTACAGTATTCGATAGTTGGAAGGAAACTCGGAATGTTAGCACAAAAGCAGCAGCAACCTATTATCCACGAAAAATACCTTTTCAAACAGTTCATAGTTTAATCAATAGTTTATTAATAATAAATAATTCTAATTTTGTGAAAAACTTATTAGAACCTAGGTAATTACGAAATATGAATTTAATAAACGTATTTTAATGACTACCACTTGAATAAAATACCAAAAATTAGTTCGCTTGTAATAAAGTAAGTAGGTAATTAAATTAATTGCTTGAGATGGTACACGAAAAACTTGTAATTAAAATTGTACAAGTATTAAATTAAACGTTAAGCACTTGTATTTGTCATATGATTAGAGACAGAAGAAAATATTAAACAAAGAGAAATTCAAATAATTAATTTGATTCTTTGAATTAATTAGTCAGATCTGAAGGATTTGCTTCATAAATATTTACAGTGAAAAGCGGAAGCGGTTTTGAAGCAGCCAAAAACAAATCTTATTAATCCCAGTTACAGACAATACAAACAGAAGGCTATCAGCTTGGCCTGGTTTATAGTTTAACCACCAGTTACTTAGCTTAGCTCCACAGTATAAAGTATGTTTGAGCTAGCCATCTAACATCACACAATATACTTAGCGGTTACCCAAAACATAGTCCTCCCGTTTTCTTAACATTTTCATTTGTTGCTTTCCGCCTATTGGTTATATTGTGATATAATAAAGCATTTTTAGATAAGTGAACTAAAATGAATTATCCTTTTACCAGAAGCTTCTGAAATTAGTGCGTTATATCAAACATACAAACGAACTCTTCAACTTTATGATATCAATTTAGAATATATTTATTAATAATATTTATACGGCTGCACAATGCTCTTACTACACTCGTAGTGCTAATGTATTACCTCTCTAAGGAAAACTTACAAAGAAGTAAAAAATGTGGGAAGCACTCCCAAATATAAATTTGTACACTTAGGGGACCCTATTTCTCAGCAACGTAATGTTTGCTTTTACAACGTAGATTCTTTGTTCATCGTTCTCTTTTCATTTTTCTAATCTCACTGTTATGGATGGGAAAATGCTTTTTATAACTTAATTATTTAAAATGCGTACCGTGACAGGTATGCAAGTGCTCAAATACAACAAGGTTTTGTATGAAATTTATAAAAGAGAGAGTTTTTACTTTCAATACCAGCTTGTTTGAAGCTATAACTTGTATGATGTTTTTCAGTAATTTCGGTATATTTTTCGTTCTTAACGAATTAAGCAAGTTGTTCGAACCTTAACAATTTACCTGACGATTACCTAATACTGTATTCGCCTTCACCATTGTGTAACTATGTAGTTAATTTATTATAAAAATCAAACACTATTTTTGTTCATCGAACAACATTTGTTTTTAAAACTTATCATCATCATCATCATTATCAGCCGTCATCCACTGCTGAACATAGGCCTCCCCCACGGCTTTCCACAGCGACCGATTACTAGCGGTCTGCATCCAGTTTGATCCTGCAATCTTTATTAGGTCGTCTGTCCATCTTGTTGATGGACGTCCTACGCTGCGTCTTTGGTTGAAGAGTCTTCAATCAGTGGCATATTGTGTCCTAAATTGAATAAATAAAAAATAAAAAACTAGAACTTTCCTTCCCCAACGGCCATCAGTTCTTCGCGTTATGTGCCCTGCCCATTGCCACTTGAGCTTACTGATTCTTAAGGCTATGTCCGTTACCTTAGTTCTTCTATGTATCTCCTCATTTCTGATTCGATCACGTAGAGAAACACCCAGCATAGCCCTCTCCATCGCTCGTTGTGTGACTTTGAGCTTCTTTATAAAGCTCATAGTTAGAGACCATGTTTCGGATCCGTATGTCATCACTGGTAACACACACTGGTTGAAGACTTTCGTCTTTAGACACTTAAAAAACTTATGTATAGCTTATATTTAAACTTAAGCTCAAAGGGTTTTCCTAGGCTTGTAACATTATATGGGGAATTCAGGTGTTACAATTACCTACCTTCGGTTTAATGTTCGTTCGTATCACGTGTTCAGGTAACGAGGAGCTAATATAAATTCCAACGAGGGTCAAAGGCATAACAAGGGGCAGTGCTCGCGCATGTATTAGGCTCTTTGAGTCTCAGGAGCCACAATACATTAACTTTGTTTGCCTGAACCGCACGCTTGGGTAACTAAGGTAGAATGCAACTTGCAAATTTTGGTCATGATTGAATTAAAACTATGAACAAAATACCTTTCTAATGAAAGGGATTTCTGAACAAAACGCCTTAATTTATTGTTCTTGATTAGTTTGCATCATTAGTAACAATACAAATGCACTAAATAGAAATGCACATATGATACGTTATTAAAGGTCCCTAGTTTAACTTTTGAGTCTGTTATTTTGTCCCTACTGGCAAGCCTTGCCTAGCTATACTTGTCATGGGTAAGGAAGATAGTCGTTAGGCGTAGATATCACAACATTTGACATTGAATCTCTTATTGAAGTTACGCTCTTAGAGTTAAAATAGCTTTGTTTAACACACATAGGGGCTTGGTATCTCGACTCTAATTTGATTAGAAAAGTTTGTATCCTACTCTGATGGGAATTAAATGTCGCGTTCATTGTATCAAATAATTACTTGGTTGTATGCCAGAATAAAATTACCTATGATCATCATGACATGTCACATCCAGATAACATATATAACAAACTTCAATATTGTTAACTGGTAACTCGCCTTGCTTACCTTAAAAAGACTTATGAGATGAAATAAGAAACCGAAAATTGCGTACGGGCGGGACTCAAATCCGCAACCTGTGGCTTACCAGGCCAATGCCCTTTTCAATGGAGCTAACGTGTAGTCAGTCAGTGTAACACTGTGAATGTAAAAACATTATTTACCAAGAAAAATACTTACCGTTCCGTATGTATTTTTTAAATTTTGAAGTTTGTTCAACAAAACAAATATTTTTTAGGCAAGCAAAGGAGGTTTATATGCGCAGCACCAGTATTAGCAATATTGCTATTATATGATGGACTATGTAATAGACTGGTGATTTAAAATGTTTTTAAATCACAGGGAGTTATTGATTTTTAAGAATAGACTGGTGGCGAATATAACTCCATAAAGTGCCAGATCCGGAAAAAAATGCTACAGTAGCACATCCAGTAACTGGATGTGTACGCTCATGTATAACAACCACCTAAACATAGCAAAAGACCTTTTAAAAGATTTAAAAGTGAATTGTACAGATTTAAAAGATCATTTTGAAATTATTAAATGATCATTGTTTTTAAAGTAGATTAATTTGAAATTTGATAGCATGATGTTAAACCTGCTTCATTATTATATTAATCAATTATTATTTTGTTATAAATAAAGTATTGTCAAATATTCGTCAGAGCGCCGCCCGACGCGACGCGTTTGCTTGCGCAATTGATAATTCCATTATTTATTTATATATTTTGTATGTATTCTATCATTTTGTTCGATATTATTTGTATTTCTGACTTTGGCCTGATTTGTTGAAATTTGTGTAATTATTATGATAGAATTTTATTGCATACAAATCATATTGTATTTGTAATTGAAGCTTGAAAGTGTGTCGAATATCTCTGGTAACTTTCAAGTGTTTTGGTTTAAAGTTACAGCGCTACCTAACTGAACTTTATCGTTCCCTTTGAAAATGTCGTCATTTGACAACATTTCAACATTTGTATATGCACATTTTTATTTTTTCCTTAAATAATAACTTCGAAAATTAAGTGAATTATATTTTTTTATTTTCATTTCATTTCAATATTTTGTCTAATAATAATTGTTTAAAAAATCTCCATTCTAAAAGAGCGTTAGTACATGAGATTGGATATTATGAGGTCACGTATTTGCTGTATTCGTTAGAAAAATATATTTGACGTTTCTAGTGTTGTGGTCTGTAGCAATTGTAGAATTAAGATGTCGATATCAATGGTATGTCCATGAAGTCTTTAATATTTCTTTATTATGTAACTAGCGGTCCCCCGCGACTTCGTCCGCGCGTTTTGAGTTTGCTCCCTCCCCTCCCGTCGCAGCGTCATGTTTTATATCCTAAAGCCTTTCTCAATAAATAAGCTATCCAACACAGAAATTTTTTTTCAAATCGGTCCAGCAGTTCCTGAGATAATCGCGTTCAAACAAACAAATTCTTCAGTTTTATAATATATTAGCGCAAGCGCACGTTGTATTTAAGTTGCGAACATTATTTTGGTGCGGAGTTATGTTAAAACTGTGATAGCTCCTAAGATATTTATTGAAATCAAATGATATAAAAGGCAACTTGGTTCTAAATGAAATGCTCGTGATGATGAATGTATTTACTTTGATAAGAATAAATACCTGTGTGTATAATACGCCTCTAAAAATAATGCATTATTTTTTTACAAATTTATTAACATAAAAAGGGTTGTAGTAAGTCAACCATAAAAGATAGACATATGCTGTCGCGGACTTTATTATAGAACTCTTAATGTTGAACAATCCTGTCATACATGATTTTTGTGTAACTTATGCGATTTCCGCAGCGTATGCAGCGGAAGCTCTCAAAAGGAATATCTTTCTCCCGTTTTCGCAACATTTTTCATTGCTGCTGTGGTCTTATGAGTCGTATCTTTATGTTATATAGCCTAAAGCCTTCCTCGATAAATGGACTATCAAACGTAAAAATATTTTTTCAAATCGGGCCAGTAGTTTTTGAGATTAGCGCGTTCAAACAAACAAACAAACAAACAAACAAACTCTTCAGCTTTATAATATTATAGTATAGATAGTATAGATATTACCTGATTTTAGTTATGCAAACAGTACCAAACAAAGCTAACGTAGCATCCTTTCTTATTTAATATTATTATGGTGTCTGAAAATCACTCAAATATTTTCTCATAACCAAAATGTCAATCATATTTCGGATGAGGAATTTTTATGATTATTTCGTATAAGAATATTTGAATACAAAATGTTTTTTTTTATAATCTTCAATTTAGCATATCGTAATTTATCGAAAATGTCTAATACAACACCGGAAACAACAAAACTAAATGTCAAAGTGACAGCTGACAGCAAGCTCAAAGTTCAAAAGCATTATAATCTTTTTCTGAGGGAAAAAGATTTAAAAAAAAGCGCGAAATAATCTGAATTAATGTTTAACGTGAGTAGAATTGGTAAGTCTTGAAATGGTTTTCGAATTTTAATACATGTACGAAAGTGAAATGTTGTCAATTCTAACACGCTCGCGCTTACGTAACTATAGGTATATTGTGTGTATATTATAATAGTTTTATTCACTTTATTGCCGATTTGTGCAGATGCAAAAACTGATATTGGGTGAATAATAGGTATTGGGGCTACTTTATCTGCTCTTCTTCTTCTTTATTTATCAGGGATTGTACCCAATTGAACGGTGAAATTTCGGAATGCAGTATGTCTAGCTTTCTTTCTTACCGAAAGTGAATCAGCGGTATGTTACAATGTCTGAGTAGATAAAATAATTTTCTTAAACAACATAACTTTAAGCAATACTCTTTGCGAACACTCAAAATCAAAAAACATTGTCTTTAAAACACCTGCCTATAGCACAGAAAATATAATAGTCCTATAGTATGTTACAGACCGTTGCAAGTGTAATGTAAATATCTTTTAACAGCTTTATTATGCAACATTACATAGTTATCAACGTCGAGGCATAAGACGTATGTTGCATTGTACAGTAAATTATATATTTATAAAGTAACAAACTAAAACATTTAATGCCAAAATAAATCATGACATATATCGGAAACCATTAATAATCAAACTTGTTTTGCTCGCCTTTCAAAGCCCGAGTCAAAACCACGCGAGGCTATAATTCAAACTCACAACTGCCAACACTATTAACCCTTGGATAGCCCGAGCGCCCGATGGTGGGCGCTGAGCATGAATTTCGCGATTATACCAAGCGCCCACCTGTGGGCGCTTTTTAATTACTTTTTTGCAAAAAAAAAATGGGTGTATAAATGCTTATTCTTTGGGCATGTTGGCCTTTATGAGTAAAAAACAGATGTTTCTACACCATAGACCGCAAACACATCCGGTTGCTGTCAGTTATTGATTAAAATTCGATTTTTTTTTCTCGCAATTTTTTTCGTATATGTCGTCACCCTACCACGAATTTTTTTGGTTCTATTTTTTCATTTTTGAATACATTTTTTTTCATTACAAGCATAGGTTATTTATTCAGTAACAATAAGCTTTTTACAGAATGATAATAGCTTGTTTCAATAAGATTTTATAACTGTTTACGTAACGTGTATCCTGACACCGCGCGAATTGCGTACGCGCACGCAGTCCACCGCGGAAACGCGACCGCCACCGCAATTGCGCCTTAGGAGGTTAAATCAATACTTAACATACATACAACATACTAATACTTACATAATGTACACTGGTAATATTTCATTTTGTTATTGGATACGAATAACTATCTTATACACGTGGGTCATCCACTATCAACGTCATTTCTAGTGCAGCGTTCACATGTGGGTGATCTTTTTTTTTCAAATTATTTTCGTCTTTTTTACTATTGTTTTCACTTTACTTTATAAAGATTAAAAACTATTGTTTTTACATCTTAGCTAAACATATCTCCATAAATTAATCTGTATGCTGATATGTTTAATAATTATTATAGAAATTGTTTTCTTGTATGTCAATTTATTATTACAGACTGCTTGTAATCGGTCACTGTGTTAAACCGCAGGGAAGGCCTGTGTTCAACAATGGACGCCCTTTGGCTGAAAATAATGATAATTCAAATGATCTCTTCACTTAGTGGAACAAATCGCAGTAATGCACCAAGGATGGATCCTTGCAATGGATTGCAATGCACCGATTCTATTTGATTTCTCCGATAGTTACTCGGAGGCGATATGTCTCGCGTGTGAGCCATCCGACACATTGCCATTGTAAATCGAGAGCTACTTTTCATACACAGTTTTATGCGGAATTTGCAATTCATCACTATTGTATTATTCATGGCGCAAAGAGATAGTAATTTAAAACGACTTTGTGTGCATTATGATTTTAATATTTTACTTTACATATTGTTCAGTGGCAATATACATATGGGATTGCTAGTGACTCTTTGTTCTCGTCGTTAATAAAGTTATTATAAATATATACATTTTTGCGTGTAGATGAAAGCCAAAATACACCTGCGGACTTCTCTTCGCTTTGGGACACTTGTACTTAACTATAACCACTTCATTATTTTGGATTAAAAAAAAGTTTCATTAAATGCAAATCAAGTTTATTTCACATCATAAACACATATAGATACTCCATTAAACTGTCACAATTTCAATTTGTATTGTTTGTGCGCAACATGCCTTTATTTGCTATTAAAAAAAGTTTGTTTGAATACTTTACTATTGGGTCACAATTAAAACGCCTTTCTTTTCTGACCTGACCTATCTATGGGTAACCTCATAAGACATTTTATCACGAGCAACAGTCAAGAATCAACGTTTACAGCCCATAATTTTGGAACTATAGAAGTTGCGCCGTTTACACCCGCCGTAAAGGGATATCGTTAGCGAGTCGCGAGTTATTTGTAAGTATGCTAATGATATGCCTCATACTCGCGGCGGTGACAGACAAACTGGCAAACTCCGTAAAGTTGGCACGTGTGAAGCGCGGCTTGTCGTATCGATAATTGAGAGAGAATTAAATAATTACAAAGATATCATTCCTAACTTATTTTTATCCTGCTCGTCGTTTAGTCTCTATTATTAACTATTTAATGAAAATATTTGCTAGTAAGTTTAAAGTGAGAAGAAAGTTCTTTCTTAATATAATTTTATATCTGTACAGTGTCCCAAAAATAGCTAGGTTGACTTCGATCATGCTAGTTTCTACTTATTTAGACTTATCTTTTTATACACATAGAAAAAATCGAACTATATTGCAATTCAACTAGGTGAAGCGCCATCTATGGATGAAAGTTGGAACTAATCTCTTTACATACTACAATGTAATGTTATTGTATAGAATACGCCATTTCAAGATTAAACAATACCATAATTAATAATTATTCTATTTTTTACTCCTACTATCATTGGTCACCGTCGATCGTCATGCTATAGTCTTACATTGTTTTTTTTTACTACCACTACTACTTTGCATCGCGTTATCTCACGTATTTCTATTAATAAAGATACCTTTTACTTCCTCTAGCGTATTTTGAAACTACACCTCTCGTATTTGGAAAAGTAATTAACTCTCGAGCGTACTATTGAGTAGTTCACGTCACTAACCGTGGCCACAACCGAGACAGCCGCAGCCGCCGCGCTACGGCCTCGCGCGCTTGTGACTACGACGTAGCGAAACATAATGAGCTGTAGATAGGGTTTTGTTTGATGCGTAAGCAGAAGTTGACACTTTTTATGATCGAATCATTTTAGGTATTGTAATATGACGACACTAAATTGTACAGACCACACACTAACATGAAACTCGTCTCAAGTAGTCTACATGATTATTAAAATATATAATCACATTCCAAATTATCTCAAATATATAAAAAAACCCTACATCATTTATTAAGCATCTCAAAAGCTGTAAATAAATAATTGTATCGCAGAAAACTTTGACGACAAAGTTTTAGGTTGAAAAAAATCCTTAGAGCCCGTATCTCAAGGAAGTCTATTTTTCATTTTATTTCTTTTTCAAATTTTACTTGACATAACAATGAATGTTATCCTTCGGATATCATACTAATGATTGAATCAATTTTACCCCATGAAATAATGTAATAAAGAACTTATCTTTATCCAATCTAAGAATGTAATGTATTTTATATTTTTGTTATGAATGGGATAATATTTTGTTTTATAATAAGTAAATGGGCAATAGTTGCATCTCATGTTTGCAGTGCCCTCCAGGGCGTCACTTGTACTGTCTGTTTATACCTTGTTACACTATAACTAACGTGTAACTGGCAATAAATGAATCTGAATCTGACACTGTTGCTAAGAATCGCACAAAGCATGATGCTGATGCTGATATATTTTATCTACTGGCTCTACTATATTTTAAGGCTCATAGTGCAAATCGGTGGCGGGTTGTATCAGTGAACGTGTTTTAAAATTAGTGGTTGACTATGTGACCCAGCTTTCCATAAGTGCATTATTTGGTGAACCGTCATCAAGCCGAATAATTTCGGCGCCAGTTATGATGATTGCGCGTAACCAGCGAAGCCTGATATTAATATGAGAGCGCGCATCCGTCATTTGGCAATCACTTACGAGCGCATCGCTGTTCGGTGCCATTAGTAACTGTCAGGCGTACTAGCTCATAATGCTAGAGTGGTAGTCAAAATTTACAATTCGACTCTGTCTTTATATTCTGCTTTCTCTTGGGGTCTCCTAGTAGCTAGCGTTCTCTCACTCAGATTTTCTAGACGGAATTCTATGCGTGTCATGGGTGCAATGTTTTAACTGCCCCGGTGGCGCAGTGGTAAGAGGGTCGCACTTTAAAGCGACGGCTGCGCCAGAGGTCTCGGGTTCGCTCCCCGGGTCGGGCCAAAAATATGTACCTGGGTTGTTCTGTTCAGAAATTCTCAGGGCAGCCCGGAGTTTGTTGAAGAAGCACGTAAAGCCATTGGTCCTGCGCCTAATTTCTCTCCGGTCGTGCCAGATTGCTATCCCATCGGGCTATGAGAGTGAAAGGAATAGAGAGTGCACTCGTGTTTGCGCACACACTTGTGCACTGTAATATGTCCCGCGCAGTCGTTAAGTCGTTTGTGACTGGTCACCGTAGTCGAAATCGGCTAGGAGGGGGGAGACTACTACTACTACTACTTAAGGCTTATAACTATGTAAAAGTTAAATTAAAAAACATGGCGCAAACAACACATAAGACAAAGTAATATTTACGTAAGAGCAAGATAATAATCTTTGCACGCACCCAGCGTCGCCGACGGTTTAGATACACAAACAACGCCACAAAGGGCAACTTGTGGACTAAATTCATTAGAAGTTTCTCCAAACGTCGGATTCATGTGTCGAGTCGCCACTCACACCGCCTCGCCTTCAGTGTGTCAGTGTGGCTACGCTCTCTGGCTCGCATGAGGCGGAGTCGTAAGTATTAGACCCCTTACACACTGCGGCTTTTAGCATCGATGCAGTCGCAAAATATCAACCTTTACATACTGCGCTATAGCATCAATGAAGTCGGTATAATATTGGGTAGGCGCTAAGACATTACTTTCTATTGTCGGTAGATCACTCACTTATGATCAACTTCGACACTGTGGATTTTGTTTGCTAAAATTATGAAACTAAATTCTCACACTTAAGTATGACGTGACAGGTACCCATGCAGTTTTTAAAATACCTATCTTAAAACACATTTTCACTGTGTTCTTATTAATTCAATAAGTTGCAGAAAAGACTTTATACCTACAAGGCTTTGAAAAGTTTCATAGAAATAAGTGAATTAGAAAGAGAATTCAGGTGTATAAGTCCTTGGGTTTGCAAAATTCAACAGGCTTGGCTATGTGTCGGTAGCCGAATGGTAAAGGCATGCGCCCGGATAGCGTAAGACACAAGGTTCGATTCCTTGTCTGTCACAGTTGCTTCTTACGAGTGCAATTTATAAAATCCTTGGGCTATCAATTTTATGCAAACTATAAGGGGCTTTGCTTATTTTACATCGTTTTTAAAATAACTTATCTTCATTTTAGTAATTTCTAATACTGAGTACACAAATTATCTTCTACTTTTTAGTATTATACCAGGGACACTGTCCCACGTTTTCACGAATTGTGCCCGCGTCCTGACGGGGTGTCGTGACCGCAAATGTCTTTTACACGAAGACAACCATCTGCTTAAGTCAGCTTTTATTGTTAATAGCGGTTGCCGGGAACTTTGTCTACATAATAATACAACATAAATATACAATACTTATTGTACATCGTCATTTTTAGGGTTTCGTAGCCGAATGGCAAAAAACGGAACCCTTATAGTTTCGTCAAGTTTGTCTGTCTGTCTGTCTGTCCGTCCGTATGTCACACCCATTTTATTCTGTAACTATAAGCATTACACAATTGAAACTTGGTAGGAAGATGTTTCTGTTAACCGCTTACCGATTTTCATACAAAAAATAAAAAATAATGACAGTTAAGGGGGGGCTCTCATACATGAAACTAAAACCAAAAAAAAAAAAAAAATTTGTCAAACCTATGCGTGTGGGGTGTCTATGGATAAGTCTTTTAAAATAACATAGAGGTTCCTAAAACTATTTTCTTTTAAAGTCAAACGTTTCTAGCTAGACGCTTCCAAAGTGGTAAAATGGGCGTCCCCCCATCTTTCCCCCTATCTTATTTCTAAACCAAGCAAGTGTAAATTTTGAAAAAAATATATGATGTAGATCTTAATAAATACTTTCGGTTCTCTCTTTGGTTCGGACGGGATCGAACGAGTAGTTTTTGAGATATAGCACAATTTCAACAACCGCAAACATAACTTTGTACTTCATAAAAACACTATGAAAAACAAAGTTATATCTGTAGTCAACAAAATATTGTGGTATTTTACTAAGTAGAAGTAAATGGATTCCCTAATTCAGTTAAAGATGGCACGGAACCCTCAGTGCGCGAGTCCAACTCGCACTTGGCCGGTTTTTTGAATCAAGGTTTAATCGTTTTTAATTACTAAATACCTATACCCTTAACCGAAACCATTTTCAAAATAAAAATGGACCAATACACTGTTGTAGAACATAATACTTTTATCTAACAAAAGATGTATAGTTATGACAAAAGTTTTATTTTTATAGGATACCTAAAAAGCACATAAATAAGTTTGAATTTTAGGCCAAACGTTCGGAAGAGTAACTGTAAAAGTTGATGCCGGTCTCGGTCGATCATTTCAGGAACGAAAACAGGTTCATTAGGCTATAAAGTCTAGCTCGTTGGTTCATCCGATACCTAAACTAAACTTCAGCACTAATAAAAATATATTTAAAAATTGATTGATTCTTGGAGTTACAGTTTCATTATTAAAATTATTATAACTGTTCATGTGCGGGACGGATTGGAGTGGAGGCCGGAGTGTTGCGGAGTAACGGCGTGGACTGTATTGCGCTGGTACGGTTTCGATGGGTAGCTCCAGTGTGCGGTGTATCCAATATCCGTAGCACACGTAGACGGTGGGTGGATCGTTGTTACGTCGAGTGGAAGTACTATAAACGGGAGCGGAGTACGGTGGAACGGCAGCGGAGTCGATTCGGTACGGTATCCAAATGTTGAGGTCGATCGGTGTCCGTGGTCGTGCAGAGGTCGTCGATTTTATATATTCACTATTCTATTGCTGTAAGTAATTAATCCGGAGTCGCCTTGAGCTCTTCTTCGCTTGTTAATGCTCGCTGAGTATCCAGAGAACTGAATGTGAGAACTGTATTATGAGAACTGAATATGAGAACTGTACTAGAGAACTGAATATGGGAACTGTATGCAGGAGCGGCGGAACGCTCGGCTTTTATACCCGGCGCGACGTCTATCTACTATTTTCTAGAAAACTCGCGCGCCGCCGCGTCCTTCGGGATGCGATAGAAGCTTCGGTATAGTTCGCGGTTACATTTTGCCAGTCGATATCAGTCCTTATCTTTCGAGACATACGGTCCATTTGCGGCGGTCGACTGACGGCGGAACGCAGCGCGTGTTTATTGCGATTACTGTCGGGTGAAAGTGGACTTTATTTCTATATGACGCGAGGCTTGTATTCGGCTGCGGTGGTTGCGGATTGTCGAAAGTTGTCTATTGTGTTTCGGCGTCCGCGCTCCCATATAGCTATCGTATAACTATAGTATACTGATTATTTAATATTTTTCGGTATTTCGCGCAGTCTATTCAATTCGTCCTGTACAGTTCAAGTGTGTAGTACTTGATATTTACTAGTATTTGATATTTTGCACTTGCTACTCTTCTTAAATGCTTATCGAGATTTCGTGTACTTATTGGAAAGTCTTGCAACATTTTTAACCGACAAAAAAAAGAGGTTCACAGATCGACCTGTATATTTGTATGTATGTTTGTCTGCAAATATCTCGCGTTCGCCTGGAGCGATTTGGATGCGGTTTTCACTTAAGTATTTGTTACACTAAAGATTAGATTTAGTAACTATTTAAATTCAATTAAGTATATTGTGACAATAGCTAATAACGATTAAAAGATTTAAGAGAAAAATCCAGATGGGTTCACATTGAATTCAATTTTTGCAATATATGTTTTTACAATCGATGAGTCAGCGATCAAATAAAACAATCAGGGTAAAATTGATCATGATACTGTTTTACAAGTCCATATCCACGTCTCTGGCAAATACAACTCCAATGAACGTCAATAGTAGCACTTTGAACCGTTCTTTGTAGGATCGTTACAATAAACCAACGATTTGTAGATAAATCATCCCACTTTATTACTTTCGTCATTACAATAAAAATTTACTAATTTCTTACGCGTGTTTGAGTAGAAAGAACTTGTTACAGCATTAACATTAGGGACAGATCAAATATTACTTTATCTTTTGTCACAGCTTTCGTAACCACAGGGCAGTGCCAGCAGGCAGGTGCAAATGTTTTTTTTTTAAATATCCTTCGGACATTTCCACACATCGCCATCTAGCCCCAAAGTAAGCTACTCAAAGCTTGTGTTATGGGTGCCAGACAACGGATATAATACTTAAATACTTTTTGTTTGTAAATTCATACATGATATACATAGAAAACACCCAGACCAATACAAACAGACATGTTCATGCACACAAATGTTTGTATTGTGCGGGGATCGAACCCGCAACAATTTCAAGTCAAATTTTTTTTTGATTTGATTGTTGCAATCGTACTTATCTGCGCTAATTTATTTATATATTTTATTATTACAACAAAATACACAGCTGTAAAAATATAGTTTTACGTGTTTCTCGAATGCTTATTATATAGCAAACATTAATGTACGAGAAGAGGCAACTCGCACGTGTCCGCCGCCTGCCCGCCCAAGCTCCGTCCCGCCCAGCGCTTTATTGAAATAGTGCTGTGCGAACTGACGCATTGATGGAACTTTTTGTTGCGTCCAGCGCCCGACACGATATAGCGCTGAGATACTTTTCAGACGGTCTTTATCTTGACGCTTGTTATAGTTTTTTAATGACAAAGTTTTGTTACTATAAATAAATATATTTTAGTACATTCTAGCTAAACATCAAATCTACCATTATTATTAATAGTTCTATAAGTGTTATCGCAGGTGCTAACAGTGCAGCGTAACATTTAGTGCGCCTTCACATTATAGCGACAGCACCGCGGCAGCAGCAAATGCCCATACATAAAAAGTGCTGCTCAAGTTGCCTAATGTAAAAAAGCTCTTAGACCCCTTACACACTGCGACTTTTAGCATCGGTGAAGCGCATTTTGAAAACGCGCTCCAGCATCGCGACTCACGCAATGAACAGATTTAATTTAGCATCATTTGTTGCGATTGGGTAAAAAAAATTTTTGCCTGAGACCTAAGACCCTTTACACACTGCGACTTTTAGCAGAGATGCAGTCGCGCGTTGGCATCGATGCAGTCGCAGACATACAGAACATAATTTTACAATTTCCAGCTTCTGCATCGCGACTGAATCGATGCTCAAAAGTGGCACAGTGTATAAAGGTAGACATTTTGCGACTGCATCTGTGCTGCATCTTGACTGCATCGCTGCTAAAAGTCGCAGAGTGTCTTAGGTCTCAGGCTACAGTTTTTTTTACCCAATCGAAACAAAAATACTTCTGAAAATCTAGGCCGACCTTGGATCTGAGTTAGGCGATTCCAACAATGTGTTACGCATTGACCTCCTTCTATCAGACGACTAATGTGGTTGTCTACTGTTATCGGCGTTTGATGCCAGCGCTAGGGGCCCTACTGTGTGTAGTCTATGTCTGTATTTTTGCCTCATGTTCTTCATGCTTGTTGCTTTACTAACTAGTACCGAATATTACCTTAAACTTAAAAAGCGTTACAAGATTTTTTATGCTTTAAATGCGGCAAATATTTAACTGAACCTACCTAAAAAAATATAAATCAATTAAGTTAATAAAATGAAAAGCGTGAAATTGAATTTATTTATATAAAAACCTCAACTAGAAAGGTTATATAAATCAAGGTCGGTTGAAACAGGAATGGAATCATAAACGAACGTCAAAAAAAATTGATCACAAGCGTAAGCTGATTTAATTTTTAAATGTAACTGTATCAAAGAAACCTATTTGTTGTGTGTTTCTGAAAATAAAAACCCTGTAATAATATTATGATAACAATAATTCACGTAATATGTAATATCATTTATTCCTATTCATTTCATATCTCCACTTAAATGGATTAATTGATTTGTGTACACATGTATAAGAGTTATCGTCCTGCACCACTTTAATAGATGATTCGAAATGGTGCAAATTTTTTAACAGTAATTGGTTATGTGTATGAATAAATAAATGAAATGAAATTTACCGTAACTAAAATGGTTTTGCTTTTTCGAAGTAATCACGAACTATTTTTGATGTGTGTATTTTATTAATTTGTTTCCGGTATTTCGGCACTGCTGCATTTTAGTCATCGTGATCACAATATTTTAAATTCTTAAACAGGAAATGAAAATAATATTATCTTTTATAATGTTCGAAAATATTGACGTAGAGTCGCATCCCATGTTCCGAGCACCATTCAGCGGTATTGGCCGTTCGGCGCACACCACACACCGTAAAACCACGCGGTATTACCTGTTCGACTATATTCAATATTACAGGCACATATTTTAGGCGAGGCATTCAATTTTTACGCATATTGCAAGTTGAGGACGTTGTTTCCATACGCGAGAGTAATATTAATTTGTTGTGTTATATGATTGACGAAGCTGCCGTAGTAGCCTAATATCACATTTAGCTTATTTGTAATATGACAAATTCCGTTTAAAAAAATACGAGTAACTACTGACTTATTGCATTAATTCGATGGAACACGTTCGAAATTCGACGAAATTGACAGACATGAACGTGAAACGTGACTTTCTCTCATGTAGGTTCTGTCTAGTTGGTTCGAGCCCTGTAGTTTATTTAATTATTCTACAATTCTTCTATGTTTATCTGCTAGTAGAATCATTCAGATAAATACACAGAAAATGCATTAGTCCGTCCTCTATTTTCGATTGCCGTGCAGTGTTCACAATAACGAAATTAGTAAAATTGACAGAAATCGAACGCGATCGATGCACTGGCAGTGGTCGCAAAGAAGTATTTTGTAACCTGCGACAGATTGCAATAAATATTTTTTTTAAATATTGGACACCCAATCACATACATTGCTCTGATCCCAAAGTAAGTAGCTATTTGCACTTGTGTTATGGAAATCAGACACAGCGGTGGTACCACAATACCACAAGACCCGAGACAATATAGATAATTTTAATTTCTATATTGACCCGACCGGGAATCGAACCTGAGACCTCGGAGCGGCGACGCCTTGAAACTAGCGTGCTTAGCCACTACACCACGGAAGGCGTTAATAACTGTAAAGTCACTGCAAAACCGAGTATATTATTTACCAAAACTATCAACACTCAATCTGCTCGAACACTTTTGACAGTTTTTTATTTCGGGTGGCCGAATGCACATGGTTTCGCAACGTTCTACCACAAGTTACGTAATCAGCCTACGTAGCCCGATTGGCCCGGACAAATGCCGTTTGTCCGGCACATGACGGAAATATCCGGACAAATGAGCATTACTTAGGTTACTATCATAATAATCATAATTATAATTGTATTGTCAATGCTTTGTACAAACTAAGTATCATGTATTCGGGTGGTTTAGAATTATTTTACATAACGAAATATTTTTTATAATTTATCAGACCTAATATATTTTTCGTAGTGATATAATTGATGCGACTCAGTTATAACCTGTTAACTAATTTATAACTAGTAATATAACGTTTTTCCCATACCTCGGTGCATAAGACCCTGTTTAAGTAGATAACGCATTCGTGTTTGATAAGCAACCAAACGGCTACATCTGAGTACTCCTAACCGAAGACACACTCAAACGTTAATTAACGGATCGAGTGTCTCGCTGCTTGAGCAATCTGTCGATACTCAAGGACTCGATTAATTAGGATAACCTTTGGTATAAACCAAATCGTTCGATGGGAAACTAGGATATAGGCAACTGCAGTAAAGCTTAAGAGTCCTTGTGAAATTTTTGGTAAATTTATCTCAATAAATAGATTTAAAAAGTGAAACACCCCGTTATACACGTGGGAAATTGTTATTCGGATTACTTCTGTTGAGACGAGTCACCTTCGTTGCAGGCCGCCACTAATGATAAACTTCAAGTGAAAGGCAATATTGGGTTATCAAATGCAAACCAAAACACATAACTCTTAGAAAATTAAATCATGTAAATGTAGTCAGTTAAAAATCGTAAAGCTATCGGAATACATTTTGATTCCATGCGCACGGTGCAAATGATTGACCCGCTTCAGCGTGTAGCGCTGTCCGGGTACGTTTACATACGACCAGAACACGCTTCTTCATCTAAAACATCCACGTAAAACACCACCTACGTAAGAGATGTGTGAAACCTTTTTTGAATAATCCCTGCGGATGAGAGCAGCTTTATTTCTGAGGCGGATATTATTTTTCTTTGTCAGGCTATTAGCGTCCTATTCCAGCCGCCTCCTCTAGACATCTGGGAAATTGGATCATTTCCTAAAATAATAATGACATTAATAAAGTGAAAATTAACTTTTACATAATTTTATTTGACTTTGCTAACACGCGTCATTTACATTTGTGTATTTATCTTGCCACTAGTTTTAATGGAATCGTATTGCAAAAAGGTATATAGATACTTTCTTAGTTAGAAATAGGTATATACGTAAAGGATATAGTTACTTTCGGGCGTAATTACTTACTGCAGCTAATTGTTTATGTTTTGGCATAAAGTTGCTATTTAAATTTAGGTTATCAAGCCAAGATCAATGTAAGTGCTCAAGCATTTATAAATAATTTTGGGTGTTTGTATGTGTTTTTGTTGTGTTTACCACAATCATGGTAGTTAACTTATTTTTTATAAAATCTTGTGATAACTACACTTATTAAGCTATAATAATAAAAATACCCTATTGCACACAGTTACATAATAATTACACAAGATACTATCATATATATTCGCTAGTAGTACAATTTAGGCAGTTTTATTGCTTAAAACAATTTCTTTTTGCCACTGCCATATGCTTCAAAGCTATCTTATGAGCAATTAATTCTAATGGTACACATGAAAAAAATAGTAAGACAAGTGGGATATTCTTATCTGAGATGGATTTTCTCGTATTTTGTGGCTTAAAGTTGAGGCTATCATCACAAGATGAAGAAATAAGTGTGATACCGCACTCTGCCATTTCAGCAATTAGTGTTGTGAAGAGTATCACCAGACTCGACTACTCAGGGCTGATTAGAATTTTATCAGTCCGGGTTCGTTCTGGTTTTACAAGAAAGCAGTCTGATCTTTGTGAATTTATTGGTGCTCCTCATATCTTATATTTTTGTCCAATTTTAGTAATATTTTTTTTCATCAACTTAATAGCTAGTAAGCAGCAGCGAGGTGCTCGTAGCGCAGTGGTGGCAGTGCACTTTGGTGCAACCTGCGGCACGCCCGTGTTTTGATGGTTGACTATTCCGACCATTTAAGTGATGTATGTCACAAGCATCTCCGTACTTCGGAAGGCACGTTAAGTCGTTGATCCTTGCTAATTTCGGTTGATATTAGTCGTAAAGCCTAGTCGGAGGCCTTATGGCTTGACAACATCTGACAGCAAGGTTCATCGCTTGCCTTGCAAACACTCCTCCAACAATCCGCAACAGCTTGCGAGGTGGAGTATGGCTTAAACTACCTCATACTTGCGGTAAGGCCTTTTCCGAGTAGAGGGACGTTCCAGGCTAATTTAACTTTTTTTAGAGGGCGTCGATGTTTTTCAACAAACTCATCTCATTGCGTCACTAGAGCCAACTGATGTTTACACAGGGTGCAAAAGCAGATGTTGCTTTAATCTTAGTTTGTTTCTTTTGTGTGGGACCAGTAATTGCATATTATATGACGCCGTTCGGCCAACTTGCGGGCCAAACTTCGCTACAATATTAACTGGCCGCGCTTCGCCGCTTTTTCGCTTAGCGCTGCGGTCGCTGTGTTTAGACGGGCCTTTGAAAAGTTTTGCTCATCGTTTTTTTGGATATCTCTTACAGCGTGTGAATAAAATAAACGTTGCCAGTCCGTTCACAGTTCATTGACCTTATGATTTTTTTTTGTTTATTTGTTTCTAGTAAGTGACAACCAAAATACTTAATAATTGCTAAAGGCCAATTTTGTGATGTATAGTAGTACTTAAGTACTGGTTCAAGGCGTTACCAGCGCTTTAATATTGTAAATTCTGCGTGTTTGGAATAAAAATACCCCACCCAATGGTCATTAAAAGAGCCTTTCTGCCTTTTGGTTAAGGTAGTTTTACTTTAATACACGCACAATCGTAAATATTTAACCGCTGGTAACGACATTTAATCAATTAGTTCAGTTATCATGTTGATCACGAAAACGGGCCTTAGTTACTCTAATTACAAACTTAGTACCACTTGTTACAGTCCAGAGTAAGATAATATCTTCTAATTAGTTTCAAAACTTTAAGTTAGGTATCTTAATACAAAAAAACAATGAGAATAAAAGTTAAGAACACTTCCAATAAGTCTCTAAAGGCGTGTATAAAGGTTTGGCAAAGAGTGTCATGACAGTGACAAAAAATTGAATGAAATTTGCCGATTCTTTGACGGGCTATCCAGTAAAAAGCTCGTCAACGGGTCGCAGAGCGATGACACGTGCAACTATCCCGACGTGGCCAATTTCGATTTGCGTTAAGGTGACTCTACACTAGAGTGATGTTACGTTCTCAATTCTCATAAATTTACTGCGAGACCAAATCATTTAATGAAATTTATTAACTTTTTTTTAATAGACATTATTAACCCATCCGGCTTGGTATGACTTCTCCTTATTCTCTTTTTATCTGGTATTGTTCTCCAAACTTATTTAAGTGCCCGATTATGTCTTCAATACAAACAATAGAGATACACATTAGTGTACGATACGATCTATAAGTGAAGACTGCTTAGGCATATTATATGTTTATATCTCCCGATAACATTATACATGTATTATATTGCTATTTGTTATATAATAGATAAAATAAAATGGTACAATACAGACCAATATTCACTGTCTTTGTTGAAATTCACTCATTCACTTGGTAAAGTGTCACATCTCAGCGCTAGCTTGTTCAAAAATTAATGTCTAATATAAGACATTTGAGAAATTAGTTTAAAGAAATAAAATAAATAGTTGACTCAAAAGTTAAACACTCCAGTTTATATACTCGGATACAGCGTCAAACATTCGCAAGAACATTGCACTACATGGAAATACTTTAGATAACTGAGCATGTATTGTTCCATTCTTAAAAACGTAATGGTATTGTGACATTTTGCGCCAATGCAAACGCCGCTAACGGACCAGCCAATAAACCTTTCAATTCGGACACAATTTTCAGCGAGAAACGAGCACGAATGGGTACCAAAATCCGCAGTAGCACGTTGTAGCTTTTTCTATCCTATGTGACTGATATTTTACCGCTATAACTAGATAGGTATCCATACTAATATTATAAAGCTGAAGAGTTTGTTTGTTTGGTTGAACGCGATAATCTCAGGAACTACTGGAACGATTTAAAACATTTTTTGTGTTGGATAGCTTATTTATCGAAGAGGCTTAAAGCTATAAAAGAAGAAGTTTATAAAACTAAAACCCGACTACATAAAACACGCTCTAGAAAGTACAAAAAAAAAATTAAAAGATAGCCGTGGTGCCACTTTGATTTGTGAGTTATAATGAATCTGTATTACTACAGTGGGTGGCATGCGACCACGGCTATCCTTTAAGATTATTTTCTTGCTTCGTACTTTTTAGTGCCTGTTTTAAGTAGACGGATTTTTAGTAGTTATGAGGGAACAGATGAACATCCATACCCACATACATACATACAGGTCAAAATCATAACCCTCCTTTTTGCTTCGCCGTAGTCGGGTAAAAAAATCACGCTCAAAACGCGCGGATAAATTCGCGAGGGACCGCTAGTGTTATATAAAAGTTCGTTACATTACAAAGTTGTTGTTGTGTTATTAAGAAATGAAAAAAATCTACTGCCAAAAACTCTTTCGTAAAGCATTTAGAAAAACTAACTTATTGAGTTTCTCACGTCATGCAGACATTAAATTCTTACAGTTTCTATTTTCAGCACTGAAACATTTTTCGTATGTTTGGGATTGCAAAAGAATTAACCCTCTCAACCTCGAGTTCAATAAAGCCACACAATATGAACGCGCGAAATCCTTCTGTAGTTTTTTGCTCGTCAAGATTACGACTATCAACCCCTTGAAATATACATTTCTGTATTTCTCTTACGACTTGAAACCGAATTAACCTCAGCTCGAGATGTATATCAGAGTTACATCGCAAAATACGATTTTCTACAACCTGTGCCGTATCTTATAAAATGATTGTTAACTTATTTATATAGATATTGTACTAATTTTAGTTAGCAGGACCAATAATTTATCAACTTCATTATCTTAATGCTGTGTTAACTTAGAGTTAACTATTTAAATTTCAATGAATTTTTACCTTGAAATTTTCAAAGTCAGATTGAACAGGCTTCTTCGCTCCATCGTCGTCTCTGGCTATGCCACGTTTGGTCTAGTCCAGAGATAAGAACGAACCCATTTCAAATAAAAAAATATCTCTACTTACGATTTTACATCAAGAAAGAAATACATAATTTTTTACTTTTAGTAATACGGTTGGCAGGTCGATAACATACAAATCTGTTGATACATTATAGCTCCAATGATAAAAATTACGTCTTATCTTACTACATATTTAATCAGCCAACTGTGCAGTAGTGTCACCAAACTGGTATGCACAGATACCATTCACATCACTCACAATAGGTGATATTAACCCCATACTTCGCCCGGTCGTATTGAACTGTGCGGGTGGAACACGCACGGAATGCGACACGTTCACGGTGCCACTGTCCTATTTGAAAATATCAGCCCTTAACTCGTTATCAAGTGGTGTCACAATCGGCATTTGTAATTTTTGAATGCCGCACTCCTGTGGCATTCAAAAATCAGTATCATTTAAAAATGTGACAAAACAGTATCATTTAAAAAAATATGTGCTCAAAGTTTTTGTTGAACTAGTAAGAGACATACATGTCAATTATCCTTAGTGATTATCAAAATATACATTCAACAGCTTCAGTGTGTTAGGTGCATTAAATTGATCGATACAACATTTGTGTTAAACTATATATTTTTGCATTTAGTTTGTCATGCACTTATGTGCGTTAAAATGTCTTCAATCCTTAATATTAAGCTAATAAGTGTCAACAAATACGTCCAAACAAAGTCCGTTTAAACAAAAGTATTCAGGTTGATGACACAGCTCCGTGCAAGCCTTAGCGTTCCTGTTGAGCATTTGGGTTTTAAAGTTTCATCTCAAGAACAACAGGCACACGGTACCGCTCGTATTCAAAGAGACTGGGGAAAGAGAAAGAATAGAATGTCCTATAATTGACGCCCTTCGTGGTGTAGTGGCTAAGCACGCTGGGTTTCAAGGTGTCGCCGCTCCGAGGTCCCGGGTTCGAACCCCGGTCGAAGTCGGTCCCGGTCTCGGGTCTGGGTCTTGTGGTACCACCGATATGTCCGATTTCCATTACAAAAGTGCATTAGTTACTTACTTTGGGATCAGAGCAATGTATGTGATTTGTGTATAATATTTATGTAAAATTAAATTAATAGAATAATACGTATCCATACTTAGCAATTAAGTAAAATTTTATATCTCGTAGCAGACACGGTTTGACATAGTAACGTATCATAGTTTTTTTGTTAACATTCTTGCCTAACTGGTCATCAATTGCTGCATGGTATCAATACCTGCATAGCAAAGAAACCTTTGTACTTATTAATACATTAAGTTTAATTACGTAATGGTATCTATGAACTATGATTTTCGACCTGAAAGCAAGTGGTACAAGAATTTCTGGCAGATACTACTGTATTTATGAGGAAGAAACAATGTGTCACCAACTATTGGATTTCGACCAAACGTTAAAAGATAACAGTTCGAAATAGTGATTAGTACATTGCCACCGCCATATTAAAAACAAAGACATTTGGGTAAATGCAAAAAATTAATATTCCTATCGGAAAGGATACTAATTATATTGTAATAAGCTTCTTTTACGTTTTTTCCGTGAACCGCGCAAGGTAAACCGCGCATTGTCTCGCCTCGTAAATCATCCACTATGTGTTAAGTGTTGCTCTTTATAATTTATTACTCAACCGGAAATTAATTATTCGGACGTCCCGAAGGCTGGCAACTTTCATTTTCCCATCTTAATGGTTCTCGTGACTAATTTTTAAAATTACACAGCCAAGGTTTACCTTAAATTAAAATCAAAGACAATTTGTCACGAGTTCTAAGAAGAACCATTGATCAATGTGATTCTTGTTCCATTGTATTCGATTTCAGAGGAAAAGTTTTCCAATGTTGTATGTCAAAAGATTCAATTATTAACTTGTAATTTTTCATATTATAGTATTCATCTGGTCAAACCAATTTAGTTTTGAATGCAAAACCAGATAATAGTTCAAAGCAGTTATCACAATATGCTACATAGAATATATAATTTACCGTTTATGCGAGCGATTACTTACAGAAGATAGCACCTCACTAAACACTTACATACAATTTCTATAGCAAGATAAAGTTAACTTAGCATTTTCTTATGCCTGAGATCCTGCTAAGGTTTTAACGTTACTCTTCAGTATGGCAGATTAGAAAATAAGCTGGAATAAATAATTGAAAGTGTCTGAAAATGTAAATCGGGCCGCAATCGAAAGCAAAACACATGCTTAAATATTGTTTCTTGAGGTAAAATAAAACTCGTCGACTGACTGCGTTCTCAAGAGCGCAAATCTTCATATAACAGCTTATTTCTGGATATGATATCATTTCCTATATAAGATTTATACGAACTCGTAATAGGTAGTTTTTCGAATTTTGTTCCTTATTTTCGGAAACTGTGTCGCGAGATTAGAATATGATTTAACTAGTAAGAGAAAAAAATGTCTACATTAAATTCACAATTTCTATGATAAAGAAAACAAACGTTAAGCCAGAATTATAATGATACACTCCGACGGACTAAATCTTGGGTCCAACCTGTGATTTTGGAGGTCATTCTCATTGACTGCGTCCCTTAATTGTGCCGCATCGTAGTAAAATATTTAATCGGCCATACGCGAATTTATTTTCGGCACTTACCGAAACAGGGAGGTACTCACCTCTGTTCAGCCGATGTGTCGTTAATGCGGCGGCCATATCCAACTTTCGGGTGCACTTGATAGCCAATAAAACTGCCTCCGTTTGGCACTGTTATGCGAATCTGATACTCTTATAAAGGCAACGAATTCCATTCAACGAGCAATATTATAAAAGGATTTCATTTTATAGAATTGGTATTGCGTACTTAATGATAGGATTCGACGATACACGACGCATAATAAGGATCTTATGTTTAACCGATAACAGGGCTAACAAGATTGTTTGACCGTATTTTTGTGAATAAACGCGATTCTATTTTGCAAATACAAGTTGAATGCCTATAATCGGTCGCATCGGAGCAAGCGGCGATTGTTATGATTTGTGACCACGATTCTGCTCGATAAGATGCCATGAATAATGCATTGATACCGACCACAATGTACTAGTTTTTTTTTGCAAATATTAGGAAACGGAGCGCAACGGATTCTGTATAAGGCATAACATTTGTTTTGCGTGATAGATATAAGCAATAAAAATATAGAAATTGCACTAATATTTGAGCAGGTGAATTATTTGGCAACAAATCTGTAATAACCATCCAATTGTGTGTAAAGAAAATAGTTATCGTCTTGACTCTAAAATAAGTTTTCAGAAAATATTAACCTCAAAATAAAATTATGATGACTGGTTTATAACAACTTTAAAAAGGTATATGTATTGTGCGTATAAGATTTTTTACTGACGTACTTAACTGATTTGTCAGTGTAAAATAATGCTATCTGCTAGTATTTACTGACTTTTAACCTACTAATATGATAAATGTGAAAGTATGTGAGGACGTTTGTTTGTTACCCCTACCCTTAACGCTTGAACAGAGTTTTGGTAAATCTTTGCAATAACATAGCTTAAGTACACATTGAAATAGCACATAACAATGATATATTTTGTGATTCGATATTAAAGCGGGTGAAGCAGCGAGCATATTCAAAATTAATATAATATTTCAATTAATGCAATGCAATTAATAAATTAAGTAGACAACACAGGTAGTACTGTTACATTTTGTACCTAAACGAACAAACATCAGGTTGTTATGTTGACAAGTGACATAACAACCTGATGTTTATGTTTAGACATATATAAAGGCTTATTTAGTTACCCATGAAAACTAAGATGAATCACTTGGAAGCCTGCGGGTAGTTGTAAACAATTTCAGTTGTTATAGCAGATGATCTCGATGATTTAATGGGGATTACTCGCCCCATTCCTCATCAGATGATCCTGTTTGATTGGACTGTCGAAATGGCAAATTCTTAATCAAAGAAGTTACATCGTCAAAATGTGTTGACCTACCAACTTCATTGGTAAAATAGGTATACAGTTTTGAATAAACTTTGACCAAAAACTGTTTTTGAATTAAATTTTTAAACGGTGGTTAGTAATTATTATAATTAGAGGGACAAGCAACGAGAAATCACTTAAGGTTTTAATCGCATAGGTTGTTTTTTGCATCGACATATTCACAATTAGCGGACCCAGCGTTTGTTTCGCCCTTAGCCCTATCCCGCCCAGCCTCATAATTTTAAAGTTAAACGGTGTCAGCCAACATTGTTTCAACAGCCCCAGTCCCATCGAACGCGATAAAAAGTATCTTATATCCTTCGCCTAGTTTTAAGCTTCGTCCCCACCATTTCGACCCGGCCCCGTCTTACCCCAGCTCCTTAATGTTAAAAGTTAAGTGCTCCCAGCCAACATTGTTTCGGTCTGGTTCCGTTCCGCCCTAGTCCCAGCCCCATCGACAGCACGGTAGCTCAAATAGTAGAGCGTTTGGCCGGTTAACCAAGAAGTTGCTGGTTCGAGTCCCGCACGCGCGCGAATTCGTGTCGTGTGCGTGCGTGCGAATGCGTGTCGCAGTCACTTCCGGACAAAGGGTGTTTAAAAAAAACCTAATATTCGAATGAAATAAAGAAATCCGGGTATAGCATTTGGCAACAAAAGTTTATCAAAATTTGCTATTACACATCTACCTTTTTAACACCTTCAAAAAAAATCAAATAAAAAACTTAATAGCTCAGAATTCAGTAGAGACTAGGTTAGGTTCTAATTAAGTTATCTATATCTATACTATTACAGAACTTTATGTTCACAATTTTCTAATAATAAAGATAAACCACCAATTTAAGTTTTTAATTTCCTAATTAATTCCAAAATTTATCCTCAAAGAGATTCCTAAGTTATGCTTAAATTAATAGCTAAATTATCCCACTTTTCACTAAAGTTAAAGTAAATACAAGGAAAACCAACCTTGGATTTCAACGGAGGTTACTATTTCAAATCTTTGTTGCATCAAACTACAAACAACTCTGCAACGTTACCACAACATTTCACCAATAGTGGTCCATCCTCAAAACAGCAGACAAGAAGCAAATCAATCCATCAAGCTCTAAGTAAGGTCTATGTAAGGTCACTGAAAGAAATTTACAAAATGTTAGTTCAACGCACAAACCAAAGTAAAAGTTAAAAAACACTAACTTTTCATAATAAATATTTACCTGAGGTTACAACATGATCACCAAATTGTGACTGTACAACTTACAGACACATATCAAAAGCGAAACCTAGAAATAAAAGAAAGTTCTAGTTAACAACCAATTTATTTTTTTCTAAGTGAGGGTGGTTATACTTTTTATCACCCTATTTATGAAATCTTTAATAAATCAATTTAATACCTGCAACAGCTGGCTCGCCATATAATTTCTGAATTGTTTACTAAACATTTATGCTAATTATTCTATTTGAGACCTGAAATGATAAAAATTACATCTCTCAATACAATATGCCCAGATGTAGGTAGGCTACATTTTCTCTACAAGGATTTCCAAAGGAGTTTCCCAAAATACTTACCATTTTTCAGTCATTTATATCAAATCATTTTCGAAACTAATTCATCCAAATTGACATGTTGGCGGCGTCTGAAACGATAAAAAGAACCATGTGCTCAGACTCTAAGAAATGTCTCGCAACAAACAAAAATCAACGCAAACCTTTCTGCAGATACTTACCAGGAATAACTATCAAACTACAAAATAATTTGGGGCGTGCCCCGTTATTAAAAACATTATAACAAACGTTCCACTCCGACGCACGACCAACAGTGCGGAACCGGAAAAACGGCAGCTGTCACACTTGACAAATGTCAGTGTCAGCATCCATTATGTCTATGCCAAAATATGGACTGGAGTCCTACATCCATTTAGCTTTTCGTTTCACGCGAACTTAGACAAAAATATACAACGTTACATTTGGTTTCTTATTTCATCTTTATGAATATAAAATATGACACTGTGAGTGTTAAAAACATTCTAACCCATCCAATGCGTTATAAAGTATCTTTTGTCCTTCTCCTGGTTCAGAGCTACCTTCCAACAAATTTTTAACCAAATGGTTCAGCCGTTCTTGAGTTGTAAATAGTGTAACTAACACGACTTTCTTTTATAATAGATGTAGAGTAATCTAAGGTTGTTTGTCTTCACACAGCTGTAGTTGGTCGTTCGCCCGCGGACCCATATTTACAAACAGCCAGTTATTTTTACGAGAGCCCGCGTCTCGGAGCTAAGCCTCGCCTTATGACGTCACCGTAGAATTATTGTACCGTCTGCTACCAGCTTGAGTATGAATAATAAATTCACCATTTTCTTATTGCTTTACGAACACGATTGAAAACGCTTGGTTGCCAGTAAATTAAATTTGTTTTCTTTGCTTCAGCTGAGGATCAGGATTGCTTTATCTAATCCATTAATATTTAAACCTATATTGAAAGAAAGAAAGAAAACTTTTTTTTATTTGGTTCACATCAAATAACAAACATGAGAGAAAAAAATAAACACCTGAAGAAGTAACTAAAATACAAAATAAAATTACTATGTGTAACCAAATTGGTCTCCACTCAGCTCTTTGCCATGGCAAGCCATTGGCGCTGGTTTTCTGTGGAAACCACTATGATTAAGAAAGGGGGTCACCACCATTATGTTATTTTATTAATATTTATATCTTAATTTAAACTTATTTATTATCTTAATTAAAAACGAAAAAAATATTAAAAGAAAAAAATATATAAATGTATAGTGCATAGTGTGCATAGTGTATAGTGTGCGCGCGCGAATGTGTCCGCGCGCGTTATTGGTTGCATTGGTTTGCATAGTATTTAAACTGGTGTAAAAGTGTCCTAAATAGGCCTATTTGCATAAATAAGTGACTTTTTATGTTGTTTTCATTCGACTTGGGCAACCCTGCAAGTTATTGAGTGCTATTAAAATTATGCAGCAAGTTAATCTTACAATTAGTAAAGGATACCTAGATATGGGTACAGTATTTACTTGTCTTAATTAATATAAACACTCTTGAATTTTCCCTTGAAAATAATACTAGTCGTGTATCAAATCTGTAACCGTTGTCGTCATTCATTACCTTTTAGGGTTCCTCTATTGTAGATTAAGGTACCAGTTTATATACCACGACTTAGCATGAAGGCGGAACGCGTCCGACGCGGCTTTCCTCAGGATGGCATCCGTCATGGCGGGCGGCTTTGTCGGGATATCCTGACGGACGACCGTTCGTGTATGCGTCCGGAACGTAACCCAGGCGTTCGAGATTTGTGAGGCAGGATATGCTTGACTAGCATCCTGCCTCACAAATCCAATGTTATAAAAAAAAATGTAAGGTATCAAGGCCTCCGTGGTAGGAAGGCTGGCACGCCAGTTTTCATAGAGCTGAATCTTGGATATCACGGTTTGATCTCCGGTCTCAAGTCTGGATCATCATTATCATAATCACCCAAAGGCCGTCCACTGCTGAATATAGGCCTCCTCAAAGGTTTCCCGCAACGACTGGATGAGAGCGCTCTGCATTCAGTGTGATCCTGCAATCTTTACAATGTCGTCTGTCCATCTTGTCGGTGAACGTCTTACGTAGGTCTTCAATTAGCTATTAGCTTGTACCACACACCAAATCATCTAGCTAATTTGTTAAAGTTTTATAAATGCAGTTGAGTTGATATATATATATATATATATATATATATATATATATATATATATATATATATATATATATATATATCGTGTTCTGAATTGTAATAAGTGACTTTAGATTTAATAACAAAGTAATACCTTTATTGTATTGAATTTTTGTTTTTGTGACGAAATTTTGTTAATCAAACTATGTATCTATGTGTAAGTATGGTGAGAAAATAAACTAATTATTATTATTATTTATTATTAATCAAACGGTCTCCGATCTGAAACTTTTCGGCCCCAACGGCCATTAGTTCTTCGCGCTATGTGCCATGCCCATTACCACTTGAGCTTACTGATTCTCAGAGCAGGTCTGGATGTTGTGTTTCACCTGTTGTTTCTGATTTGTGTTTTGATTACCTACTTTTGAATTAGAGCAGCGTGTGTGATGATTTCCAATACTTATGATTACTTTTACCCGTTCGTTGTTCGTCTTATCTTGAAAGTAGGCACTTCGCACTCCATAACACTGAAAAAATCACCAGTTTGTTACGCCTACTTAGCGATGGGAATATCTATAAATCGATAAGCTTCGGGCGCTCAAGTAGAAAAATATTCTATCCGCTCTGAATAACAAGGAAAAAGAGTATCAAAACAAGCGTTGTTAAACTGTTGATGTCAATAATACGAGAACATTGCGCTCGCTAATCGACTTACATACTTACGAGGGAGGAAAACAAATTGAGTAGAAGTTAGGCCCGTCCTCCGAGCTGCGGAGTTATGTATAACGGTTTATTAAAACTGAAGCCACGGAACTTTGAAGACCCTGAAGTTTTAATGAAAGTATGTAGGTATCAAAATTACACTTTATAGAATTTTCTGATATCTTTTGTGAGAAGATTGATATGCAGTAATGGGTGTTGGGAGCGATATAAGTGATACGACTATAATGAAACTATAACACTGATACTTCTTCAAGACTTTTATTCTTCGAACAGGGTACAACTTCAGGTACAACCTCTGCAACTTGATGCCGCAACCAACTTAACTGCTGTCATCCGCGCTCTCCCTGGATACAAAACTTCCCTCTAAAAATACATCGGTGTTGCCAGTAAATAAATTTGAATGTAACTGTTATAACTACCAGTTCGAATTAGTGATAGCAGCTATTTATTATTTGAAAATTACAACACGACTGGCTGCGATCAAAAGCGCATTTACAATGCAATTCCTTAAATACTAAAGGAAGAAGTGAGTGTGCGTAGTATTAGGTATTACACTACGTGAGGCGCACACTCCAGATATATCGATAGATTATTCAAGCAGTAGTAACTACTAACTGTTAGTAGTTATATTTAGATTATGCGAAATAAAATGTTGTTACACACTTATATTTGTCTTCCTAGGTCAATATTGCGACACGCTTTTGTGTATCTATGAAATAGATGTGACATAGCTATTGTTTAACAAGAATGCAGTAGTGCATGCAGTACAGTCGGGACCGGGCTTTAACATAACCCGATCGCGATAGAAATTTGAAAGGTCTGAAGTAACTGCTTACCAGCATTTAATTTTGGTAGCGCCAAATAAATATATGCAGACGCAGAGTGACAGTGCACCATGTTACTTGAAAGCGCTTTTAGCTCTTACCGGGCATCATAATCACGATCGCTTTCAGTTATGTTATATCCCTGTCGATTTTTTTATTTTGCGACCTCCTCCGCTTCCGCATTCAGTATTGTTGTTTGGAGGCATTCGTACGAATGTCTGGAAAGACGGTCACTGAGGTGGATGGGAGCAATTCATGTTTAGCTACTGTGGACTTGTGTACCTTTTGAATGCATTATTCAAGCTTAAGTTCACGAGGTATTTGGCCCCTTAAATCCTGAAATGTGGTATCAATTTTCCCTTATATTTTTCAACAGCTGGTTTGCATGGATACGAGATGTGTTCGATCCCCATTTGCAAATAAGCAATTTGAAGCAGTTGGTAAATATCGTACCCTTATTGCAAAAACCAACTATCTGCATTTTTTTTATCAAAAACGAGTTAAATACACCAATCGATTCGTCTCTTCGCGATAAAGCTACGGGTAAAACCCACTACCTGCTACGACGATTCGTTACAAATATAGCTAAAGTAAAAAGCAACACATATACATATATATTTCGATGAAAGTACACTTTAGTTAGGTTTTATTTAGAACTATAGTATCTGAGTACTAAATTGTGGTCCAGCCACGAAGGATCACACGACATTGGATGTTACTGCATCAACGAAAACCGACAAGGTCTAAATTACGACAACTCCTTCATCTTATCCAACCCATGGTTATGCGACCAAAAATAAACAGAGGAACAGTAACAGAGAGAACGAACAAGGTGTTTCAGAATTATCTCTGCAGGCCACCAGTTCCAGTTGGTTATCTTTCCCCCCTACAACAACTGTTCAGCAGACCTCTACCTATAATGGTAGCAAAAAAAAAGTACCTTACAAATCTGTGCACTAAAGGAGTGATACCGGAGCAATTTCATGGTTGGTTCCAATCTCTGGCTACTGAAGCTAGCAGTGTCGATAGATTGCCAGAAGCAAATCTCACCGATACATCATCAGAAGAATGATTTTTAATTTTAATGATTATTAATGTTACTTGTACTAATTTTAATTTAACTTCACTTATTTTATCAATTATTAAAGATTTTTATTAAATGTTTTGTTTACATTACTTAATACGTACAAAAGGTACTGTTTAACTCAGTATTTTGTACAGATTAGAAAAAAACACCTGCAGATAATAGATAAAGATTTAATTTATATTCAGGCAAAACCAACTAATGATATTCTTTTTATTTTTGTACTGGCAATAGCTGTACTAAATCGGTTTTTGTCTTGAAGATTATAACATTTTAATATAAAAGCATGAAATTAAACTGCCCGTAGAGCTACCAGAATAGTGATTCTAGAAATACGGTAGTTTCGCTACATTCAGGCAAAACCAACTAAATGAGCTCCTTACCGGTTATTTCCTGATTTTTCTATTAAATTTAGTCATTTTTCTTCAATTATTATCCTATTTAATGAAACAAGAATATTTGCTTATGTATAATTAACCATTAATATATAAAATAAACGTTACTGTAATATATTTTTGTGTCGTCAAACTTTCAAGTGCTTAAATCTCAAAAACATTTTGGTAAAATTTTGGTGCAGATAATTGGTTTTTGCAATAAGGGTACGATATGTATTTTTGACATCAATGGAAGTTTAAATGCTTTCGTAAAATCTCATTGATAAATCAACTGCCCACGTGTCAAAAACCTTCATACCTATTTACATGTGAAAAAAATGATTACCGCATAAAATGAGAAGTAATTGTCTATAAGTGGGTCTTCTGCGCTTCGTTCGATTATGCTTTGTAAAGCTGGCGGCAAACATTCGATTCCCGATTACAGCACAGCAGGGACCGCCGCGCTAATCGAAAACCCTTCATGCATGTTAACATCTCATGCATACGTTTTTACGTCTGTCAACATTACTCATTGTGATTCGCAATCAAAACTGATGGTTTTCATCGCATTTCGTTGTAGCGCGTAACAGCGCACATGCATATGAAAGCTATCAAAATTGGATGAAGGGAAGAGCATACAGTACAAAATGTAGAATATCTAGTCTCATTAATCTAATCTTCTAATAGTGAGACCGTCAAAATACTCATATAACGTTTAATTTGGGTACGATATAAGTTTTTGTTTTGGGACTGTTAGTAGATTAATTCGACAATCATATGAGTAGATAATATTTATTTAGGGTAACCTTAAATTATGAATAATTAATTAATATCGTGCTACAATTTAATTAAATAGGCATCAGTTGCCAATCATGTTTGCTGTGCCCTCGCAGGGCGTCACTTGTAATTTACTTTAATATTATACATGTACCATCTTACGAACCACTTGTGACTTGCAATAAAGAATCTGAATCTGAATCTGAAGATAGGTTCCACTTTATTATTTGAGAGTTTGAGAAGTTATTTTTGGTTCTCCCTTGTTTTGTCGAACAACGTTTGATATAATTTCACTTCACAAACATTTAAAATATCTAATTTCATTTGATATAATTATTCGATTCCTATAATATTTATTTCATCTAATTTTGATTGACATAATTGTTCATGTAATATAATTTCATTTCATCGAATTTTCACTTTGCCTAATATCACATGACATAATGTTTGCTTGGCCTAATGAGTGCTTAATCTAATTTTTATTTAACCGAAACTCTATAACTGAACTTAAATAATACAAAAAATTATCGGCGTGCCGCGGTAACGGCCGCCGAGCGCCAGAACCCCCCTCTGTTGGTGTCATCTAGGTTAGGTTAGGTTAGAACAGTGATCCGACAACGCGCGAAGGCGAGCGAGCGAAGCGAGCGTGCCGCGCGAACGTGCCGCCGAGCGCCAGAATTCCCCTTTGTTGATATCATCTAGGTTATGTAGGTTAGACTAGTGACAGTTTTTTTGTTGTTTTATCTAGTGTTAATTTGTATAATAAAAATAAAAAAAACTGTCACTGTTCTAACCTACATAACCTAGATGACATCAACAAAGGGGAATTCTGGCGCTTGGCGGCCGCTGCCGCGGCACGCTCGCTTCGCTCGCTCGCCTTCGCGCGTTGTCGGGTCACTGTTCTAACCTAACCTAACCTACACGACACCAACAGAGGGGGGTTCTGGTGCTCGGTGGCGCTCCTTTTTTGTGATGAAAAGTATGTAAAATGATAATTATACAAAATAAGATTAGATAAAACAAAAATTAGATGAAATGATTATTAGGTCGAATGATGATTATGCCTCTTAAATGTTAGCACAAACGTTGTTATATCAAACAAATATTATCTGTTATAAAAATTATGTTAAACAAAATTATGTTAAACAACCATTATGTTAAGAGTGATTAGTAAAAGTGAAATTATATCAAACGTTTTTCGACAAAACAAGGGAGAACCGTTATTTTTACCAGAAAAGTTATGTATCTGAATAATGAAGAAAAATGAAATTCAGATAGAATATTATTCACTAGGTACTAGCAACTCGAAAAAGCGTTAAATATTCGCTTTCAAATAGTGACAAAGATTGTACCTCCCAAAGAGTTAAATACGTTGAAGTCCGTTGAATTTGAATTTATTCAAATAGTTTTGCGCAAATTTAGTTGCAGCGAAAACGTTTATTCCAGGGAGCTAGTTTCAAATAAGTAAAGCAGTTAGTTTCGGACCAACTAGGTACAGTTGCCAGCTTGTCAGATTTAAAAAAAAAACAAATTCAAAAAAAGGAGTGAAACAATTTAATGTTAATGTTAATGTTTATGTATGTGATATTATTAGAAATTGATAATATTTGAGAATGCTGATCTATTAAGGCTTCTTCAACATTTCATAAGTGTATGTATGTTTGTATATTTGTCCACGAACTTCTCGAAAACGAGAAGTCATAGCAAAATGTTTTTTTTTTATTTCAATTAGATATATTTCAACTTAGGGTACAGTGTAAGTTTTGTCAAATTGGTCTAGTAGTCCCTGAGATATGGATAAATACGAGTAACAATGGACTTGGACATGCAGCAAAGTCATGAAAAAAAAGATAAATTAAACCACCTTCAAAAACTGACTTAAAAACTTAAAATAACGCATTTGCCCTCTACATAGGAGAAACAAATTCATTTGGAGTCGATGCATGATGTCACGCTTTGCTTACCTATAGCAACAGTCTGCGCTAATCACGCACCGACACCTAATAAATTTGTTTCTCCCAAGTAGAAGGCAAATTTTAAGCTTTTAGTCAGTTTTTTTTAAATAACCCTTAAAATATTGAAAAACGATCCGGCCGGCTTAGTTTGACGTACGGTTCAACATCAAAGTTGAGTTGACCATTAGCCTGAAAATATCAAGGTACTTATAAAAACAATCACACTTTCTGCGTATAATGATTTTAATTAAACTAATTTTCATACACGACTACGTTGCACGTCCGCATTATGAGATGTGAATCTTGAAAGCGTATAAATATTAAATGTTCCGAGTGTAATAAGCCAGGTAAGAGTGTGGACAATGGACTTGGCTTTGTCCAAGTTTTTGTGCATTGCTTTGTGCGCAGAAACAATGAGAGCCGCCATTGGTGAGCTACACTGTGGATGTTGCACATTGTTTTGTTATTTTGGTTATTTGATAGTTATTGCTATGGTTTCTGCAACGCTACAGAGGTCGTTTTTTGGTAGCTGTGTGCAGTTCGCATACATGAATTTTCAGGACCAAATCAATGTATAAGTTACTTTCTATCATTGTTGATCATTAACCATCTGCGGGTTGCTTTGACTTCCCTTTATTTTTTGATGTTGAATAACGGAGGTTTCCTATATGCAAACTGCCATCTACGGTCCAGACATAGGATTTCGTACTAACGAAGAAAAGAAGAAGTTTTAATATTAGTAATCGAGTAGTCGACGAGCACGTCTACCTGGCACAAGTGATCCATTGGGTAGGTCCAACATTGAGAATGAGGTCAATCGACGAATCCAACTCGGCTGGGCAGCGTTCAGGAAATTGCGCAAGAGTGTTTTCTCATCTCATTTACCTCAGTGTCTGAAGACAAAAGTCTTCAACCAGTGTGTGTTAACAGTGTTGACATACGAATCCGAAACATAGTCTCTTAACTATGGGATTAATAAAGAAGCTCAAAATCACACAACGAGCGATGGAGAGGGCTATGCTGGGTGTTTCTCTACGAGATCGAATCAGAAATGAGGAGATACGTAGGAGAACTAAGGTAACTGACATGGCCTTGAGAATTAGTAAGCTCAAGTTACAATGGGCGGGGCACTTAGCGCGAAGAACTGATGGCCGTTGGGGCAGAAAAGTTCTAGATTGGAGGCCATTCAACCAAAGACGCAGCGGAGGACGTCGACCGACAAGATGGACAGACGACTTTGTAAAGATGGCAGGATCAAACTGGATGCAGACCGCTAGTGATCGGTCGCTGTGGTAAGCCGTGGGGGAGGCCTATGCTTAGCAGTGGACGTCCTTTGGCTGATGATGATGACGAGAAGTTTTATAGGGACAAAATTTTTATTGTAGTATACATTTTTAGTAGGACAAATCCAGGCAGAATGTTTATAGGGAATGGCCGTAAGACTGGTCGAGATTATTCATTGTATGAAATGGTGTATCCTAGAGCAGATGATCTAAGACTTCCGTCGGCATTTTCTAAGCGAGCGGTTTTATTGCGATACAAGTTCTAACAATGTATGTTTATCTTACAAGCGTCATTAGATTTGTTGAAGTGCGCTGAATAAACAACACAAGTAATAACCACCGCTGCATTATCATCCGCGATGTATGTAGACATGTTGGTTGTGTAACTGTGTCAATATTATATGACAAAAGTATCAAATTAAACATATTTGTTTGCTAGAAATTGAAGTATTATTTATAAAGAGGTATTAAACTGATAATTTAAAAAACAAAGTAAAAAACAGTTAACAATTTGACAAAAAACATATTTGACAAAATGTAACACTATTTATTAGTTTAAGTAAAACGTATGTAATTTAAATATACTAATGTTCAATCCTCTACGAATAAAGCCTTTTAATCAGGTACGTAACAACCTGCGTCAGTAATAAACTGTAAAGTTACCCAGCATAACGCGGAAGGTGCCAAAATTACATGTACTACGATTCGTAGCACCGTAGCAAAAATTACACGTACAAGGCGTAGCATTGTGTATGGGCGCTACGGAGCTACGGCGTAGCGCATAAAGGCGGGGCCACACGCGCGGCGTTGACAGTAATTGGACGGTTGTCGCGTAATTTGCGAATAAAGAGAGCGCTGTCCCGTGTACCAAACGTTTTGAGCTAAGTATGGCCGATGTTTTGTGTTGTGAATGTTCTTATTAAGCGACATGAGCACATCTTTGAGCTAAAAGTATTTTTTTAGAATTATATTTTATTTGTAAATAATCTCTTTAAACCCTGTTGTGTAATATCAAGAAGTAGGATTTGCTGCCAGGTTGGTCAGTTTGGTTTAAACTTTATATCAAGCACAAAGCTTATTTAACAATGTTTTAAGAAATTAAATGAGAATTTTGTGCAAATAGCGTATTTGATATTGTATTAAGCCATACATTTATCAATCGGATGCAGAATACGCTCGAAATGTTCAATGCCGGACCAACTCGGTTAAAGAACGCGATGAGATTCCTCTATGACCTCAGCCAAGCGTCACCCACCGAACTTGTACCTGAAATTATGTTGTAGCTCTTTGTGTGTGTTCATTATTTTATGATTATACAATTCTACTTTTCATAATTTTGTTTTATGTCTTCAATGAAAAATATTTTTGCACAATTTGTTAGTTAAATTAAATAAAAGTTTATTTAAGGACAAAGACTTATGGCTAGTGTTAGTAGTATTATGATAACATTTGAGATTTACAATTCATTATTCAATTTATTAAATTATATTATTATTATTCGTGATTTAATATTCCACATGAATAAATTAAATAACCAATATTTCAAGCTTATAATTTAAAAGTAACATTCAGTATAAATATACTTTGAATAATAATATAATTTAAACACATTTCAATTTAATAAAACAACTGTTACGTGTAACACGCTAGGGCATTAGTCTAGCTCATACTGTAATTTAATTCTTCGTTCTTTAATTGAAATAAGTAAATAAATGATCGTATTTTAAGAAGCTCAATGAAATACTGGGAAAGAAGTCTCATTAAGTCTACCTTTTCTAAACCGTAGTTGTGTTTTTGTTTCAAATAAACAAACGTTATCCTATGTCATTAGTGTCTTTGTTTTAAATAAACAAATGTAAGCCTATTAACTAGTCATAAGAACTGTCCAACTCCAGTTACGTCCGTTTAGTTATTTAACGGCGCTCAAAGCGTAAAGCACGCGTACCTCTAAGTGGTCCGCTGGACGGGACGAGCGGTGCTCGTGTCGGGCTAGGTAAATAGCGATCTGCAACAAAAAGAAATCATTTTATTTACCTACTACCGGTTCCCCGCAACTTTGTACGCGCGTTTTGAGTTTGCTTTGTCCATCCATCATGATGTTTTATAACCTTAAATCTTTGTCAATAAATAAGCTATCCAATACAAAAACATTTTTTGAAATTGGTCCAGTAGTTCTTTAAATTAAGGAAATAGCTTCATTAAATCATCTTGTTATTGGTTGTAAAGTTAAAATTTAGTTTGACGGGTAATCACCCCACTACGGTATAAACCACCACCTACGAGTATAACGGGTTTGTTTTTATTAATAGAGGGGTGTTCAAGGCAAGCGATAAAACTTGCTGTTAGATTTTATCAAGCCGCCTATAAGGCCTCTGACTAGGTTTAGCGACTAATATCAACGGCTTCACGTGTTTTCCGAAGTACGGAGATGTTCGTGGTAAGCCTCACTTTCTGGTCGGAATGGTCACCCATCCAAACACGGACCGCGCCGTGGGTTGCGTAACATCGGTATCACTACCAAAGCACTACAACTATACTGCGCTACGAGCGTTATTATTAGCGCATATTGTTGGTTCATCATCATCATCATTATCAGCTAAAGGACGTCCACTTCTGAACGCCTTCCCAAAGCAACTAATCACAAGCGGTCTGCATCCATTATATCTTTGGCTTACCAAAACATAGTTGATATAGATAATGCAAACAACTTTTTGGATATCTACTGTTTCATTATTTACCAATCTATACATAAAAGAAAATCGTGTTAGTTACAAAATTTATAATTCAAAAAAGGCTGCACTGATTTAATTGAAAATGGGTAGGAAGTTTGGTGGAAAGGTAAACAGGAAAAAACATAGGATACTTTTTATGCCATTAGACGGGACCGGGGCTGGGTAAAACGGGGCCAGAGTAAAACGGTAGAGAAGTAGCTTAGAACTAGGGGAAGGACAGAGGATACTTTTTATCCCGATTGACGGGGCCAGGGCTGGGGCGGGACGGGGTCGGGTCGAAACAATGTTCGCTGGGACCGCTTAAGTTTTAAAGTTACGTGGCTGGACGGGACAGGCCTGGATGCGAAGCAAAGTTCGAGGGGTCCGCTAGTAATTTAATAAATAAAATCTCGCAAAACTCAGCACGAGTATCATAAAAATACTAAGCCAGATATTCAAAGCCGAAGAAAAATATTACAGGGGTATTTTTGTAGCCCCATTTCATCATAGCAGCCCGTGAGTCGCGACCTCTATAAATAGCGGATAAAACAACGCGGCCAACTAATCATTTTACTTCTTCACACACCCACGTTTATAGAGCTATATAACCGTGCTCTATTAATACTCGTTACTCCATTCTGTAGTATGTTGTTTTAGGATTATCAGGCAAACAAATGCCTTGTTGCTCTTACAAGGCATTTGTTTGCCTGATAATCTGGCTGAACAGATGGCCCAAGCAGTTATTCTTTACAGAATAAATTCAACTTGGAAATTGATGTCGCTTCGCTATGTAATGCTTTAGAATGTTTTTAACACTCACAGTGTCATATTTTATATTCATAAAGATGAAATAAGAAACCAAAAATTTGCGCACGGGCGGGTCTTGAACCAGCAACCTTTTGGCAAACCGGGCCAAACGCTCTTACCAATTGAGCTACCGTGCTGTTAGTCCGACCTTACGAAATTTGTGGTCTCTTATGAAAACGTCAATTGCGTGACGCTTAGCGCCATCTAGCCGTCTGTTTATGAAACAAAAACAGACGGCTTGAAAAATTTGAGCGTTTGGCCCGGTTTGCCAAAAGGTTGCTGGTTCAAGTCCCGCCCGTGCGCAAATTTTTAGTTTCTTATTTCATCTTTATGAATATAAAATATGACACTGTGAGTGTTAAAAACATTCTAAAGCATTAGATAGCGAAGCGACATCAATTTCCAAGTTGAATTTATTCTGTAAAGAATAACTGCTTGGGCCATCTGTTTCATAAACAGACGGCTAGATGGCGCTAAGCGTCACGCAATTGACGTTTTCATAAGAGACCACAAATTTCGTAGGGTCGGACTAACAGCACGGTAGCTCAATTGGTAAGAGCGTTTGGCCCGGTTTGCCAAAAGGTTGCTGGTTCAAGTCCCGCCCGTGCGCAAATTTTTGGTTTCTTATTTCATCTTTATGAATATAAAATATGACACTGTGAGTGTTAAAAACATTCTAAAGCATTACATAGCGAAGCGACATCAATTTCCAAGTTGAATTTATTCTGTAAAGAATAACTGCTTGGGTCATCTGTTTCATAAACAGACGGCTAGATGGCGCTAAGCGTCACGCAATTGACGTTTTCATAAGAGACCACAAATTTCGTAGGGTCGGACTAACAGCACGGTAGCTCAATTGGTAAGAGCGTTTGGCCCGGTTTGCCAAAAGGTTGCTGGTTCAAGTCCCGCCCGTGCGCAAATTTTTGGTTTCTTATTTCATCTTTATGAATAAATATTTGTTATTTATATCTGTGACCAAGTTAGACTATCATATTTAAATAACTCTGATTTTATATTTCTACCGAAAAGACGTAAGATTTTTGTATTCATTATATATTTTTTCATTCTGCTCGGTGTGTCCCGCCCTGAGGCCGTATGTTTATCGGACGGTTTATATGCGATCCGATATTTTACACATCGTTGCATTTCCCGGGAACTATTTTGTTTATCTTGGCTTTATTTATGTGCGTGCTGCGTAGCCTGAAACAATATGCTTACTTTCTCAGCATTTTTGTACAGAAAAAATATAGCAGGAAAATCGTAAAAACATAACTTTATTACGCTGTTTTTATAACCGTGCTTGAATCAAATCTTAACTGATAACATAGTTGGTTTAACTGACTACGGAGCTTCTTGTTTTGTAAGCTGTATCAACATCTCAGTTGTAACTCAGCTCTGTTTGTGGTTTTCGCCTTAGTCGACACAAACGACACTCAACTCAATATTCATTTATCTCTCAAGATTTCTTTAATTCAGCCTGGGGTGACCTTTTTCTTAATGATCGTTAACCTTATGATTGAGAGTCGTGATTATTACGCTCTTATCTATTTTAAAGAACAAGTTCTATAGAGAAAACTAGGCAGTTAGAAATACATCAGAATTCAAGTAAATATTCAACCGGGAGTCCAGTATTAGTTGCAAGTTATTAGCGCAAAAACGACCTACAGATTTACGGGAACGAACTGGACGCTTCTTATTTCCGATACGTCCGAGCCAGCCTCGTATTTTACAGTGGACTAAGTTTTATCAAAATTAATTTCATATCCCATGTCCCAAAGACATTATATCGGCTGATCCACCCATTTTGAAGGGAAATTTACAACGGGTATGAATCATGATTCAATTTTAATTTTATGTCTCCATTCGATGGGAGAATTTTCAATTTTCGCTGTTATGTGTTGGATTTGCAGAATAAATTACGGTCGAATTAGTATCGAAACGTTTGGTTTTTTTTTACTACAAACAAGTACAAATACATACACAATTTGTGAATCGTAATTAATCTTGAGATGTTCATGCAAACAAATACATTTTTATATTACACTCGATGGCAAACTACGTATTTACGCATACGTTAGCAACATAATATATTTTATTATTTATATTAGAAGAACAGGTAAAACAATGTAAGCACAATTTACTCGTTCCTAACCGGGAAAAGGTTTTCAGAGTTATTTCATTGCGAGATGTTTCGGGGCTAAGGTATGGCCGACATTCGCCAAAGTCGAAGACAAGTCGCGGTCGCTTTGTATAAATAGATTGGATACAATGGAATGTGAATAGTCAGGTTAACCAGTTAACTGGAAAGAAGAGAAGATAAATAAAGTATTTTTTGGTCACACAAATCTAAGCTGAATGCCACTCATTTGGATACGTATTATTCAAGAGTCCTTTATAAGACTTTTTTTTTATAAGACGTTAATAGTCCCCTTAGCTGAGTTCGACTACGGTGGCCAGTCACAACGACTAACCGACTGCGCGGGACATATTATAGTGCACAAATGTGTGCACAAAAACAGGTACACTATCTACTACTCTTACTCTCATAGTCCGATGGGATAGCAATCTGACACGACCGCAGAGAGATCAGGCGCAGGACAAATGGCTTTTACGTGCTTTTCTGAAGCACTGGGGTGGAACACCGCCAACTTCTGAACTCCGGGCTACCCTTAGATTTTCTGATCAGAAAAACTCAGGTATACATTTTTGGCCCGACCCGGGGATCGAACCCGGGACCTCTGGCGCAGCCATCGCTTTATAGTGCGACCCTCTTACCGCTGCGCCACAGAGGCAGTTATTTTAAGACTTTAACGTTGTGTGTTAAGTCTCAACAGCCTCGTAAAAACAAAAATAAAACCTTATCTAATTGCCTACTTGTCTGCATCTCCAGACACACTCCACCGCGTCGTAGTTTCCAATTACATCGACTCAAAATAGCATGAATGGCGAAGAGGAGAGAATTTTCGCTGTAAGAGGTGTTCATTACACGCTATAATATGTACCTGACTATTTATTTGGCCCGTAGATTGATGCCGAGCGTGTCTGCATAGCGGCGCACATCCATTTCGGAAAATAATTTAGCTCGAGTTTTAGCTGAAAATCGCATCTGTTAACTCCATCATGAAATATATCGTTATAAAGTACTAGGGTATAAGACCCATTACACACTGCGACTTTTAGATCGATGCATCGAGACTTACGCAATGAACACATTTAAACACATTTAATTCGGCATCAATGATGTTGTGAGTTAGTGTCTTGACTGTATGTTGGCGACTGTATCGCTACTAACGCGCCGTAGCATCGATGCAGTCGCCAATATACTAGCTAGCCACCCGCCGGGAGATGGCTCAGACAACATATTGTACCTTGCAGCAGCACAGGCGGGTCGGGCGCCTCGTCGGCGGAGGACGAGTCCCGCTCGGTGTGGAAGCCGATGGAGGCTAGCCACCCGCCGGGAGATGGCTCAGACAACATATTGTACCTTGCAGCAGCACGGGCGGGTCGGGCGCCTCGTCGGCGGAGGACGAGTCCCGCTCGGTGTGGAAGCCGATGGAGGCTACCTAACTAGCAAAAAGACGTAATGAGATTACGTTTTTACGACTATAGATCGAAAGACACTCGTATGAAAGCTCGCAATTTGTCAAAAAGCCGTATAAAAGTAGCTTTCTAGATATTTTGGCATTCAACGCTTTTTGGTTCTTTAAATATGCTGAGTAAACGTTGACTCGACGAATTCATATCACGTTTACTCGAAAACTGTATAAAGATATCTCTCACAGCCTTCATACAACTGTAAGTCGTATGATAGCTTTATGAAAGCGACTGAATTGCTACTTCGTCATTAAATTTGCTTTTATACCACTATCTTTCGATATATCATTATTACAGCATTATTGTGGAATAAAAGCGGTTCATTCAACTAAATAGCATCACGGTTACTTTCATAGCATATACTGTCATATGATTGTTATTTGAGAGGCTTTCTCTCGATTTGAAAATATTAGTTGAGAAAACGCTGTAAACTGAACTATCATAGCCACAAAGATTCTATTAACATTATTTGGAAGCCATCATACAGCGTAATAGTTGTATGAAAATCGAACAAAATCTTTTACAGCACTGCAAACGCCATTTTGTCGGGCATCGTTGATTAAAGTTGAGATAAATGTGTTTAATTGGTTTTATATAGCAAAAATGGATTATAATCGGTGGAAAAGAATTAAAAGGAGTGGAGGACCCTAAACTAACTACAATGGCGCCCTGATTAGTTGTAAAATGGCAACCGGATTGCTATTTTATGACTAAAAGTCGAGTGATTATGCTCTGTAATGGCCATTGTGTGTATTAATGGCGGAATCATTTTAATTATTAAATTAATATTATTTTTAAATCGTTAATAACTAAGAAATCTTGTGGCCCATGGAAATATTATCAATAATGTAAACAATATATACGATAAAGTTAATTTCGCATATGAAAAAGCAAACTTTAAATGGTCATACGCGTAACCTATTTAGATGGATAAAAAACTATATGGCATTTGTGAAAAAACAGTTACTTACATTTATTTTCTTTTTTCTTTTCACCAACACTAACAATATTAAACACCATTTTGGTTAAGAAATAAAACACGTTGTATGAGAGCAGCTTGGTTGCATTCACACAATCAAAGAGTCGAGTGATTGCAACCGCACAGCTTTAATACGACAAATAAATCGAAAGAAAGAGCATTTCTCGACTTGAGGAAAGCTAAAGTGTGGAATAAAAGCATACTCATGGCTTTCATGGCACTTTATAACATTCGCGTTGCGAATACTCGATATTCTTTCGATTATTTAGCTATTGCGATGATAATCTTACGATGTTTACAGCATTAAAAGCTGAGAGAAGTGCGCCCAAATCGCGTTGAGAGAACGTGCATAGAGCTTTCATACGACATTTTTAAGATCCATCTTACGACTGATTGCTGCAAGAGAAACGTGCTTACGACATGTTTTTGCTAGTTGGGTAGCCACCCGCCGGGAGATGGCTCAGACAACATATTGTACCTTGCAGCAGCACGGGCGGGTCGGGCGCCCCGTCGGCGGAGGACGAGTCCCGCTCGGTGTGGAAGCCGATGGAGGCTAGCCACCCGCCGGGAGATGGCTCAGACAACATATTGTACCTTGCAGCAGCACGGGCGGGTCGGGCGCCTCGTCGGCGGAGGACGAGTCCCGCTCGGTGTGGAAGCCGATGGAGGCTAGCCACCCGCCGGGAGATGGCTCAGACAACATATTGTACCTTGCAGAAGCACGGGCGGGTCGGGCGCCTCGTCGGCGGAGGACAAGTCCCGCTCGGTGTGGAAGCCGATGGAGGCTAGCCACCCGCCGGGAGATGGCTCAGACAACGTATTGTACCTTGCAGCAGCACGGGCGGGTCGGGCGCCTCGTCGGCGGAGGACGAGTACCGCTCGGTGTGGAAGCCGATGGAGGCTAGCCACCCGCCGGGAGATGGCTCAGACAACATATTGTACCTTGCAGCAGCACGGGCGGGTCGGGCGCCTCGTCCGGCAATCCGTCACCGGGTAGTTTAGACCGGGGTAAACGGTGAACGGGGTTGCAGTTTGATCATAGACAATCGTATGATGATAACGGTGGATAAAATAGTGAGGAAACTTATAGCACCGCAGGGCATAGTTACGGATAAGAGCTACAGTGTACAAAGTTACAAACACAAAATATAGACAGTAACAGAATTGAAACTAATGCATAACTTCACTTTTGATACACACACTCGCCGGTCGCGCTACGGATGTCAACTTCGGCATCAATGCTGTTGTGAGTTAGTGTCTTGACTGTATATTGGCGACTGTATCGCTACTAACGCGCCGTAGCATCGATGCAGTCGGCAATATACAGAACATTTTCGACCTTTTCGACTCATACTCGATGTTAATGTTTAATAAGTGTGTGTATGTTTGTCTGTTTACTGTTTATGTGTTTACGAGTCTGTGAGTCGAAAAAATGTTTTTTTGTTCTTTCTTTAACATAATTTGTCATATACCATATTGATGACTGCTTCGATGATACGGCGCGTGAGCATCGCGACTATATCGTTGCCGAAAATTGCGCAAGTGTGTAAAGGTTGACATTTTGCGACTGCATCGATGCTGCATCTCCACAGCATAGTTACTAAAACCATTGTGAGAATGGTCTTAAATTTAATTAATATCATTTGTTTTTGATTTGCTGCAAGAAGCCAGTTATCTTGGTACCGACTACTTAGCAGAGCTGACCTCACTTAAAGTCGGAAAAGGCTCAGACAAAAAATAACTTTGAAGTACAAACAATTGTCTATCTGTTTTTTTTTTAAACGTCTATCGAACAGACTTAGATAGATGTACCTTTTGCCATCAGTAGTAGTCACGTATTTCTCGTTATCCTTTTTCAGAGCACATGTTCAGATCAAACGCCGAATCTTTGGTATAACTCATATGAGAAATCCGTCATGTTTCTTATGTTATTCCGAAGGTCGTCTCTGACTGAGCGCGTGTAAAGATAATCTAGTGAACATTTGAAGTCAAGAGTTTGGGAGGGTCGTGGATATTCACAGCCGGAATCAATTGCAAATGGGTTCGGAAATGACGGCGCGCGCCCGACGTGACACAGTGACAAGAGAACAGACATATAGATAAATCAACCATCAAGTCCTTTACAAGCTTCTATATAGGTTTAGTTATGACTACACGAACTGGTACGAAGTTGGACGTTAAAGTAAAATTGAAAAATAAATGCTTTTAGTTTATTTTTAAATGACATATAAAAGTGAGTTTTCGTAAATATGCAGATCAGTTTAATAAACAAACAAAAATGGCGAAAAAACGCTAAACGGACAAAAATAGCGCTAATAGGGGAAACAAACTCATTTGAATCTGGTACATGATGTCAACTTTAACTGACAGCAGCAGTCTTCGTACGCACATCATGCACCGACTTCAAATAAGCTTGTTTCTTCTATTAGCGTTATTTTAGTCCTATTAGTGACTTTTTTTAAGGCGGTTCATGTTTTAAGAAAAAAAACTGCTGAAAGAGTCATAAACAGGTGTTGATAATTAAACTTTTAGGTTATAAGTCAACTTAGAATTTTCCAACAAGTTTCTAATTTCGCGTACATTAATTTACTTTGCGCTTTGAATGTTTACTGTATCCGTGGTCACAGGTAATATTTCAATAAGTAGTATCCGCATTAATTGCAGAACCAAATAAGAATACTTTCCATCATATTTTGTGATATAGAATTACAAACTTATATAGGCTATCCTATAATTAACCTATCTCCTTGGGCTGTGGCGGCAATTACCTGTCCCCGATCGGCGGCGAGTGTACACGCCACAAATGAAGTGTTAAGCAAATGTCTTGTGTGAACGCGCCCTTATTGTGAGCGGCCAAAGAGCTCTTAATACCCAATATCAGGTGTGTGAATGTAAACGTTTGTGTCATTTAAAGAGGGGGCTTAAATAGCGATTAAACTTTTAGATTTTCTGTTCAAAAGTCGTATATGTAATCACGTTTTATTACAAGAATCAAAATGCGCGCTGCTTATCATATACTAGCGGTCCCCCGCGACTTCGTCCGCGCGTTATGAGTTTGCTCCCTCCCCTCCCGTCGCAGCGTGATGTTTTATATCCCAAAGCCTTTCTCAATAAATAAGCTATCTAACACAGAAATATTTTTTCAAATCGGTTCAGCAGTTCCTGAGATAAGCGCGTTCAAACCAACAAACTCTTCAGCTTTATAATATAATTAGCGCAAGCGCACGTTGTACTTAAGCTGCGAACATTATTTTGGTGCGGAGTTATGTTAAAACTGTGATAGCTCCTAAGATATTTATTGGAATCAAATGATATAAAGGGCAACTTTGTTCTAAAAGAAATGCTCGTGATGATGAATGTATTTATTTTGATAAGAATAAATACCTGTGTGTATAATAGTGTATACACCTTTAAAAATAATGCATTATTTTTTTACAAATTTATTAACATAAAAAAGGTTGTAGTAAGTCAACCATAAAAGATAGACATATGCTGTCGCGGACTTTATTATAGAACTCTTAATGCTGAACAATCCTGTCATACATGATTTTTGTGTAACTTAAGCGGTTTCCGCAGCGTATGCAGCGAAAGCTCTGAAAAGGAATATCTTTCTCCCGTTTTCGCAACATTTTTCATTGCTGCTGTGGTCTTATGAGTCGTATCTTTATGTTATATAGCCTAAAGCCTTCCTCGATAAATGGACTATCCAACGTAAAAAAAATTTTCAAATCGGGCCAGTAGTTTTTGAGATTAGCGCGTTCAAACAAACAAACAAACAAACAAACAAACAAACAAACTCTTCAGCTTTATAATATAAGTATAGATTCCTAGTTCGTTCGTTTCAGTCCAATCTAGGGATTGCTGGTAAAATTCTCAATCGTTTCAAGGATCCAGGTAATAATCCTTTGTCGGAGCTCGTAACATTCCACCATCCAATAGACCAGCTGATTGTGAGCTGCAGGGGTATAACGTAACACAACCGATTGCACGTTGCAATCCGTGTAACGCATTTTATTGTCGAGATCAAATAACGGAAGCCGCAGTTGTTATCAGCAACGTGACGGTCGCAAAAGTGTTTTTTCGATGGTTTTACTTGATTACGAGTACTAGCCGTCGATATGCCAGCGTTTTGCTACAAAGGGTACTTTGTTGAAACAGCTTCAGCGCTTACAAGTCAAATAGAGCCAGCGTTAACAGATCGTGCTGCCAGAATTACCGTAAAATGGACCTTTAAATAACCGTACATAATTTTGTATGAAAAATTACTTGAAGTCACTATAATGCATTTGATTTTAGTCGATTGGTCATGTCATGTCACTTCAGTCATTCATTTCTTTTCGTAAAATTTCTCGGCTGTTCGTTTAACTCCTCAGAATTTGCAAGTGTCATAAAACAATCTCGATGACGTGATTGACAGCTGATGATTTATTACAAAAATTAAAGGGACTCCTTTAAATGATATTTTTTAGATTTAAATTTATATTTTTAAGGACTTAATTATAACGTTTGTACACCGATGGTATGAAGTTTGTTAATATTTGTGCATATTTTGTAATTGTATTTAATTCTAAGAATTTTGTATTTACAAAAATGGCATCGCGCATTCCCCATTTCTCTAAAATATTTTTTTCTTGGGAGCTAAACTTTTATTTTATTTCGTTACTATAAATAATGCATTAGATCTCATCACAAATATACTGAAATCAGTTCCTTTTTCTTAGATTTATCAATTTACTGAACTTACTAGCTTATTATCGATAAGAATCACAGGCGATTGCAAAACATAAATCATTTTAAGTCCGATAGAAAGAAATTGCACTCAATTCTTGTTTTAGTACACTAATTAGGCCGCATTTTCAAATTGCCACACGAATTATCGAAATTTTGCTCATTTAACAAAAATACTGTACCGTTTTGGGATTGCGATGGATTACTTTCGAGGCTTAAAATTACCGTACTAAATCGGTAATTACCATATGTCTGGCATCACTGAATGGAGCAGTGCTTTGTTTGGGAGCTTTCAGATCAATGCTATCATGACGTTTATAACTATTGTAATGCTAAAACAATCGGAGTATGTAATAGGGTCTGTATTAAGCGCGACGCGATCCGCCGGCAGTTAATTGAAAACGTATCCGGCTCCGGAGACGGCAGGGCTGCCTGACAGCCGTAAGGTCGGATAGACGGGAAGAAATAGATTTACCGTTCGCGAGTAACTTCTAGAGTAGTAGACACTCCATCTTTATTGAAGACAACGAACTTTGCGCAGCTTTGAGTAGGCTGCAAAGAATAATAGATTTGATATCGCGATTTATTATCATTTCATTTACTTTATGTCTGTGCTGAATTAATATTAATATTTGTCATTTGTGATGACGATCCGTTACTGTAACCGTGCGTTATCTGTAGCTGTTTAAATAAGGCAGTCGTTACAACATTTGAGATTGCAATTATTTATTTATTTAAACGCTTTATTGCACAAATCATAGTGTATAAAGGTGGACTAATTGCTAAAAGCATTCTCTGTCAGTTAAACCGTTATGTCAAGCAGATATTATTGATAATTGTTGCGGTAGATCTAGATTTGGATATGATTGAGTCCATCTGGACAATATTCACCCAGGTTTGCAGCTCTCCAAAATGTAGGCGCTCTGAGTTATTGCAAAAAAAAAACTAAAAAAAATGTTATTTTTTAGTATGGTGCAAAAAAAGATTATTTTAGCCTCAGAGGATGAAGATTATGTTGATATTTATATATATTTATATAACGAGAATTATAGCCTCTGAGGATCAAGACAATGGTGTTTTTAAAGATCACAAAATTTGTGATCGTTCCCAAACCATATACCAAAAATGCAGCTTTACTTTAATTATTGCAACCTAAGTATATTGTTCAATATGACTGGGTTAAAATTCAAGTTTACTTGAAATACATAAATCTATTATTATTATAACTAACAAATCTACGTATTATTATCAACATCAAAATGTTATGTTTAAAAATCCCTAATGAATGATGTGATGAATGAGATATGAGATAGCCAAGAGCAAAGCTTTGAACAAGCTTGCGCAATTACTACAAAGCAGAAACTGTTCTACACCTACAACATCTGGTGCCTTTTAGTTCTGAAGTAGTTCAGTCCGCAACAAACTGTCTTGGAAAAGAAAATCATAACGTTGATTAACTTTGCATGTATAGGGGTTCACTAGATCCAAATTGTTCGCGTTGAAATGTATGATGATAAATATTCTATAAATTCTTTCAAAAGTAACTTTCTTAATTGGTTGATCAATATTTTTCATTTCTTCTGTTCGGAAAATTTAACTTTCATGTGAAGATATACGGGTGGCAAGATATAAGCATAATTGAACCTGGAATTTGACATAATCTGTGGTAGTTTTGGTGACAAGTTACCTTGTTTTCGGAAGGTTGCGTTCTTCTACTATTATTATTGTCTGTGAGAAAAAGTCGATCGATATTTGCAACAATGATTTGAAATATTTGATATCGTCCGCGTTTTATGTAGTATTTTGTTGTCTTCCGTGCCTTTAATGTCCCTCTAATTTTGTGTTTTATGTATAACGACAGTAAACAAACTGATATGTGATGAAAAACATGAGGTTTCATCTCTTGCCAAACAACATAATATCTCAATAAATTTATTTATTTTTCTTATTTTTCCTCACAGTCGAAATGAAAAATAGTATGTTTAACTCGGGTGCAAGCACCCATTTAACTCTCGACTTATTAAGAACTTCTCGAGTGAAATGAGTCACTTTCTCCCCTTGTATAACAATTGATACTTGCTAAAACAAACCTACATGAAAATAATTTCATATACGATAGGTTATTCAGGCACTTTATAGAAGCTTTGATATTTTTACCGACTTCAAAATAAATAGATAATCAGTTCGACCTGTATGTATATGATATGGTCAGAATGCAAATGGGATAAAAAATGATGTTGATCTATTAAGGCTTCCTAATACGTGTAAAATATTTCATAAGTATAAGTATGTTTGTTACGAATTTCGACTGACAAACACAATTGCATAAAAATAAAATGTTTTTATTCCATTACAGACACACGACCAAACGCAATTTTCAGGGATTTTTAAATCTGACGTTTTTTGGGAACATCACTAATTGGACCAAACGGAAGCTATTGATTTAATATCGCTATGTACAATTGAATTTTAAGATAGCTTTTAGTATATCATACTCTGAATTCGACGAACTAAAAAGTAGAGTAGCCTCACGCGAGCGGAGCTACTCCAGTAGGAGAGGCTCGAGATTACTACTCCCTTGGTTATTTCACAAGTTTCAGTGAACCTTTGATTCTTTTTCCTTCTCCTTCTTTATATAGCAGATGTTTAAAATAAGTATGTTTTGAAAATATGTATGTTAGTTAAACCAAACTGCTCTGATTCTAATGAGAAATATATCATAGTTCTCGCTGGTTAATTTGATAAAATAAACATATTTTTCCTCGCTTAGATGTTGAGACAAAAACAATGTTCCTTAGAATTGATTCTGTTCTAGTTTCTGCTCACTTATCTAATCAAATCAAATCAAAATCAAAAAAAATATTTATTCAATTTAGGACACAATATGCCACTTATGAACGTCAAATGTACAGTGAAAAATAAAATAAAAATAATTGTGCCCTGAAGGGTCCGAATCATGTCTCCTTATCTTTTGGGCCCTACCAGCGCTTCGAAAACATCCACCGTTAATTAGTTAAATTTCTCTTAAGTTAAGCTCTTCTGTATCACTTTGTAGACTGACAAGCGATACTAAACGGAGCAAGTGATTGTTATGCGATTACAATTTTTGGCACAGTCGGAATAGAAGCGTTTGCAGAACTTCCAGCGTTGCCATAAGGGTTTCGCAGCACATTATATCTCAGCGCTGCTAAATGATATTAAGCGCTTACTTACTGTGAAGCTTATGAAAAGTGCCATAAATGGCACAGGCAGTAAGCATTTTTTATTCATAGTATCTTAAATCTCTCACTAGATGGCGCTTATTCAATATTTTTTAACTAACTTTGGTGAAAAACAGCCATCTAAATCTTAATAATCTGTATCCTCAAAGGTACGAGAGCGTCATCTCCTGACGGTAAAAGTCATATTATGACAAGAAAACTGTTCATTGCAATGCGACAAGCGTAGAGTTACGTAACAACCCTGCGGCGGTGTTTCCTCGAGGTGCTTCGGTTTGACGACGGCTCGTAAAGACCAATCAATTCTGAGGGAAGAAGAAACTGAGTGCGCCTCTTTAATGGTGAAATCTTCATTTGCTGAATCACTTAGCTTTTTTGCCGATATGTTTCGAACTAAGGTAAAATAATGCAATCTTTATTAATGATATTAAGGGTGGATCCCACCAAACGAGAATGAATATTAACGTTAGAATAAATCGCTAGTTATCCGAGAGTATAAAATAAGACATTGTGTAGTTGATAGGATTCTAACTTTCACACCATACTGCTTTGGTGCAGCATTGATGTGCCGGATAATAGTACAGTTCAATCGTTCGTTCTCTTATGCGAGTTTTGTAATTCTAGTCTTGTTAAAGTTTTACTTCGAGTTGTTTGAGTGTAAAATCAAGAAAACAAAACCTCCGTATAGTTACGAGCTTGATACCCTTTGTTTACTCGAATCCAACCAAAATGGTATAAATTTTACTCATCATCATCATCATCATTATCAGCCAAAGGACGTCCACTGCTGAACAAAAGCCTCCCCCACGGCTTTCCACAGCGACTGATCCCTAGCGGTCTGCATACAGTTTGATCCTGCGGTCTTTATCACTATCACTATCACTATTCACTATAAATATAGTATAAAACAAAGTCGCTTTCTCTGTCCCTATGTCCCTTTGTATGCTTAAATCTTTGAAACTACGCAACGGATTTTGATGCGGTTATTTTAATAGATAGAGTGATTCAAGAGGAAGGTTTATATGTATAATAACATCCATTAAATAGTGGAAAAGTACTGTTATTTTTGCGGTTTCTCATGTGATGTCGTAAATAATTACATTTTTTCCGCTTACATTGCAAACGCAGGCTGAACCCTACGAGTTTTATCAAAATAATGTACTAAGTATTGTACACATTGAAAAGGTCTACAGAAAAGTCCGTGATGGTATATGTCTATCTCTTATGGATAACCCACTATAACTTTTTTTGTCATTTACTTTTTACGACAAATAATGGCTTATTTTCGAAGCGATTTTAACCAATACAGCATTAATCCTTAACCAATTAAATACCTTGAATACATTGTTTATTTAATATAGATCTATATGGTTCCTTACACCGTATGATTTAAGTGAATATTTTCGAAGATATTACAGATTTAAAAATTGCGGGACGTAGCGTTTGAGGCGGTACCGGCCAGCTGCCCGATCTTACCAGTTGTGACTCGAGGAACACGTGCTGACGAAATAAATGCTTGCCTAAAAAGATCCAACCTTTGGCCACATGTCAATAAATTAGAGCTTAAAACTAATATGAGGGTTTCGTCATCTTCACGTGAGAACAGGCAATTTCCAGGATGCTAAAAGTTAGCAATGGAGAGTTAACACAAAGTGAGGGAAGGATTGACCTAGAAAACCTTTGCGTTTATATAGACAACATCCAAGAGTTAGTCAACAATGTCTATCCTGACATTGATCACATAAGTTATAAGAAAATATCTTGGTTTAAAGAAAGAGCGATTCTGTCACCAACTAACGAACAAATAGATAAAGTAAATAACTTGATTCTTTCAAAGATTGATGCGCCGACGAAAATATACTACTCGGTCGATACTGTTCTCGATTTGGAAGAAGCTGTTCATTTTCCTACAGAATTTCTAAATTCTTTGAACCCTGGGCTCTGGGTCTGGACTCCCTCCTCACAAAATGGTGTTCAAAGTAGGTTGTCCTGTTATTTTATTAAGAAACCTGAATCCACCTAAACTTTGCAATGGCACGCGTTTGCTGGTAAAATCATTGAAAACTTTCATAATAGAGTGCACAATACTCACAGGATGTGGTACCGAAAAAGATGTATTGATTCCCCGAATCCCTCTGATACCATCGGATTCACCCTTCCAATTTAAACGTTTACAGTTTCCGGTAAAGACATCTTTTGCAATGACCATTAATAAATCGCAGGGTCAAACCTTCAACGTTGCAGGCTTAGATTTGAGCGTTGACTGTTTTTCACATGGACAACTGTATGTAGCTCTTTCAAGAGTGACCTCCAGAGAAAACATGTTTGTATTGTCTAATGACAAGAGAGCTGTGAACGTTGTTTATAAAGACATTCTGTAATATGTTGTTAAAATAAAATAAATAGTTAAAAATGTAAAAAGTAAATAAGTAAAAATGTAGTATATGAATTTAGTTATTCCAAAGATAGCAGGAAATCTTCATGGTATAGGGAAAGGGGGATTGTTTTACTCCAAATTTAACGCGTGCGGGCCACGGTCAGTAATGAATACATCAAAATTACTACATCGATTTTAATCACATAGGCTATATATTTTATACCCATGCGAAGCCGGAGCGGGCCGCTAAGTTTTTATATATACAACGTTCACAGTTTTTCTGTAGTGATTCTCTTAAACACAGGAATTGGGCAGAAGAACAATGGCGTTTCGAGTGCATTTCTGATGAGTCTCGTTTTGGTATGAGACCGGATACAAAACGTATACGACACTGGAGAACCCTTGGATGCTAACAGTGATTAAAATCCTGCCAGGAAGTCCATCCTTATAGTGGTGGAACCATCATGGTATGGGCGGGTATTTGGATCGGCGGAAGAACTGATTTGATTCGGATCAGAGGCAACCTTAACGCTCAAATTTATGCTGAGACGATTGAATCAGACGTCATCGTTCCTCTGCTAGTGCAAATCGGTCCCTTATTTCAGTTAATGCATGATAATGCACGACCGCACACCGCAAGAGTTGTAAGATAGACTCTCGCCGCAGCTAACATCAATGTCCTGCCCTGGCCTGCTCAGTCGCCAGACTTGAACCCGATTGAGCATGCATGGGATATGCTACAGAGAAGAGCTCTACCGAATATGGAGGGTATCCAGTCGCAAGAAGACCGCAAGAAGACCTTTTTTTGTTGTTGCAACGAACATGGGCGGCCATACCACAGCGTGATTTGGATGAACTCATTTTGAGTATGCCAAACCGATGTTCTTGTGTTGTTAGTGTTCGCGGTAGAAACACGGATTATTAATTGTTTAAGTTACCCAATGAAATTTTAAAGAAAACTGTTATTTCAGTCTTTTTTTCGAACTTTAATGTTAGTGGTTCAAATGTCAAAAATCTCTTTATTAGGAAAATGGCAAATTTCTTTATTAATGCAAAGGTGACTTGGTTTATCGTTACTGTAGACAAACGAAAACACATTATTTGATGAAACCTTAAAGAAAATTTTAATTAATATCAATCAGGAGAAAAGTTATTGCAAAAATATATGTTGATCCCTAGACACTTTTGATGTGTGTATTTTCATCTATTTAGGCTTCCAAACACGTGACCAAATTTTCGTAAGTGTTTGTATGTTTGCAAATATATGTTTGTCTACAGATTTCCCGAAAACAAGAAGTCATAGCGTGATGATTCATTTAGTTCTATAGGTATATTTCAACTTAGAGTACAGTGTAAGTTTCATCAATTGAGATATGGGGGTCAATAATTAAATATCATGATATAAAAAATAATAATAAAATATCCGCCTTTAAAAAAACTCTTAAAATAACGCGTTTGTAGAACACCTCTTCTTAGGAGAAACAAATTCATTTAGTCGGTGCATGATGTTCTACTTACCTGCACTAATAGTCTACACTCATCATGCACCGACTCCAAATTAATTTGTTTCTCCTAATTAGAGGGCAAATGCGTTATTTTAGGCGTTGCAGTCAGTTTTTAAAGGCGGTTAAGTTTTATCATTATTACTAGCGGTCCCCCGCGACTTCGTCCGCGCGTTTTGAGTTTGCTCCCTCCCCTCCCGTCGCAGCGTCATTTTTTATATCCGAAAGCCTTTCTCGATAAATAAGCTATCCAACACAGAAATATTTTTTCAAATCGGTCCAGCAGTTCCTGAGATAAGCGCGTTCAAACAAATAAACTCTTCAGCTTTATAATATATTAGCGAAAGCGCACGTTGTACTTAAGCTGCGAACATTATTTTGGTGCGGAGTTATGTTAAAACTGTGATAGCTCCTAAGATATTTATTGAAATCAAATGATATAAAGGGCAACTTGGTTCTGAGTGAAATGCTCGTGATGATGAATGTATGCATGCATGCATTATCTTTTTACAAATTTATTAACATAAAAAAGGTTGTAGTAAGTCAACCATAAAAGATAGACATATGCTGTTGCGGACTTTATTATAGAACTCTTGATGCTGTACAATCCTGTCATACATGATTTTTGTGTAACTAAAGCGGTTTCCGCAGCGTATGCAGTGGAAGCTCTCAAAAGAAATATCTTTCTCCCGTTTTCGCAACATTTTTCATTTCTGCTGTGGTCTTATGAGTCGTATCTTTATGTTATATAGCCTAAAGCCTTCCTCGATAAATGGACTATCCAACGTAAAAAAAAAAAAACAAATCGGGCCAGTAGTTTTTGAGATTAGCGCGATCAAACAAACAAACAAACAAACAAACTCTTCAGCTTTATAATATTAGTATAGATAAATATTTATTATTACGCCCTAGAAAGAGGCAGGACACGGCTAGTTCCTTTAACTTGCTTCAACATTTTAACCCTTGTTCCACAGATTTTATGATTATCATTGAACATATGAACATTTTAATTATCACACTTGTTACTAGATTAAATAGAACAGTAATAGTTCAACTGGTTGAGTGCTCTCTGATGTTATTTATATACTGGATATCCGTTTTCAGTAGAGTGGTGGATAAAATGAAATCCTAAAACTGCCTTTCGCAAAAGGTTATTGGTTGTAGCGTTCAAGTTAACACATCTTAATTGGAATAGGTCTAGTCTAAAATAAAACTCAAATTAAGTACAGTAATGTTGAATGCCCTAGGGCCCATTTTAACCAACTTCAGATAAAACTTATCCGACTGAATAAGTATAAAACGACCGATTTTAGAATGATATAGACATACATGAATGTTGACAAATAGGTAACGTTTTCAAATTCGGCGTATTATATTGTATTCGACGAATATTCCTTATCTGACGTTGGAAAAATCAGGCCTTATTCTGTTTAAACTAGGCAAAGAGAGTAAAACACTCAAATGTTAAAGCATTAATATTTCATAGACAAAGTTTTCAATTCCAAATTAGTTTTTCAAGGTACGGTAAGAATTTTATTCTAAGTATCAAAAAAAATGTTAAAAAAAACTGCCACTAACATTTGTACCCAACATTTAACTGCTGTGAAATTACGTGAAAACTTTGGAACTATTTATAATATTTAATTACGAGTATGTCAGAAAAAAAATCGTGTTCCCTTTTAAAGGAAACGGTAGTCTGTACTTTATCAAAACTTTCTATTCCCACCTAGAAAAAAGATATCAAAATACGCATACAGTAGCTTTATACTTAGTACTGTACATTGTGTTAGCTGTTCATTCAAATGTGTCGGTCAGTTCGCCGCAAAGGCGGTTATGCTAACGACCGAGAACGACTGTACTAGAAAACACTATTATGGCGTTCGGTAGATTAGATAGCCATATGTGGGTCTGCGACGTTCATTGCCGAACATTGCATTTCGGCTTTGTAAGTAGCTCGAGAAATTGTTTGGATGTAGCGATCAGTTTGGTTCTGTTTCGTCTGCTTATACTAGTCAGTGTGGTTTAAAGAGCAAAAGTTAAAAAAAAATATATATACGTAGATGAATTAGTGACAGTAACAACCAATTACAGAGTTCCACGGCAAATATACAAGTAAAGAACCTACAGGAGGTTAAGCAGACTCGGGAAAAATAAGTACCAAGCAAGATTTTAAAACAAGATTTTAAATTAGAAAGTAGTTCCGGAATTTTACTAATGTTACATGAGTAATTATTATTTGCTATAATGTCAATATCGAGGAGTAGTTGGCAGGCCTTAGTTTGGGATTTTTCTGGGTTTGACTATGTGTTTGCGCCGTTGGGCGTTGTAATATTTGGACCTTCTGTTAAATAAATAAATAAATAAATAAATAAATATCCTCTGGACATTCCCACACATCGCCATCTAGCCCCAAAGTAAGCTAATCAAAGCTTGTGTTATGGGTGCCAGACAACGGATATAATACTTAAATACTTTTTGTTTGTAAATACATACATGATATACATAGAAAACACCCAGACCAATACAAACAGACATGTTCATGCACACAAATGTTTGTATTGTGCGGGGATCGAACCCGCACCCGCTGCGTAGTAGGCGATTTCTCGACCACTACACCAGACAGGTCGTCAATTGTTAAATTGCTGTTTAGAAAAATACTCCAAAACGAAATTCTGTTATGGCCAGTAATAAAGCTGGTTAAACAGCCACCTCAAAGGATTAGCATAGCTATCCGACGCGGCAACGCAGCCAGAATCATAGTCTCCTTGCCGCAAGGAAATAGTTTCGTTTTCGAATAGTTAGTTTTTAAGTTTATTTGTGTGTTTCATGTCTTAGTTTTTTTATATTGTTATTTAAAAAGTAATAGTCTCAAAAAGTAAAAAAAGAGGTCTGCGTTTCCACCAGGTGAGCAGCTCCAGATTCAATTAAATGTATATTTATTATTTAGTTACAGGTTAAAAACAAGTTTTTCTTTTTGTAGTGCGATTGAATGAAAGATATTTAGTTAAATGTGTGCTCACTCAGTCCTCACAAGCGGTCAGCCATATCTTCATAATGAAATAAGTTGGTCGAGTCATTGAGTGTTCTTTTTTTTGTTACAACTCTATTTAATTGGAGCCTGTAATTTCAGATCGTCAAGTTTCGTATTAAAACATTTACTATTAATTTATTGTGCTCACTCCATCCACACGCTATTGTATCTATAGTTGGTTCATAGGAATCAACTATAGATTCGCATTCCATCGTTTACATTGTATGAATTGGCTAGAAATAGGACTATTCAGCATAAAATCAAACCACTTTTACTATGCATTCATGAGTAAAATGGTGCCTGGTGCCTGGTGCTCACTCCGTCCGCCATCGCTAAATACTTAAATATTTTTTGATAAGTTAACTTAAAATAAAGAGTGAACATATGATTTTTTTGTACAAAAATACTATAAAATATTCGGCGGTACACAGTTCAATATTACTTTTTCCTTTTATATATATACAAAACATTTTTTTTGGTTTAAATGACATATAATAGGGTATCTCCACGTGATAATAATAAGTGGACATAAAGTTAGACTGAAAAATGAGACGGTTTAATCCTTGACCAATTTTCGCGCAATTCATATACGAAAAAGTTCACCGATCAAATTTTCTTTGTCAAAGTAAAATCATTTTTAAATTTTTCAGAGTCACGATTTCTATATAATTAGTTTTTGGTCGTGCGATAGTTTTTTACATGTATCTACATTCTTGATTTGATTTTTAGGTAAATATGTTAAACTCGCAATCGGGTTACCATACGAACAAAGTTCGATTGCCACGAGACTCGGCCTCCAGGCCGCGGAAAACTGATGAAGGAAATTAAGAGTTGCATATAGATTTTGGTTTAGGATAATGCCTTGTTTTATTCCTCATCAACGGAGACCAGAAAAAATACTAATAACCCTGAAAAATAGTATGGGAAATAATCCCTGTGCCTGGGCAACGATTTCCTTTTTTTTTGTCGCTGCATATAATTCTTGTAAATTAATTTAAATTACGTTATATATGTAAGGAGGTTTTGCTGAAATGTTGTAAGTATGCAATACATAGAAATGTCAGGAAAAACACCTAGTATTCAAAAGAAAGTTATTTAATTTTGACATAAACAGGCATAAGACGTATAGTTCCCACAAAACGCTTAGCTCCAACGGGCTAAGGTCAAATGTTCTCCACATGTTTATTTTCCTTATTTCACAAAGTTCCGCAAGAAATTAACATTTATTTTGTAATTCCAATTAAAAAAACAGAATCTCTAACATACCTAAAAATCGAACAGCGTATCTTTCTTTGTTTAGCCGTAACCGATAAGAATCACGCAAATTGACCAAAAATCACTTATCAATTAAAATTCAAATGGCAGTCAGTGTCACACACGGTCTAATTCTTAACTTATTTTCTGTTCTAGTTCTTTCCTAATGTCCGTATTTTACCATTCGGCTATAGAGCTAGTGTTGAACTTGACTATTAAATAGTCAAAAATGGTCATTAACTGTAATAAATGGTAATTCATATTGATTCAGTAATATTTTATTACTTTTTCGGTTGTGTGTACGCGATTGATCGAATTCGGTAGGTCACGTGACTTTCGCGCAGGTCCGTGAAACACCGTTCTTGACATCTGATTTCAACCATATTTACAAAAAACAATAAAAGTCATAATAAGTAATCAAAACTCATTCACACAACGACACAAAATGTGTTTTTCTTGCGAAAACTGAGTCAGGATTGATTGATTTTGACCGTATTTGACTGGTCATGTATGGTTTCTGGCAAATGTGACCGGTCACATATATTAATTTTACATTTAGTACACAAAACCTCAAAATTTAAACTAAACCCAAACCCCAGCCCAAACAAAGTACCTATTAAGAACAAAACCTTTTCCTTCAGGCAAGTAAGCGAGGATGACACGCAGCTAGCGTGAACACGTGAAGTTAAGTCAGCCAAGTCCTGCTTTTTTATCACGTGTAGACACCCTATTCCATGTCCTTCATACAAAATATGAAATTTTGTTTTACTCTAAAAGTAAAAAGAAATATCAAACTGGGTACTTCCGAATATTTTATAGTATTTTTGTACAAAAAAATCATATGTTCACTCATTCTTTTAAGTTAACTTAGCACAAAAGATTTAAGTATTTAGCGATGGCGGACGGAGTGAGCACCAGGCATCCATTTTACTCATGAATGCATAGTAAAAGTGGTTTGATTTTATGCTGAATAGTCCTATTTCTAGCCAATTCATACAATGTAAACGATGGAATGCAAATCTATAGTTGGTTCATAGAGATACAATAGCGTGTGGATGGAGTGAGCACAATAAATTAATAGTAAATGTTTTAATACGAAACTTGATGATCTGAAATTACAGGCTGCAATTAAATAGAGCTGTAACAAAAAAAAAGAACACTCAATGACTCGACCAACTTATTTCAGTATGAAGATATAGCTAACCGCTTGTGTGGACTGAGTGAGCACACGTTTAACTAAATATCTTTCATTCAATCGCATGACAAAAAGAAAACCTTGTTTTTACAATTGTTTTAAATCTTTAAATAAATGATAAATATACATTTAATTAAATCTGGAGCTGCTCACCTGGTGGAAACGCAGACAAAAAAGAGTAGTAATGTTTTATACAAATTAGTAACATCATACCGCGAAACCTCGACACGAATTCGCCTTTCATATCTTGCTTAAAATACAGTTTTATTGTCACGGCACAGCTGATACCGTCACGTCCAAAAATATCTTAATACAATTACTAAGACTTTTTCCAACTCGTTACAAACTTTTCTTTTATCTTATCTATAAAGTGGCATCATGTGTATTAGTTATTGGGTGTCTTGTTCCGACACCCAGGAGTTTCGAGGGAGGTTGAATACGTGAGCAGGCGAAAGTTGCGGGTCCTGCTCCAGTGACATAGTTCAGGACTCTCGAGACGCATGCCTGTGTGAGGCAGTTAGCGAACATTAATACACGAGGGGCCATGAAACTAGAGGCTTAAAAAATATTAGCGGTTAGGTATTGTTACACGATGATTCCCGATCCTAGTCTGCCCCACATATTTACTTAGTTCTGTAATAGTAGATTTGTGCACTAAACCACATACTCACTGTGTGTGACTTATGTAACCCCACTATATTCACTAAATTACACATTCTTTTCGTCATATTATGTTCAATACATCGTAATTTATACACCTATCTAGGTGTCAAACCTATTTAACGTTTGTTATGGAAATGCCGGAAGTGTCCACCATGTTGAATGTAACTCGGCTATCTTTAGATTATCTTATTATTATAATAATATTTTATTAATTGTAAATTGATTATTTAAAGATTATTGGGATACTTATTAGATTTTTATGTTTGCTGTATAACAAACGTTCATTTTGCCGCCAAAAGGAAGTTCCCTTTGATTGGTTGGTGGAGGTTAGATTTATTTCAAATATTGTATTTATTAAAATAATAATCTTAAAGGCTTACTAAATTCAGTACGATGAATAACTAAATAATTAATGAATTTATATATTTAATTAGCAGATTGTTTATCCCGACAAATAAATATTATAGTAAATGTTCATATATGGAAACGGATGTCGTACCCACTGTTTTCCTACCGTTGTTCAGGGTTTAGATTTGTATAAAAGCGAGCTGCATGCCAGAATATGGTCTCTAATTGTACTTTCTCTGACTTTGTGCCTTATCTCTGTGCTATTTTGTTGAAATAAATCTATTGGAGAGGAACTTGAAGATTATTCATGCACCCCACACGCGGTCACAGTATTGAACTACTTCTACTTGGTACTACAAACAAATTATACAGGTTTATAATTGTCTTATTTTATTTAAACTTTATTGCACTGTTAATTGTACAATTGGCGGACTTAATGCCTTGTGGCATTTTCTACCAGTCAACCGCTTGAGAATTGCAAAGAGATTAATCAGTGCCGGAGTAACAAAAATTAAAATAAATTATTATTCCATTCCAATATTGTAAAGCTGAGGAATTCGTCTATTTTTTCGGTTAGATGTTTAATTTTGAAAAAGTGTAAGCTAAAAACCTGTGAACGCAATGTGTTTTTGCGGTGCGCGTAAGGCAATGTTTCGTATTTGTTCCATGCTATCAGCGCGGGTTATCCCAAAATACTAGATAACCTTTTAATTCATATGAATTTGGGTGTTATATATGTCGCAGCTATCTAGTTAAATCAGCCAATTAAGTGATTTGTTTTTAATTAAGTTAATTAAACGCGGTATCCAATCAAATGCAAAGGCCGACGATTTATCCAACAAGTAACGCTGAAAGTTTAACAAATTAGGTTATTAATTCGATATTATATATGACTGCGACATATACAACGTGTAACAGTATGCGCTAAACCTGGATATAGGTTGATTAGAATAGCAAGCAGAATAAATCGAACCACTTTTTAATATTGGTCACATTTTCAAAAAATCTTTATTAAAATGTTACCCTGTATTTCTTAATAAAACGAAGTTCTCTATGAGTGTAGATAGTAAGAGAAATAATGTCAGCGGGGCGCAGCGGCCCGATGAATACCTACCGAATCCTCTCTCGACAGAGCGCCGTCCGCAGTGCAAGAAATGATCAGAAATGTCAGTAAAACTAAAACACCACCAATAATCCAAAAATATTTTTTTAATTATTTTTTCCTTTCAGGATTATATCAACTGAATTAAAAATCATTTTGGGTGTCTGAGGTTTTGAACATTTAACATTACACGTTGTATAACATCTATTAATGACATACAACTATCTGTTATTCTCCACAACAACTTGACGACAAGAAGAACATTGGCTTATGGCCCCACATCACTTCACCTGAGTCCCTGCAACTCAACATTGCTTAACGACGCTACTGAAAAGTAGTTCTGGAGTCAAGTAAACAAAGAGCTACTTATGTCGTGGAAACCATTAAGTCTTCCTCCCGGTTCGTGGCCATCTCACCTGTCGCCGGTGATACCAGCCATATTAATCACCGTCGTCGCCCAGGCTGCAGCGCCATAAATCATACTTTGAGATACTTCATTATTTTAAACTGGCCGTCGGAGCGATCCGCTCTAAAACGCTGGAAGCGGTGGCAGCGCATCGCAGGTAATGCGAAAATATTTCGGCGACCGCCAATGGATTCTGAGATAGATATTAAAATACGAACTCAATTGTCATATGGCGATTTTTCGAAAGGAACTCGTTTTAAAATGATAACGGGGTATTTTGATTTAAATATCAACTTGAAACTTGTTGGTCTCTAGGAGTTTTACTTAACGTCGAAAGTTATACGATTTAAAAAGTGGGTATTACGCGCTTTAATGCAAAGAGAATAAATAATGTGCCCGCAACATCAGTGCGGTAGTAATTTTTCGGTCAGTTCATATCAATCTGTTGCCGGAGTGGATTATTTCGGCGATTCACTAACTTAGTGACAAGCGATCGCGGAGGCAAAGAGGCGTAGTTGTTGATCGCCTACCCCATCAAATAGCATTCCATACCATTACATCTGTTAGGTTTGTTCTTACTTACAGCGCATTTTAATAATTTAATTCCTAATTTCTAAACCAATCGGTATGATGATTTAATTTTCATTACTGACAACACTAATCTTTAAAATAGCGGATTAAACAGTCTGACATCGAGTCGCCACTTTTGGGCGAGAGCTCGTCGTCATTATGTGAGAAGCTGTGATCATTTATTGGAGTAGATGTGTTATATATTCTATGTAGGAGTGTGATATTGTAAGGAACGTTCTCTGAATAATTCATGGAAGTGTATCCGTGATTTTAGTGAATATTTAGGTAGCGAACAAATGAAATGAAATTAAAGTCCTGGCAGTTTCCAATATTATAGTGTATTTATTGTTCGAAGTGTGTTTTATTAAGCATTCTGTTATTAAGTTTGTATCACAGCTGCGACCACGTTCTTGCTCCGCCTCTAACACAATAACTGAAGCATTTGTTTGGCCGTCTTACCCAATTCCATAAGCATACTTAACACATATTTAAGGATAACATGAAACAAGAAAGAAATAAATAAAAAAAGGAAAACATATATCAAAATAATTACGTTTACTAATAAACAAAAAACAGGCTACTTGAGTCAAAAAGGCACCCGCTCAGCATAATTCGTGGCAGCGGGACGCATACCACAACGCTGATTTTTAGCGGGTGCCTTTGTGGGTAGAATATATGCTCGGCAATTAATTAGATATATAAAAAAACAATAACATAGAAATAAAATAACATTTTACGATAAATAAAAATTAAATAATGTGTATTAATTTAAAATACAATCATTTAATGGACAATGACAAGGACATACAAGGACTTTGTTATCCATGGCTTAGGAGAGCTGACATGCTTTTTTTTTCAGATATATTTCAGTCACAAAAACGTTTAATTTTTGCTTGTTGCCCTACATTACTTGAGACAATTAATGCCTTAGCTGCTTGCATGTTCTTATAATTGAATAACTAAATAGAAACTAGACTTGTACACATGTCTAAAGTTTTATATCAAAGACTCAGAAAATTGTGTTTATAGCTAGCATTATTCTGTATATTTATTTGAGTATTGAAATAAAGTAGAAGTAACATTTCCTAGTACAAACAGAGCGCTCAACATAATGACTTTTTAATGTTTCGCATTAAAATATGCGTGTGTATCCAACATCGGGGAAAGATTGATGCTCTCTCCCTCAATTCTTAACGAATATAGGCCAAATTAATCGTCGTGACTGACTTGTGGCATAGCTCAAATAGATAGTTTGACGACCCGTCTAGTGTAGTGGTCGAGAAATCGCCTACTACGCAGCGGGTGCGGGTTCGATCCCCGCACAATACAAACATTTGTGTGCATGAACATGTCTGTTTGTATTGGTCTGGGTGTTTTCTTTGTATATCATGTATGTATTTACAAAAAAAAAAGTATTTAAGTATTATATCCGTTGTCTGGCACCCATAGCACAAGCTTTGAGTAGCTTACTTTGGGGCTAGATGGCGATGTGTGGAAATGTCCAAAGGATATTTATTTTATTTATTTATTATTTATTTATAGTCCACATACATTTAACTGTTACCTAGAGATTTCCAATAAACTAAATACAACTTTCTGTTTCAACGCACTTTCTTAAAATCATACTACACATAATTTCAAAAACAATTAGGGTCTTTTTGAAAGTGGTACATTTATTTATTAATAGTGATTTCTGAGTGACCCCAATACGTTTTCAGTTTTAAAAAACCGGCCAAGTGTGAGTCGGACTCGCGTATTAAGGGTTCCGTGCCAACTTTAACTGATTTAAGGAATTCACTTAGCTAAAATACTACAAATTTTTGTTGACAGCAAATAAAACTTTGTTTTTCATAGTGTTTGTATGAAGTACAAAGTTATGTTTGCGGTTGTTGAAAATGAGCTATATCTCAAAAACTGCTAGTTCGATCTCGTTCAAACCAATTTTCGTTGAAAGTATTTGTTAAGATCTACATTATGCATTTTTTTCAAAATTTACACTCGCTAAGTTTAAAAGTTAGATGGGGGGGGACGCCTATTTTACCACTTTGGAAGCGTGTATCTCTCAAACCTTAGACGTTAAAAGAAAATGGTTTTAGACACCTTCATGTCATTTTATAAGAACTATCTATAGATACCCCACACGCATAGGTTTGAGTAAAAAAAAAACGGTTTTAGTTTCATGTATGGGAGCCCCCCCCCTTTAATATAATTATTGTTTGTATAAGAATCTTAAAACGGTTAACAGGATACACCTTCCTACTAAATTTCAACAGTGTGATGCTTATAGGTACAGAATAAAGTGGCTGTGACATACGGACGGACAGACAGACAGACAAACAGACAGATAGACAGATAGACAGACAGACTAGACGAAACTATAAGGGTTTCGTTTTTTGCCAATTCGGCTACGGAACCCTAAAAATGCTCTCATACTATGTAAGTATAGGTTGATGTTGTGATTTCATTATGTGATTTTATTAATCTGTGAAATTTCATGGTTCTCGGAATGGTTCAGCCGTTTTCTTCGGCGTGTGCTTGACGCTCGCAACTCAGTTCTCTGAAGCGACAAACTCCACCCGTTAACCGTTAATCTTCCGGTTTCATTAAATTTCGTATTTATGCAAAATGTGTCGTTTCCGAGACGCCGAATTAAATCCTCGACAAAAGTGCCGGTGCTTTGTAAGAGCCGCCATGGTGCGAAATACGCGAGCCTGGTACAAGAGGATCTCGAATCACGTAGTCTGCTTTATATGTGAGGCAGTAAGTGGCTTCGAATTTTCAGAATTTGATAATTAATTGTTATTACTTCATTGGCAGAAAGTTCAGAGAAAACCAGTATACTTTTAAGGTCCATAATTGATCAAATATTGTTTTTCTTACAGGAGGATTTGATTAGTTACATGCATTTTTTGTTCTTCGTTCACTGCCTACTCTACATCTGTACATTTTAATATTTTGTCTTTGTACTCTTAATTTTAGTTAACTGTATCGTGTTACCAATTTTTTTCACTATCCTGAACAAAAAACAATCTGTTATGTTTATTAAAACAATCTGAAACAAATCTGTTTCCTTGAGGCAAGAAGGCGAGGATGCTGGCTGTATTACCGCGTTGGATTGCTGTTAAATTATTAAAATACAAAACAAAATGCCACATATCAAAGTATATTTTATGGTAGAAGATTCCTGCACAAACAAACTATGCAAGAGAATCTCAGCTGCCGCTGGCTTGAGAATGCAAGGGCCCATACCATATTTAAGAAGAAAACCTCTTCATAACATTGTAAAAAAATCGAAACGAGTAGGAAACCGCGTAGCTAGCGCGTATCTACTAAATACTTCGCCGTAGCTAGTAAGCTACGAAGAGGCGAACTGGGCCTCTATTTTCGAATCACTCGCCTCAAGATGGCGTGTGATATTAATCGAATAATGCCCGACTTTCCAATGAAAATGAGCATAATTTCACACGGGAGTTTGAGGATTTAATAAAGATTAATGAATTTTGTGAGTACTAACGTCTACTATTTTGCGTGATTTCCATTGATATTTAATTCGTTAAAGAACAAAAATCACTCGCCATATTCAAGCGAATGATTCAAAACTAGGGCTCCATCCAGGTGTTGATAGTTTTAACTCGCTCGCTGTAATAAATTGATTTTGTTGGTTTTTCCTTTTTTTACATCTGTATCGTTTGTTCAACCACTCCTGAGTCACTCGTCGTTGACCAAAACAACACCTGTATATATCCTTGTTTCCTTTGGTGCTGAAACATCACGCTGAACGGGTCACACGGTGAACATGTCGCTAATTATTTTTTTGTTTTGTTTGTTACTGTCAGAAGAAGGTTCTTATATAAAAATTGTGCGCAATGTTTTTATACATTGCGCACAACTTTAGAAAATTTAGAAACGGAGTTGGGGCGGGACGGGCCAGGAGCGAAACGAAGTTGGCTATGTCCGCTAGTAAGGTCTGTATGACTGTATGTACTCGCATCATACAGTCAAACAGATTAAGGTTCAGTCTCCTTAATTTTGGTAGACTCATTACCTACGTGAAGTATAAAGGTATTACTTGTTGAAAGACACAAAAAGAGCCTTTGAAACTGATTCTTTTGTACAAAAAGTCCCTAAAATTGCAATTTAGCATATGAACTGTCAAAGGGAACCCATTAAAACATTAAAAATCCGGTGTTAAGAGTAATTTGCGAGCGTTTTATTGAAAGCGCGGACCGGTCGGAAGTTTTTAGTGGCCGTAAGACGCGCGTATTAATAAGGGCCCAGTTTTATTCCTCGTAACATGAGGGTAGTTTTCGTTTACTGCGCGACTTTAAAGTGATTGTCAGCGCCGCACCGGTAGTTTCTAGGGTAGATTGTTAGAAGTTTTTGGTGTCGGCAGGTTTGATTTTTTTTATGAGAGTTAAAAAGCTAACCTTTCAAGGAATAGAATATTAAGTATACTATCTCCCTAACAAATTTATGGTCACAAGCTCGTTATGATCACCTTAATGCTTTAACATTTTACCATAAAAAAAATCACGAACTGAATTTCACTGTTTTTTATTTGATTTTCAGTATTTTTTTGGCAAATGTTAATAATGTATAAGTAATTGCTTTGCAAAAGTAATAAGGTTGCATTTTACAGAAAACTGCCACATTTGTTACTACAAAATGTAATCTTTTAGCTGTATGCATTGTTGATAGTTCAGTGGTTGCTTTGCAATTCAGTACCTAATTTATGGTTCCCGTTTAGTGCTATATGCAGGTTAATGCTTCAACACCCGAGCGGTTGCAGGCAACCGCATAACAATAGAATTTGCATTGTGTCTCGTTCACACACGTTTGAGGGATTAATGGACACCAATCAGCCTGAAACTTATTGTCTAGTGTAGGAGCGTTACTTGATGCGGTAGCGAGAGTTGGACAGAATTAAAGATATTACGTTATAAATAAGTTACTATGGGATCATTTACATCGCATTTTTTGCTCTGACCTTTGAGCCAAAGTGTTAGGTATTTTTAAGATACGGAAATGAAAACAACTACCACTATAAAAATTTAAAGCATGCAAAACAAAATCAGAAAACAATCATGCCCACAACCATTGATATATATCTCAATGCCAATAACCTAGTCATTACAATATCATTTTATCTTCATCTTCTCTTATTTATATCTGGGGGAAGTCTTGTGTTTTGGACACTAGCAAAATGAAGGTAGATAACTCTTTATTGACCATAACATAAATTGATTTACAAATTCGTTTTATGAAAATGTACAATTTAGGGGGTCTTATCGCTATAAGCGATATCTTCTAGATAACCGTTGGATAAAGAAATTATGAGTTTTTAAGGAAGAAGTATTTTGTGCATAAAAGAAAATGAAGAGCTGAATAAGTGAAATTGAAATATATCTGAATAATAAAATTATAATAAACATAATTATATATAAAATAAATACAAATAAAGAATATAATTAATGAGTAATATACATGCTTTTAAAATATAACAGATGAATATACATATATATACCAACACAGTAATAATTGATGATTAAACGAACTTACCTGTAAGTGAAGTTCTATCATAATTATACGAAGCGCCTCGTCCGAAGATATTAGTATTATACATGTAGTATCGCATAGGTGTCACCACTACTGCACTAGTTGAGAATATTCCTTTGCCTATTTTATTTTTTTTGTATATTTTTTAAAGTGGGTAGTCGTTTATGGAGGGGCGGTTGCCGCCATTACCCAGTCCCGTCATTAAGTTTAGAGTAAGATAAGTCACAGCTAAATATATTTATATTGTTTATCATTGATGAATTTCCTAAGATATTAGTAACAGGGTATTTGGGCGGGCGGGAGTGTACTAATATCTTCGGACGAGGCGCTTCGTATAATTATGATAGAACTTCACTTACAGGTAAGTTCGTTTAATCATCAATTATACTTCGCGCCTCGTCCTCTATATTAGTATTATACATGTAGACTTTGAGAGTAGATATCATCAATGATACAAACACCATAATCGAGAAAATATATGTTTATTTTTCTAGATAGGTAGTGTATAGGTTCTTATATTATTTATTATTACAATCACAGATAACTTTAAATTAATAAGTTATTATAAATTTCGTACAAATATTACTTAATTTGTAACCATAACAATAATAGTAATAATCAAATGAATTATTGCCTATAGCATGAATTAGAATATATTTATATTTTATAATAGTGTTTGATTTCTAGTTAGCTATTGATTACTGAATGAGCTAACGAGGTAGAATCATTGTTAAGAATTGTTCTATTATAGAACCTCGCAAACACAGTTGAATTACCGCTCCAGCCTGCCGTGTTGCGGATCGCGTCGACACTGACACCGAGCGAGTGCGCGCGCGACGTGCTGGCGTGCCTCGTGCTGTGCGCAGAGAACACGGAGGTGTCGATCCCGCACTCGCTCAATGTAGTTTTTACCCAGCGGCTGAGGGTTTGAGTGCCAACTGTTTTGTGTGGTTTTTTAATTCCTAAGAACAACAGGTCAGACTTTCTTAAAGAAGCCGTTTTATCTGTGTAACAAACCAAAGTAGCAGCGGGACATATTGCGGGTTTTTGATTGAAAAAGGGGATATAAAGTATTGGTTGCGTGGAACCTGCTTTAGACGTTTTGATTAAGTCTGGGATTTTAATACTGATGTGATTTGTAGATATGCTAATGTTCTTGATATTGATTTTTGATAGGGTTTGCAATCTGTGGGCGGTTGTTAAAGCCAATAGTGTAACAGTTTTCCTAGTTAATCTATCAAGTGAGAGCTCATCGTTTGGATACCACTGGCTGAGTTGGTCTAGTACGCAATTGGTGTCCCAAGTGCAAGAGTATTTCGGCTTGGATGGTCGAAGACGGTAAACGCCTTTAAAGAATCTTTGTATTCTATCATCTTTGGATATGTAAGGACCTAATAGAATTGAAAGGGCGGATCTGCATGAATTAAGGGTACCATATTGGGCACCCTTGTTAAATAGATCAGTCAGAAAATGAATGACTGTCGGTATGGATGCGATGAAAACTTCGTTGTGATTTAACGTACAGTAATTCCACCATTTTCTTAGGCAACTGTCGTATTGCTTCAAAGAGTTTGAAGATAGTGATGCCATCATTATTTCTAAGGAAGATGTTGGTAACCTTCTTCGCGATAGCGCCTCCCGGATAAGACGGCAGCCACCAGGGTAATCGTCTCGTGGATTTGGCTGGAGCTGGAATGTGAGATTAAAGGGTGTTTATGAGGTGGAAAAGTCAAGACCCTAGAGTTTACAAGACTTTGAAAAACAGGGTACCAAGGCTGCGTAGGCCACAAAGGGACAACTAAAATGCCTACAGATTTTTCGGCGATAATTTTTCTGAGAACTTTCAAAATTATCGAAAAAGGGGGAAATGCGTAAAAATTCATATTTGCCCAGGATATTGTAAAGGCATCGATAGCTGCTGCGTCAGGATCTCTATGCCATGATATATATGTGTCGCATTTTTTATTTATGCGGCTGGCAAAAAGGTCTATGTCGGGTTGACCAAAAGTATGGAAGACCTGGTCAAAGGCCCAGCCGGCTAACTCCCACTCAATATCAGGGTGGTTTCTTCGTGATTCAGCGTCTGCAATGACGTTATCATTTGATTTGATATAGGATGCGTAAATAAAAAGGTTTCGATCCTCACACCACTCCCAGATGTCTCGAGTGATCTTTGTGAGGTGTGGATATTGTACTCCACCCATTCTATTGATATAGGCGACTGCAGTGGAATTATCAACGCGTAAAAGAATCTGGCGATCAAAGAAGCCTTTTGCAAATGTTTTTAGAGCGATAAAAGCGGCTAATAGTTCAAGGTAGTTGATATGCTTTTTACGCTCTTCATTTGACCAGATCCCACTAGCCGTTCTGTCCATACAGGCTGCGCCCCACCCCGTCGTTGAGGCGTCAGAGAATATTTCAGTGTGGTATTCGTCATTTCTTATGCGACGCACTGAATGCCTAATGTGGTTAAGCCACCAGTCAATATCCAACTGCAAGGCGCTAGGGATATTTATTATCTTTTCATAGTCATCGTCGTTGTTCAGGTTCAGAAATTTGCATCGCTCCAACTCTTTTGTATGGAGCAGCCCATATTCTATTCCTGGGCAGGCTGATACTAGTAGCCCCGTTATTTGAGCCAATTTCCGAACTGAACAACGGCGCAACTTTTGAAATTCTTGCAGTTTTGAACCAATGCGGATGATTAAATCATGAGAGTTAATGATCATGCCCAAGAATTTACACATCTTTGAAGGCACCGATATACTTTTCTCTTCGTTTATAATGAAACCAAGCGAGAGAAGTAACTTTTTTGTGGTGTTAAGATTAAGTAAGCAGTCAAAATGGGTCTGTCCGATTAGGAACCAATCGTCGAGATACAATGTGGAGAGCATTCCTGCTATACGGAGCAATTTCACAATTGGTTTAGTTATTTTTGTAAAAACAAAGGGGGCTGTATTAAGTCCGAAAGGTAGGACGTTAAACTGGTATATTTTTTGGTCAAAAATGAAACGCAGGTATTTACGTGAGTCCTCGTGGATTTTTACTAATAGGTAGGCGTCCTTTAAGTCCAAGGTTGCCATCCAGCAGTCTTGCGTAATAAGTTTTATAGCGGTACGAAGGTCTTCTAGCATAAAATGGTCGGTATTTATGAACTGATTAAGTTTTTTGAGATTCAAAATAAATCGTGACTTGCCGTTAGGCTTGGGAGTAAGAAAAATACTTGATATGAATTGACCTTCGCATGGTTCACAAACTGATATTGCACCAATACGTAAAAGATTGCCTATGGCCTCATTAATCTGTATTATTTCTTCTCTAGACCGAGTTGGAGTTAATGGAATACTAGTTTGCATAACTGGAGCCGAGAAAGGGATTTTATAGCCTTCAATCCAGGAGAGGATAGTACGATCCTCCGTGATAAGTGACCATTGATCTCGAAAACAAGACAAACGACCGGCGTACTTAACTGTATTTACAGGTGTCGCCGGGCTTGGGCTGGCGGTGGTGGCGGCTGCTGCTGATGCGGCCACGGTCTCGATGAGTGCGCGGGCGGCGGCGGGGCTGCGCGCGCTCTCGGTGCAGGCTCGCGGCTCCTCGGTGGAGGGCCCGGCTGCCTGTACGCCGGCCCAGGAGGCTTCCGGTTTAAATTCCTATGACTAGGAACTTTTGGTCGCTTTGATGAATTATTGTTGGGCTGGTCCGCCTTTAGCTCGACTCCTGATTTATTTATTGTCTTTGCTGATTTTAAAGTATCGGCAAGTGTCTCTCCGAATAGAAAAGAGTCGATTTTCGTATTTGACAAGTGTTCGGACATGTCTTTTTTTAACGAAAAAAGGATAAAGTTTCTTCTTGTCACGGAGTCAGCATGTTGCACGTCGCAAATTAGCCGGCCAAGGTCCATCAATTTTTGGAGTAGTTCTTTGTCTTTATTTTCGGAATTCAATTGAGTTGTGATTATTTCGCCTAGACATGAGATGGCACTGGCCATCTGCTTTTGTTTGGCTTCAATGCCTTTGTCACGTTTAAGAAAACTTTCTTGCATAGCGGCCTTAATCTCCGGGTTTATTTTTGGTGAATCAACCCGATTACAATTTGCGGGAATCGGATATTTCGATATAAGCTCTTTTCTAACCTCTTTGCCTAGTCCTTCCGTGACCAGATGTTCAAATCGGGAAGCTATTTCTTCACGGATATCCTTTCCGCGTTTATTCATCAGTGAAGGGTCCTCGCCGAGGATTTCAAGCACATCAGAGTCTAAAGCTGGGTTAGACTGCGTCGTGGCGGTGGTCTCGTCCAGTGATGGTAGCACAGACGTACCAGGTTGATCTTCAGGGGCTAACGTATCAGTTCGCGCCTCATGGTTTGGTTCTGATTGCTCGATAGCACAAGCGTCTACGTTTTCCAACGTATAGTCCTCAGGTTGCTCGTTTAGCCAATCGGATGGTTCTAACGTTCCAGGTGTGTCTGGAAAAAAAACGCGAATACCATGTTAGATATCGGTTCAGCAGCGTGCGGAGAAATAGCCCCAATGACTATTCAGGTTGCACTTCATATCATCGCAACGTAAATACGTTGAATCATTTAGGGTACGTAGTTTTTAATTTTTAAATTAAACACATTTTGTGTTAACTGTTAGATAACGAATGTTATCTTGTTCAAGTTAGGTAACAATCCCCAATGAATTGTACGCCAACCGTTATAACATAAATGCTACGAAGAAGCCCCAGCGGCTAATTCTGATTGCATTATGCACCCTTGTTCGTAAACTAGGTCACTTCAATCACAATCACTTTCACTTTTTACATACCTGCTTGAATGACGCATTCCGATGCCGTAGGATCCTCCGCTGGCTCCACGCAGTTATTAGCGTGAATTTTCTTTTCGAGTTTACGCATTTTTCGCATTAAATGTTCTAGTTCTTCCTCGCACGATCTTGATACTTTGCGTTTCGGCATTTTGCACGAAATAGCAATTGAAAGTGTCTTGAGTGGTCGAGCACTAAACTGCGAATGGCGGGACTGGGTAATGGCGGCAACCGCCCCTCCATAAACGACTACCCACTTTAAAAAATATACAAAAAAAATAAAATAGGCAAAGGAATATTCTCAACTAGTGCAGTAGTGGTGACACCTATGCGATACTACATGTATAATACTAATATAGAGGACGAGGCGCGAAGTATAATCATACATTATAATTAAACAAAAACCAATATGAAATAAATGAAAGGAAATTAACTGACACAAGAGTAGATAGAATAATTTTGAAGAGAGTAATGTTCTTTAAGCAGTTTTTTTAAAACAGATATAGATTTTGATTGCTTGATTGCCAGGAATAAGGAGTATTTTTATTAAAATAATATGTATTATTTTACTGCGACAAAAGTTACCATTATTTTGTTTTTCAGTGAAAATAGTTTCCATATATTGTAAATAAATACGACAAATTGTTTAGCAGCCCGTAGATTTCAGGTATTACTATAGTAGTGGGTAGTGAAAGTGTGATGCAACGACGGGTATTAGTTGCGTAGTGAAATGCATCAATAAGGCTGTTGGTGATATAGAATAATAGGAAATCGTTGTGGGGTGCAGCGACAGTGGGCGGCACTTTATTGCGCAAGCAAGCGTCGCAGATGTTCGCTTGTTGTCGAGAGCTTGAGAAGTTTGTTTCCTTGTTTGTTTGTATAATGGCTAATGCTTTGAAGACATTTTGGCTACTTAACAATAGTTTGAATTTCTTCAATAATGTTTTTATTATTTTTTTGCTTAATCTAATGGTTTCGTTACAGTTTCTTTTTTTATCTAAAATAATTGTAAAAAAACAACATTGCAATTTTGCGTTCATGTTCCATTTCTACTGTGTAAAATAATAAAATATTCATAGTATTTATTTATAATTATATTACAAAAATAATGCGAAATCCCAATACGAATAGCTCCTAATCCATACTTGTTTCTGAAGTTTACGCTAATATTATTCCCAAAATTACTAACTACGAGCCAAGGAAGACCTCTCACTGCAAGATCACAAGACACAGTTAGCTTTTTCTGCGTGGATAGGAACGTTAATTAACATTATTGAGTGACGGTAGTGTAAGTTTTCAAAACTCTGTAAATGACAAATAACATCTTAGTCTACCCGTGACCACGAACGCTGTAAAGTGTTCAAAACGTCGGGATAAAATTAATCAACTCGCGAAGATGAGCTCCTAATCCGTTCAAAAGCAGAGATGTTTACTGTCAAAGCACCATCGCAATACGCAATATTTATGACTATATTTCACTATTGGCTAACCTAGAAAATTGGGTTACTAATTATCTTAGTCTATAGTTCGAGGTTGGATCACCAACGGTTGCTGAAAGAGCGCGTTCTTAAACATAAATTAATTAGTATACCTAACCTTACCTATACCTTACCTGAAAGTGCACCCCATTATAATTATAATGGTATAATAACATTATACCTCTAGGATTATGCATTATTGAACGAGTTTCACAAAGCATGACGTTAGCAGTAAAAACGGTATGATGTCATGTGATGTAACTTGACTATGTAAAAGCAAAAAATCTGATAACTCTACTGTAAATAATAAATATCAACCGATACTTTTGTTGTAAAAATACCTCTGCTAAGGGAAGAGTCGCTCGAGACCAGTAATCGCAATTTATGGCTCCATTAGCGGCTATGTTTAATGAGTAATTAGGTGCCCATTAATAGCCTGCCACCGGCGTCATTTAGATAAATGACTTTATCTAAATGACGCCGGTGTTGATTAATCGCGCAATATCAATTATTATTAAACTATCGTGTGAGAGTAGTTTAAATTAAGAGCAGTTTCATCCTAAGGTATTAAACGAGCTGATACAAACCGTTGACAAGTAAGTCGTTTTTGAAATTTGATGATAGCAACTAGGACATCTCGTCTTGTTGAAATGGTACCAAAATGAAGAATATTTTGGTGCTAACTTTGGGTTATCAAAACAGTTCAATATAAGTTCAATAAAGAGAGACATCGCAGATTTAATTCTACCTTAAAAAAATTATAATGTACTCAAGCTTTAGTTTGGCCTTGATTTTTCGTTTTTTTGATCATAATAAACACGATTGAATAAAAAACCTCTCCTTTGACCATCTTATACGTATTCGTGTAGCCGTGATTAGTAACGAAACATTTTCAACTCGAAATTGGATTATCAAGACCTTCAATGGCCTGGAATTCATAAAAATAAATTTGTTAAAATAAAAGTGAAATGTAGGTAGTTAAATTTATGAATAGGCACCAATTTTTTTTAAGAATATGCATCTATTGGTACCAAATTCGAATACAAAGTGCGAAAAAAGTTAATTTAGTTGTTCGTTAATATTTGTATGGCGGATAACAAACAAACTTTTATGCACCGTTGTCTTACTCTAATTATAGTTACGTATAAATCTACTCGAGGCGATGAGTTGCCAGCGAGCACTAATTATTGTATTACTGGCGCTGATCGGCACTATTTAGGGTGGTTAACGAAAATCTTGAACGAATAGGTTATTAGGCTAAAGCTGACCGGTTGATTCCAATTAGTAATGGCCCTGGTGTTTTGATTATATGAGTATATATCGTTCTATAAGGAAAATTTGCAAGTTACATTTTGGGCCAGTTTCACAATCGCTTAATAAACCAAATGGTACAAACAAAAAACATTCATTTGAAGTCGGTGCATGATGTGCGTAGACTGTTTGTTATACGTAAGCTTGAGATCATGCACTGACTCCGAATTAATTTAATTCACTTACGTAGTCCTAAAATGCGTTATTTAAAGCTTTTTAGTCAGTTTATTGACGGCGGTTGTTTTTTTTTTTCATATTTCAAGATTTTTTAGTAATCTCCCATATCTCAAAAACGTATAGACCGATTTTTATAAAAAATACAGTGTACCCTTAGTTATAATAAACTTAGTTATAATATAAATATGATTGAACTAAAAGGAATCATTTCGCTATGACTTTTCATTTTCGAGAAACTCGTGGACATACAAATATACAAACATACATCGAATTTCGCACACGTGTTAGGAAGCCTATAATAGATCAACATACCCAAATATTTCCAATTCCAACGATATCATATACACACACATTGAATTGATTTTCTCTTTTTTTGAAGTCGGTAAAAATGTGTTCTGAATTTTCTTAAAGTAAATCTGAAATGAGATCTAAATAGCACCAGGCAACAAGTCGAAATCGAAACATTAATTGAGAATCAATCATCTTTCTGATTGAATTCAAAGAAAACTTCACGATTACCGAGAGACTTTTGTTGTTGCATGCCCTTCATATTTCACTTACCGCACTGGATTAAGTTCACTGTTCACGTCATGTTGTTAGGCGACTTGGACCCGCCGAAGCCAGCGCCTGCCCAGCCGCGTCCGCCCGCCCTGCAACTTTTAAGTGAAATTCTTACAAACACCCTTACCGGGCACTTTTTAATTATACCAGACGTTTGACTCATAAATTGTAGCGCCCGCCCTCAGAAATATTCATTTACAAAATGTATCAACTATGTAAATACTTGGAATAGTATTTCAATTAGGCTAAGCTAAGAAGCCGCACCTGCCTCGGAAACTTGAGGAAGCGAGGTTAATTTTGGAGTATGGGAAAGTATGCGATATAAGTTTAATGTAACACTTAGGTACTAGGTCATTAGGAATGCTCCAACTTTGAAAACGTAAAAATAACTAACTGGGAAGTACCCTTTGCCTTTATTATCCGATTGTTTAGAAACACGTCTATAAGCAAATTTAAAACATATTAAAATGTTAAACGATGCTGTTTTGTAATTTTAATAATTACAGTTATGCTCATTCAAAGTAGTTGCTATCACATCATTATCATCAATACACATACGAGTATTGCACACATCGACACATTGCTAAAACATTGAAACAACCAAACTTTACTCTTTTAAAAATAATATTTCCATTCAACACGTACACTATATCCAGGTTTTAATTAACATCTCCGTCCATGTGTTTTAATCAGACTTCGATGTAAGCCCAGAGACATATCTGGAAACAAATTCGCTGGGAAATATTTCGTTCACTTTTACGTCAATATGTATGTGTGACGATGTGTGTGTCTGTGTGTGTGCTTGTGTGTGAAGGCATTTAATCGTGCTTCGTGAAACCCAGCTCTTAAATTATAACAAGAAGGAATTTTCGCGTTAATTTCGTGTAATTAACTGCTCAAGGTGTGTTGATATTGCGACAATTGTACTACATTTAAACTGTATTAACTTTATATTGCAGTATTTACTTTAAACAATAAAGTAAATAATAAACCAGACAAATAATCAATTTAAAAAGGACTTGAATTTTCAAGACATTGTGTGGTTCCGTCATAAGTTACATAACTATTTTTTGTCGGATAAAACATAATTGTTATTGATCTGGCGATGTAGGTCGCCTCAAGTCTCTCTGTATGTTTTTGTACGTTTTGGTGAGAAGACAATATGGCTGCGAAAAGCTAGGCCAAATTATTATTTATCGCCCGGTTAGTGTGAAATGGTAAGTAAGAAAGTAAGTAAGTACATATAGGGTCGCCAAAATATTTACGGGAAAATATTTACGTGCGAGTTTTATGATACTTAGGGCTATTGTATAATATTGTACTATCTACTCAGCATCAAAGCAAATTAGTAATAGTACTTTTAGTAGTATACTTGCCCCCAGTTTCATTTATATGTCTGAACATAACTTGGATGTTTTATCGGTCTTAACTAAGATTCTAGTATTTACTTAACTATTCAATTATCTACTTTTTAGAGTAAACAGAACCTACAAATACAAAGTATAGTTTTTTTTGTTTGTGCAAGTTTTTGAATATACATAGCATAACGGATATTTTTGCGAGTGTACATTGTTGGAGTTATGAAATTCAATGTTTCTTTATAGTATAGATCATAGAATAAGTCATTGAAGTGCTTATGACATACATCTGTCTTTGGTTGTCATTGAAGAAAAGTGTTGTGTTATGGACAGTTCGTAAGATCGTGTGATTTCTAATTTTTTTACTGAAATATAATTTCTCTTACTACAAACATTACATTTTGACCTCTCGTCTTCACACGTAGATTTATAAACATGAAATAAGAAACCAAAAATTTGCGCACGGGCGGGACTTGAACCAGCAACCTTTTGGCAAACCGGGCCAAACGCTTTTACCAATTGAGCTACCGTGCTGTTAGTCCGACCCGGCGAAATTTGTGGTTTCTTATGAAAACGTCAATTGCGTGACGCTTAGCGCCATCTTGCCGTCTGTTTATGAAACAGATGGCCCAAGCAGTTATTCTTTACATAATAAATTCAACTTGGAAATTGATGTCGCTTCGCTATCTAATGCTTTAGAATTGCAAATTTTTGGTTTCTTATTTAATCTTTATGAATATTAAATATAACACTGTGAGTGTTAAAAAAATTCTAAAGCAAAAAATAGATTTTGTCATTATTTAGCCCAATTATTACCCCACCATAATAAGCTCAAGTGGCAGTGGGCAGGGCACATAGCGCGAAGAACTGATGGCCGTAGAGGCAGAAAAGTTCTCGATTGGAGACCTTTCGACCAAAAGCGCAGCGTGGGTGGGACGTCCACTGACAAGATGGATGGATTGCGGGATCACACTGGATGCAGACCGCTTATGATCGGTCGCTGTGGAAAACCGTGGGGAGGCTTCTATTCAGCAGTAGACGTCCTTTGGCTGATACTCATCTCAGTTTATCATAACTGTACTATTCATTTGAAGCCACAGACACCGAGAAAGTCATAAAAAAATCAACAAAGATCTGCAAAACATAAATGAATGGTCTGAGAAAAATTCCCTGGTGCTTAATCCTGCAAAATCACATGTTTTAATACTAGGAACAACGCAACAAATCAAAACTGTATCTGATTGTAGTAAGGAAGTGACCATCAACAATGTTGCTCTTAACAAGGTAGAGTCGGCTCATAACCTCGGCTTAATACTCGATGGGAAACAAAAGTACCTGAATCATGTCAATGAGAAAATCAGAAACGCCTTTTTCAAGTTGAAAATTCTTTACAAAATGAGACAATATCTGAAAGAAGAAGTACGATATGTTCTGGCAGACTCACTCGTTCTCTCACCTTTCAATTATTGTAACCCAATAATCAGCCCTAGATTAAATGCCGGCACAGAAAAAGCCATACAGCGTGTACAAAATGCATGTATTCGCTTTTGTTACAATGTGCCGAAAAGGGAATTCATAACTCCAAACCTGAATAGGAAGGGTATTTTAAACATGAAGGCTAGAGGGGAACTGCAGTATGCCTGTACTGTTCACAGGGTTATCTGGAGCAAAAGACCGGAATATTTATTTGAAAAACTTACCTGGGTAAAGGACAACTCTCAGAGAAGTCTTAGGATGATAATCAGAAACAGATTAATAATACCCAAACACAAGACGACGCGATATCAAGGATCTTTTAAATTCCGCGCAGCGAGCATATGGAATGATCTTCCTCCGCCTATGCAAGAAAAAATGAGTGTTAATTGTTTTTTAAAAAAATACAAAGCAGCCTTATTAAGGAAACAACTTGCTGCGGAAGATATTGTTCGCGAACACACTACCTACTAACTACACTACCCCTAAATGTTTATTTTAAATCATAGTACGTCACACGCAGACACACACACACACGCACACACACACACACGCGCACACACACACACACACACACACACACACACACACACACACACACACACACACACACACACACACAGATATTAGAGTGCTCCTCAACTATGTATTTGTCACCTTTGCTCGCATACTGTAATATTGTTTTATTTTTGTTTTTTACTCATTTTTTTGTAAAATTTGTATTTATTACCTAGAACTGTAAGCCCTCATGACCTAACTCTCACCTACTACCTATGGAGTGATGGACGTGGCTGAAAACCAGCGCTGAGTGGGATCACATCCCATATCAGCACAAGCTGAGCCACTGACCATTTGCTTTCCATTTTTACTAAGCTTTAATTCCTCATGTTTTTGTACTATTTCTTTATGAAGGCAATAAACGTTTTTCTATTCTTCTTTCTATTCTACTGATGATGAATAAGCCACAGTCCTGTTATATTCTTAAGTCACTGTTCCGCAAACTACCGGGCAGGCGATGAGAATAGTTACCGTAAATCAGGCGCTACGAGTAACCCACGGTGTTTTTGTCCACCCGGCTATGGCACCATTACGCCCGCCGCAGTATATCTTGTTTATACGGCGCGGCGTGGATTGGGTGCAGCTTGTCTTCATGCACTAGATTATTGGGGCACTGAACTTCGGTGGAGTTCTATAAAATCTCGAGTCATGGAAAGTACCACCTTAAAGCTTATGAACAGCTTTCAGCATGTTCAGATTATTCTGACTGCAGTGCGTTGATGTTCGATAGAATCTAAAATATTGTTAACAGTTATTGGGGTGCCACTTAAAGATATGCTAGTTGCCACCACCACTCGTTGACTTCCTTTTTAACCACGCTTTTATTAGCTTTAATTTACTCTTTCATAGATTTATTATGGCAATTTGAAAATATGAAGTCATAATGCTTTAAAATGTTTTTAACACTCACAGTGTCATATTTTATATCCTATGAAAACGTCACGCAATTAACGTTTTCATAGGAGACCACAAATTTCGCAGGGTTTGACTGACAGCACGGTAGCTCAATTGGTAACAGCGTTTGGCCCGGTTTGCCAAAAGGTTGCTGGTTAAAGTCCCGCCCGTGCGCAAATTTTTGGTTTCTTATTTCATCTTTATGGATATGAAGTCATAGTTTTATATGTTTAACTGACGCTCTTTACTGTGTACATAGCAATTAAAAATACATTGTGGAAATGAATGAAAATTACCAATGAAAAGTGGGCTTTAAATATTGCAACTTTTTTAAATTTGAGGGTCGTAAATTACCGAAACTACCTACACTACTTGATTGGAAGGTGGTGTTAGCAGTTACTCATGTATCTTCAGTTTCTTATTTAAAACTTATTGGATAAAAAAAAAATGTTTAAGTGTATTCATAAGTGATACATATTTCTAGTTATTTAGTCATTTGCAAGCTATTTAAAACTCTAACGAAGGCATCTCAAGAGCATACACAAGGTTGAATACATCTACTTGTTTACACTTAAAGACCATATTTTATGTATGTATTCTAGAAGATAATCTTTCTGACTTCTGATATCATAAAAAGGTGCTACAGCTAACAGCTCAAGTAATGATTTCATGATTCATTGATTTATTTTATGAATCATTTTTGTGTACTTTACTGCTATTTTTTACCTGCCGGCGACTTCTTATATAACATTCATTTTATACAACGTGTAGCTTGTGATTGGAGAGAAAATATATATAAATAATTCTACAGAGTATACGTTGTCACCTTGAGGAGAGGTGGAAATGTGTAAAGCAATCGTATTTATTTGATAGTCCAGAACGTACGGTATGATCTTTCAAACGGCAGAAAGGCCATCGTTTGACAGATACACCGTACCTTTTGAACAGTCAAATGAATACGATTGCTTTACACAATTCTTTCTCTGGTCATAGTGCTCTAAAATGCTTTAACTCAGAGATATAGTGATCCAAATTTATAATTCCTTATCAATGTATATAAAAACCGCTTGTTATTAATTAATACTAACTTGTTGTAGTAAAATCAAAACTACCCTAATTAGTTGTTGTTTTAAATCAGTGACATTTGTAAATACACACAACCTTAATCCGATACTTAACTTTAAGAGATTGCCTCCCTGTTGTCCACAACTCCTTGATTATGATTTAACAAGGTATTACTCTAATTTAGCTGTCGTCCCAGTACGATGGTTTTGCGATTGGTGCTAATTGTGTCAAGAAAAGGGAACACGACCAATGAGGCACTACTCTGTACGAATAAAAAGTCGTGCTTTCTGTCTATCCGCCCGATAGATTTTCCCGAAAGCTAAATCAAAATGATTTAAAGCGCTTTACATCTTAATTTTATTTTTAAAAACTGACTAAAAGGCGGTTTTTTATGACATGATTTATATCTCTTATTTCTTATATTATTATGTATCAAAAACTACTGGACTGATTTTAATGAAACTCTCACTCTACCCTTAGTTGAACTATACTTGATTGAACTAAAATCATCTCACCAAGACTTCATGTTTTATGAGAAATCTTGAGATGAACATAAAAACCTACATACACTTACAAAATTTTGCACACATGTTAAGAAACCTCAATAGATCAATATACTTCTTGGGAAGACCGTTATGGCTAGATGATTCTTGATAAAAATAAATAAATGAGTAGGTTCAAACGCAAATACAGGGAACGTCTCTGAGAATAGATCCCTGGATGGAGCGTTCACGATAGGACTGTGTAAAATCCTCGGGAGCGCTCTGGCGTTTACAAGGACGATTATTGTAAATTTACATTTATTTAACTCAAATTTCAATTGTTTGGGGAGCGATTGGCGTTGTTATTTGTTTAGGAGTTATCAAAAAATGGTTGTTTAAGGTATTTGAAGTGGTAGGACATCTTTTAATATTACAAATAAAATATTTAACGCCACGTTTTTCCTAAACTTTATCCATATTTTGCAATCGCAATGTTGAGGTACAATCAAGAAAATATTTGTGTCGGGTCGTTTTATCTTTCGACAGGATAAGTCAATAACAGATTCTTATCTGGCGATCTAAGTGAAGTAGAGCCTCTTCAATCTTGCGCTAAGTTTTTAGCAGTCATAATAGTACATTATGATACAAGTGTGCTAAGTTGACCATTATATACAAGGCGATATTGTGTGCGCACGAGCGAAAGCGAGTGCGCTATAAGAAAGCCGCATATATAATGGTCACAGGCACACGTGTTTCATACGACGTTTTTCAACACACTTGCGAGGAAAAAACAAGACTCTTCATTTACTAAGTTTTTAATTATTAAAACAGTAAAAATACATTTCACTCGATTTTGATGGCAAAGACTTTTTCTTTCGCACGCGTTTTTCGCATTGTTACGTATGTCCGGCGGAGTTAATAATAGGTTTTCTTCATTTTCTTCACTTGAAGTAGACATTTTCATTAATATTAAACTTCATAATTATTCCAAACTTCGTCACAGCCGACAATTATTATTTACGAAAAATGGTGTTTTTTTTTTCTTGCCGCGATACCGATACGCGCGCAAGAAACGAAGAGCGGCCAAAAGCCAAGATAAAAATGTAATAATTCGTGTTTAAAACACAAATCACAGAAAATGTTAAATGAATTTGAGCTATTTTTTAGTAATAAATCTGGATTTATCATTTATTGAAATAAATATGAAGATACTGTTACTTTTCGCATAAATACTGTATGTTGCTAAAATAAAAGTATTGTATAACCCGACTAAATTAAATCGCTTCTTCTTCTTACTTACGACTTGGTACTAGGGTACAAATGTAAATTGGTCGGGTTTATAAAGTAAAAGCACTAGTGCAATAATATAATGAAAAAGCACGCGTGTTTAATATCTATGATTATGAACCAAAAATCGGTGGAATAAAAACGTCGTTTTGAGCAAGTGTGTTGAAAAATGTATTATGACATTGGACAGGCGTATTTCGATTTAGGACACAAAGATCTCTACAATAAAGTGACATATTACGTAAGAAACATAGTGTCTGATTTTGAAAACAGCATTTGACCATCTCATGTTTTTTTTTTCAGGTAAGTCGACATTATTCAGAAAAAAATGCGTTTCGGTATATATCTGCATAGTAGCTGTAGCTTGTTTCGGGTAAGTTTTTCCAACCTTCAAACTAATCTTTTTATACAAAAGTTACATTTTCTCTTCCTGTTTGTTACCTACTCACAGAAATATTTACCTACTGAACCACATTGGAATAACGAAATTATTTTGATTGACACTTGTATTATCAAGAATTATAATGCAATATTTAATAGTTGTCCCGTGTAATGCATATGCAAATTGGAATCAATAGGAATATTACCACAGTGGTCGCCAAACGCTTTAATTACGTCCAGTATTCTAATGCCTGGATTAGAGATTACAACGATGTGATGGAATTTAATTAAGAATTGTAGAAGAACTAAGGTAACGGACATAGCCTTGAGAATCAGTAAGCTCAAGTGGCAATGGGCAGGGCACATAGCGCGAAGAACTGATGGCCGTTGGGGCAGGAAAGTTCTAGATTGGAGACCCTTCGACCAGAAACGCAGCGTGGGACGTCCACCAACAAGATGGACAGACGACTTTATAAAGATCGCAGGATCAAACTGGATGCAGACCGCTAGTGATCGGTCGCTGTGGAAAGCCGTGGGGGTGGCCTATGTTTAGCAGTAGACGTCCTTTGGCTGATAATGATGATGATGATGAATGGAATTTCGCACAATATAATAAACAGCATTGTCCACAGTGACACCTCGTGTATTTTAAAACATCATAAAAATTTCATTGTATTGTATTAAGTAGCTTATGAAGTAAATTACATATTATAATAGATGAATAGGACTGAAATCGAGCAATCTAATCATTTTTTTGCGCGGTTAGCGATAGGTTCGCCCCATGAATAATACAAACCTTATTGCCTAGTTAGTACACTTTTTTATTGCAATAATAAATGTCTTGAAAATTCGTTTCTGGTGTGGTAAAATACCTTCAAACAGTAATCGTTTTTTAAAGTAAAGCCTACGCCTATTTACAAAATATGCGTGTTAGTCGAATGAAATCCACACATCGGCTGTTTACAAATTTTAATCGTGTGAGCTGAAATGATCGCTTCGTAAACAATAACGGCATGTGCTAATTATTAACGATCGGCTCTGTGTGTGCGGATTAGTGACAAATACATAATTATGTTTTGTTATCTACATTTGCCAAATAATTATGATTGTCGTGTTACGGATTTGATGTGATGCAGATTTAGTTAAATTATTTATTCAGATTTAAATGAACATAAATGACTTGAGCTTGAAAATCCATAAATAGTTGTATTTTTTAAACTATTTCTGCTCTATTTTACGTTGTTCATAAGTATGTATACGTGAATAAGCTATTTAGACACGTCTTTAAGTTATTCCTCTTTTTTTTCTATTGGGTCATTTGTAAGTCCAAAAATGATTCTATTGTACTAACGTTCTCGTGGCTAAAACAACGACGACTCAGATAAAATAAGCCTTTCAAATGCGACAATGTTATTGAATTAAAATAAAACACGAAGGAGCCGTGTAATTTGCCGAACAATTACATTTTCGCTTCATTTTTTGTTCTTATTTAGGGAGTAATTGTGTCGCAAATCCAAGGAAGATATAACGGAGCAAGATTGAGTAGGAAAGAAATTTAAACAAAATTAACAAGAAGCGTTCCAATACATCGAATATTACCGGCCTGTTTTACAATGTTTGAATAAGTTTTCATTATAAATATAGCTTCACCTGTCCACTATTTATACGCAATGACGTTTCATATTAGAGAAACAAAAGGTTCGCCATGGTTTGTGCTTTTACTTTGTAATGGAAAATGCTTATTTGTTCACGATAATGAGATGTTTACAGCGCTTTCGCATTAAGGTGACTTTAGCAGCGCGACACGAGATGGGCGCGCGGCAGCAGCGCCGCTGCTTTTACTCGTATGTATGGTCATCCGCGGCTGCCGCGCTGCTGTCGCTTAAATATGAAGACGCACCTAGTTTTCAAACTGATAGCTTTAACAAAAAAAACGACAGTTACTTTATTTATTTCGTCATGGATTTAACCTAGTACTCTCAGGTTTTTCTCTTCACGTTTTCATCAAAATAATAAATAAATTTCCTGTCATAGTTATATTGACCCATTTCAAAAAATATGTTGTCGAAATTTCAACTAAGTGGAACGTTTTGACCTTATTGGTAAGTAAATCACTTGAGCGACATTATTTACTTAATATACCATCCATGTGCTTTCATAAAACTTGTCCTACTGTATTCACTTCAATACGAGGAGGTCTTTATTGAAGCTAATCAGAGAGCGAAGCCGGGATACTTTCGCGACAGTTATTACAAATATTACAATCATCCCGTAAGACGGCAAGATTCCTCACAGCATTACTTACATACCTAGAACAAAACATTGAAACGTCACAAAATGTCAAGCTGGGAATTGGTAAAATTGTTATCATTTAAATTGCACTTAAGAAAAACTCAACTTATCTAAGGCTTGGATTTGTACCCCTATGCCTATTTTTTAAACTAAGGCACCTATTTTTTAAAAAATATTTTCAAGTAAAAGACATGCACACAGATATCTCATTCGAGTTATGTAGAAAACAAAAGGTTATTTCAGTAGCAACAGGAGAACCGTTATATTATTTGAAAAAAAAAAACAAAGCTATGGTAATATTTTTAAGCAACTGTCCTAGAGTTGTATTGGCAGTGATTTGTTTTTGTTGTACAAATTCAGACAATATATATTTTAAAGAGTAAGGATCGCAGATTTGTATTCTTAACATTACAAAACGTTACGTCGATACACGTATATTGAAAGACTGGCGGTCCCCCGCGACTTCGTCCGCGCGTTTTGAGTTTGCTCCCTCCGCTCCCGTCGCAGCGTCATGTTTTATATCCTAAAGCCTTTCTCGATAAATAAGCTATCCAACAAAGAAATATTTTTTCAAATCGGTCCAGCAGTTCTTGAGATAAGCGCGTTCAAACAAACAAACTCTTCAGCTTTAAAATATAATAGCGCAAGCGCACGTTGTACTTAAGCTGCGAACATTATTTTGATGCGGAATTATGTTAAAACTGTGATAGCTCCTAAGATATTTATTGAAATCAAATGATTTAAAGGTTAACTTGGTTCTTAATGAAATGCTCGTGATGATGAATGTATTTATTTTGATAAGAATAAATACCAGTGTGTATAATACACCTCTAAAAATAATGCATTAATTTTTTACAAATTTATTAACATAAAAAAGGTTGTAGTAAGTCAACCATAAAAGATAGACATATGTTGTCGCAGACTTTTTTATAGAACTCTTAATGCGAAACAATCCTGTCATACATGATTTTTGTGTAACTTAAGCGGTTTCCGCAGCGTATGCAGCGGAAGCTCTCAAAAGGAATATCTTTCTCCCGTTTTCGCAACATTTTTCATTTCTGCTGTGGTCTTATGAGTCGTAGCTTTATGATATATAGCCTAAAGCCTTCCTCGATAAATGGACTATCCAACGTTAAAATAATTTTTCAAATCGGGCCAGTAGTTTTTGAGATTAGCGCGTTCAAACAAACAATTAAACAAACAAACAAACAAACAAACTCTTCAGCTTTATAATATTAGTATAGATGTGTCCGTTTATTTTAGAAACATTGTCAACTCTTAAACTGTGAACTCAACAGAATATGAACGAAAGTTGTGTATTTTCTTTAAATATATGACCGTATATTGTTTGGTTAACAACGGGCAGTTCATTAGTCATAGTTAGGGAGGCGAGGTAGCTAAATGGCGTAATTCAACAGCGCCGTCGAGACCTATCAAAATCGAAAGATAAAATAATTTCGAAAAGAAAAGCTCTTATGGTAAAAACCATTTTAGCGGTGGGTTCGGCGTGTACGGATTTCAAAAATGTAAAAAAAAAAAACAGTTACTAGGGCATTCTCGAGCGCGTCAGATATTCATACTACGTATGCCCCAAGTGCCTCTGATAACAACGGTATACTAATCGGCCGGTTTGCGTGGTGGGGGTAGGCATATAAAGTAGTCAAAAATGCAACAAAAAAAAAACTCGAGCGCGTCAGATTTTCGGAAGGGGTGTTAAGTAGGCCCCAAGGAAGCTCCCTTTAAAAAAACTGACGATTTTGGCGTTTCGTGTTTATACGGCGCGGCGTGGATTGGGTGCAGCTTGTCTTCGTGCACTAGATTATTGGGGCACTGAACTTCGGTGGAGTTTGATAAAATCTTGAGTCATGGAAAGTACTACCTTAAAGCTTATAAACAACTTTCAACATATTGAGATCTTTCCGACTGCAGTGCGTTGATGTTCGATAGAATGTAGAAAAAATGCCACATAAAAATGCGCTAGTTGCCACCACCACTCGTTGATTTCTTTATTTTTAAGTTACTCTTCCATGGATTTACTATGAAAATTTGAAAATATAAAGTCGTAATTTTCTATATTTAACTAACGCTCTTTACTGTTTACAGAGCTAATAAAATACATCGTTAACATTTATAAAATTACCAATGAAAAATGAGCTTTAAATATTGCATCTTCTTTAAATATGGGGGTCGTGGAATTACCGAAAACTACCAAAACTACCTAATTGGAACGTGGTGTTAGCAGTTAATTATGTATCTTCTGTTTCTTATTTAAAACTTATTGGAAAAAAAATAATTTGTAAGTGTATTAATTAGTGATACTTGTGTTTCTAGTTATTTAGTCATTTGTAAGCTATTTAAAGCTCTAAGGAAGCTATCTCGCAAGCATACACAAGGCTAAATAAGTGTTTACACTTAAAGACCTCATTTTATGTACTCGTATGTATTCTAGAAGACAATTTTTCTGACTTCTGATATCATAAAAAGTTGCTACAGCTAACAGCTAATTTACTTGCAGCGTAAGCAATGATTTCATGATTCATTGATTTATTTCATGACTCATTTTTGTGTACTTTACGGCTATCGTTTACCTGCCGACCTTTCTTATTTTCATTTTATACAGTGTGTAACTTGTGATTGGAGAAAAAAATATTTAAATGATTCTACAGAGTATACGTATTACGTATGACGACCCGTCTGGTGTAGTGGTCGAGAAATCGCCTACGCAGCGGGTTGTGGGTTCGATCCCCGCACAATACAAACATTTGTGTGCATGAACATGTCTGTTTGTATTGTTATGGGTGTTTTCTATGTATATCATGTATGTTTTTACAAACAAAAAGTATTTAAGTATTATATCCGTTGTCTGGCACCCATAACACAAGCTTTGAGTAGCTTACTTTGGGATTAGATGGCGATGTGTGGGAATGTCCAAAGGATATTTAAGGATATTTATATTTATACGTTGTCTCCTTGAGCAGAGGTAGAATTGTGTAAAGCAATCGTATTTATTTGACAGCCCAAAACGTACGGTATGATCAGTCAAACGGCAGAAAGGCCATACGTTTGACAGATATACCGTACCTTTTGAACAGTCAAATGAATACGATTGCTTTACACAATTCTATCTCTGGTCATAGTGTTCTAAAATGATTTAACTCAGAGATATAGTAATCCAAAATTATAATTCCTTAGCAATGTATACAAAAACCGCTTGTTACTAATTAATACTAACTTGTTGTAGTAAAATCAAAACTACCCTAATTAGCTGTTGTGTTAAATTAGTGTCATTTTGTAAATACACAAAACCTTAATCCGATATTTATCTTTAAGAGATTGCCTCCCTGAGGTCCACAACTCCTTGATTATGATTTAACAAGGTATTACTCTAATTTAGCTGTCGTCCCAGTACGATGGTTTTGCGATTGGTGCTAATTGTGTCAAGAAAAGGGAACACGACCAATGAGGTACTACTCTGTACGAATACAAAGTCCGAGTTTTCTGTGTTTCCGTCTTTATCACTCATTCGAGTATAAGTGTGCTATAGATTTTCCCGAAAGCTAAATGAAAATTATTTAAAGCGCTTTACATCTTAATTTTGTTGTGTTAACATTATTTATGTTATTATTTTTATCTTTTAAACTGTCACTGTACCCTAAGTTTAACTATACCTGATTGAACTAAAATCATCTCGTCAAGACTTCATGTTTTATGATAAATTTTGAGATGAACATAAAATCATACATACCCTTACGAAATTTTGCACACATGTTAAGAAGCCTTAATAGATCAATATACTTCTTGGGAAGACCGTTATGGCTTGACGATTCTTGATAAAAAGAAATGAATGAAAAGGTTCAAACGTAAATACAGGGAAAGTCTCTGAGAATAGATCCCTATGGAGCGTTCACGATAGGACTGTGTAAAATCTTCGGGGAGCGGCCTGGCGTTTACAAGGACGATTATTGTAAATTTACATTTATTTAACTTAAGTTTCAAATGTTTGGGTACGTATTACAATACCGAATTTCAAAATACCGAATTTCATAAGCCCTACGAACGGAAGGCCGAATTTTAGAATGCCGAATGTTTATATGATCGAAAGTTCTAAATACCGAAAGTTTGAAATCCCGAAAATTCAAAATACCGAATCTTATAAGACCTATGATTGGAATGCCGAATACTAAAATGCCGAATTTTAAAATACCGATTATTCATATGACCGAAGTTCAATATACCGACTGTTTATATGACCGAAAGTTTAATATACCGAAAAATTTAAAACCCGAAGATTAAATATACTGAATTTACAAGACCTATGAACGAAACGCCAAACAAATTGTATAACATTAAGATTGAGGTTCATTAAGAAAAACAAATTTTGATTGACCCCGAATCGCCGTGGTCCTTCGCCGTGGTACTAGTCTGCCCGATACTAGAGTGTAATTCAAAAGCCGGAGGCGCGGAGGGAGAGCAGCCCTCGCCCGCTGTAGCAAATCTCAGGCTCCCGTGCGAGCTGGAACGGCTGAGGCGTAGGTATATTAAACTTCGGGATTTTAAACATTCGGGATATGAACCTTCGGTATTTCAAACTTTCGGGATTTCGAACTTTCGGGATTTTGAACTTTCGGTTATTTGAAATTCGGCATATTGAGCTTCGGTATATCGGGTATAGGTATTTCATTCGTTCGGTATTTTGATTTTCGACGTTTCAAGCGTAGGTATTTCATTTGTAGGTATTATGAACTTTCGGTATTATAATACGTACCCAAATGTTTGGGGAGCGAATTGGAGTTGTTATTTGTTTAGGAGTTATCAAAAATGGTTGTTTGCAGTTTTAAAAGTGGTGGGACATGTTTTAATATTACAAATAAAATATTGAACGCCATGTTTTTTTTAAACTTTATCCATATTTTGCAATCGCAATGTTGAGGTAGAATCAAGAAAATATTTGTGTCAAGTTGTTTTATATAAGTCAATAACCGATTCTTATCTGACGATCTGTGTGAAGTAGAGCCTCCTCAATCTTGCGCTATGTTTATAGCCGTCATAATAGTACATTATGATACAAGTGTGCTAAGTTGACCATTATATACAAGGCGATATTGTGTGCGCACGAGCGAAAGCGAGTGCGCCATAAGAAGCCGCGTATATAATAGGTCACGGCACACGTGTTTCATACGACGTTTTTCAACACAATTGCCATTAATCAAAACTTCATCACACCACAGCCGACAATTATTTACGAAAAATGCACTTACTAATCTGTGGAAAAATGGCGCGTTGCTTTTTTTCTTGCCGCGAAACAGATGCGCGCGCAAGGCTAAGGCGCGAACTAGATCGGCCAACAGCCAAGATTAAAAATGTAACAATTCGTGTTTAAAACACAAATAACGGAAAATTTTAAATGAATTTGAGTTATTTTTAGTAACAAAGCTGTATTTAACCATTTCTTAAAATAAATATATACATACTGTAATTTATCAAATATATATACACTTTTTTTTCTAAAATAAAAGTTATAACCCGACTAAATTATATCGCTTCATCTTCGTACTTACTACTTGGTACTAGGGTACAAATGTAAATTGGTTGGGTTTTAATCCCTCAAGCGTATGTGAACGAGACACAATAGGTATTCTATTGTTATGCGGTCGCATGCGACCGCTCGGGTGTTGAGGTATTATAAACAAAAGGCACTAGCAATAATGTACAGAAAAAGCACGCGTGTTTAATAATATGTAGTATAAAAAATGTATTATGACATTGGACAAGCGTATTTCGATTCAGGACACGAGAATCCCTACAATGACTTGACTTTAACGAAGAAAACATGGTGTCTAAATTTGAAAACAGCGTTTTGACCATATCGTGTTTCATTTTTTTTCAGGTAAGTCGACATTATTCAGAAGAAAATGCATATCAGTATACATCTGCATAGTAGCTGTAGCTAGTTTCGGGTAAGTTTTACCAACCTTCAAACTAATCTTTTAATACAAAAGTTACCTTGTCACAAGAATATTTACTTATGGAACGAAATTATTTTGAATGAAACTTTTATTATAAAGGATGCATTACAATGCAATATTTAATAGCTTTCCTGTCCCATGTAATGCATATGCAAATGGGAAACAATAGGAATATTACCGCAGTGGCCGCCAAACGCTCTAATTACGTCCAGTATTCTAATGCCAGGATTACAGATTACAACGATGTAATGGAGTTTAGCACAATATAATAAACAGCATTGTCCACAGTGACACCTCGTGTATTTTTAAACATCATAAACATTTCATTGTATTGTATTAAGTAGCTTATGAAGTAAATTACATGTTACTAATAGATGAATAGGACTGAAATCGGGAAATCTAGTCATTTTTTTGCGCGGCTAGCGATAGGTTCGCCCCATGAATAATACAAACCTTATTGGTTAGTCAGTACACTTTTTTATTGCAATAATAAATGTCTTGAAAATTCGTTTCTGGTTTGGTAAAATATCTTCAAACAGTAATCGTTTTTTAAAGTAAATTCCCACGCCTATTTACAAAATATGCGTGTTAGTCGAATGAAATCCACACATCGTCTGTTTACAAATTTAAATTGCGTGAGCTGAAATGATCGCGTCGTTAATAAAAACGGCATGTGCTAATTATTAACGATCAGCTCTGTGTTTGCGGATAAGTGACAAATACATAATTCTGTTTTGTTATCCATATTTGCCAAATAATTATGATTGTCATGTTACGGATTTGACGTGATGCAGATCTAGTTTAATTATTCATTCAGTTTCAAATTAACATAATTGACTTGAGCTTAAAAATCCACATAAAATTGTATTTCTTTGTTAAAATCAGAAGTTTTATTCGTTTGTAAAGTAGGAAGGTTATGTAGAATTCTTAAGTATTTTTTTTTATTTGAAAATGGAGTAGTTGAAACATATATTCTTCCAAATAGGTAGTCTCATCATTGATCAAATTATTGTTTTTTTTTTTTTGTGTTCATCTTATTTCATTAAATTCTAACGATATGGCGTTTCAAATCTTTTCAATTAGGTACAATTGCTTTGTATTTTATTGTACATCTTAGCAAGATAAGAGTAAATATTTTTTTAGTATAAAAAAATATGATCAGCATAAAATTGATAGAATAGGTAAGAAGAGTTAGCCTGTAACGTCGCACTGCTGGGCAAACGCCTATCCTCGTTATGAGGTAGTTTGAACCATATTCCACCACGCGGGCTCAGTGCCGATTGCAGTGGAGGGGTGCTTGCAAGCGACCAACCTTGATGGTCACCCATCCAAACACGATCGCGCCGTGGGTTGCTAAACTTCGGTAATTACTACTCTTTTTTTTGGTGTTTAGCAAAAAAGAGCCACACAAAAAAACCAAATTAGTTACAAGTGTCAGAACTAAATCGAATTAAAACCCAAAAACGATTTCTTTTGTGTAAATAAAATATTTTTAGCTCTATACCTCTGAAACCGCTTCACACCTGACGTTTATAGCAATGGGTGACGTTTATAGTAGGTAGTGTCCTCTTGTTTAAAAAGCATGAATATTGTATTCTTTTTTAATACGTTATTTATACAGTGTCTTTTTACAAGAACGTTGATTTAATTTTCGAGTATGACTTCTAGATTGGCATAAAGTTGTTTTGAGCTATTTCTGCCTTATATAAGTTGAAATCTTTTTTACGTTGTTCACAAGTATGTACACGTGAATAAGCTATTGAGACACTTCTTTAAACTATTCCTTGATTTCTTTTCTATTGGGTCATTTGTAAGTCCAAAAATGATTCTATTATACTATCGTTCTCGTGGCTAAAACTAAGACGACTCAGACAAAAAAAGCCTTTCAAATAAGACATCATGTTATTGAATTAAAAGAAAACACGAAGGAGCTGTGTAATTTGCCAAACAATTACATTTTCGCTCCATTTTTTGTTCTTATTTAGGGAGTAATTGTGTCGCAAATCCAAGGAAGTTATAATGGAGCAAGATTGAGTAGGAAAGAAATTTAAACAAAATTAACAACAAGCGTTCGAGTACATAGATACATAGCGGCCTGTTTAACAATGTTTGAATAAGTTTTCATCATAAATATAGCTTCACCTGTCCACTATTTATACGCAATGACGTTTCATATTCGAGAAACAAAAGGTTCGCCATGGTTAGTGCTTATATTTTTTTCATGGTAATTGCTTGTTTGTCCATGGCAATAGAGACGCATTAAGGGCTTTCCCATTAAGGCGACTTTGGCAGTGCGAAACGCGACCGTCCGTCGCGCGCCAGCAGCGCCGATGCTTTTTATGTATGGGCATCCGCTTCTGCCGCGCTGCTGTCGCTCCAATATGAAGACGCACTTAGTTTTCACACTGATGTCTTTAACAAAAAAAACGACGGTTACTTTATTTATTTCGTCATGTACTTAACCTAGTACTCTCAGGTTTCTCTCTTCACGGTTTCATCAATATAATTAATAAATTTCCTATCATAGTTATATTGACCCATTTCAAAGTAATATGTTGTCGAAATTTCAGCTAAGTGGAACGTTTTGACCTTATTGGTAGGTTAATCACTTAAACGACATTATTTACTTATATACCATCCATGTGCTTTCATAAAACTTGCCCTACTGTATTCACTTCAATACGAGAAGGTCTTTATTGAAGCTAATCAGAGAGCGAAGCCGGGATACTCTCGCGACAGTTATTACAAATATTACAATCATCCCGTAAGACGGCGAGATTCCTCACAGCATTACTTACATACCTAGAACAAAACATTGAAACGTCACAAAAGGTCAATACTGGTTAAATTGTTATCATTTAAATTGTATTTAAGAAAATATCAACTTATCTAAGACTTGAATTTGAACCCCTTTGCCTTTTCTTTAAACTTAGGCACAGTAAACATTATTTTCAAATGAAAGAAATGCAAACAGATATCTCTTTCGAGTTATGTAGTTGTAGTTAAAAATGAACAAACAAAAAGGCTGTTTCAGTTGCAACAAGAGAACCGATATATTATACTAGCGGTCCCCCGCGACTTTGACCGCGCGTTTTGAGTTTGCTCCCTCCCCTCCCGTCGCAGCGTGATGTTTTATACACTAAAGCCTTCCTCGATAAATAAGCTATCCAACAGAGAAATATTTTTTTCAAATCGGTCCAGCAGTTCCTGAAATAAGCGCGTTAAAACAAACAAACTCTTCAGCTTTATAATATATTAGCGCAAGCGCACGTTGTACTTAAGCTGCGAACATTATTTCGGTGCGGAGTTATGTTAAAACTGTGATAGCTCCTAAGATATTTATTGAATTCAAATGATATAAAGGGCAACTTTGTTCTAAATGAAATGCTCGTGATGATGAATGTATTTATTTTGATAAGAATAAATACCTGTGTGTATAATAAATAAACCTCCAAAAATAATGCATTATTTTTTTACAAATTTATTAACATAAAAAAGGTTATAGTAAGTCAACCATAAAAGATAGACATATATTGTTGCGGACTTTATTGTAGAACTTTTAATGTTGAACAATCCTGTCATACATATTTTTTGTGTTACTTAAGCCGTTTTCGCAGCGTACGCAGCGGAAGCTCTCAAAAGGAATATCTTTCTCCCGTTTTCGCAACATTTTTCATTGCTGCTGTGGTCTTATGAGTCGTATATATAAATAAAATAATTTCTATTCTATTCTATTCTATCTTTATGTTATATAGCCTAAAGCCTTCCTCGATAAATGAACTATTCAACGTAAAAATAATTTTTCAAATCGGGCCAGTAGTTTCAGAGAAAAGCGCGTTCAAACAAACAAACAAACAAACAAACACTTTAGCTTTATAATATTATAGTATAGATAAAATAAACTTTAAAAAAAGTAAAAACCGACTTCAAAACCAAAATGCACTAAAAAGTCTTAAATAAGCTCTTCACCATTGAAAGGAAAGGAATCCGTTTTAGACAAACAATTTCTTTTTGGAGTCGGTGCCATCACTTTGACCATCAAGCATCAACTATCACAGCACCGAATCCAAAAAGACATTGTTTGCCTAAAACGGATTCCTTTCCTTTCAATGGTGAAGAGTTTATTTAAGACTTTTTAGTGCATTTTGGTTTTGAAGTCGGTTTTTACTTTTTTTAAAGTTTATTTTATTTCTTCATTTTTAGTGATTACATAAAAGAGGGGGGGGGGGAGGTGCACCTTATGATTCTATTTTTTAAAGAAGCTACAAATTACTTATCATAAGTTCTGTCATTATGATTACTGAACTCCTAAGCGTTAAGGAGTTCCACCATCAGCTCAGCCCCACAAAATGTTGACTATCAGACGTGACAACACGTCAACATTAAGATTCTAGTAAAGAAACTTAATACGTGCCTTTAAAATTTGAGGGTTTCCCTCAATTACACCAAGAGCCCATCATTAGATCCCAAAATGGAAAAAATGGGACCAACTAGAAGGTACACCCTTTAAGTAGGCGAAAAATTTTTCGATTCGGTCGACAAACGACTGAGATATGAAGTAACAAACATACAAAAAAAAAACCATACAGTCGAATTGATAACCTCCTCCTTTTTTGAAGTCGGTTAAAAAACTATGGTCATCTTTTTAAGCGAGTGTCCTAGAGTTGTACTGGCAGTGATTTGTTTTTGAGTGTTTCCCAAATTCAGGCATTATATTTTTTAAAGAGTAAGGATCGCAGATTTGTATTCTTTACATTAAAAACGTTACGTCGATACACGTATATTGAAGGATGTGTTTGTTTATTTTAGAAACATTGTCAACTCTTAAACTGTGAACTCAACAGAATATGAACGAAAGTTTTGTATTTATCGTATACTTTTTGGTTAACAACGGACAGTCCGTTAGTCAACGCAAAGAGATCGTGCGGTAATTATTACTGTGGAATTCCTTTACACGCAAATTCGTGTAATAAAGCTTTTGTGTTTTTTTTTTCAAGTTTATGAGTTGGGTGTGCACTTGACATGATTGTGTTCAACGTGCCAGTACTTCTTTACATTACTAAATATTTCATACAAAAAGCGTGTTAAAAAACACGTTACCTCACCTCAAAAAAAGATGAAGCAAATCTTCATAAGTTCAGCAGCCATCATCATCATGTATTCTTGCATACAGGTGTAAATATTACAAAGGCAATAAGTATGGATGTAACTCTGTAAAACATTTTTTTTTTCATAGTATAATCATTTACTTATTGTTTACTGATCTTCATGTCACTGAACATTGTAGAAAATCTAAAATTAAATGCACTCTAGTTATTTTTCACAATATTAAATTGCTGTTTCCCTAAATTTCAAGTAGTGAGTTGGAAAATTGAATGCATGCGATTTAGAAATAACACACTACCACCAAAAATCAATTCATTTCCCGCTCGTATGCATGTGACGTATCGGTTGAAACAACCGGCCGATATACGTCTATTTTGGCAATATTTCCCCGTATCCCACTACCGGGGCGAGCTGTCAACACAAATAAACGGTTACGAACGTCGATTGATGCGTTTGAGCGCACGCGATATCGACGAATAACTTTTGAAAAACGACGATTTTCACCAGTGACGCCTCGTGCACTGAAGTGGCTCGTTTGTCAGTGGATTTGGTCGTTTGTTTGTTAGAAATGCGAGTTCTTTGAACTTATCATAAAAAAAATTCGGGTATGGGCATTAAGTGTTCCCTATTTAAATGCAAATAAATATTCTATTCTATTCTATTCATGAGCTTGGGAACTTATACAACGTGTAATGCTAAATGCGCAAAATCTCAGGCACCCCAAATGATTTTTAATTTAAATGACCTAATTCTGATACAAAAAAATATATAAAAATAATTTTAGGTTTTATGTGGTGTTTTACTTTACTGGCACTTCTGATCATTTCTTGGTCTGTGGACGACGCTTTGTCGAGAGAAGGTGGTAATTATTTACACTGGACTGCTGCGCCGCGCTGTCATAATTTTTATCACTATCTATGCTCACACATAACTAACCATTACCTGTTTTACGTATTCTGGCGGGTTTGCGAACATGATGGCTTGTCTTATTAATAAATAGACAGGGCAACATTCTAATGAATATTTTTTGAAAATTTAACCCATATTCAAAAGGGGGCTCTCAGAAATAGCATGAAAATATTTTACAATCTCATCAAATTATTACCTACGAATTATAATATTATCATCGCAATGTCTTCATATTATTCTTATTTAAGTCACAAGTTTACTAATTACATAAAATTACATTACAATTAAATGAATACAACCAACTGAACTGAACCATTCCATAGCAATATTTTTATGTTTTTTTCTCACCCGTAGGTATGTGCTTCCAGCCATGTTTTGGTTTCTTTGCGAAACTTATGCGGGTTTACACGAGCAGTTCTTGTCGTCGTTTATTATTGGACACTCGTAGGTACGGACAACAGCACGTCAAGGTAAACACTGCGGTATCTTACTATGTTGTAATAAGGAATAGTTTGCAACAAATGTGGGTAACCTGATGAGCTGGCCGCTGTACAACTGCGAAGTGCAATTAACACATTTTGTGGTAAAGTTCCGAGTTAAGTAAAAACTTTCTACCTTATGTTGCTCTTTTGCGGTTACTTCATAAACGTATTATATCATCTATTATGAATGAAATAAGAAACCATAAAATGCGCACGGGTCTCAAACCTGCAACTTTAAGGTTAACCGGGCCAACGCTCTTCCAATTTAGCTACCATGCTGTCGGTCCGGCTGAGCGAAATTTCTGGTCTCTCATGAATACCTCATTACTCGTGACGTCACTTCCATTGGACATTGCAAAGAATAACGTATCGCGGCGCAATTGGAGAAGCGTTGGCTTGATTAGCCAGAATGTTGGAGGTACCAGTCCCGCCCGTGTGAAATTTTTGGTTTCTTATTTAATTTTTAAGAACATAAATATGACACCGTGTCAAAAACATTTATTGCCAATATGAATATTGTTGAAATGGGTCGCCTAAATTGAAAAGATCTTTATCTATCTTTGTGCTATAGTGATTTGAACTCTTACTAGCGGCTTTCTTTTGTCACGTAAACTTCTTAAAAAATAGTATATTGTTACACTGATTGTTTATGTGTATAGAGAACAAAAAAATAATACAAGCGTATCAAATATCTACAAAATAAATGAGAACAATGATTAATTATGCATCTGTCATTCATCACATTACCGAAGAATTATTGCAAATGTTACAGTGGTGTTATGAGTCGTTAGCTCACAGATACCAACATATTTTCATTTATTATTGTCAAAGTAATGCTAAATCTTTTTAGAAGCACAAATAATACCAAAAATACTATGAATGTACGTATGTCGTGAAAAACTTTGAAATAATCTACCTACTGTTAACCGATAAGACATTTGATTGAGAGATCCTCCTAATCGATATCAATAAGTGTACCACAGAATGACACTTCCTGTCAAGGCGGCAACGGTGAAATAATCATCAGTCACTTGACAGGTGGTGTTTCTGATATATTCCTTCTTCTAAAATGAGTCGCGTACATTAACAGATCCTAAACCGACTTTTTCCTCAGTAATTCGTAATACTACTTAGGATATTACGTTTTTGTTGGCTCCTGATTTAACTTTTCCTAAAAATATTTTAGTATATATCTACGTTTTATTAGGTTTGTTTAGTTTAATCTATATTTTACTTCTTTAAAAGATTGACGTAGACGTTAAACACTGAACGTACGCGGCTACAAACTATATATAATTTAATTTTTGACATTTATTTAAAGAAACATCTGCTATTTACTGAATTAATTCTTTTAATGCTTATTCAGCTCGTAAAAATACAGTTTGTTACTCAGAATATAAGCATGATTGTACCTCTGCATATAGCGCGCCGGGGGTGATATAAAAGTGCAGAAGTCGCACAGTTCACCTCGACACAAAGCACAAACAGTTAACCGCAATGATTGCGCTCTACGTGGTTTGCGAGGTCACAAACTTTTAATAACTCCAATTGTTATCGTCACAGATCAACAGTTAAAATTTTAATTGATTTTAGAATGTCTTTATTTCTTAAGATCGACACTCGAATTTGCAACTTCTGGCTCAATTGGAAAAGCGTTTGGCCCGGTTAGTTATTTTTGGTCCTTATTTGATCTTTAAGAGTAAAATAGAATTTTATTGTTGTTCAGCTGTACTTGATATGATTTTCTTCAAGGTAAATAAAAACTACTGTTTCATATTGAATATACGAAAGTCAAATCTGCCCTCTGATAAATTATTAAAAGGCTGCAGTATATTGACTGTACAAATGTAGCAATTGTCTCTTAATTAGTGACGTGTATGAAAGAATCCCTTCATAATATTTTACTAACAAAAGTAACATGATTTACCGGGCAGTTAACTGATGGCCGCTAAGTCGTTTTGTTTTATTTTGGAGCATTATGAGTGAGATTCAATCCATTCTTACGATCTTAGCTTAGCTTTTGATTTCTTTTAATTTGATGGAGTAAGGACGCTGCGTTTACGTTTTAACTCCGCACTTTTAGTTAGAGCAAGTGATGTTTTCGTGTTAAGCCGGGATTAAGTTACTCTAAATAGACAAAGAAGCCCATATCAGTTGGGATAGATCTTGTCTCTGGGCTACGTTGTGAAGTCGTTGACCCAAAAACGCTGCATCGGGCGCCAACTTACCGTTTGTTTTCTTTTCTCGCGCAACAAACACTAGTTCAATATGTATTTATCGATGTTCGATCAAAACAAATATTTGACAGCTGATTTGAACTGAGGTATGCATATTTTTAATAGTAAAATCAAATTTTAATTCATTATAAATTAATTTTAGATTTCGATTAGAACCTATCCTACCTATAGTCATCTTACATTTTATCGTTCCCTAACATACGCGTAAGTTCACATACTTGTTTCTGAAGTTTACGCGAATATTACTCATCGAAATAAAACAACTTTTTTACGGATTAACTTTCTACAACAGAAACTTTCTTTCTTTAACAGTCTACCCGTGACCACGATCGCTGTAAAGTGTTCGAAACGTCGGGATAAAATTAATAAACTCGCGAAAAGTAAATCCGTAAAATAAATGTTTTATTTAGATACGCGTAAGTTTGCCTTTATGAGTAATTATTGAAACTGCAGTACAAAACGAGTAAACAGAGTAGTGAACTCAAAACAATATTTATATCAACTACACTATCACTAACTCATAGCAATTTTCTCTCCTATGTAAAGAAAACCTTTGTTTATTTCATAAAATATGCTAAACAATATTTCACAAAATACTCCTGTTGCGAAAAATCAATTTGCTGCCATCAAACGATTTGGAATGTGTCAGTAACATGAGTGAGCTCTTTTATGAACTCCAAACAAACACAACGAGTAATATTGAGAGGACAAGGCCCGTCCGGATTGTTAGTTTTGGTTTCATTTCACACTAAAACTTTCATTTTATTGTTGCTTAACCTTTTGAAGTTGTACCCATGTAATTTGGAAACACAGTTTATATGTAATAGAATCAAATATTAAGTGTCTCTTACCATTTTAAGTGTGTAGGTTTCAATAATCAAAGACTCTAACGTAAAGTAAAAATGCTTATTCATAAATAGAAATGTAATCAAAAATCTACTGTCAGAAGCAAAATTTTATTAAAGCCTTGATCAGTCAATTTAATTCATTTCAGAAGTTTTCCAATAGACGGGTACCAAAATAATGAAAAGGACTCTTAATTGTGTTGAATTCTGAACCATCTAAGTATTTTTTTGAACTGAGCAGATGTTTGACCTCGATTGTACCTGATGTCAGGTGTGGATAATAATAATATTGTTCAGATCCCATAGTAAGTAGCCAATGCACTTGCGGTATGGAAATCAGACACAACTATGGTACCACAATACCCAGACCCGAGACAATATAGAAAATTTTGGTTTCTATATTGACATGACCGGGAATCGAACCCGGGACCTTAGAGCGGCAACGCCTTGAAACCTAGGGTGCTCAGCCACTAAACTATGGAGGTCGTCAAAGGATGACCTCAGACATTTGTAAAAATCTGTTTATCATATCATTTGGAAATCGCCTCAAAACTTGTCAAGTAGATAAGTGAGTCAGTTTCGAAGAAACTTGATACGATATGATTACCAAGTCTTTACCTGCACAATTTCCTCTCTCAACAATCGCAGTACTCCGAGTTTCACATCTCGGTATCGTAACGTTGCCATATTTCAATCCCTATTGAGTCCGCTGCTCCTCGGGGCGAGTATCACCTGCTCGGTCATTAAGTAACTCAATTGCTATCACATTGCAATAGGCTAACCTTTTATAAATATAAAGTATGTATGAGCAATATGATACTCGAACAATGACGATACAGCATGCTGTTGTTATTACTAATCATTTTCAAAAGCCATTAAAACTTACTTATGAGATACTGTAAATTGCCTACAAGCGGAGTTTGAACACACAACCATTGGTTCGTCGCGTAAGTACTCTAACATCTGAGCTATCGTGCTGTAAGATTTTTTAGTAACCCGAAGCTCTTACGAGTATTTTACAGCGCAGACACAAATGTTCTCGGACTCCAGTCCAAACCTTTAGCGTAGAAGTCTATGGCATTGCCATTTTTACCGGCTTCAAAAAAAGTAGGTAATCAATTCGACCTTTATTAATGTGATAGTGAAACCGTTAATAAAAAAATAAGTGTATGAATGTTAGTCTCGAGATATCGCAACAACAAGAACTCATAGTTTTTTAGTTCAATCAGATATAGTTCAACTTAGGGTGCAGTGTAAGTTGAAATTAAATCGGTCTAGTAGTTTTTAAGATATAAGTAATATTTTAGACACATGAAATAAATAAGTAATTTAAAAATTTAACCGCCTTCAAAAACTGACTAAGGACTGCTTTTATGTCAGTTATAAAGGCGATTTTTTATATATCATTTTTACTTGCATCGATTGGAATAGCATTGCAACTACTTTCGAAAACGTAATAGCCCTGCATGTATCGTAATAGTTATTTCGCGGACGGCGCATTACCGAGCTCACATCGGCTCAAGCTGTGACGCGGAAAATTGTTACTGTTCAAGCCTTTTTCTAGCCGACTTACAACTTGAGCGGCTTTGTGTGAGAACATAGATACTTATTGATTCAAGTTATTCCAATATAATAAGTTCATTCAGGTACATTTGGGGCGCAAATATAGTAACTTGAAAGCTCAGAATAAAAGCACAAATTTATCTAAATTCATAATATAATTACAAATTAAACCTATTCATCTCCTTATACGAAAGAATTCAATCTCAAAATCAAATTACTATGAACAAGATGACCAAAATAAATAACAAATGTTTTTAGCTTAGGCAGAAATAAACCGAAGTTTCTTTGGTGCAACTGACATGTTGTCAAATTCAATTTAACTTAAAAGTTGTAATTATGTTTTAGTTTCCAATGAAATAAAAGACATATAACGATCGTTGAATACACGGTAATGTGGCACTGTATTGGCAATATGATCCGAAAGTGGTAAAGTATGTTCATAACGATATTCGCTATCTTCTTTATATTTCTTTTCAGCAATCTAAAAACATGACAAAGAAACCGAGACGATCCGCGCGGCCCCGAAACGAATCGCGACTTTTAAGATAAATAACAAATAAATTGCGCTAATGGATTTTTGCAAAACGTATATTTAACCAGTTTCTCCGGTAATTGAATACAAGATAAGAAACTTTTAGAGCCCATAATAGATATGAAGATCTCGAACTGAGCCCCGAGGTATTCCAACCACTGCCTATTACAAATTAATTTTAATCAAGCCAATTTATGAGCAAAAGGATGGTCGTTCCTTGACTTTGTTATGATCTTATATGCATTAATTTGGTGGTAATTACAAATGGCTTTTGATAAGGATAATTAACAAAATTACTTTACACAAACTCGTGGCTTGCGGATGTCGAGGACAAATTAAAAGTTAACGTAATTCAGCTTCTTTGTTACTGCGATAATTACTTCTTAAGAGCTATAGAAACATAGAAAAGTTTGAGAAATTCCTCATGAGGTGAAGTTTTAGAACGTTACCTACGTTACGTGGAAACATTTACGAGTACCTTCATACCCGTACTTTTGAATAAAATTGCCAGACATTTGGCAACAATCGCACCAGATGATAAATGACAAAAATGTTGCCTTAAAATGAAGAATAAGAGTCATGAAGAAATAGCAACTACAAGATTTATAACTAATTATAAATGTTACAGAAAATGTATGCAACTCCTAGGGAATGCATACAATTTTGAAAGCTATTTATGAAATGTATAAAATATTGATTCAGAGCTTGTTTAATTAAACATATCATATACATACATATTTAAAGAATTTTGATATCGCTGCATAAGCAGAATAATAAATCATGTTTTATGTTAAGAACTTCAGTAAGGTTTTCATTGAGACAAATCAAGTAAAAATCATACGGTTGATATATTATAAAATTTTCATATTTATTGATAATTTAGGAAATACAGTTTTTATTGAGGCTTTTATAGAGCAAACACGAGTAACATTTAATTAAATTTATCACATTTCCAATATCTGTTAAGTTTAAGCAAGTGTATGATTTTCCTAGGATATGTGTCTTATATTATTTACTGCTCGTGTTTCCAAGTAATTTTAGGAATTATATATGAAGCTCGCTGGGTTTCAAGGTGTCGCTGCTCCAAGATCTCGGCCCGACCGGGTCAATGTAAAAATCATAATTTTCTATATGGGCTCGGGTCTGGGTATTGTGGTATCACCATTGGTGTCTGATTTCCATAACACAAGTGCATTGGCTACTTACTTTGAAATCAGAACAATGTTTGTGATTCTTAAGCATTATATACAATTACGGATATCCTTCATTTCCTGTTACATAAAAAACATAGGAAATGTGCATTATTTCAAAGTAAATCATCGAAAACTCTTATGAAACCTGTGTAAAAACCTTAAGTTAAATTTAAAGCCGACGTTGACGAATCTATCTTCATACGGATACTGAAGCCTGAACATTCCAGGACCCCGTTCACAGGTCACAAAGTCTTGGGTCACGGGTCACAATCGCAGGTCATACAAGCGGACAGCTGCGAAATGGGACCACTTTGTGAGTCGCAACAAACGCTTTGTCCTGTCCTTCCGATGGCTGACACAATTGCTTTCTGGCTTTTATCTTGTGGGACATTTATTGTGTCATGTTTTAATTAGGTTCACGATATATTTTACGTAGAATTATTACGGTTAAATAACAGACTCGTTATTTATAGGATTCAGTTGCATTTTCAGTGTTTTTTAAAATTTCCTCGGAGGTTGTTTTTTCAAATATTGCCAAAATCAATTTTAAATCCTACCAGTAAGTTTAAAATATTCTTGTTATAATTACCATGTTTAGTTATAATATGTATAAACTTAATTCTTCTTCTATTACATATACTTTATCATGTTATGAACGAGTGAGCGGTTTCAATGATTGAACAATATTTTCTATTGTAATCGTTAGTTTTAATCGGTTCACTGCTCCGTCCATTTTACAAAATGTAGTTCAGTTCCGTCCGAGTCCGAGCGAATCAGTACCGTTATTGTAACTAGATGTTCGAATTTTCAGATTCAGCCGTTTCTGTTGCTCATGCTAGCATAACCTCATGAGTGAAAGAGACGGCTAAGTCTGAAAGACGAAGATAAATCTGCAGAGTGGAGACTCTTTCGTAACTCGTAGCACTTGTCTACGGGCGCTTCGAGCTACCACGTCGCTGCAACGCTACGGTGCTACGGCGCTACGGAGCGCAGCGGCCCGTCTATTTAAATAGTGCACCCGCCGTATAATCCGTTCTTTCATTAAAATCTTCTTGTATATTTTTAAATAAATGAGGTATTACACGATTCAGGGATGTATTTTGTTTTCCAATGCCCAATGTTTGTTAACTGCTCTATTGATATTGCAAAAATAATTAGAAAATAGGGGTTTGGATACATTTCTCGGTAAATGGTCGTTTCAGTGCTGAATGTTGCAAATGCAATGCAAATCTTTTTACAAGAAATTGGTATGATCTGTATTTACGTGCGTGCATAGTCGTCGTGAATGTCTTAATTGTTTTTTACCACCTTCGTGACGATATTTTTTACTCTTATGACTTTTTTCCAATTCATGCACTGGTATTTTTTTTCTAAAAATGGGTATGGGTATTTTCTTATGTATTAAAACTGTTTGCACACTAAAATTGGTATTTTTAATTATTTGAATTATTTAATCTGCAACTCTTAGTGAGTGTATATCGAGATCCAGCCAGCTGGGATTTATTGTCTGGTTTTAATGGAATCGTGTCAATAGCGCTTAGTTAATGTTTCAACAGCTTTGTTCCATTGAGCCCCATCGGCGCGTTGTCACTAATAGACTGAGAACTGGGACAGCTATTAATCCGCTGATTTGTTGATCACGGTCCACAATATATTTTAGGAATTAAGATTATATGAAGTTTTTAACCGACTTCAAAAAAGGAGGAGGTTATCAATTCGACTGTATGTTTTTTTTTTATCATTTTTTTTTTGTATGTATGTTACCTCATATCTCAGTCGTTTGTCGACCGAATCGAAAAATTATTTTGCCTAATTAGAGGGTGTACTTTCTAGTTGGTCCCATTTTTTCCATTTTGGGATCTGATGATGGGATCTTGGTGTAATCGAGGGAAACCTTCGAATTTTAAAGGCACGTATAGTATTTCTTTACTAGAATCTTAATGTTGACGTGTTGTTACGTCTGATAGTCAACATCTTGTGGGGCTGAGCTGATGGTGGATCTCCTTAACGCTTAGGAGTTCAGTTATTCTAATGACGAAACTTATGATAGGTAATTTGTAGCTTCTTAAAAAAATTAATCATAAGGTGCAACTCCCCCCCCCCCCTCTTATGTAATCACAAAAAATGAAGAAATAAAATAAACTTTAAAAAAAGTAAAAACCGACTTCAAAACCAAAATGCACTAAAAAGTCTTAAATAAACTCTTCACCATTGAAAGAAAGGAATCCGTTTTAGGCAAACAATTTTTTTTTTGGAGTCGGTGCTGTTTTTATTTAAGACTTTTTAGTGCATTTTGGTTTTGAAGTCGGTTTTTACTTTTTTTTAAAGTTTATTTACTTATTTACTTGTTGCTTGTGATGGGATGAACGCCTGTATTTGTAATACTGAGCGAAAGTAATAGTATTACGTATAGATTACTGTTCAACAATGTATCAATAATGAGATCGCTTTCACACTTAGGCGACTTTAGCAGCGCGATGGTCCCGCGGCAGTCGCGCTGCTGTTGCTCTTATGTGAAGGCGCACGTAGGCGAGCAACAGCATTTAGCAGCGCTGCTAACAGTTTCATACATAAGTGCGCCTTCACATTTAATAATGTGAAGGGCTTACTGCTGTTATTACAAATATGAAGGGCTTACTGCTGTCATTTATGTATGAAATTATCAGCAGCGCGGCCGTCCCGCTGCTAAAGTCACCTAAGTGTGAAAGCGCTCTAAATGGCAGCAGCGCCGCTGTTTTTTATTAGGGTCCCATAGCCGAATGGTAAGAAACGGAACCCTTATAATTCCGTCAAGCCTGTCTGTCTGATTGTCTGTCTATCCGTATGTCACAGCCACTTTATTCTGAAACTATATGCATCACACTCTTGAAATTTGGTAGGAAGATGTATCCTGAAAACCGCTTTTCTTTTTCATAAATAAACAATAATTATAATTGAGAGGAAAGAAACTTTTTGGTATTAGTTTCATGTATGGAAGCCCCCGTACATGAAACTTAAAACATTTTTTTTTAGTATGACCTAAATATTTTTTTTTAGTATAACCTAAACATACTACCTGTATGGGGTAGTATGTACCTATACCTACCTATTTTACCTACCGTGTCTATGAATAGGTCTCTTAAAATGACATAGAGGTTTTAAAAACCATTTTTTTAAAGTCTAACGTTTGATAGATAGACACTTTCAAAGTGATAAAATGGGCGACCCCTTTAACTTCGAAACTAAGCCAGTGTAATTTAAAAAATACATAATATATATAATGTAAATCTTAACAAATACTTTTAACAAAAATTGGTTTGGACGAGATATTTTCAACAACCGCAAACATAACTTTTTTTTTCATACAAACACCATAATAATCAAAGTTATATTTGCTGTCAACAAAATATTGTTGTATTTTAGCTAAGTGATAGTAAGCCGAGTGGTACAGGCATACGCCCGGATTGCGTAAGACACGGGGTTTGATTCCTCGTCTGTCACAACAGCCTGAGTTGCTTTTTACAAGTGCAATTTGCTCTTTATAAGTGATAGTAAGTGGATTCCCTAATTCAGTTAAAGTTGGCACGGAACCCTTAGTGCGCGAGTCCGACGCGCACTTAGCCGGTTTTTGTATGGGCATCAGCTGCTGCCGCGCTGCTGTCTCTCTGATATGGAGGCGCACTTAGTACGTCGTTTCATTTTAAAACGATACGGTCTTCTCCCATGTTGCTCTCTGCCAAAAAAAGTTTACATTATTATATTATGAAGCAATCGTTATAATTTGATAGTATTTGAGTATGTTGTTTGTATATTTGTTTGTCCACGGATTTCTCGAAAACAAGAAATTCAATTTTTCATTTCAATCAGGTATGTTTCAACTTAGGGTAATCTGTGAGTTTCATTAAAATCGGTCCGTTAGTTTTGAGATAGGGTTAAAAATTAAAAACCGGCCAAGTGCGAGTCGGACTCGCGCACTGAGGGTTCCGTGCCAACTTTAACTGAATGAGGAAATCACTTAGCTAAAATACTACGATATTTTATTAACAGCAAATATAACTTTGTTTTTCATAGTGTTTAGATGAAGAACCAAGTTATGTTTGCGGTTGTTGAAAATGTGCTATATCTCGAAAACCACTAGTTTGATCTCATTTAAACCAATTTTGGTTAAAAGTATTTGTTAAAATCTAATTTATGACTTTTTTTCAAAATTTACACTATCTTAGGGGGGCATTTTACCACTTTGGATGCGTGTATCTTTCAAACGTTAGACTTTAAAAGAAAATGGTTTCAGAAACCATGTTCATGTGTCATTTTAAAAGACAGAACAAACACACAAAGACGGTTTGACAAAAAAAATATTTTCGGTTTTAGTTTTATGTATAAGAGCCCCCCCTGCCCCCCCTTAAATATCTCTATTTTTAATATTATGTGTAAGAATCGTAAAGCGGTAAACTGGACACACCTTTTTCCAAATTTCAATAGTGTGATGCTTATAGTTTCAAAATAAAGTGGCATAAAACATATGGACGGACAGACAGACCGACAGACAGACAGACAGACAGAAAGACTTGACGAAACTATAAGGGTTCTGTTTTTTGCCATTCGGCTACGGAATATAATATAATGTTATAGCCAATAAATATTTTGCCCTAAGCAGAGGCCAAATGTGTTTTATTTTGGCGCTGAAGGCGCTATATTTTTAAATAATTTCTACCATGGTCGTATTGAGAACTTGTAATCAGTGAAGATTACAGCACTGTCAAATCTATCAGTGCAGCGATGCGACGTCACAATCATTATGAGTCCACTAACTAAGTCCGATTCAGTAACGCGCCGCGCGAGCCGACCGCACAATGCGAGGCTTAGCTGAGCTGCAGACGGATAGACCAGTGCAAACCATGATTGCGGCACCCGGCAGGATATTTTGTTACTTGAAAGTAAATGCGATGCGTTTGCAATTCGTGTTTGTGTAGCTAAAGAACTCTTTGAAAGCAAACGTGCAAATCCAAGCAGGTTATGCGTCAGCGCTGCTAGAAGCTAGAGTCGCTATAATACGCTTACGTAGTATTTTAGAGTTTTAAAAATACTGCCAACATAAGAAGTTGCAAAAGAAAGCAGCAAATTAGGTATTACCATGTTTTTGATATAAAAAAAAACAAATGACAACTCTGATAGCGCACGCTTCCTGACGTCGACGTTTTTCTGAGCTGTTAGCGTTAAGAGCTCTTGCCGAACCTAAGCCGGTTTGCTACTAGAATTATTATAGTAAAAATAAAATGATTGAAGATATTGACTGTGTATATTTATTGTGAAGTATTTCCTTAATGCTGTTGTTATTCGAGAACGAAGTTCCATTTTACCATTAGCTTTTCTGATTTTTGTTACGGGTAGTCGCGGCCATCAGCTCAAACCTAGTCCAGTAAGCCAATACGTTCCGATGTGAAACTTTCTCAATGAGAATATGCCCACGACACCACTTACCAAACTAATACTTTGACAGTTTTGAGTGTTCGCAAGGACAGTTTTTAATAAGTTTCACGAATCAAAATATTCTATTTACACTTTTTATTGGATAAATATAACAGGGTTTGATTTGGTTTTGTGTCATAAATTGTTCGTACCTACCCATAGTTTGCTTTTGTAACACGTTCGTTTATATAAACAGAATTTCTAATCGCAACACAGAGACAATTTATGTACAAAACGTTGTGCTGAACTTTTTTGTAGGTACATAAATATAAAACGCCCACCATTAGCCAACAAAAGCAACCATACCTTTTTATATCTAAGGTTAATACTGCTTAGTGTAGGTTTCGAACCCAGGACCTCTCGTGCGTACTAACTGCTACACCAACGAGGCAGTCAATCGGGTTTGAATCCCGGGTCGAGACAAAATTTGTTTCTGAGTTTTACTGTCTTGAAAGTACTTGAAAACAGGAGTCGGAGTCAGGAAGTTGGTGGTTATGGATGACAGAAGATGTCTCGTAAAACACGTTAAACCGTTTGTCCTGTGCCTGATCTCCCATCAGTCATGGCGCATTGAAGACGGAAAAGAACAGAGAGTTCACTAGTATATTTCCCACATATTTGAGTACTGTATCCCTTAGTAGAACCTCGTTAAGTCGAACCTCGATAAGTCAAAAACCTCCAAATCTCGAAAAAATGTTTTGTTCCCTTCCCTTCAAACACCAAAACCTCCATTACTTGAAATCTTGACCCTCTGTTAGTCGAAATAATCACCGAGTCCCTCCAAGTCATTTTGGTACATTTTTTCGCTCTATAACTCGAAAAATTAAATTTGACCTCTGTATCTCGAACATAGAACGTTTTATTTTACAACCTTTACAACTTGATCATTTGGAATTTATTACCTCTAGTGTTCGAACAAAAATAAGTTACCGACTTTAAGGACTTGCCGACAATGTGAGTACACTATTGTTTCTTAGAAAACATTTTAGGAGTATACGATAATAAATTTACTCACGTAAACACGTGTTTGCTTGCTTGGTTTCAGGTGTTCAATTTTGATTTCCTTTGAAATTTAGCTTAGCAAGCTTAACTTTTTATTTATTTTACCTCTCTCACTCAAAATTTATAAGAATAAACCTCAAACTCTTTATGTCGAATCAAAATCCGCCTAAGTCGAAATCCTCCATAAGTTGAAAACTCTATAACTCGAAATTTTTGGCATCTCCCTTGATGTTCGACTTATAGAGGTTCGACTAATATCTTCTGCCTAGTTGAGGGGGTGAGAGGTGCCGCAAGTCTGTAGAAGAATATTATTAGTGTAGGTTACACATATAATTAAAGATGCGGAGGATATGCATTATAATATTTTTAATTATGACCCTATGCATGATTTTTTTTATATTTTTCTGCAGCTAATAAACAAATTGTGCAATTCAAAGTAACATTTTTTTATGTCATGAATTACCTTAGCAGTGGACGTATCATCGCTGATAATGATGATGTATATTTTTACACTCGGACAAAAAACAAATGTCACACCATTCGTTTATAAAGGATTAGTTGATCAGTCAAAGATCCGAGTGGCTGTTCAATTTGTGTTGCCGTCGAAACAAGTGAATGGTATTAGCATAAAAAGTGCGGGTTCGAAAATTTACGATATCATCCGAACATTACCATAATAGAATAATTCCAGACTTAGAACTCTGCTAAAAATGCATTAATATGGTAGCCCAGTTTAACTTTTAATGAAACCTACTTATTTACGGTAGGGTTCCTGGCCAATGAAGTTAGAGAATTATTGAACGTATATTATAATAATAAATAATTATAAATGGGTGTTTTTTATTAAAGTAAATCTTGACAAACTCAAGATACATAGGGAGTACTGAAAACTTTTATAATTCTTGAACCTGTAGTAAATGATTCTATTGTAAGTTGCGTGTATCGTTCGTAACGTTCTTTGATTAACTTTATGCAGTATTCGGTTTTTTTATATTTATTTTGAGTAGTCCTCCGATTCAAAACCATTCCGTTACGGATTCAGTGACATCGATAGTTTTCACTGAATAATAAAAGAGAATTTAAAAAGAAAGAATAAAAGGAAGAAAGTGGTAAGTTTAGGGCGATGAAGCCTTATCTAGTTTGCGGGCAGCAGTTACGATCACCTCATCTATACTATCGATATCCGCGCGCCGCTCGTTACTCGACGCCGTGCATCCGTATGTCGGCTGCTCGTTGCTGCTGTCACGTTTATTGTGGTGTTTCACACTGCAGCCTTGAAGCTTTCTTCGTAGTCGTATCCCCAGCCACTCTAAGACGACTGTAGTGAGTAGCCCGACTATAGTATACAACACATAGTTGTGTGTCTCATGTGTCAGTGTTTGTACACTTAGCGTTTGTTGTTGCTCCTTAACCTTTTCGATTCGGTTTTTCAGTTCTTTTAGGGCCTCCTTGTGATCTTCGAGGACAAATGTATAGTTCACGTCGGCAAGTATGTGGTTGATGTTGGACTCGCGTATATACATTCGTTCTTCATTTGACGTAAGTTTCAGCTCGCTATGATAGTCATTTCGGGCGTGAATGATAAAACTTTCCCCCTTAAGCATGCATCCAAGGGCCAATGTTATGACACCTGTGCCGCGTAAGTTTTGTGACGTCACGCCAGCTGGGCAGAAAATGCGCGCGGTGCAGTCTTCACAACAGGAGAACAGCCACGCGCCGCGCACGTTTAATCGCACCCACTTGTCGCTGCAATCCGATACTCTTGTTCGGCATGGAGATAAGTCGCCGTTGTTTATTATTTGCGCCTCACACGATGATTTCGCTCCTTTTATGCCGTAAATAGGTTGGTTGATGACGCATAATAGATAATTTGCTTTTAGTTTGATGCATGACGTTACATCTCGGTCATCTAAATGAATAAACATGTCTCTCTTTAGATTGACAGCGAGGTATTCAGAGGTCACCACTATACTGTGCTCGGAGTTGCCTCTTATTTGCGGAATAGGTATCATGCGATTCAGCTCATATTGCTCGTTGTTTATAAGTGGTAGCTTCACTTCGAATATGAGATATTCATTAGCTAGGCGCACGTGCACTCGCGCAAGTTTATAGAGACTTAGCGTGCAGTGACGTGTGTTCACACATGGTAATGAGAGTTCACTTGGTAACTGCCCAGATATGGTGTTCAGATGTTCTTCAAATTCATCAGGCTTGATAAGATGAGTGTCGATTCTTCCATCCTTTACGTCAGTTACTAAGTCGAGTAGTTGAAGTTGAATTTGCCGTATGTTGGAAATTAATAAGTTCACGGCAAGGGCAGTGGCGGTTGTATACATCGCATTGTCATGACTCACTTGCACGCGTTCTTGAGTTTTGGCAAGATGGTTTTCTATGATGTGGAATTGGCTATTCATCACCTCCTCGTTGCGTTTTAGAATATTGTATTCACTTTCAATAATTGACGTGTGGTTTTTGTACAGGTTCAACAAATGGTTTTCATTAGATTGTATTGTTTTGATGTCCTTCACATACTGTTCGGCGAAACGTTCGTCGAGTGTGCCAAAAAGAGAGTTAGCAAGGTATCCAATACCATTTATTAGTCCTCTTCGTCTTCTTCCTGATTCATGTTCAGAGTGTAGAATGTTATTGTGGTGTTGGATTTTATTAAGTTCATGTTGAAATTGAGATGCTATTGTTAGAAAAGCTGTTTCCGTCTTGCATAATGCAGTTAAGTGATTGACATAGTTTTGAATGTTACCTAAGCTTCGCCAATAAGTCGTCATGTTGTAATATACAACCATCTTCCACTCGTCTTGAATTACTTTTAAGTCGGCCAATTTGTCAAAATACACAATTCGTGAAGGGCTCAGATGTGTAACGTTGATCATTATTTGTTGTGTAGTAGGCCCAACACACATGGAAAACATCATTATTAGCGTGTAAATGATGTTGAGGCAAACGTTTCTTGTTTTGCGTCGACGTTTTTCGTGTGACCTTGATACACTCGTCGCATCCGCTCTGTCATCACAGCAAGAAGTTTTAATGTTGAGTGTTGCAGGTGACGGGTCCAGAGGTAGGCGTGACAATTTAGTGACCGGTCGTTTTATGTTGGTTGTTTTTGTTTTTAAGGTCACTACGCGTACCCGACCGCCAGTGCCAGGGTGTGTCTCAAGCACCCGTCCTAAGATCCACTTGGCTGGCGGTAAGTTATCTTCCTTAACGAGAACGACGTCACCAACCTCCAAATTAGTTGTTGGGTAGTGCCACTTGCTCCGTGTTTGTAAAGTATGGAGATATTCATTCGACCACCTCTTCCAGAAGTCCTTGAACATTTTTTCCGTTAGTTGCCATCTTGTAGTGTAGGTCATGTCATTACCCTCAGCGGAAAGTGGCGGTTCTATTGTTGGTTCGCCGATAAGGAAATGTGCAGGAGTGAGACAATCTATGTCATCAATGCTCTCAGTCAACGCTACCAGTGGGCGAGAGTTTAGGCATCCTTCGATCTGTGTCAAGAGGGTCGAGAACTCTTCAAACGTGAGTTTTTGGTCCCCGAACACCCGTTTTAGATGATGTTTCAGGCTCTTGACAGCAGCCTCCCAGAGACCCCCCGCCGTCGGCCATGCAGGAGCATTAAAATGCCATTCAATACCCCAGTCTGAAAAGGTATTGATGACATCGGTATCCACGTATTGTTGCAGGGCCTCCCTTCGTTGTTTTTCCAGTGTCCTTGCGGCGCCCACAAAGTTGGTACCATTGTCGCTATAAAGATGTTGTGGTTTTCCTCTGCGAGCGCAAAGTCGTTTCAAGGCATTCAGAAAAGCAGCTGTGCTAAGGTCGGCCACAAGTTCGAGGTGGAGAGCTTTAGTGCACAGGCACACGAACACCGCTACGTAGGCCTTCATGGTTTTTATTCCTCTGCCCTTATTCGCCTTCACTTCCACATGACCGGTGAAATCCACACCGGTGTGAGTAAACGGTCGTGATGGTGTGACTTGTTGTGGTGGTAAGTCTGCCATAAGTTGGTTTTTGTTGGCTGTTTTGAAGCGATGGCACGTGATGCACCTTCGAAGTTGTTTTTTCACTGCTCTCAGGCCACTTATCGGCCAATACTTCGATCGCAGTTGTGACAAGGTCAACCTGACACCGCCGTGCAGAGTCTCCTTGTGCGCTTGATCAATCAATAGCTCCGTTAACTTGTCGTTGTATGGCAAGATAATTGGATGTTTTTGTTCTTGATTTAAGTTCGCATGTTGTAGGCGCCCCCCAACGCGCAGGAGTTGGTGTTCATCGAGGACGGGGTTCAAGTTCAAAATGTTGCTAGATGACCGCACCTTGTTGTGTTTTTTAAGTTGTGCAATATCGTCAGCGAAGCAACTTGATTGTGTCGCCTTGATTATTGCAAGATGAGCAGTCCTCAGGTCACTCGTTGTTAAGTGCGATGTTCGCTTGGCATTCTTGACGTCACGCGCATTGTTTACAAATCGTAATATCCAACTTAGGATTCGTGTTACACGAGTCATTGAGCTATGTTTATTTTTAAGCTCCTCAATGAGTTGTTTTGTTTTTAGTGACGTGCAGACTTGTTTTATCCTTTTCAGTTCAGCATCGGTATTGAAAGTTTCATTAGCTGGTAATTCACTATTTTTCAACCAGGCGGGGCCTTCCCACCACAGTGCATGTAATAGGAGTTGCGATGGTGTCAGCCCTCTACTGGCACAGTCTACCGGGTTTTCTTCAGATTTCACATGTCTCCAACAGGTAGCTGGCATGGTTTCTGTTATCTTCACAACGCGATTGGAAACAAAAGTTTTCCATCGAGTTGGGTCGCCTTGTAACCACCCTAGCACCACCATTGAATCAGTCCATCCATATACAGTGACATCGGATCTATTTATCGACTCGATTGTTTTCGTCATCAGTTTTGTTAATAGTTGCGCGCCACAGAGTTCAAGCTTAGGTAGAGAGATAGGTTGTCGTAGTGGCGCGAGTTTGGTTTTTCCCGCCACTAGCTTGATGACGTAATTCCCTTGGTTATCTACGGATTTACAGTAGATAGCGCACGCATAAGCCTTCTCCGATGCGTCGCTAAATCCGTGAAGTTCAATTGGCTGTGTCGTGTCTCCCAACCACCGTTGTATTTTTATGTTATCAATTTGGGGTAGTTCTTGACGAAATTGTTGCCATTCCTTTTGTAGATAGTCAGGAATGGGCTGGTCCCAACTTAGCGCTGCCGTCCATGTTTGTTGAAATATAAGTTTGGCCTTCACAGTTATAGGTGACAGCCATCCAAGCGGATCGTACAATTTCGATATATCAGATAGCAGTTTACGTTTTGTTATTGTAGTGTCGTCAGGCGTTTCGTCAAGTGCAGTGTGTTTAAATGAAAACTGATCTGTGCTCGGGTTCCAATTAATTCCGAGAGTTTTGTTTGTTTCCGCATGTTTGAAGTTTATCATGTTTTGGTTGACAAGGTCTTCAGGCAGATTTTCGAGTAATGTAGAGTTGTTGCTGGCCCATTTGCGAAGGTTGAAACCACCACCCCTCATCATGTCGATAAGTTGACCTTGTGTAACTTTTGCGTCTTCAATGGTGTGACTGCCTCCCAATAAATCATCTACATACAGCTGATGTTTCAGAATACATGCTGCCAGAGGATATTTATCGCCGTCGTCCTTGACGAGTTGTTGAATCGTGCGAATAGCCAGGAACGGGGCGGACTTGGTACCATATGTGACGGTACACAACTGATACTCTCTTATCGGGTCCGTTTCAGTTTCCCGCCAAACGATTTTTTGTAAATGTTGATCCTCTTCGCATACAAGTATTTGTCTATAGAATTTTTCAATATCAGCTGTGTAGACAAATTGGAATGTTCTCCAGCGCATAATGATAGCCTGTAGATCTTGTTGTATCTTGGGGCCACATTCCATCAATGCGTTGAGGCTGTGTCCGGATGATGTGTTGGCAGAGGCGTTAAAGACAACACGCAGTTTGGTCGTGGTGGAATCGGGTTTGATGACTCCATGATGAGGTAAAATACAGTTGGGCTCACG